>OX369273.1:2554307-3754307 GCA_947284805.1 Coleophora flavipennella
GTTTGGTGGTAGGGCATTTTCTAGCTAGCTACCACCATCTTATCTAAGTCTTGCTTCCAAACATAAGTGTTAACAACATTGCTGTCCATTCGCCTCACAAATATCTACCATGGCTTGTAAAATAACATTGTTGTAAAACATGTGTAGTACAAATAGGTTTTAAAACTCTCATATACTTAAATAAATCTGGTTCTCTGTAACATACTACTAAAATAAAAAAAATATTATAATTTGAAAAACAGTATTACCAAAAAAATATATGTATTTTATTCCCGAAGTGTACCTACTTACTTGACAAAATCATAACGCACAAAAAATAATTTAATATTTTTTAACAAGATTACAATATAAAGTAAATAAAATATACTATTTCAACTTGCCACTCAGAAAGTTAAAATAATCTGCGTCCAGTATTAAAAATTACGCCTAATAGGTATTAGCAATCAATCTCGGAGTCCAGTACACTAAAGCCAGCTCACAATCACAAAGTAGAAGAATCACAAGTCCAAATCACTAACAATCGGAGCGGAAACGTCTAAACAGTACGAGTCGCATGAATAGACTGAAAAAATACGCACCGTGAACGCGAGTTTAGCGTCATCACTCCGGCCAATCACAAACGAGACGATTTTCTCAGTACTAGCTCGCTAAAATAAATAGGGTGTAGTGCAATACGCACTTTAGAGATGTCCTTACTTAATATTATAAAAGTGAAAATGTGTTTGTTTTTACCTCTTAACGCTTCAACAACTCAAACAATCTGCACGATAGGCATGCACGCAGCTTGTGCTATTGAGAAGGACATTATCCCGTCAAATTAGCGTATTCCGATACAGTTCCCGAGGGAACTGAAAAAATAGGTACTCGATTTTTTGCACAGAGATGTTGAGGGGGTGGGGAAATCATATAGACTACATATAAGCATATCCCCAGATTGTTCCCGAGGTAGGTATATCTGGGAAAAAAATAATTTCAGGCTTGCGCCGTGGGCGTCGCAACGGGTTGACGTGATTTTTTGCATAGAAACAGTTGAAGGGGTGGGAAGTGACATAGGCCTAAAACGTTGCGAGCGAAGCCGCGGGCAAAAGCTAGTATTTTTTTTTCAAATGTCATAACAGAAGAAAGAGATGCGTTTGCCAAATTTTTGGTGATGTGTGCGGTGTAGTTTCCTGTAGTTTGTATGTTTCTATCTTGAGATCAGCTCTCTGTCTTTGACCTCCACTACATAGGTAATGCTCTTGTCACATTGTGTATTTCTCGGCCGGGGGAGTGTGTGTTCACACTCCGCTCCCATTGGCCAGGCCGGTTCGAGTGACGTCACAGTTTTAAGCGTGTTATTGGTCGACTACACACACAACCTTCGAGTTTCTTCGCAGGCGTGTGCAGGTTTCCTCACGATGTTTTCCTTCACCGTTAAAGCAATCGGTAGCTACCTACCACCATCTTATCTAAGTCTTGCCTCCAAACATCAGTGTTAACAACATTGCTGTCCATTCGCTTCACACCAGGAGGTCGCGGGTTCGATTCCCGGTGGGGTCAACTTGTAAGACTCTGTTTGTTTGGTGGTAGGGCATTTTCTAGCTAGCTACCACCATCTAATCTAAGTCTTGCCTCCAAATATCAGTGTTAACAACATTGCTGTCCATTCGCTTCACACCAGGAGGTCCCGGGTTCGATTCCCGGTGGGGTCAACTTGTAAGACTCTGTTTGTTTGGTGGTAGGGCATTTTCTAGCTAGCTACCACCATCTTATCTAAGTCTTGCTTCCAAACATAAGTGTTAACAACATTGCTGTCCATTCGCCTCACACCAGGAGGTCGCGGGTTCGATTCCCGGTGGGGTCAACTTGTAAGACTCTGTTTGGTTGGTGGTAGGGCATTTTCTAGCTAGCTACCACCATCTTATCTAACTCTTGCTTCCAAACATCAGTGTTAACAACATTGCTGTCCATTCGCCTCACACCAGGAGGTCCCGGGTTCGATTCCCGGTGGGGTCAACTTGTAAGACTCTGTTTGTTTGGTGGTAGGGCATTTTCTAGCTAGCTACCACCATCTTATCTAAGTCTTGCTTCCAAACATAAGTGTTAACAACATTGCTGTCCATTCGCTTCACACCAGGAGGTCGCGGGTTCGATTCCCGGTGGGGTCAACTTGTAAGACTCTGTTTGGTTGGTGGTAGGGCATTTTCTAGCTAGCTACCACCATCTTATCTAAGTCTTGCTTCCAAACATAAGTGTTAACAACATTGCTGTCCATTCGCCTCACACCAGGAGGTCCCGGGATCGATTCCCGGTGGGGTCAACTTGTAAGACTCTGTTTGTTTGGTGGTAGGGCATTTTCTAGCTAGCTACCACCATCTTATCTAAGTCTTGCTTCCAAACATAAGTGTTAACAACATTGCTGTCCATTCGCTTCACACCAGGAGGTCGCGGGTTCGATTCCCGGTGGGGTCAACCTGTAAGACTCTGTTTGGTTGGTGGTAGGGCATTTTCTAGCTAGCTACCACCATCTTATCTAACTCTTGCTTCCAAACATCAGCTGCTGTGTTCCGGCTTGAAGATAAGATCTAAGTACTCCATTATGTTGGGGAATCTTTGTAAGCCCGCTTCCATCTTCGGCATCATCGTCACTTATCATCAGGTGAGATGATACCAAGGGTTTACCAAAGTGAATAAAAAAAAACTAGTTTACTGTCAACGGATTTGTCATTGCTTTGTATTGGTTGTCGTTTTTTTTATAAATTTCATTGAATTTCGCAATTATTTTCGCTAAACTGACTACTTAAGAATGAGTACCTAAGACTACCATAGGTGTGAAAGAAGCGCCCTCATTTTCTCCAAACTCTTTATTGCCAGGCAGTATAGAGCCATAGATAACGGAATCACGGCGTACTAAAAAATATTTATCATCATCATAATAGCCGAAGGACGTCCACTGCTGGACATAGGCCTCTCCCAAGGATTTCCACGACGACCGGTTCTGCGCTGCCCGCATCCAGCGGCTTCCCGCGACCTTCACCAGGTCATCGGTCCTGGACTAAAAGTACCCCGCAATTTATAATAAGAGATCATATCGACGTAGTACAGACAACGTAGACAACTATTTTACGTATACAGACGTTCCAACTCACGTGACGCGAAGTCTGTTTGGCTATAATTGTTGTTAGGCGTGTAATCATTGTACAACGGTTTAGTGTGCGTTTACGACAGAAGCGTTTTAACGCACACAGGCACGCACTCAGGCACGCACACGCTTTAACACACGTAAGGTGTAAGGGTTTTATACGTTAGCACTAATATACTCGTATATACTTTGGTTTGAGTGAGATGTGGGTGAGATGCAACATCTGTATTTAAAAAAGTTACAAATGTTAAGCCCTTGGTAGTAAATAGTCTTTATTCTTTGCCCTTGGCTGATTGCCTTCTCACCTGATTGATGTTAAGTGAAGATGATGCCGAAAATAGAAGTAGGCTTACTAATATTCCTCAACGCATGGGAGAACTGGATGTCTTATGTTCATGCCGGAACACTAAATTGATGTTTGGCGGCTAGACTCAGATAAGGTGGTGGAAGATAGGCTGGCGGGCCTAGGAAATGCCGTACCACCAATATTAATTATATAAATATTTAATTATTATATTATATATTTAATAGATAATCACATCCATTCGATGCTTCCATGATTATAATCCCTTATAACATCAATATTGCTAAGTTTCGTTTTGGAGCTGTCATTCTAATCTTAGGATTTACTAAATATACATATTAATGAAGCCGTATTGTACAATCCTCCGGTTTGCAAAAACGGCGCGCTGAATAAAGCCGGATTGTAAAACGACGTTGTTTTGTAATGCGGCGACATAACGTTCAGCCGGATTGCAATTCGGCTGAAATAAAGGGGTTATTCCCAGTCCTTATCACTGGCATTTTTATCACTAGGATTTCCAATTCGTCCCCAGTGGTAAAGAATGCGCCGCATTGCATGTGGCGCCGCTTTGTGTAAAATTTTAAATGAGCGAGCGAAGCGAGCGATATTAGGTTTGCTCAGGTTTTATTTGATTATACAGTCAAATAGCCTCGCGGTAGCGGAATGCTTCACAGAACAAGAAGTCATCGGTTTTATTCGGAGTTTTTTTACTCATTACCTAGTTTACAAAACGGCGCAAAATCCGCCGTTTTACAAAACGCCGCCGTTTTAAAAAGCAGCGCGCAAATGGTTATTTGTTTATTTGTTTTTTCTTGTTAATTTCGGATACTTATCAATCAGCCCTCGTACATATCATATAGCATCACTATAATGGCTCAGTGGGAGTAGACCGCAGCGGCGTGTAAATTGTGTAATGTGTATAGTTATCTACTCCCAGTTTTACGTTATTACAATCACGTGAATGCCATTCCATTAGACACTGTATCGAATGCTTTCACATTCTTTCGAGTCGTTTGTGTGCTCTAACGTGTGTGTGATGATGATGATGATGAGATGACATCATAAAGATACTTAATCTCTTCCAAATTATATTAAGAGGAATGAATTTATATCCGCAATTTATGTTAGACTAGCTTTTGCCCGTGGCTAGCCCCCGTGGGTATAGCTTTTTTCATTATTTTTGCACAGTGCGTTAGTTTTTCCTAAATCCTGTTTTGACGTGGAACGCCTTTAATTTGGTTTTTGGATGCGGGGGTGGCCCCGCCGAAATCCATTTTACGAAATGGGTTCTTTTTTGAACATGCCATTATTCGCAAACTATATAGTCACAGATTACTAAATAGTTACCTATAGTGTATAAAGAAATAAATCTAAATATATATAACTCAAAGGTGACTGACTGACATAGTGATCTATCAACGCACAGCCCAAACCACTGGACGGATCGGGCTGAAAATTGGCATGCAGGTAGATGTTATGACGTAGGCATCCGCTAAGAAAGGATTTCGGGAAATTCCCACGGAAACACCAAAAAAACGGGAACTGCGCGGGCGAAGCCGCAAGCACCCACTAGTTAGATACAATTTTAAAGTAATAATAAAATTGTGTAATTGACACAAAAGATCCCACTGCAGCCCCCACCTACAAAGATTGTGTAAGATTAACCACCTCCGTGGCGTAATGGTTCGCCATTAGCTTCACATCAGGAGGCCGCAGGTTCAATTCCCGGCGAAGTCTAACTTTGTAAGACTCGGTTTGGTTGGTGGAAGGTCATTTTATAAGCTCGCCTGGCTAGCTACTAACATCTTATCTAATTCTTGCCGCCAAGCATCAATGCTAATAAGATTGAAGTCTTCCGGCTTATAGATTGCGTATAGGTTCATTGCGTTAGGGAATCTTGATAAGCCCGCTTCCATCTTCGGCATCATTAGGTTAGACGATGCCAAAGGCTTACCAATTGTAATTATAAAAATATATAAAAATAGTGTGTAAAATATTTTAAATTCGACTCTGTAGTATCTGTGGTCAGCTTTGAAAAAAAATTACGATTTTTAGCAGCAGTTTTCGCGACAAACGGAGCGATAGCTATCTGATCTCTCATTTGCGTTGTATCTAGTTTAATCTCAGACTCACAGGCAAAATTAATAGTGAATTTAATGGAAATCGATCCGTTATTTTCATTCTGAGGTGGACCTCCCGATGGTAGTGGGGCACTCAATACAAAACTGCACCCAGTGCAAGCCGGGTAATTCACATCCTCCTTCACCTTATTATCTTGTTTTCAACATTCCTCACGTGCACCAGATGATTTTCTTCAAAACACACCACAGCCATTCATATTCATATCAGCTGTTATACGTTATAGGCTCGAGCCTACCCTGAATTAGGGCGATACCCTGATACACCACAACCAAAGTATATATATATAATTACTAAAGTACAGTATTCTCAGCGACATTCCCTGCCGCTTTTTAGATTCGACCTCACCCCCACATCACATCACGAAAATTGGTTACAGTTTGGTTATTGAACGAAAAGGATGGGCTACGTTACCGCGTTACGTTACGTGATTTCGTTTGGGAATTATTAAATTCAAATGGTAAACTGTTTATTTTACTGATGTTTTAGATATAAACATAATGATAAAGGCAACAGCTTTAACAGATATCCTTTGGATAAAATGCAACACAAAAAGCCAGTACATTATTTCGTATCTGGTCGTTCACCCCAGTATTACACGACTAAATCTAAGAACAATCAGTTTGTATGAATCTTCATTCTAGCTAGATGTACATTCTTGTAGCACAATGCAGTGTGAATGGAGATTCTTCGTAGTAGTTTCGTTCGTGAGGTGTTGTTAAAACTTTATTTATTTAAAATGATTGTTCGTAATTGAAACACTAATTTGATTAGATAGATTGAGATTAACTGTTACTGTGGATTGTTAATGAGATTGTTTCACCGACAAAAGCAACCACCAGCGCTCGTGTAGGTTTGAAGAACAGTTTTATTCATGTAAGTTACCTATCTACCAAGTAGCCACTGTCGATTGTTACATGCAGTAAATATCTAACAAACATTTCGTGACCAATGCCTCCTGTGTGATTCAATTCAGTTGTTTATATGTACATATATCATTTCTCGCTCGTTTGTATGAAGTGTCAGGGTGTGCCACAACTTAAAGCACAATTCTAGCAAAAACAATAAAATAAAACTGTCAGAGATATATAAAATTGTAATTAATTCTGGCAACACTTGTCTCTGTTCTGTAAACCGTGTCAGTCTTAAACCCTTTTGTGTTGTGAAATATATTTATAAATTGTGCGATATACAGAAGGTTTATTATATTACTAGCTGTTTCCCGCGGCTTCGCTCGCTCAGATCCCGGTGAAAAAGTTTGCCACGACTGTAGGTCATATTAACCTTAACAAACTGAAAAAAGTTACATTGTGAACATTTCAAAATAGGGCCTGGAATGTAGAGAGGGGGTGGGTTGGGGGGGGGGGGGGGGCGGTAAGTGATTTAAAATGGGGTATACGTACTCAATCTAAAACTTTTTTGCTTTTCTATTTTATAAAAATTACAACTCGATAATAATAAGGACCTCCTCCGTCCTGGCTCAATGCCCAATGAAGAATGACTCTCAAGTACGTTCCATTTTAAAATTTAATTTAAATTTAGTTTATACATATTTGAATTTTACTTTTAAAACGACACGCGATTAGAAAAGCTGCAAAGAAGCGTACATGAATAAATGTACAAACATAGATCTCTACAGTACCTACTCATGCACTGGGCCAATCTGTTGACCCATTCTTATAAAAAAAATGGAAGAAATTTCTTTATTTACTATAGCCGTCCGCTCGCGGCTAAGCCCGCGTTATTTTCGATTTTCCCGTGGGAATAAGACGTTTTCCTGAGGTAAAAAGTAGCCTATGTCCTATTCCAGGACCTAATCTATATGTGTGCCAAGTTTCATCCCGATCCGACCAGTGGTTGAAGCGTGAAAGAGTAACAAACATCCATAGATACTAACTTTCACATTTGTAATATTAATAGGATTTGAGAGTTTCTTCTTCTTCTTCCTTGCACATTCCCACTTTAGGTGGGGTCGGCTCTCCTAATCTTGCGGAAGTATAGGGTTCTCGGCGTCGGGTCGGGTCGGGTCGGGTAAATTGTGTTTTTTGCTGCTTCCATTTATTTGTTGTGCATAAAAAGATAAAAATAAAATAAAATTCTTTTATTTCAGACTGAGTCCATATTTGGTTATTAACACAAAAAATTATATTGTTAGTTTAGACATGTAAATGTATTTGAGCCACTGGGCAAGCAAAAACATAACATAAATACAAAACATAACAAACAGGCATAAAAGAAAATTATACGAAGTATCCATTTGTCATCATTTAGTATGAAACATGTCCAATTTTAATTGTTTGTGTTTCGTAAAGGTTCACGAGTATACTATGAAAACAATTCCGAGTATTGTTGACGTGGAAAAAAACCCTCTTATAGATTTTTTTTCCACGTCAACCACACTCGGAATTGTCAATAAAATAGCAATAAACATAAAATTGTATAAACAATTACACAGAATTCATCAGCAACCGAGGCCAAAGGAGGTTAAAGATAAATCTTAAAATCATTATCATATCAGCCGTAGGACGTCCACTGCTGGACAAAAGCCTCCCCAAGGATTTCTACAACGACCGCTGCCCGCATCCAGAGGCTTCCCGCAACCTTCGGCAGGTCATCGGTCCACCGAGTGGGGGGCCTGAATGTTAAATTAAAATTTTAAAAGAAATAAAAATTAATAAGAGTGATGTAAGTACGTCCTTATGTGACGTCATAGCTTTGTCCCTCTCAATGGCCAACCGAAGCCGTGCGTTGTTGCGACCACGGATAAGATAAATAAGGTGGGATTGGCAATAGTCACACTTTTGTTTGAAAACCAGCGTCGCCGCCTGTCTCCCACCCATCAACTCCACAACAA
Source organism: Coleophora flavipennella (assembly GCA_947284805.1). NCBI lineage: Eukaryota > Metazoa > Arthropoda > Insecta > Lepidoptera > Coleophoridae > Coleophora > Coleophora flavipennella. The sequence goes on from OX369273.1 coordinate 2,562,726, forward strand.
GCAATAATAATACATATACATACGAATTGCGCGCACTAATTAACAAAACACACTTGGAACACAGGGCTGCAATTGTGTCTCACACCATTTCGAGAGACTGTACGTTACACACAACCACACGCAAATAAAAAGTATGAACGAGTGCTTCGCTTAAGTATGATTGTCTAATCATACTTGAAGCGCGCCTGCCCAGCGTACATTTCCAATCCAACCTTATTTAACTGATCCGTGTTTGGCGACCTTTACATTCGTGTCGTCATCGCATTAATTACGAAGTAACGTACTGTTGTCATGTGAGTTCATGTGACGTGCTTACAATGTAAACATTCGCGTTGATTGTTTAATTGCGGAACAATGTCTTCCTCCGTAATTAATTACCTACTAATTATGCAGGGTTCTTAACTTATACTTATACATGTGCACCTGTCTCTAGCTATAGAATGCAAATAAACAAACAATGATTTAGTTGTAAATGTTTAACCATTGTCAAGCAAAGAGACTTTGAACTGATAAGGATGAGAGAAGTTATTATAGAGTGCCTTTGTTCACTGTAGGTTGCCGAATTAAATGCAGGGTTCATGTTCACTGTAGGTTGCCGAATTAAATGCAGGGTTCATGTTTACTGTAGGTTGCCGAATTAAATGCAGGGTTCAGGTTCACGGTAGGTTGCCGAATTAAATGCAGGGTTCATGTTTACTGTAGGTGGCCGAATTAAATGCAGGGTTCATGTTTACTGTAGGTTGCCGAATTAAATGCAGGGTTCATGTTCACTGTAGGATGCCGAATTAAAAGCAGGGTTCATGTTCACTGTAGGTTGCCGAATAAAATGCAGGGTTCATGTTCACTGTAGGTTGCCGAATTAAATGCAGGGTTCATGTTCACTGTAGGTTGCCGAATTAAATGCAGGGTTCAAACATTCAATAAATGAACTCTGTGTGTTTTTCAGTCCAATATAACAAACAATTCAGGAAATCAGTTTTTGACGCTATTAGATCAAAATAATTAAAATTAAAATAAGCATACATTCACACACGCATACACACCCTTACACACACACACACACACACACACACACTCACACTAACACTAACAAACAACACATCTGATGTAGTCGATTGCACGCGGATAGATAGATTTGAATAATTTTGTTAAATTTTAAGAACTTGAAATTTATTGGCATATGTATTTTCTAAAGTTTGATTACTGTAGATTTAACGCTGTAATTTCAATAAATATATAAAATAAAATAAATACCTACATATAACCTCTTTCTTGTTTCCAGTGAACTCGACAACATCGAAACCGAAGTCGGCGGGAATCGACGACGGGTTCAAAGGCGAGGGCGCTGCGTGCGGCAGCTCCGTTGTCAAGGTTAGTCCGTGACTCCGTAACTCCGTAACAAATAGGAAATGTTCGTAAACAACAGTTCAGTCACTCCCCGGACACTTCATACAACGGGCGAGAAAGGATATTAAATCGACGACGGGTTCAAAGGCGAGGGCGCTGCTTGCGGCAGCTCCGTTGTCAAAGTGAGTCCGTAACTCCGTAACAAATAGGTAATGTTCGTAAACAACAGTTCAGTCACACCCCGGACACTTCATACAACGGGCGAGAAAGGATATGAAATCGACGACGGGTTCAAAGGCGAGGGCGCTGCTTGCGGCAGCTCCGTTGTCAAGGTTAGTCCGTGACTCCGTAACAAATAGGTAATTTTCATAAACAACAGTTCAGTCACACCCCGGACACTTCATACAACGGGCGAGAAAGGATATTAAATCGACGACGGGTTCAAAGGCAAGGGCGCTGCTTGCGGCAGCTCAGTTGTCAAAGTGAGTCCGTAACTCCGTAACAAATAGGTAATGTTCGTAAACAACAGTTCAGTCACTCCCCGGACACTTCATACAACGGGCGAGAAAGGATATTAAATCGACGACGGGTTCAAAGGCGAGGGCGCTGCTTGCGGCAGCTCCGTTGTCAAAGTGAGTCCGTAACTCCGTAACAAATAGGTAATGTTCGTAAACAACAGTTCAGTCACACCCCGGACACTTCATACAACGGGCGAGAAAGGATATGAAATCGACGACGGGTTCAAAGGCGAGGGCGCTGCTTGCGGCAGCTCCGTTGTCAAGGTTAGTCCGTGACTCCGTAACAAATAGGTAATTTTCATAAACAACAGTTCAGTCACACCCCGGACACTTCATACAACGGGCGAGAAAGGATATTAAATCGACGACGGGTTCAAAGGCGAGGGCGCTGCTTGCGGCAGCTCCGTTGTCAAGGTTAGTCCGTGACTCCGTAACAAATAGGTAATTTTCATAAACAACAGTTCAGTCACACCCCGGACACTTCATACAACGGGCGAGAAAGGATATTAAATCGACGACGGGTTCAAAGGCAAGGGCGCTGCTTGCGGCAGCTCAGTTGTCAAAGTGAGTCCGTAACTCCGTAACAAATAGGTAATGTTCGTAAACAACAGTTCAGTCACACCCCGGACACTTCATACAGCGGGCGAGAAAGGATATTAAATGTCAAAAAAAATCTAAAAAGAAATGACGGAAGGAAACCAAAACACGGTGAAATTCTATACGTTCGATTACCAAACTAGCACCTGTATCAACCTGGGTGACGAGGTATCCATACTGTATGTATAAGTACTAATGTACAGGGTGTAACAATATTGGTGTCGGACCCGTTATCATTCTAAAAAAACATTCGCTGCTCCATACAAAAACGTTTAAAATCGGTCAAGTATCAGCTGATCCATTTGTATGAAAGAGTTAATTTTTTTAGCGATTTCAGCAAACTTGTAGAACAAAAGTTCTTCAGTTTAATGAGTAGATGCCTCACTTAACGAGTCCTTTTTTTACCCTGTATACACTTTGGTTCAGTAATTAACTTACATTTTCATCCCATGCCACCTGAAGCTTCATCCCACCTTGTTGTTGGTGGATGATGGAGGAGGCCCATGGTAAAAGAATCCCCAACGCAATGGAGAACTGATAGTACGAAATCTCTGTGACTCAACACATCAGCGCTCCGTGGAATCGGGTTTTAAGGAGCCCCACGCAAACTAACCTAACCATGGCGTGAAGGTTAAGTCCATTAGCTTCACATCAAGAGGTCGCGGGTTCGATTCCCGGCGGACTCTAATTTTGTAAGTCTCGGTTAGGTTGGCGGAAGGACATTTTCTAAGCCCACCTGGCTAGCTACCACCATCCCCCGCCAAACATAAATGCTATCAGCATTGATGTGTTCCGGCTTGATGTTTCGTACAAATAAAGTAAATAATTATTGAATTTATACAAAAGAAGATAAGATAGCGTTGGGGAATCTTGGTAAGCCCGCTTTCATCTTCGGCATCACCGTCATTTATTGCCATCTGGTGAGATGATATCAAATAATTAACAATTGTGGATAAAAAAAACGTAAATAACTTTAACTGAACAAATCTGGTTATTCTAATTTGAACTTTATTAGTTAATGTACAAAAGCTTAACTAAACGCACAATACGTTGACAGATATACCTACTATTTGTTCTCGTCTTAACCTTAACTGTTCAGCCATCCGATACCTTTTATCTCAAGGTCATCATTACATTCTACTAGTAACATTATCTCCTTACCTATTGCTCACGCGCAGATCAAGCTTTCTTACATATTATCGCCTTCATACTGCCTTGGAATGTAGAAGGAGAAGGGAAAATGTCACGGCCCCAATGTACTATTGCGGCTGTATTGTACAGCTCAGCTATATGGAATCACTAGCTTTTGCCAGCGGCTTCGCTCGCGTGAACATAGTTTCTATGACTGTCTCCGAGGGTGCGTAGTGCGCGAACCGCTCGACTCGCGAGCGTGCAAAATAGTAGCCTACATGTTAATCCAGGTCCTAATCTGTCTACCTACCAAATTTCATCTAGATCCGTTTATCTGTTGTGGCGTAAAAGAGTTACCCAGTCAAGCGCCGTGGTTAAAAGAACTGGTTTAATTGAAATAGCTTTTGCGCTACGGAGGGTCTAGTCATCCATACATACAAACTTTCGCGTTTATAATATTAGTAAGGATTATTCCGTATCATACTAATGATAACCTCAGCGGGGGGGGGTATCCAATACTCTTTTTCCACTGGAGATAATGATTGTTTTTAGTACATAACTTATGATTTTTATTGTAGATGTCCAATATTTTATTTTTATTTCATCATACTGAAACAATTATCTTTCTATCATGGAAAGGCCTGTGTTCATGAGTGAACAACTACGTCTGTCGGCTGATATGATGATGATGATGTAGTTAAAATTTTGTCCTTATGGCAAAAGAAACCACGCACTTAACGTTTTTCTATATATAAAAAGGTTTTGTAATGTGAAGGCATATTAATATAAAATTTACCTTTCTAAGTACTACATCATTCCTTTTTAACAATGATATTTGATTGATAGCCATGCCCCTATGTTTTGTTTTTTCAATATTTTAATTATAATAGGAAGTAGGAGACTTCAAAAACTGAGAAAATTGCCCAATTGAAACGTTATTTTCAGACACCCACTAAAAATAATAATACGCATATTAACAATAAAATGAAAACATAGGGGCATAGGTAAAACGTTTTTTTAATTAGGTACTTTGAAAAAAAAATATTGCTCATGTTTTGGAGGAGGAAAATAGGGGACTACGGAATGCTGGTTTGGTCAATTTTAGTGTCTTTATCGGTCTACCCTGCAGTTGTCCCTTTCTTCCTGTATACGGAAAGGATTGGGGGAGGGAGACAGCATTAATTTATTCAAATATGTATTCTTTAGACCACGTTTCCTCTTAAAGAGGCAAAAGAGGGGGAAGGGGCGAAAGGAAGATATTTGGTTTCAGCGGAGTCAACTTAGTCTAGCAGATACCTGTCATCACTTTTTTTTTTATTCACTATTGGTAAACCCTTGACAACATCTCACCTGGTGGTAAGTGTGACGATCGAGTTTTTATCCTCCAATAAAAAAAAACAAGTATAATGTGTGTATGTACGTTTTTTGCAGGTGGCCCACCAGATGGTGTCACGTGGTTCTGTGGGGCGCGGATTCGCCGTGGCGGAGCCCGAGGACGAGACGCCCTCCGCGCACTACCTCAGCGCCAGGCGCGGCTCGCGCAGCCTGCCCGCCTCGCCGCCCGGCAGCCCCAACAGCCGGCGGAAGAAGAACGGCAATCGGTGAGTTGAAGAGTTTTTAACTTTTATTACTGACTGACTTTGGACATCCTTTTTATGACTGTCTTAAAAGACACCGAAAAGACGTGCACAGCTGCAGAGCGTGGAAATAGGTTTTCACACATATTGGTATATATTTACACTAATACCACATGAAAGAAATAAAACTGCGTTTATAATTTGTCAGCGACCGGTTTCGAACACCATCTTCAGGCAGATTTCTAAAGTTCCACCAAGAACCTACAGTCAAAAGTATCAACTATCGAAATAGGTTTTCTTGCGCAAATCTCAGCAAAACGCGAAAATTCGTGTCAATCCGTTGCTCCGTTGCGACGCGCGCAAAGGTAGAAATGGGTTTTCTCTAGATTCCTCGGGAACTATGTCAGGCTATGTCAATTAGTAGTCTATGTAACTTTCCACCGCTCGTGGTGGTGTAAAGGAAATCAACAAAAAAAGACATTGGCAGGGTATTTTTATGTGTAATCATGTCATTGAATAGCCTTTCAAAACTACCAAGGGTTCGGTAAAATATTTTTTCCGATTTAAAAAAATCCACAGTTGATAAGCTCCTTGCAAAGTATATATATATATATATATATATATATATATATATATATATATATATATATATATATATATATATATATATATATATATATATATATATATATATATTAGTACTAATTTACCCTTGGCATCACCTTCCCTGATAGTAAGTGACGATGATGCCGAAGATGAAAGCGGAATTCCCCAACGCAACTGGCTATCTTATCTTCAAGCCTGAACACATCAATCCTGTTAACACTGATGGTTGGCGGCAAGACTTAGATAAGATGGTGGTAGATAGCCAGGCGGGCTATAAAAATGATTCGTTTACTAAATATATATATTTTTCAAAGTAGTGATTTTTGTTAGTGTTGCATGTCCCAAGAGCTTGCATGACCAACTGTCCCATTGTCACACCCGGGACACTGCATACAACGGTCGTGAAATGACATTCTAAAAACAAAGGACGAAGCAAACAAAATCGTGGCGAAATCCTATACGTTCGGGAACCAAACTATAACTAATCTTTATCAATCTTTGTGACGAGGGGGGGAGGTCGCAATCTAGAGAGCGACAGGGAGTGCCCATACTGTATGGTAGTACTAATATATATGTCACCGATAAATAGCAAGAATCGTAAGTTGATCAATTTTCTAGTTAGTTGATTAACTGACGAAAAATAACAAACGTTAGTAGAAATGTATTATTTAACGCAGTGCATTTTAGCTAATTGGTCAACTTACAGTACCTGGCAGTAATTTAATAATTTACGATTGTGCCACAAGTAAAATCATCCACTAACGGGCCAATCGTTGCTCAGTGTACTATTTAACGGTATACTATTACCCGTCACATAATACACTGTTCTCTGATTGGTCGAGGGCATTTTATAAGCATTTGGCTAGTGTTTATTCATAGAGTTAACAAACACTTAGATATGTTATTTTAATACCGATGATGAGATGTGAAAGATCATGTATATTTTTTTATATTTTATATTTATTATTATTTAGCCATACAGTTTTATGACTCAGTATAATAAAAGGTGTAAAAGCAAGCACGTGAGTCGTTTAACCAATCGACGCACCTCGCCTTCGTCGGATGATCTTACGACAAAGCGCCGTAAATTAATCAATTTACTAAAATACATACGTTAAATAATACATTTTAACTGCGGTTTATTATTTTCCGGGAGTTGATCAACTACCTTGAAAATTGATCAACTTACGAGTCTTGTTATTTTCCGGTGACATTTACAAGTTTTTATTGGGAGTGTAAAAAAATATACTATAAGATATACTCGTAAGTGCCTAAATAATATGTTACTTACAACAAATACGGATAAGTAATCTTCGCTCCGACCAGCGCCTGTCCAGCACCAAAACACCGAGAGCTTTTTACTCGAGTTGCATAATCGCTTCGAATGCCAAGGAGACTGCGAGAATGTGGACTATTAGAATGATAGGTTCGTGGAAATTTTCCGTACACGGTTCCGGTGTGAGATTATTAAAACTCGCCGTTCAAACAGAACCAAAAGATCTCGGACTTCACCAACAAACTCATGGAAGAAAGACGTTTTCTTGCAGTCCTCCTGAAGACGCTACTTAGTATCGGCAACTAAATAAGCAGATAACTTTATTTTATTGTTAGGTTTCCAGTCGTTGGAAATTAGGCGTTTGCCCTAAACATAATAAGAAGCAAGATCGACTGCCCGGCAATAGTGGAAGCCCTCACTAGGCTGACTGTACTCGATACTAAGCAGACGCGGCAGCTGTGACCGCGAGCTGGGGGGCAGAACAGCGGACGCGAACAGTGTGGTGTAGACACACACCTGTAGCCCGCGTTCGCACACTTATTAATAACTAGCTGTTTCCCGCGGCTATACCCGCGTGGACAACGTTTCTATGACTTTTCGAGGGTGCGCAGTGCGCGAATCGCAAGCGGCTCGCGAGCGTGAAAAAAGTAGCCTATGTGTTAATCCAGGTCCTAATCTGTCTACCTACCAAATTTCAGCCAGACCCGTTCAGTCGTTTTTGCGTGAAGAAGTAACAAACATACACATTCACATACTCGCAAACTTTCGCCTTTATAATATTGGTGTGCTTTTATAACAACGACACCACAATGTGACTTATTCATGTCAGGGATTGGATGCTTGATGACCGAGTGCAAGAAAATGCTAGAGGAAAGGGCTTACCTATTGTTAATAATAATAAAAAAAAGCACTATTGATACTAATATTATAATTATTTTTATACAACGAATTGGTATGCTACTGCTATGTTATATTCTTATTGACAATAAATTGAAATAACATATTATTCTCCTTTTGGAGTTATAAAATCACATTGCCTACGAGACCTTCTACAGCTATTTTAAATTGTTTCAGCTACTTCACGTCGCCGTTCGAGCCGGTGGGCGACGGCAGCGGCCGCTCGTGGCTCACGATGGCGCTTCTGGGCTTCAAGAAAGATCTAAACGCTTCCACGTCGACCCTCGCCGAAGAGGACGCCGCGGAGTGCAGGCTTCAAGGTAATATTGCACGATTAGTATATAATAATTTTGCCTCGTTGTTTGCAAGTTAACTTTGGTCAGTCATAGCAGGCAACTGTCTCTGCGACGATGGTTTCTCGTTGAATGAGGCGCTGTCGAATAAATTTTGTAATGCTGTGAGGTCGGCGATGGATGGGAGCCGATGTAGGCAATTCGTGCACTTTAAAATGGATACATCAAACCAGGATCATCAGTCATGATCATGAGGGATCGACTTAATATTATAAATCCCGTCTAATCTTACGTTGTTGATAATTTTCACTCATATTAACGACAATATTTTTTGACGTGAGGGCAACTTATGAAATTTTGAATATCACTTGGAAATCCTTGGGGGAGGCCTATGTCCAGCAGTGACATATCACCTTCGGCTAATATGACATATCACCTGATCATTAATAGTTAGGAGGAGTCTTGACCGAAGATTTAATAACATGTAACTTTTTAATTGGACTGAATTGGATGGTTTATTTTGGGCCCAACGTTTCTTCACACTCTGCGAACACTGCGAGCGTACGAGTTCCAAGCTGTAGGAACTTCGGGTAGGCGAAAAGTTACCATCGAATAGTGTACACTGCTGCCTACTTCCTTGGATCAAATAAAAGTTCAGCTAGAACCTCGCGTAAATTCAATGTGAAACCAATCAAAACCACTCCAAACCTGTACGTACACTGTACACTAGAGGTGTGTAACTCAGCTCTGAACCGGTTCAAATATGCAGATCGAACCCACTGAGTTGCTGAGCTGCAGCTCAAACGCAAAATCAACAGCTCACGGCTCACAGATATAGGTACGACGTTCAATGGTTAATGTGAAGTGATGAGTGAGAGTGAGTCAAGCTCCATACAGTTCATTCTGAATCAAACATTCATTACAGATTCAATCATTCTTTTATTCGTAGTGTATTATATTTCATAAGCCGCCACGCGCCCAGCAGAACGAAAGAGAAAGAATATTGCGAAAAAAACCGGTTTATACATCGCGGAGCTAGTAGTAGGTAAGTAGCTAGTAGCTAGCGCGCACCGCGCAGGCGCGCAGATTCGTTCGTTTGAGCGGAACTGTAGGTATAGCTCACGGGAGTCATTGCATCGAAAAACGCCCCGTGATCTAGTGATTCAAATTGAGCTGATCTGCGAGCCGGTTCGCAGCTCCGGTTCAGGTACTTGAGCTGTGAGCTGATTTACAGCTCAAGCAATTATGCTGAGTTACCCATGTCTACTGTACACTAGCTTGAGTCACGAATGTATGGAGAACAATTAAGAATCTTATATTGTAAAGTAATAGTGATAAAAAGGTGCATTAGTACGTTATTCTAAGACATGTGCAAAAATGGTTACGGTCAGATATCATCTTCAGACTAGGGATTGAAATTTCGATAAAATAACGAGCGAAGCGAGGCTCTTTGACTGTTAAATCAATCGCTTCGCGAGCTCATTTATTTAGTGTTATTCACTTCGCTTAGTGTTATTGTAATGTCACTAGTGAAATTGTAAACAATATGTTACAGTTCACAATCTCGCGATATATACAAGAAGTAAGAACTACATATGGAATAGGGAATAAAGCGCGAACGAAGTCGCGGGCAATACAACGTCTGCAAGGTTCTGCTAGTAATATTGACTAGTAAGCGAATGTGCCGCCATTGATCCCAGAGGATCTGGATAATTCTTGATTATTGGCTATTGGCTTGATAGCCAGTCTTCAATTATTTATTTCTTCATTTATACCGGCACCATCACAGGTGGCGAGAAGAGCCAAGGAGAGGGATCAATGTCGAAAAATAGGCGAGGTCTTTGCCCAGCAGTAGGACATTAAGGACCAATTAAAATATATTGTACGACTTGCTATGCGGGTGCCGGGCATTTACGAGTAGATGAGCGTAAAGAGGCGGCATAAGGAGTATCCACTTAAGGCGCAATGGTACTTAAAAATCTGTCTTTGTCTTTTTCTTTACGTGTAAAGAGGAAAGAAAATAACCACACTTTTGCACTTTTTCGATGTTCGTTTTTATTTTCATCATATTTATCTTAAATAAAAATCCATTCGATGTTTTCCCTTCAGTCACTTATGAACTTTATTTCAGTAAGTAAATCATATTATCAAATTACTTATTTTAAGGATAAAACCAAAAATATACTATAAAATGGCTCGAAAATAGGTACCTTTGCGAATTTATTCTATAGAGCCAATTTTATTAAATCGGTTTTCTAGTCGATATAGTCTCTCGTAACTATTCTCAATAATACCAGTATGTTTTCCTACAATTTAAATTTACTGTTAACTACTTCAAAAATGAATTCTAAAAACCTGTTTAAGTGGATTTTTAGGTATCACGGGGCCTTAAGAGGGGAGGCGGGCACTGTTTTTTCCATACAAACGTTCTCGACAGTTTTCTCCTTGATTTTTAACACTAAAGAAATGATTTTTATACATAAAATAAATATTCATTTATTCTATGCTCCTATGTCTTCCTTTTTTTGATAACTTGTTCTTTGAGCAACAAGAAGCCCTCAAAAATGACAGAAAAATACCTAATATTTATCACCACTAAAGACGTCTAGTGTGGAGATTCAAAAAGTATTTACAAAAAAAGCTAAACATAGAGGCCTAGTACAACTACTTATTATTTTATGTGTGTTTTTTTTTACATATATCTAATTTTGGAGGAGAAATCGTCGAGAGCCAAACCTCGAATTTTGCAATTTTTAATCGAAATATTCACCGGGAACTGCAGTTGTCCTTATCGCACAATGACAGGTTTACCTACACATTGATAGCGCTGGCGCGAGCGCCAACGCGCGACGGCAACAGTTGTTTCAAATACCAATTTTTCAAATGTGTCTCAGCTAGCGTCCGCTCTTAAGTATTTCACGGTAGTATTTCTGACACAAACCGTTGTTTTGATTGCAGGTGGCTTCCTCGCCCAATCAGTGGAGAGTCTCGGGCCGGCGCCGCGCAGCAAGGACCCGCCCATCGTCATGGAAGAGTCCTCAGCTACGCAGCAGCCAAAACTCACCAAGCCCGCGCCAGCGTTCCGCCCCAAGCCCACGGAGCTGCGTGAAATGAACTTCTGGTCGCCGACTTCTATGTAAAGAAGAATGTTTATTGAAAACTAGGTTTTGTTTTGGTTTTTGATTCATAACACGTTGTACAGTCGACGTCGAAAAGTCTATACATGTCTGACCATACGTATAACTATCCTACTTATCTGAATTTTTACACATTGTTATTGATAAGCTGCGTTTAGTTATGACTGTGCAGTCTGTATGTGAGTGCGTCAAATAATTATTATAAAATAATTTGGGTACGTTGTGTCGATGCTATGTTGAATTTATTTTAACTACTTTTAATGGCCCTTCTGGTTGTGTATCATAGAAGAGTTTATGTATGGAATTATTATATAGGAAACACTGTGTTTGGCTTCCGAAATTTCACAATGTCGGTTCAAAGCATTGGTTCTACTGTCAGCTCTCTAAGAACTTTTTTTAAATGGATTTAAAGGATTGGATGCAACCAAGAAGATGCTTAGAGTCAGCTGTTACCGGAAGCTCAACACAAACGGTTTTAAATCTGCGGTATTAGAATATTCCAGTAATTTTAGGAAATTAATTGTGTGTCCGATTGATGTTAATTTACTTTAAGATTTGTCTATTCTTGAAAATAGAAAGCAAAGTTCTCGAGTGGCGACCGCGCACCGGAAAACGCAGCGAAGGAAGGCCTGACGTGGTGGACTGACGACCTGGTGAAGAACGCGGGACGCCGATGGATGCGGGCAGCGTGGGACCGGTCGTCGTGGAAATCCTTGGGGGAGGCCTTTGTCCTGTAGTGGACGTTTTTCGGCTGATAAGATGATGAAAATAGAAACTTAGACACATGTTTGAGAAATATTATAATCCTTAGAGAAATATAACAGAATGAATGGTTTTTTCATTAATTTTACATGCTACCTAACTTGGAATTTGTGTTGTGACGCCTGAATGTATTCTAAGTGAAATGAAGTCTGTTCTGCCCCAAAATTTAAGTGACAATTGAGCGTGTGGTTGCTTCCCTGACGAAAATATCGTGCGATATTGCATCGTGATTATTGACCCAAACGTCATTGCAGTGTTTCTTTTGCAAGTATTAACGTGTGTTTTATTACACCAATTTACCAATAACAACTATTTGTTCTTGTTTTTTCTTTGTGTCTGGTATATTTAAAATAATATTAAGAATAATGAAATTATCTGGTAGACTTGTTTCGAGCAGAAATCGTAAAGCTGTTCTCTAAATAGTTATACTTATATTGTTAATTTTGATAATAGTCATAAATATTTTGCACACTAATACAAAATAAATATTTAAGGTTTTAAGAAATACAGAATTTATGTTTAAGAAATTAATTTTTTGATTCTATATCAATAACATTGTTTCATTTAAGTACATGAATGAAATAGAGATAGGCAGAAATCATTGGAGATACACACTGATGGAAAACATCAGCAACCAAATCTAGCTTGTCTGGTCCTTAGAAATTGCGAAATGGACTAAGTTTTTCTTCGGTTCCTATTAGAGCATGCTAAGGGATAAAAAAAAGGATTTCCACAACTGTGTTGCCTATACATCCTATAATAGAAAGATAATTGTTTCAGGGAGCCGGGTCGTTCCTTTCCCTCTAATATGGTTGATGGGAGCGATGGCTGACTCTCGCGTGATAATCGTGATCGGGTGCTGTCCGTGTGAACTGGCCTACTCTTGTCAAAGGCATTAATGACATTCAATAATATATAATTTTTTTCAATTTCTAGTGACATAATTTGGTTTATTATCAACTAGCTGTTTCCCGCGGTTTCACCCGCGTGGACAACGTTTCTATGACTTTTCGAGGGTGCGCAGTGCGCGAGCCGCAAGCGGCTCGCGAGCGTGGTAAAAAGTAGCCTATGTCTGAATCCAGGTCCTAATCTGTCTACCTACCAAATTTCAGCCAAATCCGTTCAGTAGTTTTTGCGGGAAAGCGTAACAGACAGACAGAGTTACATTCACATTTATAATATTAATTATTGTATTTTGACGTTATTAAATTATCTAATGATCCTTTATTTTTTAACAAATGAAAAATATATGTAATTACTATTTTATGACTATCAGAAACAGTGCAATTTGCACCTTTTTTTGAATATCTAATCTTGAAATCTAAATATATTTATCTCAAAGGTGACTGACTGACTGACATAGTGATCTATCAACGCACAGCCCAAACCACTGGACGGATCGGGCTGAAATTTGGCATGCAGGTAGATGTTATGACGTAGGCAACCACTAAGAAAGGATTTCGGGAAATTCCGACGGGAACCCACTAGTCTATCATATATCATATACTAGCTGTCCCGGCGAACTTCGTTCCATCTTACACTACACTATAACCTTCTCCTGACAATAACGAACTCGAAAAAAAGAATTAGCGAAATTGGTCTAGCCGTTCTTGAGTTAAAATAGTGTAACTAACACGACGTTCCTTCTCACTTTCTTTCCTACTTTAAGATGATATGCGGCATTTTTCACAGGACGCTATTTGATTTTTGTATGCAGCGATATTTTTTGGCAATCACCTTTCATGTGGGGTGTGAAATGTTTATAAAGGAGGATTTTAAAAATATACTGCACCATAAAATTTTATCATTAAAAAAACGTCCCGGGCAGCCAATTACCAAATAATAACTCGTTTCAACGTACTTAAGTCATTACTCGTTCAATATAAACGTACCTAGTGAATTAAATCCTCTTTGATTCAGTACAACAAAAACAAGTTTATCACGAAAATAAAAAAAAAAAACAAAACAGGACATATTTAAAACTACAATGAAATCGACAATTTGTTTCAATAAAATACAGAAATTACCTGCTGACAACGTTTATCGAAGAATAGGTAACCGACATAGCTCACAGAATCACTAAACTTAAGGGCCGCCAGGAGGCTCGAGTTTCCATACAAACATAGTTCCGCTTTAATACAAAAACTACATGCCGGATTGATTCCAAACTTTGCAAATATATGTGTCTAGTCAATATATTTACAAAGTTTCAATCCGGCATGTAGTTTTTGTATTAAAGCGGAACTACGTTTGTATGGAAACTCGATCCTCCTGGAGACTCTTTAAGTGGCAGTGAGCGGGCACGTAGCTCGTACAACAGATTTAACGTGTTGGGGGTAGCAAAGTTCTCGACTGGCGACCGCGCACGGGATGACGCAGTAGCTTAGACATACGGTATGCACTCAATCATATAGTTATATTTTTACGAGATTTTAAATTGGTAAATTTTTGTCTATTTTATTTAATAACTTCAAAACTATATGTTAAAATAAAAATAAAATTTTTCAGATTTTCACTACAAGCCCTGTCATTTGATAGGCCACACAATACATTTTGAAAAACTTTTTTAAAGTTTTCAAATTTACCTCCAAAAGTGGCCCCCATGTTTAAAATTCATTTATTTACGTTACTTGTCCGTCTTTGGACTATCGACTTACATATGTGTACCAAATTTCATCTCAATCGGTCCAGTATTTTCCGAGCAAATGGCTGTGACATACGGACGGACAGACACAAACAAAAATGAAAAACTTTTTTAAAGATTTCTAATTTAACCCCCAAAAGTGTCCCCATGTCATATCAGCTCATATACGTCCCCACCGAGGGGCTCGAGCCTACCCTGAATTAGAGCGATCGGGCCTTAGTCGACCACGCGGGCCCAGTGCGGGTTGGTCGACTTCACACACAACCTGCGAGTTTCTTCGCAGGCGTGTGCAGGTTTCCTCACGGTGTTTTCCTTTCCCCCATATTTAAAATTTATTTATTTACGTTACTTGTCCGTCTTTGGGCCATCGACTTACATATGTGTACCAAACTTCATCTCAATCGGTCCAGTAGTTTTCGAGTAAATTGGCTGTGACATACGGACGGACAGACACACGAGTGATCCTATAATGGTTCCGTGTAGATACGGAAGCCTAAAAAAACAAATGCCAGCGTAGCTATGAGAGTATAAAGTTAACGATGAGACTTGTTTTAATTAAAATTAAATAAAGAAAGAATCAAAATATCGTTAAAAATACAACAGAGAACAAACGGCGGCGGGCCGAGTTAAAATAAATGGTAACTTAAAGGCAGTCCCGAGTCTTGTTTTTCCACAATTTCTCTTCCGGCTTTTTAATTAGTCCCGTTTCTTTTCTGAAATCCGATTTGCATTCGAAGCTCGGAACAGCCTAATTTTCACCGTCAGCGTCAAAAAATTAATTCGAGGAGCGAATCTGCCAACTTTTTACTAACTTTTTCCGAAAATTGGGATAAGTAGGATGAATGTCGCATTCAAAGAGTTTATAAATATCTTTGGAGGGAGATAAATGGCCCCACGTCAAGTATGACGTAGGCCGTAGGGCATACTCCTCAAATGTTGCTGTAGTGAGAGTAAGACAAATGTTATATTGTGATTTTCATACAATTTCTTTTTTCAACCGTCCAAAAAGGAGGAGGTTCTTAATTTGACTGTATGTTTTTTTATGTGCCTCATAACTTTTGACTGGGTGAACCGATTTTTATAATTCTTTTTTTATTTTAAAGCTAGTGTTTCCCGTGTGGTCCCATAATTTTTTTATCAAAATCGGTGTAGGACATTATTAGAAAATTAACAAAAACCAAAAATAATAATGCAAAAATTTATAAGTTGTTGCGATGGAAGTCGGTTTTTTCACGTGTTAGCGTTTTTCAGCTTCGTCTTTTAATTTGTTACTTGACTCCAATTCTCCGCCAAGCAGTGAAAATACATCGCTTCTCTGTTAAGATATACATGTAGAATCTCCTTGGTCGTATTTAATTTATTTTTTCTATTCGGTCGGCCCGTGATTCTCATGTTTTAACCCTTTCACGAGCAACGCAACTACGGCGAAGAAGAAAAAAATTAACCTTATTCGAGGTTTAATACAGATTAATACTGACACAAGCCTGGCAAGCATATTCCCAATGCTCGTGAAAGTGTTAATTAGGGCTTAACAGGCCTCATAGAAGAGCTCAAGGTCACTGAAAGGGCGATACAACGAGCTATGCTAGTAGTTTCCCTATGTGATCGAATCGTAAATGATGATATCCATAGGAGAACTAAAGACAGTATCAGAATCACTAAACTCAAGTGGCAGTGAAAAGGGCACATAGGTCAGAACGGACGGCCGTTGAAGTACTAAAGTTCTCCAGTAGCGACTGTTGCATCGGAAGATGTTACGTAGGACGACCTCCCACTTGTCAGCTACTTGGCGAAGCTCGCAGGAAGTCGCTGAATGTGGGCAGCCCAGGACCGGTCGTTGTGGAAATCCTTGCGGGAACAGTGGACGTCTTTCGGCTGGTAATGATGATGGATGACGATGAAGAAGGTCTTGCTCTGTTATTGAACTATTCGTTGTCTTATGGCTTAGGCAAATTTCGATGATATTCTGCCTGCGTTGCACACTTGATAAATGACTGTCGAAAAACGTTATCAGAATTCCCAACAAGTTTGATTTATTTCATCCTAAACAAACAAGATATCCAAACAATTTAATCTTCATGCATAATTTGATTTCGAAATGATTAATCAGCAAGTTAAATTTCCGGTGGTTCATATGAAATTTAGATTTAATCTGAAATTGATTCGGGATCGGCAGTGTCCGGGCAGTATGCTACCATTCGACTGCTGTGTCTGGTCACTTAGAAATATAGCGTACTTCATGTACTTCTGTGTATGTAGGTATGTATGCTCCTCCGCCCTTTATGAGAACTTGTGGTATTGTTGAATGAACTGCCAAAAATAAGAACAGGATTCCGAAAACTGATAGGGTCCAATCAGCTCAAGAGTCGGAATTTCTTTCACAAAATTTAAGTTTTTTTTTATTTATAAAAAAACAGCAATGTATGCAAAACTGGGTCCGCCAGCAATCACTTTTAACTCGCAGTGCGATGCGTGTGCGTCGTCGCATTAGCGCGACTTCGCGTTACGTACACTGCGTAGAAGAAAAATAAAGAAACACGGTTTCTTGGTTTACATTACATTCCTGGACTTTTGTTTATACCGATATTATAAGTTTTCGGAATGCCCCTTACACCTGGTATAGTACCTTTCATTAGAACTTTCCAATATTATTATTGGTTATGGTTATGTTAACCGCCTCCGTGGCGTAATGGTTTAGTCCATTAGCTTCACATCAAGAGGTCGCGGGTTCGATACCCGGCGGAGTCTAACTTTGTAAGACTCGGTTCGGTTGGTAGAAGGGCATCTTCTAAGCCCGCCTTTCTAGCTACGACCATCTTATCTAAGTCTTGCCGCCAAAGATCAATGTTTACAGCATAGATGTGTTCCTTGAAGATAAGATAGTCAGTTCTCCATTGCCTTGGGGAAACTTGGTAAGCCCACCTCCATCTTTGGCATCATCGTCATTTATCATCAGGTGAGAAGTTGACAAGGGCTTGCCAAATGTAAATAAAAATAATCGTTTGTTTTTTGTTGGCACTGTCCTAACTCCTATCATTAAAATGTAAGTGGTCGTAGAATAAATATCAACAGATAGATTATAGATAAGGTGTCGTGTTAACATTGTAAGAAAATTCTGATGAAAGATACTTTACCTATTAATAGCTATGTATTACTGTAAAAAAACATTAATAGCAAATGTATGACTAGGTATGTGCCGAATGTATGTACAATGTATGAATAGGTATGTGCTGAATGTATGTACAACGTATGACTAGGTATGTGCTGAATGTATGTACAATGTATGACTAGGTATGTGCTGAATGTATGTACAATGTATGACTAGGTATGTGCTGAATGTATGTACAATGTATGACTAGGTATGTGCTGAATGTATGTACAATGTATGACTAGGTATGTGCTGAATGTATGTACAATGTATGACTAGGTATGTGCTGAATGTATGTACAATGTATGATTAGGTATGTGCCGAATGATGTACAATGTATGACTAGGTATGTGCCGAATGTATGTACAAAGTATGACTAGGTATGTGCTGAATGTATGTACAATGTATGACTAGGTATGTGCTGAATGTATGTACAATGTATGACTAGGTATGTGCTGAATGTATGTACAATGTATGACTAGGCATGTGCTGAATGTATGTACAATGTATGACTAGGTATGTGCTGAATGTATGTACAATGTATGACTAGGTATGTGCTGAATGTATGTACAATGTATGACTAGGTATGTGCTGAATGTATGTACAATGTATGATTAGGTATGTGCCGAATGATGTACAATGTATGATTAGGTATGTGCCGAATGTATGTAAAATGTATAACTAGATATGTGCCGAATGTATGTACAATGTATGACTAGGTATGTGCCGAATGATGTACAATGTATGATTAGGTATGTACCGAATGATGTACAATGTATGATTAGGTATGTGCCGAATGTATGTAAAATGTATGACTAGATATGTGCCGAATGTATGTACAATGTATGACTAGGTATGCGCCGAATGTATGTAGAATAAGTTACCTATTTTACCTTCTTCGTTAACAACCCATCCGTGAGCTTAATATATATAATTTTATATTGTGTTTAATGTATAATAGTATAATATTATTTTTTACATATTAAAAGAATCATTGCCACATGTATGACGGAGAATCACTTGAGAACGGCTCGATCGATTTGTTTTTTTTTTGTTGTGTTCGTAATTATCAGGACACGGTTTTATAAGCTCTAGCACCACACAACGAGGGTGAAGCCGCGGGCAACAGCTATATCATAAATAAACGTGTAGTGTTTTTATTTAAAGCGTACGTATTTGTGTACGTGTCGGCAGCAGATCGCGATCTGCCCAGATATACCCGGGCAGATCATGAAAAGCCCGGGCATTTTAATCGCGGAGCTCCGTAAAATACTAAGTTAAATCTTATTACTTCTTATTATCTAGTTGTTATGTTGTTGTAGTATTTTTTGAACAATTTATAACATTGTGTTCTACTCGTTACATGCCATGCATTTAGAACTCCTTTCAGTCATTCTAAGGTTGACTGGACGATATCACTTCCAGGAATAAGTCCGCATTTGTACATGTTCTACCTTTGCAGTGTTTTTTATGTTATTTGATGTGCAACAAAGAGAATACAAACAAACAAACCCATGGCATCCCCACTGCTGGAGGTTGTGGGGCTAGCTAGTGGCGGAACCCTTTGTCCGAGTTTTTCAAGCTGCCTATAACGCTTCTGATCTATAAAGCCGATCATCGCGGAAATCCTTGGTGGAGGCCTTTGTTCAGCAGTGGACGTCTTTCGGTTGATATGATAATGATGACGATACAACTTCTGACATAGCTCAGTGACTGCGACCTTGTGATAGCAACCGGCAACAACGGCTTAACGTGCCTTGCGACGCACATAAAACGGTCGAGCATATCTGAACCTGCCCGCTTATTCGATCTTTAATAATTATAGATAGCTACCATGAGATATGTCCGAATAGTTATATCGGCAGCAGCAGTGGACGTCTTTTGGCTGATATGATGATGATGATGACGATGATGAACTATTGTGTAAGTCGATAAATGTCGAGTTGATCAAGAAACTGACAAGTTACTTGTCCAATTAAATAATTACTTATAATATTATAAACGTGAAAATGTGTTTGTTTGTTACCTTTTCAAGCTTCAAAACCTTAACCAATCTTGATGAAAATTGGCACGCAGGTAGCCTGTGTCACTGGGAAGGACATAGGCTACTTTGTATCCCGGGAAAACAGCATAGTCCGATGCAGTTCCTGAGGAACTGAAAATAAACTCTTTTTTTGGTTAGTATCTTTAACATTGCAACTGAACAATGAATTGCTGTGATTTTTTGCACAGAGATGTCAGAGGGGATGGGAAATGATATAATATAATAATTAGCATATCCTGACATGGTTCCCAAGGGATCTGGGGAAAACTCATTTCCGCGCTCGCGCACGTCATCGTCGCAACGGAGCTACGGACAGAAGTGGTTATTTGTATAGAATTGGTTGAGGGGGTGGGAAGTGACATGGACTTCTAATCAAAATAGCCCGATATATTTCCTAAGGGATCTGAGGAAAACTCATGTCCGCCCTCGCGAGCCGCGGGAAAAAGCTAGAAATTTCAATAAATTAACGACTGTATTAATCGCCCTGATTCAGGGTAGGCTCGAGCCCCTCGGTGGGGACGTATATGAGCTGATATAATAAAATAACGACTGTATAAACTGACGGAAACTTGTGTTCAGTGGCAACCTTAACTATTCTCGTATATGAAAGGGACCGAACTAAAGTTATAACAGTAATATTTAAGTAGCATTCTTTGATATAACTATTGTTATAACAAGCTCAAGTTCGGTCACGTATGGAGACGGATCTCACTTATGGGACGGATCGGCTCGTTACCAGCTAGATGCCTTGGATTCTATAGACCGACGCGCTAGGAGACTCATTGGCGACGAGGAACTTGTATCAAACTGGCTCTGAAGCCTCGAGCATCGCCGCAAAGTCGCCTGTCTATCGGTATTCTACAGGATTTATTTCGGAGAATATTCCCTGTAGCTTCACGACATCATTTTCCCTTCTTTATTTCGTTAACGGACTACCAGGCGCGGAGGGAAATTCCACCAATACGCGCGATGCGTTTTGCTTTTTTGTTCATTATGCGAACGGCCACGGAGAGGAATTCCCTGCCAGCGTCTGTATTCCCCGATTCGTATCATCATATCATCATCATCATATACGTCCCTGAATTAGGGCGGTCGGGCCTTAGTCGACCACGCGGGCCCAGTGCGGGTTGGTCGACTTCACACTTTCCGCAGGCATATGAAATCTAAATTCGAAATCACATTGGTACGTGGCAGGATTCAAACCACGACCTCGCGGAAAGGAGGCGGCGGCCCTTGCTGTTACGCCACCGACGCTCTTACGTATTCCCCCGATTCGTATAATTTAGGAATATTCAAGACGAGAGTGAACAGAAACAATTTAAGCGTACATGTTACACCCTCGGCAGCATCGGCACTTACCACCAGTTGAGTTGCAGTCAAACGCACTCAAATTATTAAAAATAAAAAGAAGAAACTAGAAATGAGACACGATATTTTCTCTTTCACTTCATACCGATCCAAGTCGCTCATAATTTCGTTCAGTTAGTTTGTAAGGAGAAATAAATGTGCACTGTTCCTGGTTCCCAGCGTGTCCATCAGTCTGGCTGTCACTTGGCGCTATTCCTGGGTCCACCATTCCAACAATGAAATATTTTTAAGGCCATTTGCTAGAAACTCTTTCGTCTCGCTCTGAAATGCACTGTACTGTGGTGTTATTTTTATTTATCCCTTGCGCGAAACTACTCCGCGAAATGGATCATAACATTTTTATTTCGACTGGTATTAGTGGATATTTCCACTGTAACTCCAGCACTTTAGTTATTGCTACCTGTTCAATTTGTTTTGTATTGTTATTATTTAGGCACCTAAACGTATGTTACTACTAACACCTACTAAGTAGGTATTTTGGTCATATAAAAAAAAACATTGTTGTATGAGTGATTCTTATTATATCAGCTCATATACGCCCCCACCGAGGATTTCGTGTCGAGGCCTACTCTGATTTAGGACGATCTGGCCTTGGTCGGCTACGCGGGCCCAGTGCGTGTTGGTTGACCTCACGCACAACCTTCGTGTTTCCTCGCAGGTGTGTGCAGGTTTCCTCACAATCTTTTCCATCATCGTAATGAGCGTAGGATAAACGTACATGAGAAATAGAAATTCGAAAACATATTGAAACATATTCGCCCTAGTTCAGGGTAGACTCTAGCCCCTCGGTGGGGAAGTGTATGAGCTGATATGATGATTGATACGTGGCTGGATTCGAACCATGACCTCCCGGACAGGAGGTAGCGGCCCTAGTCGTTGCGCCACCGACGCTCGAGTGACTATTCGATGATATAAACAACTTTTTCAACCGACTTCAAAAAGGAGGAGGTTCTCAGGGAAGGGTAGAGTAGTGTAGGGTAGTATAGTTTAGTGTAGGGTAGGGTAGGGTAGGGTAGTGTAGTGTAGTGTAGTGTAGTGTAGTGTAGTGTAGTGTAGTGTAGAGTAGAGTAGTGTTAGGGTAGGGAATTGTAGTGTAGTGTAAGGTGGTACGAAGTAAATTATAAATATAATCCTTATCCTTACTAATAATATAAATGTGAAAATGTGGTTGTTTGTTTGTTTGTTTGTTAACTTTTCACGCTTCAACGCCTTGACCAATCTTTATGAAATTTGGCATGCATGTAGCCTGTGTCACGGGAAGGACATAGGCTACTTTTTATCCCGGGAAAATAGCATAATCTGATGCAGTTCCCGAGGGAACTAAAAAAATACTCTTTTTTAGGTTATATTCCTTATCATCGCAACGGAACAATGGATGGACGGAAAAAGCTAGTATATTATAAATACGTAAACTCAGAAACCGCAGGAGAACCAAAGTAACCGACATAGCTCATAGAATCGCTAAACTGAAGTGGCAGTTGGCTGGTCACATAGCTCGTAGAACAGATGGCCGTTGGGGTAGTAAAGTTCTCGAGTGGCAACCGGGCATCGGAATACGTAGCCTCCCACGCGGTGGACTGACGACCTGGTGAAGATAGCAGGAAGCCGATGGATGCAGGCAGCGCAGGACCGATCGTCGTGGAAATCCTTGGCGGAGGCCAAAAACTACCGAACATATTATTTTAATACGGTTTCTACCAATATACGGAGTGATTCAGAATCTTTCTCACAGGCATAGGTGTACAATTCCCCGCGAGCCACTTGCGTCTCGCGCGCTGCGCAGTGCGCACCCTTTATTTTTCTTTGTATATATAAAAGGAAAAGGTGACTAACTGGTATATCAAAGCACAGCCGAAACCACTGAACGAATTTCACTGAAATTTGGAATACAGATAGCAAATAGAACGTGGTCATCCACTAGGAAATTCTCACGGAAACGGCAAAAAACGGGATCTGTGCGGGCGAAGCTGCGGGCATCCACTAGTACTTTATACGTGAGCAATTCTTGTATACGTACTGGTACTACCATAATATCTGCCACCGCTGCAAGGGGTGCTTCTACTCGTGAAGCTGAACTACTTTCCCCAAAACCCATAGACAACTCTCAAAAACCCATAACAAATTCTCAAAAATCAATAGAAAATTCTCAAAAACCCATAGACAGTTCTCAAAAACCCATAGACAATTTTCAAAAACCCATAGACAATTCTCCATAACACATTAAGAAATTAACTTTATCAGCTTACCAATGTTCTGTTTGCTCCATTAATAGCTGCAGTTTATACCGGAATTCTCAATTAATTCAGTAGAAAGCGGCTCTTAATCCGGGTCAGAGGCTGGACACAATTATTCATCAGTCGCATACAGCCGGGTATAATCTACCCGTATTGACCGGTTTGATTGCCGAGCAGACTTACTTATTGTGGCTTCGAGAGCCCTCGCAACCTTTTATTTGTCACAGTGGGCACTATGAGTAGGTACTAGTTTCATGGTAGAATCACTAGTACCTAGTAGTAATCTTAAGGCTTATACCGCCGCCAAAAGATTTTTTTTTTACTTCAATAAAGGATTTTGTAACCGAAAAAAATGTTTTGTAATTAACAAGATATGAGGAGTGATTTTGATTTCCTCGAATTCTATTTTATTACACATAACTAAAGAAAAAAAATTCGAGCGAGACCTACAGTACTCGCATATGATGTGTAACATGTGACAAAATACTTTATAAAAGGACGGCAAAGATACGGCAGACTAGGCTGTATGGTCATAGATACCTTTGCCTTTTCCGCGCTTTTAAAGCCTGAAAAAAGGACGGCAAAGATACGGCAGACTAGGCTGTATGGTCATAGATACCTTTGCCTTTTCCGCGCTTTTAAAGCCTGAAAAAACGCGACTTCCTGTTACACATGGGACACATTTCCGTCCCATTTCACGAAATCACTCCCACAAATTGCAGGAAAGCGAGAGCAAAGATGTTACACATACAAAAATATCCAAGTGCACCCTTTTTTTTCTAGTTGTAACAATGAACTGCCGCAATTTTAATCGAAACATAATGATAATTTATAAACTTCAGAACAAAGCAATATAAAATGATTTTGTTACCTTACATTTTGTAAATATTTCTTTATTTTACAGAAGATTTATATATATAAAGATTTAAAACCACAATTTTCGCACGATTCGTCCGCAGCGATTGACGTAACAGCCACGTTGCAGTTGGCACTATTTTAGCTTGCGTGTTACATCCTCGGCTGCATCGGCACTTACCATCAGGTGAGGTGCAGCCAAACGCACTCAAATTTTTAATAAAAAAAAAAGCTGACAAGAACTTTATTTCCAAGCTATTTCGTTCTATGTTTGAAACATCGTGAATAGAGTTGCTAATTTTAGGGACGGAGGAGCCTTTAAGAAGGAAGCCACGATATCGTCAGCGAATGGAAGGTGGATGATGTACTCGCCCTTGATATTGATGCCGAGTCCACCTCAGGCCAAAAGCTTAAAAACATCTTCCAGGTCGGCGGTGGACAGTTTCGGAGATATGACGTCTCCATATCTCACCCCTCGCTGCAGCCGGATAGATTCCGAATTTTGGTCCTGGAGTTTTTTTTAAAAAAAAACGTTGTTCTCAAAGATCTTTGATTGACAGAAATTGTTTATAACAAATATTCCTAGTAGTTTTCTTGATATCTTAAGGCAGGAGTTATGTGATTGAACTATATACTTCATGAGTTTTACAGACTATATAGTACGAGTATATTGCTCACAAAGTTAGTCGTAACCACCACGTAACGGTGCGCACGTTATTCAAATCAAATCAAAATAATATATTTTAAATAAATAATAATAATAATAATAATTACACACATTTTTAAATAGTAAAAAAAATGTCTATTACAAATAATCTCATGATTCAGATTACAGTCTCAGGTAATGGTATTTGAGAATCAACATATATATCTTTGTCATTTACATAATCTATTATTTTATAATATCCTCTAGAGCACAAGCATTTTTGGACATGAGTCTTGAATTTATTCTCTGACAAACTAGTTACATTTTCTGGTCGCTGGGTGCGAAGTAAGTACTAGGTGGGGGTAATATAACCGATCGCAGCGCTCATAGTGGCCAAAAGTAAAAATAATGTTGGCTCTGTCATCCGTCATATCTCATAGTAAACTGTTCAGACTTGTTAACCTAATTTTAATAAAACCCGGTCCTTAAAATAAAATTTATTTCGATCATATGATAATTATTTAATTTATCACTAGGTATACAGGAACAATTATATATGTTTATTATTATTGAATGAAACCATTAAAGTAGCTTATCTTCTTGTTTTACAGTAAAACTACAACTAAAAATGAAGTAAACAAACCCTAACATGTTCAAAATAAAACACACTTTTTGAATTAATTTTGCATACCTCATTTGATTTGAATGTCCAAAAATGATTTTACAACCCTTTCTCCACCCAAATCAAGGTATCACAGTTATTTTGGAAAAAAAAATAGATAATGTAATAATATTTGTCACAATGTCGTGATTAAATGTCAAAACGTCAGAGCCAACAAAGTTGCGGACGCTAGGTGGCGCTGAACTCGTGCACACTGCCCCACAAATGACTTTAACCTTACTCAGTCTCGAAAAGGCTATATCTATTTTATTTACATTTCTTAAATTCAAATTATGCCTGTTACTGTTTTTAGGAAATAAATGCAAAACTCTACGAACATACATGATGTTTTCATAAATTATATAAATTGACTAGCAACAGATAAAGTACCTATTGATTTCTTTGAACTTGTTAACGACTCACGTGATCGCATCTGATAGATTGCGCGGATAGCTCTATTCTGCAAGATGAAAATAGTTTGTATATCAGCCGCATAAGATATTATACTATGGAAACAACTAAAATACACTTGTCTCGCAGTAACCACATACGTTAACTATCTTATTTTCTCAACGGCATAAGAAGCTGAACTAAACATTCTCGCTAAAGTTTCAATGTGTGGTCCCCATTAAGTGAAACATCCAAACTTATACCAAGGAGCACCATAGTATTTACAAATTCGAATTTATTACTGTCTAATATTACACTAATATTGACGTTTTTTACATTTTGTAAACAAAATTTTATATATTTTGTTTTCTTAGCATTTAATAATAAGTTTTTCATAGTGAACCGGTTCAGTATCTTTGAAAGAGTGTTGTTTACTTCGTCAATTTCGTTTTCTTTCCTATTCACTTTAAAAATAAGAGAAGTATCATCCGCAAATAACACAATATTTAACAGATGTAGCACCATAAAAGGCAAATCATTTACGCAAACAAGAAAAAGAAAAGACTCTAATATGGAACCTTGGGGCACACCAATATTCACTCTAGATCCAGATGAGTTCATGCCATTCACTTGTACTTTTTGTGTTCTGTTGTCTAAATACGAATTTAAGACTGAAGACTGAGAGCCCCATACTCTACACCATAATGCTTTAATTTCACAAGTAATGTTTCGTGTTCAACACAATCAAATGCCTGAGATAAATCACATAACACTCCATTTGCATTTTGCGATTCCTCAAAAGCATAATAGAAGTTGCGAATAAGTGCTACTTCTGCTTCGGTTGTTGATCGACCTTTCGTGAAACCAAATTGTTGGTCATGCAGTAGTTTGTTTTCTGTAAAAGTATCACTTTACTAAGCTTCATGGGATCTGGAAAGACGCCACTATCAATGCTAATTTATATATATATATTCCTAATTGGTAAGCCCTTGGCATCATCTCACCTGATTAAAAAGACCAGCTAAATATGGCGCTAAAGTATCACCTACATTACTGATCAAGCTTACCGATAATCCCCAGAGGTCATCGGTTCTTTTTACTTTATGAGATTTAAAAGTTTTAACGATAGTTTGTGGTTCAATTACTCTGAAGGAGAATTTTTGATCAGAAATACTAACATTATCCTTTGGCAACCTTTGAGCATACATATAGGTGATGAGTTTAGTTAGGGCTTCGGTAGTCTTCAGTGGAGTATTTGTCAAAAAAGTTTTGAATTCTTTGGCTACATCGGCATTCGAACTTATTTTACCTTGATCTGTTTGAAAAACATATTCGTTGTCGCGAGGATTGACTTTACCTGTTTCTTTGCTGATAATATTCCAAATAGTTTTTGCTTTATTATCTGACAGTTTTTGTTTTTCTAGCTAGATAATTAGATTTTGCTACGCGGCAAACCTGCTTAGGGTTTTGGGTTCGATCCTCATTCAGGGCAAAAATTCGTTTCAAGACCTGGTTTCTTTGCACTGTGTCTGGGTGTTAAATACTACTTACTTACTTACTCCGCTGGCTCAACGACCCAAAGTGTGTCCTGGCCTCCGATACGAGAACTCGCCATTTGTCCCGGTCTTGTGCGGTTTCGCGCCAGTCTTCAGCTTGGATAAAATATATATTTGTGTATGTATTTAAACGTGTGTAAGTATGATCATGAAGATCATGAAAGCGTCGGTGGCGTAACGGTTAGTCCCTAAGAAAGGCACACAAGAGATCACGATCACATGGCGTTCAATTTCAGTGTAGTTTGTGACGCGAATCAAGCTGCTAATTTCGGGTAATTTTTGCCTGAAGTAAATTAAGAGTTTTTCTACTGTTAGACATGTTAATTTTAAGGAAGGTATCTTGACTTTAAAGGTCTTCATGCTTGTGAAATAATGATGACATAGGAGTAGAATCCAATCATTTATCAGGGATAAGTCCGCCTTTGTACGTTTGTAAATTCTTTTTAATTTTATATATGACGTCGCCTCTTTTGATGCAACTTTAAAAGATGCAGTTGAGACGCTTATGAATATATCAGGTGGAGTCAGGCGTCTCTGCCCATACGGTACGGTGGTCTGGGGGTGCGACGAGCGAGGGACGTGAATTTGCCAGCTTTTCTCGCATCGACGCAAGGGGTTGCTGGTCTTATCTCTGAAATTTTATCTTCCCATGGAGACGAGGCCCTACCTTTTGAGGCTGAGGCGTTAACAGAGTGGACTGCCCTCTTCCCGAACGCGCCTGTGCCCAAAGTTCATAATGTGCAGCGGGCGTGGGATGAAGTTGGAGCCAAGGATACTTTGGATCGACTGTTGGGTGCGGCGGTTGGTGTTAACTTAGCCAGGCTCAAGGCGGTTTCGAGGGCAGATTCCGGCGCTTGGCTGCAAGCTTTGCCTTCACCACATATGGGAACTCTTCTCGACAGCTACTCTTTGCATGTGGCAGTTGCTCTCCGCCTGGGCTGCAATGTCTGTGAACCTCATCAATGCATTTGCGGGTCCACGGTGGAGGTGACTGGTTATCACGCACTGAGTTGCGGTCGTTATTTGGGAAGATTCTCACGCCACCACGCCCTCAATGATATCACCCGGAGGTCAATGGTATCGGCCAATATTCCGTCCTTGATGGAGCCGCCGGGACTGATGAAAAAAAGCCGGACGGTTTAACTCTGGTGCCATGGCAGAAAGGAAAGTGCCTGCTTTGGGACGCCACGTGCGTTAGCACTTTTGCTGCCTCACACCTCATTCGCACGGTGTATTTGGGGCTGCTGCTGAATTCGCGGCGGCCATGAAGCATGTTAAATACTCGATGTTGAAGGTAAATTACTGCTTTGTGCCGCTGGCGTGTGAGACAACTGGCTGCTGGGGTTCAGAAGCATTGGGATTCATAAAGGAGATTGGCCGTCGCCTTCGAGAGAGGGGGTGTGACGCCCGCTCCGGGTCCTACCTGCTGCAAAGGTTGTCTATTGCCATACAGCGCGGTAACGTGATGTGTGTCATGGGCTCCTTTGCGGCTGGTTCGACTCGGGGTTTTGATTTTTATTGTTAGATAAGTACCTTTAATTTAAGTTAGGTATACAATAAATTAGTTTGTAATACCATTTAACATGTATACTCAAATATTAAATTAAATCTATTGTCTCTATTAACAATAAATAAATAAATATATATTTTTTTTCATTTCTTATGTTAAGTATATATTTGTACAATAAAGATTACTTAAACACACATTTTGCTATAAGAGTTGAACCTCATGTGACGTTGATCCGGCCGCGGTGGGTAACCGCCACAAATGTGGTCGTTGCGGCCAACGCAATCGTCCTGGTAATTGCCTCGCGGAACCCTTGTGTGCCTTTGTTAGGGACAGAAAGGGTTATAACTTGACCTACGTCATTCATTTGTGTCGTGAAATGAGGTCCTTTGATTCGTTTATGAGTACTACAGGATTATTAAGTGTTTAGATTCCAAGCTGACTTATGCAAACTGCTGTTTTGCCCCGAACTACAAAGGAAACTAAACTATGAATCTGTCTACGTTGAAGATACTATGGCACTTATGATAAAATAATCTTCCTTTTTGAATGTAAAGACGCATATCTTCTGTCGAAAAATATGAACAGTTTTATAATCATCATCATATTAGCTCATATACGTCCCCACCGAGGGGCTCGAGCCTACCCTGAATTAGGGCGATCGGGCCTTAGTCGACCACGCGGGCCCAGTGCGGGTTGGTCGACTTCACACACAACTTTCGAATTTCTTCGCAGGCCTGTGCAGGTTTCCTCACGATGTTTTCCTTCACCGTTAAAGCAATCGGTAATGATATGTACGTAAGTTTTTTGAAAAACTCATTGGTACATTGGCCGTCCAGATTCGAACCCGGTACCTCTGGTTAGATGGACCGAGTCGTTACCGGTTGAGCCACCGACGCTACGACTATGGCACTTATGATATAATAATCTTCCTTCAAGTTTTGAATGTAAAGACGCATATCTTCTGTTGAAAAATATGAACAGCTTTATAAGATTGATAATAATATTCAGGGACCAATCACACATGGTCATCTGGCCCCAATCTCGGATTCCCTGTACTATAGGATCCAGAGACACATACATATATACATATCAGATCATATACATCCCCACCGAGGGGCTCGAGCCTACCCTGCATTGGGGAAATCGGGCCTTAGTCGACCACGCGGGCCCAGTCAAATTAGTCAATTTCACAATGTTTTCCTTCACCGTAAGAGCGTCAAATAAACGTACATATGAAATCTAAATTTGAAAACACTTTGGTACGTGGCAGGATTCGAGCCACGACCTCCCGGACAGGAGGTAGAGGGCCTAGCCGTTACACCACCGCCGCATTCATGACCTTCATGATCATATTTACATACGTTTAAATACACACATAAATATATATATTTAACACCCAGACACAGAGCAAACAAACCTGGTCCTGACACGAATTTTTGCCCTGAGTGGGGATCGAACCCAAGACCCTCGGCCCAGCAGACAACAGCGCTGCTGCCGGACCAACGGATTAGTCAATCGGTTAGTAGGAAACTATTGGCTTTTCACCATAACTTGGCATTGGTCTCAATGACTTATGAGTTAGGTATGAATGTATTTCAGTTTCAAATGGGACCAGTCATGGATTTCCCTTACTATGCGGTATATTTTAACGAAGCCATTTATCCAGCCCTGCCACTTCAAAGCCTGACCGCGACGCTCTGCAAAGGGTCTGCGTTCCGCTTCCTAGTTATTTTAATTTAAACGGGCAACTCAACGGATAAATAGTTTTATGTTTCTACACAGTAAAATTGAAATCGTTTGCCAAATCATGTACTAAGCAACTAACTCATGGTACTGACCAACTTACCACAAGGTACCCATACAAGAGAGTAGCAATCTTTTTGGATTTTCCATACAAAGTTTGCCAATCAGATTATAGTAGTCTTTTATGTATGTATGCTAGTTCGTAAATCTTGCAAACGTTTTTATAGAGACTTTCAGAAGTCCGATTGAGCTGAAATTTGTTGTGAAGCCGTATTCCCGGTGACAATAGATCCTTTTGGTATTTTGAAGTAGATACGATGCGATGACGTACTTTGAAGGTGGAATCAAGGTCCGAGGATCGTTTTTGATTTTCTATAGTGTCGTAGGAAATACTGTGCTTGCCATTTTTAAAAGTAATAAATATGTATATTACATTTGGCACCGTGAGCATTTGGCATTTGAGCATAAAAAGTCTTTTCAAATAAAAGCTTGTACCTAAAAGTTTTTAGGTTCTTCTTTAACTTATTTTTTTAGTAGTTTAGGTTTTTTTTGGAAAGCTTTTCAGTTTCATAAATAGATAGTAAGTTTAGAATTTGGACAATTATTTCAATTTCATCATGCGTACTGTAAGGATCTCTTTACAATAGTCAATCAATTGCATCTCCTTATGTACGTGTGCTGGCCGCACGTAATAAAAAAAGCCAAATTTTAAATAATAACGGTTAGCGTTTGGAATGGCTTCGGTATTGATTCACAATTTCGACTTTGGAACTGAGACTTGTGCTTTTAACCCTCAGTTCCTTGCGAAGTATTCTGGGTGCGCGTGCATAATTATTTTAAAGTAGATTCCCAAAGAAATAATAAAAAATTTGATTAAAATTAAGTTAGAAAGATACCAGTATTTTTTAGTTAGGTTTCAGCTACGCGCCAGCCACAGGTTTCCCAAGAGTCCGACAAATTGGTGTAGACGCTTGTGCTTCCAACGACGTGGTGGAGGCTTTGGGTATCCCACGAATTGGTGGAGGCACTCGTGCTTCCAGCCGTACCTACTGCCAGGGGTCTGTGCGGGACCTGGCTGGGGTGCGTAGTGGTAGAGCTAAAATGCTAATAATAGATAAATAGAGTTAAAAAAAACTAAAAAACACGCTTTTAAAGTACATCAGACTAAAAAGTAAAAAATAATTCTTAATATAAGTTGAAAATAATAATTAACAAATTACTAGTATTATTGTAAAAAGGGTGGGTTTTTCACAATAATACTAGTAATTTGTTAATTATTATTTTCAACTTATATTAAGAATTATTTTTTACTTTTTAGTCTGATGTACTTTAAAAGCGTGTTTTAGTTTTTTTAAACTCTATTTATTTATTAGTTCAAACTTATGAAATTATTATATCGTCACTTATTCTTGATAAGTCTACAAAGTTTGAATTAAGTCTGTCCGTTTAAAGTGGGTCAAAATCGAGTCCAAAGGAGTCGGTTACATACAAACATACAGGTGAAGCTAATAAAAGCGTGATAAAAAGAATGCACTTCTTTAGTTTTAACTTTCATTTCTTTTCATTATTTAGTTTTTATTCTCGCTTTCAATGCCTGCTGATTATAAGATTGATTACGAGGGACTGAGGGTCGAACACGTGCCCTTTAATTAAAATTAGGCTATTTTTAACACGTATATATTAGCTTCACCTGTATGTATGTATGTTTGTACGTTTGTAACTGACTCCGTTGCACTCAATTTTGACCCCCTTTAATCGGCCAGATTACATTAAAACTTTGTACATTTATCAAGAATCAGTAACAATATAACAATTTCATAAGTTTATCTCATTATCCTAAACTAAAAATTGAAAAATAAATAAGTAAAAAAAAACTAAAAAACACGCTTTTAAAGCACATCAAACAAAAAAGTGAAAAATAATTCTTAATATAAGCTGAAAACAATAATGAACGAAAAAAACTAGTATTATTGTGAAACAAGCGTATTTGTGCCATATTTTTCGTATATCGAGCAACCTACGCTTTTTTCAAAATAAGCAGTCAAAATAAAAGTTTTTGTGTTTAGTTAGTAAAACCATTAGCTGAAGGTTCAGGGTACCTATTTTACTTCGAAAACTATAGTTGGTTAAGTCAACTGCCCCATCTAAAATGCGGTAACTTATTTTGTATATTTTCCTTTCTAAAATATCCTTACACTTTCAACAATGTTTCTCACGTAATGGGGGGAAAGTTGTGCTCGTAATTTATCCAACAATACTCGGAAACGCTTGGAAGAAAGCAGTCGCCGAAATACTCCGGCTTCCAGTAATTGATGAGGAATCTTTGTTAACTTTCTTTTTGGCTTTTAATTTGTTGCCACAGAAACAGTACTTAGTAATGTATAATAGGTAGTACTTATTTGTGAATATGTTACGGTCGGAGTAATTAATTTGGAATTGGTTACCAGTACTTTGGCAATTACTGATACAAACAAACAAAGTTTGAATTAATTTTATCACATTGATATTTCCAAATACACGTGATAATAAGAATTTTGAAGAAAGGCTTTGATGTATTTGAATAATTGGCGTCTCTAAAGAAACAGCGTAACAAAACAGTCATTGACAGATAGATACACAAAGGCGTTGTTTTTTTGGCTGAAATGCTTCGTCTTGTAGTCAATCAACACAAGCACCGCGCTAAACGCTTCCGAAACTGTCAGCAACGGTATTAACGCGAGTACCATGCTAAGCTTACGAAACAGACATATTAAAAACATCAACGTGAGCACCGCGCTACGCTTACAAAACAGTTGTAGCAAGGACATTAATGTGAGCACAACGCTACGCTAACGAAATATTAAGGACTTCAATGTATACCACGATACGCTTACGATACAGTCATCCCTATCCCTACTAATCCCTACTAATATTATAAATGCGAAAGTAACTCTGTCTGTCTGTTACGCTTTCCCGCAAAAA
Source organism: Coleophora flavipennella (assembly GCA_947284805.1). Classification (NCBI taxonomy): domain Eukaryota; kingdom Metazoa; phylum Arthropoda; class Insecta; order Lepidoptera; family Coleophoridae; genus Coleophora; species Coleophora flavipennella. Next base: position 2,596,627 of record OX369273.1, read on the forward strand.
CTACTGAACGGATTTGGCTGAAATTTGGTAGGTAGACAGATTAGGACCTGGATTAAGACATAGGCTACTTTTTACCACGCTCGCGAGCCGCTTGCGGCTCGCTCACTGCGCACCCTCGAAAAGTCATAGAAACGTGGTCCACGCGGGTGAAGCCGCGGGAAACAGCTAGTAGTAAATATATATCAACGCAAGCGCAAAGCTACGCTTACGAAAGAGTCCTAGTAAAGACATACACGCGAGCACCACGATATGCTTACGAAACATTTATAGTATAGTTATCAATGAAGTCATCACGCTATACTTATGAAACAGTTATAGTAAACACATCACCGCGGGAACCACGCTACGCCTACGAAACAGTCATAGTAAATATATGATATATGACCATGTGTGATTTGTCCCAGAATATATATATATATATATATATATATAGCAGTCATATATATATATATCAAATATATATATATATATCAACGCAAACACAAAGCTACGCTTACGAAATAGTCATAGTAAAGACATACACGCGAGCACCACGATATGCTTACGAAACATTTATAGTATAGTTATCAATGAAGTCATCACGCTATACTTATGAAACAGTTATAGTAAACACATCACCGCGGGAACCACGCTACGCCTACGAAACAGTCATAGTAAATATATGATATATGACCATGTGTGATTTGTCCCAGAATATATATATATATATATATATATATATATATATATATATATATATATATATATATATATATATATATATATATATATATATATATCAACGCAAACACAAAGCTACGCTTACGAAATAGTCATAGTAAAGACATACACGCGAGCACCACGATATGCTTACGAAACATTTATAGTATAGTTATCAATGAAGTCATCACGCTATACTTATGAAACAGTTATAGTAAACACATCACCGCGGGAACCACGCTACGCCTACGAAACAGTCATAGTAAATATATGATATATGACCATGTGTGATTTGTCCCAGAATATATGTATATATATATATATATATATCAACGCAAACACAAAGCTACGCTTACGAAATAGTCATAGTAAAGACATACACGCGAGCTTCACGATATGCTTACGAAACATTTATAGTATAGTTATCAATGAAGTCATCACGCTATACTTATGAAACAGTTATAGTAAACACATCACCGCGGGAACCACGCTACGCCTACGAAACAGTCATAGTAAATATATGATATATGACCATGTGTGATTTGTCCCAGAATATATATATATATATATATATATATATATATATATATCAACGCAAACACAAAGCTACGCTTACGAAATAGTCATAGTAAAGACATACACGCGAGCACCACGATATGCTTACGAAACATTTATAGTATAGTTATCAATGAAGTCATCACGCTATACTTATGAAACAGTTATAGTAAACACATCACCGCGGGAACCACGCTACGCCTACGAAACAGTCATAGTAAATATATGATATATGACCATGTGTGATTTGTCCCAGAATATATATATATATATATATATATATATATATATATATATATATATATATATATATATATATATATATCAACGCAAACACAAAGCTACGCTTACGAAATAGTCATAGTAAAGACATACACGCGAGCACCACGATATGCTTACGAAACATTTATAGTATAGTTATCAATGAAGTCATCACGCTATACTTATGAAACAGTTATAGTAAACACATCACCGCGGGAACCACGCTACGCCTACGAAACAGTCATAGTAAATATATGATATATGACCATGTGTGATTTGTCCCAGAATATATATATATATATATATATATATATATATATATATATATATATATATATATATATATATATATATATATATATATATCAACGCAAACACAAAGCTACGCTTACGAAATAGTCATAGTAAAGACATACACGCGAGCACCACGATATGCTTACGAAACATTTATAGTATAGTTATCAATGAAGTCATCACGCTATACTTATGAAACAGTTATAGTAAACACATCACCGCGGGAACCACGCTACGCCTACGAAACAGTCATAGTAAATATATATATATATATATATATATCAACGCAAACACAAAGCTACGCTTACGAAATAGTCATAGTAAAGACATACACGCGAGCACCACGATATGCTTACGAAACATTTATAGTATAGTTATCAATGAAGTCATCACGCTATACTTATGAAACAGTTATAGTAAACACATCACCGCGGGAACCACGCTACGCCTACGAAACAGTCATAGTAAATATATGATATATGACCATGTGTGATTTGTCCCAGAATATATATATATATATATATATATATATATATATATATATATATATATATATATATATATATATATATATATATATATATATATATATATATATATCAACGCAAACACAAAGCTACGCTTACGAAATAGTCATAGTAAAGACATACACGCGAGCACCACGATATGCTTACGAAACATTTATAGTATAGTTATCAATGAAGTCATCACGCTATACTTATGAAACAGTTATAGTAAACACATCACCGCGGGAACCACGCTACGCCTACGAAACAGTCATAGTAAATATATGATATATGACCATGTGTGATTTGTCCCAGAATATATATATATATATATATATATATATATATATATATCAACGCAAACACAAAGCTACGCTTACGAAATAGTCATAGTAAAGACATACACGCGAGCACCACGATATGCTTACGAAACATTTATAGTATAGTTATCAATGAAGTCATCACGCTATACTTATGAAACAGTTATAGTAAACACATCACCGCGGGAACCACGCTACGCCTACGAAACAGTCATAGTAAATATATGATATATGACCATGTGTGATTTGTCCCAGAATATATATATATATATATATATATATATATATATATATATATATATATATATATATATATATAGCAGTCATATATATAGATATCCCCCTGGGCACTTAGTTGATCAGACGTGCCATATAGTTAGTTATTATTGGCTCCGTTTGCACTTGTTGATCCGATCCTACTTTCTTGATCCAAAGCGAGATTTCCGTACGTATGTGGTACCGCTCGGAGCCACAAAAGTGGCCCCAAAAAATAATAATAATTAAGCCATCATATACAAATCCACCTTTTAGGCATTCGGGCACATGTTGATCCGATTCAAATGAGCCAATCACAGCGAAGGACTGCCCTGATTGGCCCGTTACTTTTATCGATGGATTGGTTCTATTTCAGCAGGAATATAGAATATTTTTAATATTTTGATAAATGAAACTTCAAATCAATCACATCAACGAGTTCGATTCCCGGCGGGATCAACTTTGTAACACTCGGTTTGGTTGGTGGTGGGGAATTTTTATAGCCCGCCTGGCTAGCTACCACCATCTCATCTAAGTCTTGCCGCCAGACATCGGGGTCGCGGGTTCGATTCCTAGCGGGGTCAACTTTGTAAGAATCGGTTTGGTAGGTGGTGGGACTTTTTATAGCCCGCCTGGCTAGCTACCACCATCTTATCTAAGTCTTGCCGCCAAACATCGAGGTCGCGGGTTCGATTCCCGGCGGGGTCAACTTTGTAAGACTAGGTTTGGTTGGTGGTGGGGCATTTTTATAGCCCGCCTGGCTAGCTACCACCATCTAATCTAAGTCTTGCCGCCAGACATCGGGATCGCGGGTTCGATTCCTGGCGGAGTCAACTTTGTAAGACTCAGTTAGGTTGGTGGTGGGGCATTTTTATAGCCCGCCTTGCTAGCTACCACCATCTTATCTAAGTCATGCCGCCAAACATCGGGGTCGCGGGTTCGATTCCCGGCGGGGTCAACTTTGTAAGACTAGGTTTGGTTGGTGGTGGGGCATTTTTATAGCCCGCCTGGCTAGCTACCACCATCTAATCTAAGTCATGCCGCCAAATATCGGGGTCGCGGGTTCAATTCCCGGCGGGGTCAACTTTGTAAGACTAGGTTTGGTTGGTGGTGGGGACTTTTTATAGCCCGCCTGGCTAGCTACCACCATCTTATCTAAGTCTTGCCGCCAAACATCGAGGTCGCGGGTTCGATTCCTGGCGGAGTCAACTTTGTAAGACTCGGTTTGGTTGGTGGTGGGGAATTTTCATAACTCGCCTGGCTATCTACCACCATCTCATCTAAGTCTTGCCGCCAGACATCGGGGTCGCGGGTTCGATTCCTAGCGGGGTCAACTTTGTAAGAATCGGTTAGGTTGGTGGTGGGGCATTTTTATAGCCCGCCTGGCTAGCTACCACCATCTTATCTAAGTCATGCCGCCAAACATCGGGGTCGCGGGTTCGATTCCCGGCGGGGTCAACTTTTTAAGACTAGGTTTGGTTGGTGGTGGGGCATTTTTATAGCCCGCCTGGCTAGCTACCACCATCTAATCTAAGTCATGCCGCCAAATATCGGGGTCGCGGGTTCAATTCCCGGCGGGGTCAACTTTGTAAGACTAGGTTTGGTTGGTGGTGGGGACTTTTTATAGCCCGCCTGGCTAGCTACCACCATCTTATCTAAGTCTTGCCGCCAAACATCGAGGTCGCGGGTTCGATTCCTGGCGGAGTCAACTTTGTAAGACTCGGTTTGGTTGGTGGTGGGGAATTTTTATAGCTCGCCTGTCTAGCTACCACCATCTTATCTAAGTCATGCCGCCAAACATCGAGGCCGCGGGTTCGATTCCCGGCGGGGTCAACTTTGTAAGACTCGGTTTGGTTGGTGGTGGGGCATTTTCATAGCCCGCATGGCTTGCTACCACCATCATATCTAAATCTTGCCGCCAAACATCGAGGTAGCGGGTTCGATTCCCGGTGGGGTCAATTTTGTAAGACTCAGTTTGGTTGGTGGTGGGGCATTTTTATAGCCCGCCTGGCTAGCTAACACCATCTTATCTAAGTCATACCGCCAAACATCGAGCCGAGGGTTCGATTCCCGGCGGGGTCAACTTTGTAAGACTCGGTTTGGTTGGTGGTACTTAGATAAGATGGTAGTAGCTAGCCAGGCGGACTATAAAAAGTCCCCACCACCTACCAAACCGATTCTTACAAAGTTGACCCCACCGGGAATCGAACCCGCGACCTCAATGTTTGGCGGCAAGACTTAGATAGCTCTCATAGCAGTTTTGCATCTATCCATCGCGAGAAAAGCGTATGAATCCAACGGTGTAACTGGACTCATAGGCCTACGTGTGAACGACATAGGATTTTCCAATTGTCCTGTCCTATTGTCTTAGTGGCCTGGCGACTGGATTCATAGACCTACGTGTGAACGACATAGGATTTTCCAATTGTCCTGTCCTATTGTCTTAGTGGCCTGGCGACTGGATTCATAGGCCTACGTGTGAACGACATAGGATTTTCCAATTGTCCTGTCCTATTGTCTTAGTGGCCTGGCGACTGGATTCATAGGCCTACGTGTGAACGAAATAGGATTTTCCAATTGTCCTGTCCCATTGTGTTAGTGTCCTGGCTTACTGGATTGTCTCGGCTATTGTCCCCGTGTGACGGTAAGCGTCGGTGGTTCAAACGGTAACGACTCGGTTCCCCTAACCAGAGGTGCCGGGTTCAAATCCGGAGGGCCAATGTACCAATGAGTTTTTCGAAACTTACGTACATATACTCACCGATTGCTTTAACGGTGAAGGAAAACATCGTGAGGAAACCTGCACACACCTGCGAAGAAACTCGAAGGTTGTGTGTGAAGTCGACCAACCCGCACTGGGCCCGCGTGGTCGACTAAGGCCCGATCGCCTTAATTCAGGGTAGGCTCGAGCTCCTCGGTGGGGACGTATATGAGCTGATGTGATTGTCCCCGTGTAAAAGGAGCATTAAACTGGGTTCCAGCCCCGCACCGACCACAACCTGGCTAAAGATGATCTATTATTACTACACTAGCCACAGAATGGCACTATTTATCCGGCATAAGGTACGTTTCCCCGCACTTGAGTTCCATCGAAAATATTATTGAGATAGGTCTTGTGGCGAACCCTGGGGGTGGTATTATATTGGTTGTATTATAATGAATGAAAGTCCGTCACCGGAGTCACGCGTCAAATAATATTTTATTCACACTGAAACAATCAGAAATGATCTGAATGATAACACAGATGCGTAGGGAAACCGCAGCAGACGGATAATGACTGTGACTAACGAACAAAAAGGCCTCGCGCCCAGATTCGGGGGGCAAAAACCCTATCAATAAAGCGGAAAACAAAATACCCTTTCAATGATTTGGTAAACGCTTAGCCTATCATAAAGTTAGGGTAACCCTAGAGAGATACGGTAAGCCATTCACTGAATAAGCTTTTTACAGGATAACATAGACCTGAGGGTAGCCTATCGAAAGGATAACCAGTTAAAGGGGTTTTAAAAATTAGTCCCTGGTGTAGTGTAGTGTAGGGTAGGGTAGGGTAGGGTAGTGTAGTGTAGGGTAGTGCAGTATAGGGTAGTTTAGGGTAGGGTAGTGTAGGGAAGGGTAGGGTAGGGTAGGGTAGGGTAGTGTAGGGTAGGGTAGGGTAGTGTAGGGTAGAGTAGTGTAGGGTAGGGTAGGGTAGTGTAGTGTAGGGTAGGGCAGTGTAATGTAATGTAAGGCGGTACGTAGTTCGCCAGGACAGCTAGTATGGAGATAAATTTAAAAAGTAGCTTAAGAATCACCATCATACCAGTCATAATTTGAAAAACCAAAAAACATTTTTTAACGCAATTATAGCTGGGAATAAATTTTTAAAATTTTGTTAAAAGAAACGTCAAATCGATCACACAAATAAAGATTTTTATTATTATTTGAATTTATAAAATTTAAGCTACTCTGCTTACTTCGCACGAGGCGAAGTGGCAGGAGCATCTCCAGCAGAAGCACAGTCGGCTGGAGTTCAGTGCGACGGGGAGAGAAAGCGTCGAACTATCCGGGCATTGTCGAGGAGGACTGCTTTTTGCATTGCTGCAATTATTGGTCTGCCTCGGAGATTCAGCCGCCTTAGGTAACGTTCAAGGTCGGCTGAAATTAGTCCGTTCACGGACAGGACTACAGGGATGATTTCAGTGGATTCCACTCGCCACATATCAGTAACCTCGTGCGCCAGGTCCAGGTACTTGGTCCTTTTATCGGCATCAGCCTGCACGAGGTTTTCGTCATATGGGATAGTGATATCAACCAAAAACACCCTTGACTGCGCCCGATCCATCAACACGATATCAGGCTTATTCGAAGGAATAGTCCTGTCCGTGATGATGGGTCGGTCCCAGTAGAGCTTGGTGCGGTCGTTTTCGAGAACCGGCTCCGGCGTGCACTTGTAATACGGCAACTGCCGAGATATGAAGCCATACTTTAGAGCGATCTCTTGGTGTAGGATCCTGGCTGCTTGGTTGTGCCTGTGCAAATACTCAGTGTTGGCAAGCATGGAAAAACCGGAGGTTATATGACGCAGGGTCTCCCCTGGTTGACGGCACAACCGACAAACGTTCAAGGTGCCGTCTTTTATTATGAACCTCCTATAGTTGTTCGTCTTGACCACCTGATCCTGTATTGCACGGATAAAACCCTCGGTCTCCGCAAAAAGGTCTCCGAAGCGCAGCCAGTGCACGGAGGCCTTCTGATCTACGAAGGATCCACAAAGGGCCTTGAAGAACCTACCGTGCAGCTCTTTGTCTTTCCAGATGGCCTCTCGCTCAGCAGTGCCTAGTACAGCCGGCGCCTGCCAGTTCTCTTGGGCCATGGATAGAGGGGTTAGTCCTTTATCACAGGCTATGACAACTCTATTTAAGTCACTATTGACTTTCGTCAGGAAATAACTTCGTAGGCTGCATATCTCGCGGTTGTGCATTTGTTTGGCACTTAAAAGGCCACGACCACCACTCTTCCGTGGGATATACAGCCTCATCACTGACTGCCTCAGGTGATGCATCCTATGGAGTGTCATAGTAGTGCGGACTTTTCGATCCAGGGCGTCCAGTTCGGTCTGTGACCATCTGAGTATGCCGAAGGTGTACAAAAGAACAGTCATGACTCAGGCGTTGAATGCTCGTATCCTGTTAACGCCCGACAAATAGCTCTCAAGGACTTTTGTCAGGCGTTCCCAAAACACGTCACAAACCGCCTGTTTCACCCCTGCCTCGTGAACACCAATACTCTGCGACATACCCAGATACCGGTATGTATCAGTTTTAGAGAGGGTGCGGATGTTCCTGGAGTCGATTTCGACTCCATCTGAATGTACCACCCTACCCCTGTCTACATGAAGGATCGCGCACTTATCCACTCCTAGCTCATCATCGGCACTAATGGCCACGGGGTTCATAGGTTCGATGCGAGCACACGCCTCCTCCACCTCAGCCGTCCATTGCCCCTCGTTGTGTTGCACAGGCCGGGACCACAGGTTACGCCAAAAGGCTACAATACCCGTATGATCCGGTCTCTCGCCTGTGTCCAACACAGCAGGTCGGTCCAGTGACCTGTAGAACTTCTTCTGATCACTCATAAAGAGGCGATTCTGGCGAAACCGGTCTACCCACTCCGAGTATCGCCGAATACGGTTTGCCCATGCAGCAATCCGTTGCTTCAGGTCGTCGATGCGCTCTGTCACTAACCGCAAAGCATTACGTCCTGCGGGATCAAAATCCGACCCCGCAAATGCGAGCCTGACAAAGCGCATCACTCGGGGCCTACTGTTGCCCGACCTGAAAGCTATCATTTTGCCAATGAGGACTCTAGCCTCAGCAATACGACGTTCAATCCTTTTCTGCCATGCCGATTTTTCCCGCGGACGGGATGTGCGAGCCGGTTCTGGCAATTTGGCACCGATAAAACGGCAGACTGCCATTGCAGCGCCAAAGAGGATTGAGTTCGTATCACTGAGGTCGCTGCTGTTCGCCAGATATTCTGGCAGCATGCGGTTTACGGCCTCAATGACATCCCGATTTCTGACGCTAAGGGGCAACCGTGAAAGCCGCGGCCTCTCCTCGGGAGGCATAATACGGAATTCCTGAATCGCCTCCTCTAGTGTACTCCTGATTCGCTCTAATTCCTGGGAAACCGTTTCCGTCTCATGATCCTCGCCAAGTAATGGTGGTGGTGGTTGGGCTGAAATCGGCGCGAGCCATTTAATGAGGATCTTGATGCGGGAACGACCTCGCGTCGTAGTCCTTCGAGTTCGGTCACGCTAAAGATGTTCGAGCGCAATATGTACCGAACTCGATCCGCTAGGTCTTGCTCCGAGACAGATAATGCAGGCTCTAACCGCAAGAACTCTTGGTGCAGCCTCGCTCGGTAGCCCGTTTGACGAGTTTCTCCCCCCGTCGCACCGTAGTACGCACGCATGAGGTTCGTATTTTGAGACCTAGTCCATCTCATGCGGCGTACTCCACCAGCGGCGGGCGCCGAATGCTGAGCCTGTGAAGACTCTGCCGGCGCCAAGCGCACTGGTGGTGATGATGGAAGTAACCAGCCAGATGTTCGGGCCGGTCGTAGTGCGCTAACTCGCATTCTGCCGCGCCTGGCATGAGCGGGACCAGGCGGGCCCCGGCGGCCCCAGGGCAGCGACCCTATACATTCTTCATTATTATAACTTTCCATCATCAATATACGAATGACCGTTACGGACCCCAATATTTTTGTACCCGGGGTCAACTAGGAGCTCAGCACTTTCAACACTGAGTCCAAGGGGTACTGACTGACTGCACTGATTAAGTAGCTACACTTTCACTACAGCTACTTCCTCAGTGGCGATGGGGTCGTCATTATTATTATTATTATCAACCAACATCAATATGTGGAGATTCTGAGCGGTGGCGCCATCCTTCGTTAAAATCCATAACTCGGAAAATATATTAATTTATATTTAAAATCCTCCATCATATCAGCCACAAATCGTCCACTGCTGGACAAAGGCCTCCCCCAAGGATTTCCACGACAACCGGTCCTGCGCTGCCCGCATCCATCGGCTTCCCGCGACCTTCACCAGGTCATCGGTCCACCGCGTGGGAGGCCTGCCTACGCTACGTTTTCCGGTGCGTGGTCGCCACTCGAGAACTTTACTGTTCCATCGGCCATCTGTTCTACGAGCTATGTGCCCTGCCCACTGCCACTTCAGTTTAGCGATTCTGTGAGCTATGTCGGTTACTTTAGTTCTCCTGCGGATCTCCTCGTTTCTGATTCGAGCACGCTCCATTGCCCTTTGGGTGACCTTGAGCCTTCTTATGAGGCCCATAGTAAGCGACCATGTCTCAGTTCCGTAAGTCATCACTGGCAACACACACTGGTCAAAGACCTTAGTCTTGAGACACTGCGGTATTTGTTACGTGAAGATATTGCGAAGCTTCCCGAACGCTGCCCAGCCGAGTTGGATTCGTCGATTGATCTCTTTCTTGAAGTTGGAACTACCTAGCTGGACTGTTTGTCCCAGGTATACATATTTGTCAACAACTTCCAATGTAGAGTCTCCAAACTTTAGAGGAGTGGGTGCGACACGGACATTTAACATTATTTTCGTCTTGTCCATGTTCATTTTAAGACCCACTTGTTGAGAGACCTTACTGAGGCCATCGAGCATTGTGCTTAGGTCTTCCATAGTCTCAGCCATGACCACGATATCGTCAGCGAATCAGAGGTGGGATATGTACTCGCCGTTGATATTGATGTCGAGTCCACCCCAGTCCAGAAGCTTAAAAACATCTTCCAGGGCGGCGGTGAACAGTTTCGGAGATATAACGTCTCCTTGTCCCACCCCTTGCTGCAACCGGATAGGTTTCGAGTTCTGGTCCTGGAGGCGAACCGTCATTGTGGCGTTTTCATACAGACACTTCAACACCTCGATGTATCGATGGTCAATTTGGCACCGCTGGAGAGACTGTAGCACAGCCCAGGTTTCGACTGAATCAAAGGCCTTCTCATAGTCCACAAACGCCAAGCATAGTGGCTGATTGTACTCTTCGGTCTTCTGTATAATCTGCCGCAGCGTATGTATGTGGTCTATGGTACTAAAGCCTTTTCGGAAATCGGCTTGTTCGGAAGGCTGGAAGTCGTCAAACCTGCTTACGAGACGATTCGTAATGACTCTCGAAAACAGCTTGTAGACATGGCTCAGAAGTGAGATGGGTCTGTAGTTCTTCAGCAGGGTGTTGTCACCCTTTTTAAAGAAAAGCACGACCACACTTCTGTGCTATGCCTTAGGCGTTTGTCCCTCGAGTGTAAAGGAATTAAATAACTTCTGAAGAGCTTTTAGTACCGGTGATCCACCTGCTTTCAGAAGTTCAGCCGTAATTCCATCATCACCCGGTGCCTTGTTGTTCTTGAGCTGTTTGAGAGCCATTCTTATCTCGTACAGGCTGACGTCCGGGATATCTTCGGTATAGTGTCGGGTTAGTCTGGCTCTTGGGTCTTCAGCCAGATCGCTGACAGGCAAACGTGTGGTCTCTTGTACAATTGTCCATAGGACTTTTCAACTTCTTCCAGCAACTCAGTCTTAGACGATATGGTCCTGCCGTCCTCAATCTTCAGCTTGGTCAGTTGGCTTTGTCCAACAGACAGATCTCTCGCGAACACTTTTGAGCCTTTGTTGTGCTCAATCGCCTCTTTAATACAATTTGTTTTATATTGGCGTACATCGCGAGTTAGGGACTTAGAAATCTGCCTGTTTAGTTGCCGATACTGAGTAGCGTCTTCAGAGGACTGCAAAACCATTCTGCGTCTTTCTTCCATGAGGTTGCTGGTGAAGTCGGAGATTTTTTTGGTTCTGTTTGAACGGCGAGTTTTAAAAATCTTAGACCCGACCGTTTGAACAATTTCCACGAACCTGTCATTATAATCGGCCACATTCTCGCAGTCTCCTAGGCATTCGAAACGATTGTGCAACTCGAGCTGAAAGCTCTCGGGGTTTTGGAGCTGGATGGGCGCTGGTCGGAGCGTAGACTTCATCAGTCGACATCTTTCTAGCTTGGTCTTTAGATTCAATGTGCCTCTGACCATCCGGTGATCGCGTCCTGTTTTGACTGAATTGATCACGGAGACATCATTGAATGTTTGCCTCCTTGTCGACAAGATAAAGTCTATCTCGTTTTTTGTTACGCCATTGGGATGCAACCTTGTCCACTTCCGCTGTTTTGACTTTTTAAAGAAGGAGTTCATCATAAAGAGGCTCTCCTTCTCCATTAAGTCAGCCAAAAGTCGCTCAATATTTAAAATAATATTCCATGGTCAAATATAGTGTAAAAAAAGCAAGCACTCCTCCCCCTCCTGCCCCTTTATCCCCCCGTATGAAACATGGATCTAAAAATTACCAAGCTTTGCGAATATAAAATCTATTGGAGCAACATAGTCATTAAAATCTTAAAGGTAACTTAAAATAACCGTCATATATTGAATATATTATTATATAAAATGGAGCCACATTTGTTCTAATTCTGAAAAGTCGCGGAGCCACAAAGTAATTACGAGTACGCGAAAAATTTCCGTTAGGGATCAACTTAGACTCGGGAATTGAATCTTCAAAATATTGAGTTTTAAGTTTTGTGACCGAATATGTTTGGCAACCTCGCCTACGAGATTGAGACGTTGCCGCTCCGACTTAGAAATATTCAACCAGAGCCAAGAAATTACGGTTTAAAGGTGGAGTAAGAAATGTTCGGGGCTACGGCTGGATCAGCTATGTGCCCAAAGTAGCGTTTATATATATATATATATATATAGCAGTCATATATATATATATCAAATATATATATATATATCAACGCAAACACAAAGCTACGCTTACGAAATAGTCATAGTAAAGACATACACGCGAGCACCACGATATGCTTACGAAACATTTATAGTATAGTTATCAATGAAGTCATCACGCTATACTTATGAAACAGTTATAGTAAACACATCACCGCGGGAACCACGCTACGCCTACGAAACAGTCATAGTAAATATATGATATATGACCATGTGTGATTTGTCCCAGAATATATATATATATATATATATATATATAGCAGTCATATATATATATATCAAATATATATATATATATATCAACGCAAACACAAAGCTACGCTTACGAAATAGTCATAGTAAAGACATAAACGCAAGCACAAAGTTATGCTTACGAAACAGTTATAGTAAAGACATCAACGCGAGCACCACAAAAACCACCAAAAACATCAACGTGAGCACCACAATACGCTTACGAAACAGTTATAGTAAAGACATCGACGCGAACACCACAGTACTTTTTAAAACAGTCATAGTAATGACATCAATGTAAACGCCACGCTACGCTTACGAAACAGTCATAGTAAAGCCATCTACGCGAGCTTCACGATATGCTCACGAAACAGTTATAGTAAACACATCACCGCGAGCAACATGCTACGTTTAAGAAAAAATCTTAGTAAAGACATCATTGCGAGCACCACGATACGCTTACGAAACAGTCATAAAAAGACATCAACGCTAGATCCACTATACGCTTACGAAGCAGTCGTATCAAGGACATCGAGGCGAGTACCACATACGCTTACAAACAGTCACATCAACACGAGCACTACGACACGCTTACGTAGCAGTTGTAGTGAATACATCAATGCGAGCGATACGCTGCGTTTACGAAAAAGTAATAGTAGCGGCATAAAAGTGAGTAAACAAGAAACAGTTATAGTAAAAATATCAACGCGATCACTACGCTACGTTTACAAAACAGTCAAAGGAAATATGATATCAACGTGAGCATTATCCATCACGGTACGCCAGGTCCGGACTGGGACTCGAAACCGGCCCGGGCATTTTAGAGGCGGTCGGCCCTCCACTCTCAAGAGAAAGGAAAATTACCTACAAATGTAAATTTTGAATCTTATTTTTCAATTTTAACTATTAAATAGTTCGTCATTAGTCAATGACTTCCGAAGAAGCTCACTACTCTCGGCTACTTTATCAATTATGTCGTCGCTATCTGAGTTCATCAATATATCTTTTTCTACTGCCATTAACGTAAGTTATTATTCATTATTATTTAAATTATATGCAATTTTTGATAAATTTTAGGGTAGAAAAGGATCTTTCACAAGCAACTTGACTCAATCATAACGTTAGAAGATATTTGAACGCTAGACCAACTCAATTGTAGGCGTTGGTCAATAGATTGTATCGATGCAAAATTTTAAAGCAGCAGATGGCGCAATTATTGCATGTACGGCGTGTCATACACGGTACAAATCTTTGTTCTTCTTGGTTTTCTATTTGTTAAGGCATATCACCGTTGACTTCTTGACCTTCTTCACTTTCATTTTCTTCCATGATTTTTTTCTATAATCTACTAATTCAGTGGTTTTAAGTATATCCCAATGCAGTGTCAAATTTTTCAATTCAACCCGCAAACTTGCACCTGTTGCCGTCTTATCAAATTTCAATAAATGATTACTTATTACATCTAGGTCACCGGATTTAAGTATATTATTACCTATGTCAGGGAAACATTTTGGATCTAGACACAAGAAATCGGCGTGCAGTTTTCCATTTGTAAGAAAACGACGACCCATGGTTTGCGTAACTGTGTCAAAAATAATGTTATGAACAAATCAGCTGTTATATTAAGGGAATCAGGAGGCTGTGTTCTAGGGGTAATTGAAAAAGTTAAATACTTGGATATAAAATAATAGTACTTGCTTTTTCTAAGAGATGGCGCCTGCCACAACCGGCCTACACTATCAATGGCACGTGCACGTGCCGAAATGGCACAGGATGAAGTTCTCTCTGATGTACTCTATGCATACAAGGTCAATGTTCATAACCTGGCATTATTTTCCTTTTCCTAAGTCTTTTTTCTGGAAATTTAGTTTGAACTTCTAAATCAGTCTTCAAAAGCCAAGCCCGATGACGTGTGGCCGGGTAATACCAGTTGTTCGCGCGAGAAGAAATGTACTACAACTAAGCACACAGATAGTTGAGATTGTATAACTCTTGACTCCTTGAGCGAGTGACGGACGTCTGCCGGCCCGGACTGGGCGTGTGTGTGTCTTGCCCATGTGGCAGTGAAGGCCGGTAGTGGCAGGCGCCATCTAATAGAAAAAGCAAGTACTATTATTTTATATCCAAGTATTTAACTTTTTCAATTAACCCTAGAACACCGCCTCCTGATTCCCTTAATATAACAGCTCACTGCTCTAACTGTTGTAATGTCTCTTCATGCAGCTGTCCTAAACTGAAAAGGGTCTCTAATATAAAGTATCTGGGTGTTACATATTAATAAACTTACGTAAAGAGATACGAAACTCACGCCTCTATTCAGAAATATTCGATAGGTCAGTAACTGATAGTAAAACCTTCATGGGGAGGTATTTACATGGCTAATCAATTACAGATTGAAAGAGCCTAAAGATTGATTCTTAAAGTTGCTACATTTAAAAACTATTGTTTGCTATCCCACTGACATCCTTTACAAAGAGTGCCAAGTACTCACGGTAAGACAATTGTTCATCTATGAAGTAATCTTATTTAGACATAAGTCTATTGCATTTAATCTTGACCAACTTGAAACTAGATGAGTAGATAGTGACCTCAATTCTTAAAGATGTAAAACTACTATCACTGCTTGGTTGCTGACTCTTAACTACTCTGAAACGGAAAAATTCATCCAAATATTATCATATTTGTTTTTCCTCACAATTACTCACACACACACACACACACACACACACACACTCTCACACACACTCACGCAAGCGCATCTTGACCTTATCATATCTGTGTATTTTTTTACTCCTACTTCACTTTTCAAGTTTTATTCTTGTATACCATACTAAAAGATTTACATATTACTTTAGGAGCCAGTCTTCTACCTACCAACATTATCTTTGTACTTAAAATTTTATTTTTCTTACCGTACTTTGTTAATATGTTTGTGGGAAGAAAATAAAAATAAATAAATAAATTATTACTAGAGATACGAGATAACGTAAATTGAATTAGTTCCTCTACTTGACGACAGAGGACGTTATTCTAATCGATATTTTTTTTAAATAGCAAAAGTAAGTCGACCGCCAATCGGCCACACCGGCCCATTAGGCTTCCGGCCCATCGGGCATTTGCCCGGTTTGCCCATATGGCCAATCCGGGCCTGCGGTACGCTAACGGAACAGTCAGAAACAGAAGAACAGAAAAGACAACGCGATATTTATTGATTTACTCTTAGTTGTTAAAGTCTGTTATAATACATATCGGTGTCTGCTATGACCACTTTTGATGTAAAAAAACATACTGTAGACCCTGTTTTTGGCATTAATTGCAAAATTTCTCGAAAACAAATAGTTAATGTAGAATGAAACCAACACACAAAAATTGGTGACTTTAAGACTTTTCATTTTAATTGAACACTTTTTTTAAACTTTTTTTAAAATATAGAAAAGTAATAAAAACATGTAAAAATCGATAATTGGGCGTTCGGTTTCAACGTAACAGCCGTGTTGAAGCACGCATTGATTTGAACTTAAAATTAATAGGCTTACGTTCGATATTATTTTAACACATATTAA
The DNA here is from genome assembly GCA_947284805.1 of Coleophora flavipennella. Lineage (NCBI taxonomy): Eukaryota > Metazoa > Arthropoda > Insecta > Lepidoptera > Coleophoridae > Coleophora > Coleophora flavipennella. The sequence continues at coordinate 2,613,160 of OX369273.1, forward strand.
CCTGCTCGGATTGAGGCACCTAATTAATAATCTATTCTATGTTCAACTGTAAACACCTACTTACTACTTACCTATTTAATTCGATTTGGATAAGTGCTATAACTGGACGTCTAAAATTTAAAAACTTCTGCATAATGTCACAGGTAAAGTGCTGGATCGTATTTCTTATGCTTTTAAGTAAGAATAAAATTTCTCGAGGGACAGGAGCGCGGTGTGAAGTGCTTAAGACATAAGTAGGTCAGAACGTATCCACTTACTTTTTGTCAATTTAATTTATCCGAGTGAGTACTCGCCTACCTTTGCTACAATGATATCTCGTCGAAGCTGCAGCCTCGAAGCTCCCTCCAACAGCGTAAGATAATGACTTGGGAGGCAGGGGTGGGGACCAAAAAATAAAAAAAAAATGAAAATTGTTTATTAGTTACCAAAACTTTTTAAGGCTGAGATCTCCTTTTAGGTAAAAAAATACTTGTGTTAGGAAATCTCACTCTTCCATCGCTTAATCTATGGATATACCATAGATTACCATTGGCTAATAACAGATTCTAGTTAAACTGCAGATGGTATATCTACTAAATGTTACTAACCAAACAATCTTTACATATATTATACATGTGAAAATGTGTTCGTTTGTTACCTTTTCACGCTTCAACACCTCAACCAATAGATAAATTTGGCATGGAGGTAGCCTGTGTCACGGGGAAGGACATAGGCTACTTTTTATCCTGTGAGAATTATAGTCCGATACAGGTACAGATACAATAATCTAACAATTATCACTTAATAATGTCGATAAAATCATTAATATAAATCAAATACTTGGACATGAAAACAACATGACACAAGAAGTAATACATGAAAATTATAAATTTTTTTCGTTAATGCCTTTGACAAAAGTAGGCCAGTTCATAAGGATAGCACCCTTTTACGAGTATAACGCGAGAGTCAGCCATCGCTCCTCTCAACCATATTAGAGGGAAAGGAACGACCCGGCTCCCGATGCGCCACCATATCCGCACGAACATTTAAGCGAGCATGCATCATGTCGGTTCCACGTCAATTCTTAGATTGGTCATAATTTCATTACTGTTAAACATGGTTAGCGTTGAAAGAAGAAACACTGTCTACCCATACATTGATAGAAGAAACACTGTCTTCCCATATATTTTTGTCACATAAAAAATGAAGATAAAAAGAAATAACATAAAAACAGATCTATATTAAATAAAAAAAAAAATTGAGGTAAAACTTCTTTAGCTCCATCTATATGAATGAAAGTAAATACTAAGTCTTCAGAAAATAATTAAATCTTTTTTATCTTATATGTGTGTTTTGATTGTTTGAACCGATTTTTTGGTAAAAAAAATAGTATATATATCTTATCTTATCTTATCTTTGTAAGTGGGGGCTGCAGTTACAGCGACACTTCGACCCAATGGGATCTTTTGTGTCTACCCCTATGACCTTTGCACCCCAACCTAATCGAAGATGTGCTGCATTAATGCAGCAATTCCGCTGATTGCAAGGTGCTTGTAGTCCTCCGGTTTTGGGTAGCCATCACCTAGGAGGTACATACGCTTGCTAGCCAGGACATCGCAGTGACACAGTAAGTGTTCCATTGATTCTATATCTTCACCACAGGCCCTGCAGGTCGGGTCGTACGTCAGGCCGATTTTTTCAGGTGTGCGTTTGTGGCAAAGTGGCCCGTCAACGCTCCTGTTATCGCCCTGACTCGCGTCCTGCTGTTATTCCAAATGTACTTGGTTGCCCCTGTGGTGACCTCACCGATAAAGAGCTTAGAGTGTTTATGTCCATCTCTGGATAGCCATGTCAATCTGTGTCTTCCCTCGGCCTGTTCCTTTAATGCCCTTATAATAGTGCTCCTTGGTAGCCCTATCCTCGGTTCTGGACCACACATTGTTGTTTGTGATCCCATTCTAGCCAGTTTGTCTGCTTCTTCATTGCCTTCCACTGCTACGTGTCCAGGGACCCAGACCAGTTGCAGTTTGTTGTGTCGGCCCACCTTATTAAGGACCTTTACACAATTTAGCACTAGCCCGGAGTCAACCTTGAAGGAGTCAAGAGCTTTAAGAACAGCTTGGCTATCGCTGAGAATATAGATGGTTTTGTCTTTGACTTCCTTGTCTATAATCTCATGTGCACATGCAATGATAGCATAAGTCTCCGCCTGGAAGACTGTTGCATATTGCCCTAGACTAATACTCGCTGAGTAATCCTTAGCATAAACGCCTGCACCAGCACCAGACTCCATTTTCGATCCGTCTGTATACCATGTAAGAGTGTTTGGTCCTTGTTGTTTAAGTCCTTTACTCCATTCTTCCCTCGTAGGAACATAGATTTTATATTCTTTTTTGAATATGTGCACAGTCTGTATTTGTCACATCCAATGCGCATAAGCCTTTCCATACCTGTGTCTAGTTGTAGATTGGTATGTCTGGTTTTGGGCATGTCAAAATTCCACATGCCATTTAACGATAACCTGTGTAGGGCCTTGGCCGCCTCTGTCTGAATGTGTATTTGAAGCGGCTTTAGATTTAGCAGCATTTCCATAGATGCAGTAGGTGTTGTACGAAATGCTCCGGTAATTGCCAGGCAGGCCAACCGCTGAAGTTTTGTCAGTGTTTGCCCGCACGTGCCTAACTCCGTTCTAGGCCACCACACAATGCTGCCATAAGTAATAATGGGTCTTACTATCATTGTGTATAGCCATAGTATATATATACTTTACTTCTATCTTCACTAATTTATATATCCCTCTCAACTTCCGTTCGCCTCGCCCGAGCACACTTCCGTAACGCTCTCGTCACGCATCCACCAGCTTACTCCCCAAGTCAAGCGTGCGTAAGGAAGTTTTACTTCAAATAAAACCGGCCAAGTGCGAGTTGAACTCGTGTCAAATGCAAAATATCACATTTGAAATCCTCACAGTAAGATGCGAGTTTTTTTTTTTATTATTAAAAATTTCAGTGTGCTTGGCTGCACCTCACCTGATTGTAAGTGCCGATAAAGCCGAGGATGTAACGAGCAAGCTCAAAAAGTGCCTATTCACTCTCGTCTTGAAGATTCCTAAATTTAACGAATCGGGGAATACAGATGACGGAAGGGAATTCCACCCCTTGGCCGTTCGCATGATGAACGAAGAAGCAAAACGCTTTGTGTGTAAAGGTGGAACATTGAAGACAAAGAGGTGGAACCGCCCTCCTAGTCGTCCGATGATGAAATGGAGAGGGGGAAAGAGGTCGTGAAGCTCCAGGACATACTCTCCGAAATGAATCCTGTAGAACATCGATAGACACGGTTGTAAGGAACCTAAAAATTACAAAGCGTCACGACTGCTTGTTTCTTTTATACAAAATCTACGAAAGAAAATAACAAATTTTGTAACGATGATTTAAAAAAAGTTCGTAATTAGCTACTTCTTCTTACAATCATTAGGTGTATAGAAAACTTTGTCTCATTTGACGACAATCTCGTTTTCGAATTCATCTTCCGTTCCACTTCCGAGTTTTGAATTTGCCGCTCTCATTTAATTATTTACTTTTCCTTAAATCCTTTGTTCTTACAAAGTCGTGTCTAAAATGATAATAAATCATTTATAAAAGTATCTACTTTGCAGTATGGATTTGTGGTCTGAAATTACGCAAGTGATGATTGTTACGTGAATTTAATTATGCCATAATGAGTTTGTCGTAAAGGAAAATCTTTGTCCTAATTTTGTGTCTTCTGATTTTGTGCGATGAGTGATTTTATTATTAATGGTTTGTTACGGGATAGGCTATGTACGGTTATACGATAGATGAAGGTTGCGTGGAGAAGATGAATAGTGACCAAGTTTGCAGTTCACGAGAGTCCGAATTTATTAGAATAATTTTACAGAAAGAAGATTGTGTTTAGGTTAGGTCTATAGGTAGGCGCGGGTAGGGAACGACTTGACGAGGTCGAGAGTAGGGAACGACTGGCGAGCCTTTCACAGTGCATTCGTTAAGTGCTAACGAAGCGCAAATAAAATAACGATTAGTACATGTCGGTACAGGTTAATCCATTCGCTTGCACAACCAGGAGGTCGCAGGTTCGATTCCCGCAGGAGTCTAACTTTAAAGACTCGATTTGATTGGTGTTAAGGCATTTTCTAGGCCTGATTGGCTAGCTACTACCATCATATCTAAGTCTTGCTGCCAAAACATCAATGTTAACAGCATTGATGTGTTTCAAAATAAAGATAAGATGATCAGTTCCCCATTAAGTTTGGAAAACTTGGTAAACTTCCATCTTCGGAATCATAGTCAACATCAAATGAGATGGTGCCAAGAGATTATTGATTGTAACCAAATAAAAGAAAACCTCCAAGATTCCCATCGATTTAGACAGCACGAAAACTGCTGTCACGTAACAATGACAAAGTCCAAGTGGTCATAGGACTGTCGTCTAATGGATTAGAATTAGTATACTATGGCGCACAAGAAAGCTTTGGAAGCTGTAAACACATCCAGAGGGAGGCTCATGAAAAAGGTAATATCATTGTTCTCTTTAGCGGTTATTTATTCCAGACGTTGCTAGTGGTGACGCGGGGCACCAAAGCCGATGAAGTAAATGCCTGCCTTAAGCGCTTTCTCCAAAGGCCAGCATATCAAGCTAGACACTGGACTTTGTACCGTTTATCTGCTGTATGCGTATGGATCATAATCGCAGTGCAAGTGTCTAGCCTGATGTGCTGGCCTCCGCACATGGCCAGGAGTACTGAAATGGTGCTTCAACTTAGTGGCAATTCTCATGCTCAAGAGTTTTCAGACGTGATCAGCAAGATCGAAAAAATATTTAACACTAATGGTCTGGTATGAAGCGTCGGTGGCTTAACCGGTAACGACTCGGTCCTCCTAACCAGAGGTGTCGGGTTCAAATCCGGACCGCCAATGTACCAATGAGTTTTTCGAAACTTACGTACATATACTCACCGATTGCTTTGACGGTGAAGGAAAACATCGTGAGAAAAACCTGCACACGCCTGCGAAGAAACTCAAAGGTTGTGTGTGAAGTCGACCAACCCGCACTAGGCCCGCGTGGTTGACTAAGGCCCGATCGCCCTAATTCAGGATAGGCGTGAGCCCCTCAGTGGAGAAGTATATGAGCTGATATGATGATGAATGGTCTGGTACAACTGCCACAGTCTTTGTGTGAAATTGTACGGTGCGCTGAGGAACTGATTTACAGCGTGTACGGTGGTCAAATAGCGCACCAAGAAATCTCTCAGGTGTACGTGAGCGGGCAATACTCACCCCTAGAGCCGACCTGGTGGTGGTTTTAAATGATCACATGCTTAGTGAGATCAAGGGGGACGAGGTCGTGATACATCTATTAACTCAAACTATCGCTATGTCCGTCAGTCTGTCCGTAGTTATATCAAAGACTATGAATTTATATTATTAAAAAAGTCCCCCCGCTGCGTCTGTCTGTCTGTCTGAATGCGATAAACTCAGAACTACCGAACGGATTTTTATACGGTTTTCACTAATGGACGGAGTGATTCATGAAAAAGATCTAGGTGTATAATTCACTGCGAGTTTTAAAGCTAGCTGAAATTTGGTATGGTATTTGGTTTGGCTTGGTTAAGTTGGGATCCCCCCATCCCGAAAAACTTCCCGTTCCAGTTCAAGCACATGAAGTTTCCTGTGAGCGTCTTTTTCGCAATGACAATCAACATCTATTTTTATCGAATGAAGTATCTCGAATGATTCATTTTCAAAATGTTTGAAGTGATTTTTAATTTTCATAATTTGTCATGTTCAGTTATCCTCGCGGACGAAGTCGCGGGAAACAGCTAGTATTAAGTAAATGTTCGGAGACAAATTGGACACAAAATAAAATTGGCCCAAACTAGGATTCCTTGGTTGATTGGAACCGGAGACTGATGTAAGTACGTACTATTTAAATTTGAACACACACTGGCTGCGTTTCCAGTAAAACTTTACTGATTGTGAGACAAAGCTGGCTGTAACAGTGATCATGACACACAATTTAACACAAAATAACTTATTCTTGGATCAGATCAATGGACTATTTGAAGACGGGTGACTTAGTAGTTTTAACACTCCTAGTAATTAGGTGTTTTAACACTCAAATGTTATTTTATTCTTATTTATTGTGTGTAGACACAGGGGTAACTACATAATAGGGTGTATACAATCGAAACAATTAAAAACTATTATTAAAATGTTTCAAAACATTTTTGTACAAAAATAACCTTATGTTGCTTTACTCTCTTGCTTTAAAAGCTGAGCTACCGATATCTTTTGTTTCTAATATATATACGGAAAATACAATAAAATACAATGTTATTTATTGCATCACAACATAAAAAAGAAGAAAACAACATAGAAGAAATGAATAAATATTGAATAAAATAACTCTCAAAAGAAATACTGATTTATAGATTTTGAAAACTAAAAGGTGTAATTTCACATACTCGTATGCACTTTCTTTTAAATTAAGTGAAAGGGTCTTATTCTTTTGAGATTCTATTTTTTTAACAAAAAACAACTATTACTCTGCGGTGTCCATTTCCTATTTTTAAGCTATTTGTTATTTTTTTATTGAGTGAATTTTAAATTATATTCTTTAATGCAATTTGTCTTGTAGAGTATATTATATATTTTTTTAGAACTAATTGCCATACTAATTTAGTGAATATATGAACTATAATAATAAATCAAATTAATTAACTTTACTTATTACTTCCCTTTTTCCTTTTCATAACACTACCTTTTGCCGGACGCAACCTAACATTCTACGTATGATGTAGCATGGCCTTTCTAGGCTATTTTCCTAATTTTAAATATTTATTTTCTAGATGGGGGTCAAGGTGGGGGTCCAGGAGGTGGTTCAAGCGTCAGTTTCAGGTTTGACATGACAGACAACGCGCGAGCCAAGCGAGCGAATCGAGCATGTCGTGCCAGCGCAGCGGCTGGAAAGCTCCAAAACGAAATGCGCTCGTTGCCTTGGGTCAGAGCAAAATATCATGTATTTAATCTTGACATTTTCAATAAAATACTTACCATCTGGTGAGATATAGTCAAACGCACTAAAATTTTTAATAAAAATAAATAAATTAAAAAAAACGCAAATTTATTTCAGTATTTTATTCAAAGTTTTAGTATTTTATTCGGACCTTGTATTGACAGTCAGTAACTTATTTCGTTCATTTATTAGAAACAAAATTTATTGGTATAACTTAGTATTCAAAGCAGTACCTAAGTATTTAGTAATTCAGTAACACTATTTTTAATTAAATTTAATTAAGTGTAAATCAATATTGAATAAATAATTTGAAATTAAATTTTCGGACCTTCAGTATATTTGTCGAGGGTTTTTTTACTACTCCTTATTATCTTTGGTGTAGGTATTCAAAATTTTATTTTAGTCAGAACTAAAATCACTACGCTACCACAGAATTACAATAGGCAATATCGCAATACTGTGACGCTACTACGCCGTAGTTTGCCGTAGCAAAGCTAAGTAAGCGATTACATTTTACCTCTCTCTCCCTGCTACAAAAAAACTATACATAAATAGATTTTCTATTCAAAATCAGTATAATTTGGAATCGGCAACAAAGAGTACCTACAATTAGCTCGAAGTCTCGACAAACCAGAACAGTGGAGGGATCCAGAGGCACTCGATCATTTACGAGTAGCAGGTAGCATCGATGTGCTCAGTAATTCGGTAATTACCGACACGACGATTCGCGACCCACTGGGGGGTCTAGGGTCTCTAGAGAGAGAAGCAGTAATACAGACCTCTGTTATAAGATATACAACCTTAAAGTTTGGAAAGTATCTATCTGAATAACCATGTGTATCTTCTTCTCTGTATAAAACCGATAATTTCTTCAACTTCCAAGCACTCTGCTACTCAGGGAGGAAAGCCGCGCTTCGCGAGCCTCTTTGGCTGATTAATCAATCAAACCTGACTTAACTTAAAATCGCTCGCTTCGCTCGCTCATTTAGTGTTATTGTAATGTCACTATAGTGAGCGCGTGAAATTACAATGACACTAAGAATAGGCCAAGATATTGTAAGAAATGGAGCCGATTGACAATTTACCGTGTAATTGTAATTTCACTAAATTTCCCTAGTGAAATTATAATATTTCGACGTTGACAATATACTTGCGACAAACATACAAGGAAACCATGACTAACTGACTGATCTATCAACGCACAGCTAAAACACTGGACGGATCGGGCTTAAATTTGGCATACAGATAGCAAAGACATAAGCATCCGCTAAGAAAGGATTTTGTTATATTCCCATGGGAACGGCATAAAACGGAATCTGCGCGTACGAAGCCGTGGGAAACAGCTAGTTTGTCTTCAATTAAAAGGGCTGCGTGACAAACTAGAATCATGGTTGTAGTCCCTTAGTTGCGATGATACTGAATCTGTACTTGAAGTTGTCAAATAAACGAACAAACACACACATACACACACCACATTGCACCGCATCACACCAAACGTACACACACACACATACACACACACACACACACACACACACACACACACACACCACACACATACACCACACACACAAACAGTACACTCAAACTTCGTTACACTAACACTTAAATTAAACACAAATCATAGATACACAGCGCCGCGCTAGTGTTACCCAGCGGCGGCGCGCCGACCTGTCGGGGTCGGCGTGGTGGCGCCGCGCCGGCGTGGGTATTTTTTTTAATTAAAAAAAAATCTAGCAGCTATCCAGCAGTAGGTACCTGTTTGAGTATTTTGAGTTACTAAATTAAGGAAAAATAATTGCGTATGACCGAATGAAAACTTTTATTACGCACTTACTAACTACTGTGTGTGTTCTTTACATGACTCGTAATTATTATGAATAAAAATAATTTTATTCACGCGTTTTATTTCTACACTAGCAAATAATCTTATGATTTGTATTTAAGAATCTTCACCAGATACTTACCTAAGTGTAACAAAATACGAAATAAAATAATGAACTGGCTTTTTGTGTTGCTTTTTATCCAAAGGATATCTGTAAAAGCTTTTTTTATTGCATTTATCATTATGTGAACTAAAACATCAGTTAAATGGACAGTTTACCAAATTTGGATTTAATTATGTGACGGGGGGGTGAGGTCGACTTTAGAGAGCGGCAGGGAGTGTCCATACTGTACGTTAGTACTAATATATTATACTTTGGCTCGGCTGAATTCGATTAATTTATCGCACTTCGGCCATCTTCGGCGCGCCGAGAGAATGTCTCGGCGGCGGCGGCGCGTTCCGAAGTCGGCGCGGCGCGCACGTCTAACACAAGCTCTTCTTTTTCCACATTTTTGTTTCCTTAATACCTTGTTCACAATGAATAAATATTTTTTTAAAATTGTTTTTGCACTAGACAATATTTTTTGTTTTGTATCTTGTTTATACGAGTATGTGTTCACATTGTTTATTATCAGACTTTTGTTATGGACGTGCGAGTCCTCCTGACACAGGTTTACATAAAAACCTAAAAGGAGGTCTCAACCGCTATTTTGAGATGTTGCTACAAGTTTTTTTAAAGTTTTTATTTTAATAGATAAAAAGAAGGTTAAAAAAAATTATGATAATATAATACGAGTTCATAAAAACCTTTATACAGGTTTATACGTGCACTAGTTAATGTCGTTGCTGACAAAATTCACTTAAGCTAAATTAAAGTAAGTACCTACCCTATGTTAATAATAAGCTTATTAAAAACTTTAATTAGAGATAATTTTATTTTAACTGAAAAAGGGAAACATGTAGTGTGTAACTACTATATGAGTAAGCAAAAAAAAAGATTCCATCAACCTCGTCCTTTTCTGAAGTCGGTTTATATATATGTGACCTTATATAAAAACGTTTACTTACGGGAAATAAATCTATAATATAATAAAACTGTAACGGGGCCGTGTCTGTACATGAAATATTTTTGGGAAATAATAACTGTGGTGGACATTACTATCGATACAGAGGCCAAAACAACAACTTTTGGAATTTTTGTCTGTCTGTCTGTCTGTCTGTCTGTCTGTCTGTCTGTATGTTCGCGCATCACGCAAAAACTACTGGGCCGATTTTGATGAAATTTTGTATGGTGGTTCCTTATAGCCCGGGTTAACATATAGGATACTTTTTATCCCAGAAAATTCAAGAGTTCCCGTGGGAAAATCAAAAGTATTCATTTATAGAATGGCTCACCACGCAAATGTGGCTTAACCTATTACAATCAAATTTTACACGTTGATACCCTTATCGCGAACTAAAACTGGGACATTGTGAATCCCAAAAAAATTAGGGTTCCTACAGGAATGCAAAAAATTGTATCTTTAGATTGGCTCAACGTAACAATATGAAACCTTTACATTGGGATGGGATGTTTTGACCATCATTGTATGGTCGGGCATCCTTTATCCCGGAAAACTAAAGAGGTCCCGTGGGAAATTATCTATCGATACTTACAATAATAACAATAGAGTACTTTTTTCTATTTATTAGCTACACATACCAAACATTATAATCATAGTAGCAGAATTTCAATAGATGGCGCTGCAGGGATAATAAAACGCGCTTAAGTTGTATTAAAACATTAAAATATTTTTTCATACTTTTGAGTGGATTTCTTTTATGTATTTTTCAGCATACGCTACTTTAAACTCTGGAACAATGGTACGTAGCGATGTGTTTCATAGACGAACAGAGAGGTATTTTTTTACAGATTCCAATCATGTAAAAAAATAAAAACACATAAATCGAGTTTAGCATCTTTTAACAGGAGGCACAGATATGGGAACTCTTCTGACGGCGACTATTTGCGTGTGGCAGTTGCTCTCCGCCTGCAATATATGTGAACCTCATCAATGTATTTGCGGGTCCACGGTGGAGGCAACTGTCCATCACTCACTGAGTTGCAGTCGTGTTTGTGAAGATTCCCACGTCACTAATTCCTTAATGACCTCACTCGGAGGGCACTGGTCTCGGCCAGATGGAATATTCCATCTTTGATGCAGCCGCCGGCTGGGCTTTAGTCGATCTGATGGCAAAAGGCCGGAGGTTTTAAACAGGTGCTATGGCAGAGAGGAACGTGTCTGCTTTGGGAAGCCACTTTTTCTGCCTCACTCCTCAGCAGTACGGTACTGCTGCTCAATTTGCGGCGAGAAAGAAGCATAATAAGTACTCTGTCTTGGAGGCAAAATACTAATTTGTGCCGCTGGTCTGTGAGACAACCGGCTGCTGAACCCTCAGAGGGCTTGCCTTCACAAAGGAGATTGGCCTTCGCCTTCGAGAGAGGAGATGTGACATGAGGTTCTACCTGCTGCTAAGGTTGTCTATTGCTATCCAGCGCGGCAACGAGAAGTGCGTCTTATACGTACGACTCGAGGATTTGACCCATAATAATATTGTTAGGAAATTTTATTACTAGATTGATACCTATAACGATTTGAATTAGTTTTTTGATAATATAGGTAATGTGTTATTTCATCATATCAGTTTATATACGTCCCCACCAAGGGGCTCGACCTGCCCTGAGTTAGGGCGATCTGGCCTTAGACGATCACGTGGGCCCATTGCGGGTTGATTGACTTCACACATAAGCTTCGAATTTCTTCGCAGGCGTGTGCAGGTTTCCTCACGATGTTTTTCTCACCGTAAGAGCGTCGGATAAACGTACATTCCAGTATGAAATCGATATTCGTATAGATATTGGTAAGTGGCAGATTCGAACCACGGCCTTCCGGACAGGAGGTAGTGGCCCTAACCGTTTTGCCACCGACGCTCTATATGTCATTTAAGATTAAGAAATCCTTACATAATGTTATAAATGTGAAAATGTGTTTGTTTGTTTGTTACCTATTCACACTTCAACACCTCTACCAATCTTGATGAAATTTGGTATGCAGGTAGCCTGTATCACTGGGAATGAAATAGTCTACTTTTTATCTCTGGAAATAATCATAGCCTGATGCAGTTCCTAAGGAAGCTAAAACCATACTCTTTGTTCGTTAAGTTATTTAAAATCGCAACGAAAAAATAGATTGGTGTGATTTTTAGCACAGAGATGAGGTGAAAAATGATATAATTTACTAATAAGTATATCTTTACATAGTTCCCGAGGGATCTGGAGACAACTGTTTTCTACGCTCGCGCACGTCGGTGGCGTCGCAACGGAGCAACGAATAAAAGTGATTTTTTTGTATAGAATTTGTTGAGGGGGTTAGAAGTGACAAAGACTGCTAATCCGAATAGCCCGATACAGTTCCTGAGGTACCCGGAGAAAACTCATGTCCACGCTTGCGAGCTGATTGCGGCTCGCGCACCACTCACCCTCAAAAAGAGACATAAAAGCTATGTCCACGCGGGCGAAGCCGCGGGCAAAAGCTAGTATTAAATAAAATAGAATAAAATTTAGAAATCAAACTAATATTTTTTTAAAATTTTTACTAACTGACTGACAGACAACGCACAGCCTAAGAAAGAACTAAGAAGAAATGGTGTATTCAACTAATGTACAGAATCAAACACAGTGTTTTCCAACTAGTCGAAGTAACCTGCTTAGTTGGGGTATGGATAGGTCTTCAAAAATGATATTGAGGTTTCTAATAAAAAAAATTCTAAACTGAATAGTTTGCGCGAGAGACACTTCCAAAGTGGTAAAATGTGTCCCCCCCCCCTGTAACTCCTAAAATAAGAGAATGATAAAACTAAAAAAAATATATGATGTACATTACCATGCAAAATTCCTCCGAAAATTGATTTGAACGAGATCTAGTAAGTAGTTTTTTTTAATACGTCATAAATCGTAAACCGCAATTTACCAAACCCGCTGCTAGGGAACCCTTCACGGGCGAGTCCGACTCCGCGAAGCCGCTTTTTTGCATTTGGAAACATCGTGTACTTATATTTACATTTGGCAAACTGAGCATTTGGCTTTTTGAGCATAAAAATTATTGTAATTTAAATGTTCACGGGCGAAGAACTATTACTATATATATGGGTATTAATGGTAAAATGAAGTGTGAAAACAAGTTAATTTTCATTTTAAAATTTTAACCGCCTCCGTAGCGTAATAATAAACCTAACATAGTAGGGTAGTGTGTTGCCGGATAGGCCCACACTACTGAAACAATCCCATTGAGGTGAATAAAAAGGATAATAATATATATATATATATAGACATCTAAACCTTTGATAAACCCACCCTTTTAATCTTGCCTCTTAGGCCGATTAAAAAGAAAAACCCTGAAAAGGAGATTAAAATAAATAGAAATAACAATAATAATAATAAACGCGCAGGGGCAGCTTGTGGCGAGCTGTAGGTGAGTGGCGACACCTCGCACCCCGACTCCAGAGGGCCCGTGTTAATTTGGCCCTCGCCTCTTGTGCTTGACTTAATTGGCCGGCCAAGAGTGGAGATAGTAAGAGCGGAACCTATGCTCCAGGTTGGAAGTGTAAAATGTCATAACGCCGGGGGCCTGCTGACCGTACAGGGATCTGGACCCCGCAGACTCACCTCTCGACAACCTTAGACGCTCACACCAATGTTGCCACCCTGCTGCCATTTGGTAGCGCTTATCCACTCAGGCCCATTTAGTGAGCGGCAAGTCACCGCCTGCCATGATTTCAAGATGAGACAATTGATATGGCAGGCGTCCCGTAGTCTCATCAATATCCCAGCAACCAGTCCAGCAATTACCCACCCATAACCCGGCATAGTTCCCATCTATTCTGTAATAGTCCTTGCACCTAGCGGGTGCTGTCTTTGGGTGAATCTCTATGGTATAGGCAGAGACGGTACCCGCTAGGTGTACACATTATAATATCTCAAAGGGGCCTCTGCGTGTTGGATCTGTATCCCCACGTACGCCTTCCAAAGTACCGGCCTTTTAAAAAGCCGAGTTTAAAAAATCTGAGATAAACATAATAACAATAATAAATCTTTATTTCAGGCAAAAAATAATGCTAAACCCATTCGCTTCACACCAGGAGCTCGCGGATTTGATTCCCGGCGGGGTCAACTTTGTAAGACTCGGTTTGGTTAGAGGGTAGGGCATTCTCATAGCCCGCCTGGCTAGCTACCACCATCTTATCTATGTCTTGCCGCCAAACATAAGTTTTAACAGCATTAATGTATTCCGGTTTGAGGACAAGATAGCCAGATCCACATTGCGTTGGGGAATCTTGTAAGCCCGCTTCCATCTTCGGCATCATCGTCACTTACTATCAGGTGAGATAATGCCAAGGGCTTATCAATAGAGTATTAAAAAAATACGATGTTGTCTGTAAAGTCGGTTTACGGACGATAATTTTACGTGATAACGTGTCACAATAAAGTTCATGTGTGCTTTAGACCACACGACTGAAGTAAAACTTCTTCAGCTCCATGTTTAAGGAGATGTAATGTACCGCCCATTGTCGGGTGAGTGAACTCTTTGGCATTTCCTCACACTCAATGGACTGAATTGGAACACCTCTTGTAAGATCCTGGAAGCCTAGTACTTTTATTCCTTTTAACTTAACTTAACCTTGACCTTGACCTTAACAGGCCCCAAGCCCCAACCCCCAAGCCCCAAGCCCCAAGCCCTAAGCAAGTACAAGTACAACTCTCGCTTGCACGTTTGGCTCAGCGTACTTGCGTAACGGGACAATGACGTCACGTAACGGGACACTTTTTCGTGCATGCAGCACGTGTCATCAATTTATAAGACGTTATCACGTCAAAATTTTATTTTATTTTAGAGGAAAAAATAATAAATAAAAACATAAAAAAACATACTCATGAAACTGAACAACTACGCAAGCTATGGTAAACTCGTGAAAAATCTGCCTCGCTGTCCAATTTTTTTATATTTTTTTTTATTCACAATTGGTAAACCCTTGACAACATCTCACCTGGTGGTAAGTGACGATGTTGCCGAAGATGGAAGCGGGCTTACCAAGATTCCCCAACGCAATGGGGAACTGGCTATCTTATCTTCATGCCGGAACACACCAATGATATCAACATTGATATTTTGGCGGCAAGACTTAGATAAGATGGTGGTAGCTAGCCAGGCGGGCTTAGAAAATGCTCTACCACCAACCAAACCGAGTCTTACAATTGACCCCGCCGGGAATCGAACCCGCGACCTCCTGTGTAAAGCCAGTGAACTTTGCCTCTGAGCTACGGAGGCGGTTAATTTGGCTAATCAGCTTAAAATTTTGTATGCGCATTCCAAAATATAAAATGTCACCCCAAAATTTATAATACCTATACTTTATAATAACGAAACATTTCAAAGGTGATTTGCATTAAACGATAACCATTTTGTAATAACGCTCCAACTCGAGACATGAGAAACGTCTTTGTGGTAACGGTAACGGGTCGGCCCCAACTCCAGCTAATTTCGAACCGATTGAGATAAGGCACGGAGTGTGCCCGACCCTGCTTTACACGCCTTTATAATTTCCGACCTGGCTGCGCTGCGTGCGTTATAGCAAATAATACACAGCTATGGAGGTTGTACAGTCGGCCGCACGTCAGTAGTAATGCGTCACGTCCAGTGATGTTGCAATAGCAATAGTTTCACTATCGATAGTTGACCTTGAAAAAAAAATTTACATGCTCTAATACTATCGATAGTATCGAAAGTGAAAATCAGGTAATACAATTGAATTTTGTCGATACTATTGATTCTATTGATACTATCGAAGTACGATACTATCGATAGTATCGCGTCAAAAAAGTCGATACTATCGATACTTAATATGATCTATCGGCGCGTTCCGATGTTATCGATAGTTTTGCTTTAGTAACTATCAACGTATTTTCGATACTATCGACTGGAAATAAGTTAGGAGCAAGCAATATTATCGCAAACTGTTCGAATATCGACAGGGCAAACCTATCGATAGTATCGATACTATTCGTCTTTAGCATAATTATTACTTATCTTTATCAATCGATACTATCGATAGTCATATCATCGATAAAATGACTTATTTTTATGCCTACGATGGTATCACGATACTGTCGATAGAATATCGCTATCGCAACATCACTAGTCACGTCACCTTGAGCTTATCTAGTGTTGAACCCAATAAATCGTCTTAACAGAGATTCCATGCCGGCTTTGATTTTGGCGATTTCCTTCTCCTCAACTGGTACCGGACCAATTTTATCATCATCATATCAGCCGAAAAACGTCTACTGCTGGACAAAAGCCTCGCCCAAGGATTTCCACGATGACCGGTCCTGCTCTGCCGCATCCAACGGTTTCCCGCGATCTTCACCAGGTCGTCGGTCCACCGCCTGGGAGGTCTGCCTACGCTACGTTTTCCGGTGCGCGGTCGCCACTTAAGAACTTTACTGCCCCAGCGGTCATCTGTTCTACGAGCTATGTGCCCTGCTCACTGCCACTTCAGTTTAGCGATTCTGTGAGCTATGTCGGTAACTTTGGTTCTCCTGCGGATCTCCTCATTTCTGATTCCATCGCGTAGGGAAATTCCGAGCATAGCTCGCTCCATTGCCCTTTGGGTGACCTTGAGTTTTCTTATGAGGCCCAAATTAAGCGACTATGTCTCAGTTCCGTATGTCATCACTGGCAACACACACTGGACAAAGACCTTAGTCTTGACCATATCATTACCACCATCATCATATCAGTCGAAAGACGTCCACTGCTGGAAATAGGTCTACCCCAAGGATTTCCACAGTGACCGGTTCTACGCTGTCCGTATTCGCCACCTTCGGTTCACTGAGTGGGAGGCTACGTCTTCCGGTGCGCGGTCATCACTCAGAAACTTTGCTACCCCAAATATCTGCAATAAGCGACAGCAAGCGAACATGCCTACAGCTCCGGTACCACACTGGAGATGTGGGAGCCAGCTTCCCTGGTGTTCTGAGTGGGGATCGAATCGCCCGTGGCTTTCGCCGCTGGCGGTGAACGTGCCCAAAGCTCCGGTAACTACCTGGAGAGTAGGTAGTGGTCTCTTCCACGAAGTACTCACCTTGTAGAGTACCAGGACAAGCGTCTTGGCGGCAAGACCTACCGCAATTGGTCCTTGCCTTCGTCTCATGGTGTTGGCAGGAATAGCGGCCGTCACTTTATACCATAAGGGTCGGTAAGTGGGGACGCTTTATTATAAATCTGGTAGTTTAGAGTATCTAGTAGATGTACGAGAGGGCTCGCTCCAAAGGCCATCTGTTCTACGAGCTATGCGCGCCGCCTACTGCCCTTTTAAGACCACTATGGCGAGGTCCATCACCTAGAATGTAGCCTATATAGGTAGGTCTCCTAAAGACGACCTGGCTCCGCACCCACTTGTTGTTTCTGTGGGTTCAGCTAGTTAGACCTAGAAGATGACACAGGTCCTGTTCAGCTTCCTTAATTATCTTAGGCCGCGCAATGTCTGCGTAAAAGTAAATCCTTCTGAGAAAATGACCCAAACCGTATGTTATAGACGCAAAAGGCCAATGGTCTCGCTTTGCGAAGGGTAAGCTCAGTTTATATCTGTCGCAGCCAACTGGTTAAATTAGCCATTCAATTAACTGATTAGCTGGTTCATTAAATGGCGGCATTCAGCTAACTGGCTGAATGATAACACCTTTAGTGACTTGGCTGCCTGATGCCTAGGCCAATCATTAAACGAGCTAAGCGAATACAGAAATAGAAGCTCCGAAGGGGCTTCGTCGACTGAGAAATGGAAGAATCGAAACTAAAGCGGGAACGAGCTAAGCGAGCTCAAAATTTCGGAGAACCCCCGAATCATTGGTTAGGTTCGGAGACTGTGAGGAGGGGGCGAGCTTGTTTGCCTCCTCCTCACAATCGTAGTGTTAGTTTGAACATGAAAATATAGACCTTAATGTCCCTTTTTTCCTGTATTTTTTGAAAAAGGGGACATTAAGGTCTATATTTTCATGTTCAAACTGGTTCATTAAATTCATTAAAGGTGTTATCATTCAGCCAGTTAGCTGAATGCCGCCATTTAATGAACCAGCTAATCAGTTAATTGAATGGCTAATTTAACCAGTTGGCTGCGACAGATATAAACTGAGCTTACCCTTCGCAAAGCGAGACCATTGGCCTTTTGCGTCTATAACATACGGTTTGGGTCATTTTCTCAGAAGGATTTACTTTTACGCAGACATTGCGCGGCCTAAGATAATTAAGGAAGCTGAACAGGACCTGTGTCATCTTCTAGGTCTAACTAGCTGAACCCACAGAAACAACAAGTGGGTGCGGAGCCAGGTCGTCTTTAGGAGACCTACCTATATAGGCTACATTCTAGGTGATGGACCTCGCCATAGTGGTCTTAAAAGGGCAGTAGGCGGCGCGCATAGCTCGTAGAACAGATGGCCTTTGGAGCGAGCCCTCTCGTACATCTACTAGATACTCTAAACTACCGCGTGGACAACGTTTCTATGACTTTTCGAGGGTGCGCAGTGCGTGGTAAAAAGTAGCCTATGTCTGAATCCAGGTCCTAATCTGTCTACCTACCAAATTTCAGCCAAATCCGTTCAGTAGTTTTTGCGGGAAAGCGTAACAGACAGACAGAGTTACTTTCACATTTATAATATTAGTAGGGATAATATAATATAGTAGGGATTAGTAATAATTCTTCAATCCATGAAAATGAAAAACAAACAAAAGACAGTTTGTTATATTCTCTTTGCAAACGATTGACTTGATGCAGTGACAGAACGTAAGAGCGGCAACATGCACGCGCGTCGGTCGGTTGCATGGAGCGGCAACGTCGCGCATCTTGTGTATTTACACGACATTTTGTCTCGCACACATTCGTAAATTTAATGAAAATTGAGCGTTGGTTTATTCCATAATTTTAAATGAAAGTATGTTTTTTTATTAATCTTGCGCAAACAAATACTTGAAAAAAGTTTGTAGCACACATAATTTACGCTTTATTCTGTATCCTGAACCAGATTATTGCAATTGTTTTTTGTATGATAATCGAACCACCTTAAGCACTCCTTCCCCTGAGTGGGAATTTAAACGACTTGGCTAGCAGAAGTTGAATCGATCCAAGCCATTTGCCTAGGCGTTTAATTAAATGGATAATAATCATTGAGGCAGTTAGTTGAACGGCGCCATTTAGTTAAAAGGCTAGTGTAGTAAATTGAACGGGTAATCAAACTAGATGACTGCGACATATCTACGTACGTGACATTATAATTATGGATTCTTAGACTGTGCTACTACCATGTTTGATGCAAATAAATTATCATTTCATTTCATTTACGACTGACTGTACTAATGTCGTTCTTTGAACAGCCCTAGCAAGGTCTGTGGGTATAAAAAGAATTGCAATGTTAATTATGTTTTAAAATAAATGGTGGTGGTATACTCGTATACCCGACTGCCCATAAAAAAAGAAGTGTATTGTTTTCAGGTCCAATGTACGTATGTCTCTGTATTCCACGATATTATTCTAAACGGCTTCATGGATTTAAAAGTGCGAGGTATCGTTAGATTCGTCTTGATCTCGAGAGTGACATAGGATACATTTTATCCGACTTTCTAAAAAGAGGGGTAATTTTTAAAAAAAATTTAAATTAGTTTATTACCTTATTACTGAGCAATTCTCGTACTTGTAAAATAATAATAATAAATCATTTTCGTAAAACCTAATAACTTTTAAGGTGCATTGTCACGAGAAATACATATGCATGAAAATTTTTAGCCAAATCGTAAACCGGGAAGTGGGACAAATTTAACTTGCAAGATTTCACCCGAACAAACATACATACATTGCAAGTTAAATAAAAGCTTGTAAAAATGAATTCTCGTAAACGGCTCTAACAATTTGGATGACATTTGGTGCTTAGGTCTTTTTGTTTTCTTTTCATATTATACATTCCCAGACTACCTAGACAGCTGTCATTCCCAAGAAAATCCGTTTTCACACAGAAATTAATATTTTTAGTTTTTACTTTATATGCTTAGGAGATTTCGAGCAACGCTCGGTCGCCAAGGTTTCAATTAAAAATTTACTAATATTATGGTAATGTAATTTGAGTTTTATGTATTAAGAGGTCTAATTTAGAAAACTTTTTGGTGGTTCAGTGACGGCTTTTGACAAATTACCGTTTTAGCCTACATGTTAAAGTAGGTGGGCATGTCAAGCCACGAACCTTTATTACTCAAATGATTAATCGCTTTTCATAAAGTCACGAAATACGCACGCATACGCACCATGTACCTATTTGACTACTTTTTACAGGGTTATTTTAACCACCTCCACCATGATCACCTCCGTGGCGTAATGGTTAAATGGTTAATGGTCGCAGGTTCGATTCCAGCGGCGTCTCACTTTGTAAGACTCAGTTTGGTTGGTGGTAGGGCATTTTCTAAGTCAGCCTGGCTAGCTGCCACCATTTTATCTAAGTCTTTCCGCCAAACATCAATGCTAACAATCTTGATTTGCTCTGACTTGAAGATAAGATAGCCATTGTGTTTGGGAAATATTGGTAAGCCCGCTTCCATCTTCGTCATTATCGTCACTAACCATCAGATGAGATGATGCCAAGGGCTAATACACAAAGGTGGTCGGTCTTTCCACTGATGAAACTAATATACATTATTGAACTACTACTAATCTACCTGATTTGGCATGTGATGATGATGACCATGACAGCTATGTCCACTGCTGGACATAGGCCTCTCCTAAGTCGGGGCTTCTGACGTAATCGCCATGCTTGGCAGGCTGGTTGGCGATCGCAGTGTGCATGCCTCCCAACCTCCGGTTTCATCCCTCAGTCGTCTCTTACGACATCCACAGTAACAGATGGAACGGCCCTGTTCTAAGTCCCTTAGTGGTCTCTTACGACATCCACAGGAAGAGATGGAACGGCCCTGTTCTAAGTCCCTTAGTCGTCTCTTACGACATCCACAGGAAGAGATGGAACGGCCCTGTTCTAAGTCGGGAGACATACAGCGCAACTTGTTCTGTATGTTTGTTTAACTAATCTACTGAAATTGAAAAAAAATAACGACTTTTCATACACAATTGGGTCTTAAAGCAATTGATTTGAATAAAAAAAATGTTTTTTTTTTAAATCCGTCAGCAAAGTACGAGACTAAAGTTCAGTTGAAGAGAATAAGAGTAAAATAAAAGAAAAAAAAAATAAGAAAGAAAAGGTCATCTGAGGTTATGGTTAATTACAAAAAAAAAACCGGTATACAGGCAGAGTTTTCACATTCGCTAATAATTTTGAACAAAAAAAACCGACTTCAAACAGGAAACTAAGGTTCCCCTCGATTTCTCTGGAATGCCATCATCACATCCTGATTTATTTATCATGGTACCAGCCTTGGAATATCTCCTTTCCAACAAAAAAAAACATCATAATCGGCTCATAAACGACGAAGTTATCCGCGAACACACATAACTATATATACGGTCGAATTGAGAAACCTCCTCCTTTTTTGAAGTCGGTTAAAAAGTGACAGATGTAGGTTTCTACTCATGTAACTGAACAACTTTCGCCAAGCTATCCCCATGGAAACTATTACAATGGGGGATTTGCAAACTTTGTATGGAAACGAAATGTAAATATTATAAAAGGATCCAGACGAATTGTACAATACAGACACCTTGCGAACCACACAACCTGCCAAACAGCCGTTTTTGCTTCAATAGGGGATCGGACTGCTAGTCATTTGAGTTACTTTAAATGGTCTGTCAAAAACGAAATTTGGTTCTAAAAATGTTTGAAATGCCCACAAGTGACGTTATAGATTTTAAGCGTCATTGACGACTTTATTTTGTGAATTTGATCAATAAAAAAATGAAGCCGTGATGGAAAAACAAAACAAGTAAGCTTTTTGAAACTTAAAGAGGAGAGCAATTTAGGAAATCATATTTCCGAATTTATTTTTGAAGCAGTCCGATCCTCTATTGTACAAGTTCCTTGGTGAAAGTTGTTTAATTTTTTATAAATAGCATCTTCTATTTCCACTTTTCATAAAAATGTCAAGCGGGACCACCGCCCCGTATTTACCACCATCATGTCAGCCTAGAAACGTCCACTAAATAGATATCATTATATCAGCTGAAAGACGTCTACTGCTGAACAAAGGCTTTCCACGACGACTGGTCGCGCGCTGTCCACATCCAGCGGCTCCCTGCGACCCTCACCAGGTCGTCGGTCTACCGTGTGAGAGGTCTACCTACGCTACGTCTTACGTAACCTACTCAATCCTTCTTCGAGTTCTGTAAGCTTCTCGTCAGTTCGCAGTGTACGCGTGTTGTAAGTTGCCAGGGCCAAAGGTAGTTGGGTTTGGTAGCCTGGCATCTGCCGGGGATTCTTTGCACCCTCCGCCCCACCGTTACCAGGACTGTAACCGGAGCCAGGAATAACTGGGCCGCTGGGGACTAGGGGCCGTTTTTGGGTGTGTATATCATTTGGGGGGGTGTTTCCATAATGGCCACGCTTGGCAAGTGGGTTGGCGATCGCAGTGTGGTTGCAGGTGTGTTTCAATGCGCGAAGCTTTATATTAACTTGCCTTGTTATAGTTTGTTTGTTAGTGTGGGACAAATCTCGGAAGCTAAATTAGAACAACATATCGGTGCCAATTGAGCTGAAATTTTACATATACGTTATATTTGGAGAACAATGTTAGCTATGCAACGTAATTCTAAATCCAATATGGCGGAGTCCCAAAGATGGCAGACCAGTTATTTTTTATGCACCCTCATGATATGGGTGCCATATGAAAGCGTTTGCTTAGAAGAATAAAAAATAATTCAAATTGTTTGCAAATTAAAGTTTGAACCTAAACGTTTTAAGGTTTTTCGAAGGTTATTTAGTTTTTGTATATGTTATAATTCAAGGTAGGCCCGAGCCCCTCGGTGGGGACGAATATGAGCTGATATGATGAAGATGATATGCTGTACTCCAATATCTTTAAAAACCATGTTTACCATAAATAAATATTTTGAATTTTAAAAACTGCTGAATTTTTTTTAACCACTATTGATAAGCCTTTGGTATCATCTCACCTGATGGTAAGTGACAATGATGCCGAAGATGGAAGCGGGCTTATAAAGATTCCCCAACGCAAAGGGGATTCTTATCTTGAAGCCGGAAAACATCAATGCTGTTAACTCTGACGTTTGGCGGCAAGACTTAGATAAGATGGTGGTTATAAACAATGGCCTTCCCCAAGGATTTCCACAACAAACGGTCCTACTCGCCCGCGATCTTCACCGGCATGGGTGGCACGAGGCAATGTGACGAGGCATACAAAAAGCTGACAGTTTTGTCTACGCCTCGTCACATTGCCTCGTGCCACCCATGCCGATGAAGGTCGCGGGCTCGAGTCGAGCGAGACAGACAGCTTTGTCTATGCCTCGTCACATTGCCTTGTGCCACACATGCCGGTGAAGGTCGCGGGCTCGAGTCGAGCGAAACAGACAGCTTTGTCTATGCCTCGTCACATTGCCTCGTGCCACCCATGCCGGTGAAGGTTGCGGGATCGAGTCGAGCGAGACAGACAGCTTTGTCTACGCCTCGTCACATTGCCTCGTGCCTCCCATGCCGGTGAAGGTCACGGGCTCGAGTAGAGCGAGACAGACAGCTTTGTCTATGCCTCGTCACATTGCCTCGTGCCACCCATGCAGGTGAAGGTCACGGGCTCGAGTAGAGCGAGACAGACAGCTTTGTCTTTGCCTCGTCACATTGCCTCGTGCCACCCATGCCGGTGAAGGTCACGGGCTCGAGTAGAGCGAGACAGACAGCTTTGTCTACGTCTCGTCACATTGCCTCGTGCCACCCATGCAGGTGAAGGTCACGGGCTCGAGTAGAGCGAGACAGACAGCTTTGTCTTTGCCTCGTCACATTGCCTCGTGCCACCCATGCCGGTGAAGGTCGCGGGCTCGAGCCGAGCGAGACAGACAGCTTTGTGTACGCCTCTTCGCATTGCCTCGTGCAATCTATGCCGGTAAAGGTCACGGGCTCGAGTCGAGCGAGACAGACAGGTTTGTCTATGCCTGTCATTCAGTCGATGATAGAATGGGTCGAATCCCTTATCGTCTTGCGTCGCACGCGAGACACCTCGCCATGCTATTGAGAAGGTCCCCGACTCAACGAGTGGGAAGCCTGCCTACGCTATATCTCGTGGTGCGCGTTCGCCACTAGAGAACTTTACCACCCCCTTTACTGCCCCAACGGCCGTCCGATCACTACTTATGTGCTACGAGCTACATATTTTAACGGTAAGTATTAGATGATGATGAATTATTAAAATAATACAAGTTATTAACCCTTTCGAGTCGGTTACGTGCGACACGTTACATCATATAACTGGTATGGGTCGCAACTTTTTTTAATACACAATTGGTAAGCCCTTGGCATCATCTCACCTGATGGTAAGTGACGATAGTGCCGAAGATGGAAGCCGGCTTACCAAGATTCCCCAATCTTATCTTCAAGTCGGAACACATCAAAGCTGTTAACACTGATGTTTGGCGGCGAGACTTAGATTAGATTGTGGTAGTTAGCCAGGCGGGCTATGAAAATGTCCTACCACCAACCAAACCGAGTCTTAAAAAGTTGACGCCGCCTGGTGTGAAGCGAATGAACTAACCACAACGCCACGGAGGTGGTTAAAGTAATGTAGTTTATGAAAGAAAAAAATCCTTTCCTATCAGTAGGATATTATAAACGCGAAAGTTTAAAGGAATGTATGCATGTATGGATGTATGTTTGTTACTCTTTCATGCAAAAACTTATTAACGGATCTGGCTGAAATTTGGTAGGTAGGCAGATTAGAACCTGGATTAACACATAGGTTACTTTTTCCACGCTCACAAGTCGCTTGCGGATCGCGCACTGCGCTCCCTCGAAAAGTCATAGAAACGTTGTCCACGCGGGTGAAGCCGCGGGAAACAGCTAGTAAAACAATAATACTTTCCTAAAAAGCGGAAAAACAAGGCAGACACGGGTAAGTAAGTATTGCACTACTCGTTTTATTTCCCTTAAGGGGAAAAGGGAAAACGGTTACATAATTCCATTTATCTTAGCATTCTGTCAGACGAATACCTTTCGTATTTGGGCTTACGAATACTTGGATATAAAAAAGACGTGTGGCACTCGGGGACTGCCGCGGTAAAGCTATTGCATAGCATTTTTTATCAACTTATGCAATTATAATTATTTATTTATTTTTTACTTATGCAGTATTTACCAGTACCATATAGTCCTTGGGGCGCGGGATGTTTATGTAATAAATTAACACTAAGAAAGTTACACCTGTAAAATTGACTAAATCCTTTTAGTACCGCAAATCGTTAATAGATGGCACTGTAAGTTTTTTAGAACTCGGCCGAGCGTGGGGCGTTAGGTTTTATTTTCGTTACGGAATTTCTTGATTCGGTCACCGCGCTCAAAGCCCGCGATAAAAGCTATGCAATAGCTTAAAATAGGGTAAACTACAATCAAATGTAGGTATTTAGGAATAAGTTATCAAAATTTCGGTTTTTTAAAAATGACGTTTTTGTTATGTACGCGTCTTCTGCCATTCTTTTTTAATTTTCTCTTTCCAAGCTCTGCTGGAAGAAATTTCTCATAGAAATAAGCTGTACCTTTTGTATGTTCTTATCTAGTTTAATTTTTGTTGGTCCCTATTTCTGTGTACGATAAATTGCAATAAATAAATATATTGTTACACACTGAAACTTAATAAAGT
Source organism: Coleophora flavipennella (assembly GCA_947284805.1). NCBI lineage: Eukaryota > Metazoa > Arthropoda > Insecta > Lepidoptera > Coleophoridae > Coleophora > Coleophora flavipennella. Next base: position 2,638,897 of record OX369273.1, read on the forward strand.
ATATCGAGAACATGACACTAAAATCGATGTAACATTTGTATGGCATTGTAGTCTGTATTATAAGCATAGAAATATACTAACTACCAGCTGTTTCCCGCGGCTTCACTCGCGTGGACATCGTTTCTATGATTATTTGAGGGTGCGCAGCGTGTAAAAAAGTAGGCTAATCTGTTTACCTACCAAATTTCAGCTAGATCCTTTCAGTAGTTTTTTCGTGTAATACTAACAAACATACATCCATACATTCTTATAAGTAATACGATACTATGTAAAGAAAGCAACCGCCAACAATCGCTTGAGGCGATGCCTAGGAAACTTTGGTCGCAGGGATCTCGATTTTTCTCAGCAATTATACAAAACATATGAAATTGATATTTTTTAACCCGATTCTTAATTGCAATGAATTCATTTTGTCAGTTACAGAAATACGATTCGTTAACTTTTATAACAGAAAAAAATATATCAATAAAAACCTCTTTTAAAACAGAGATTTGCATTCTACAGACAAACCAATCCGATATATTACCTCTAAATTTTCCTAGTCGATTAGTCTACACATACACTTCAATATGTCAGTTGGATTAAAAAAAAAGTTTTAAATTGAAACGAAAAAACATTGAAAAACTGCAAAAGTGTGGTTAAATATTCTTTACTCTTTACACGCAAAGAAAAAGACAGAGATAACTGTTTCAATCAACGCCTCGCCTTTAAATGTAACAATTTTGTGTTAAAATAAAATTAGGCTTAAATAAAAGTTTTTTCCAGGGTTGAGGGACAGGGTGCCTCTCAATAACGTTCAGCCAGTTTTCACTGTGATTGATCGATTGGAAATTGTTTTTTTAAAAGCACCGCCCCACTTACTGGATTTTTATTGGATTTAACTACGAGTAACGCACAAGATCCGCAGGAGAACCAAAGTAACCGACATAGCTCTCAGAATTGCTAAACTTAAGGGGCAGTGGGCGGGGCACAAAGCTAGTAGAACAGATGGCCGTTGGGCAGTAAAGTTCTTGAGTGGCGATCACGCACCGGAAAACGTTGCGTAGGTAGGCCTCCCACTCGGTGGACCGATGACCTGGTGAAGGTCGCGGGAAGCCCGCTGGATGCGGGCAGCGCAGAACCGGTCGTTGATGAACACACAGTTTCTAAAGCACAGATATGGGAGATATTTTTTCAATGATGTCAAGTGCCTAAATGGTACCTAGCTATTATCTTTAGTTATGATTTTCTCTTTGCAAAACTTAAAATTACTACTTTTTGAAAATGGATGGAATGAGACATTATATACATTATCAAGTCACTGTTTATGGACAGATTATATTTTCAAAATACTTTAATAAAAAAAATATTTACGAATTTTAAGATTACTATGAAAACAAATCACAATTATTTAGTGACATATCACTATTGGTTTGAAAATATATAATCTATCGACAAACAAGAATTTCGTGACGTACTTATGTGTATACAGTTTCATTAGAATCAGCCCATCCATTTTTAAGATGTAGTAATTTAAGTTTGTATGGAAAACGATTACGGTGAAGGAAAACATCGTGGGGAAACCTGCACACGCCTGCGAAGAAACTCTAAGGTTGTGTGTAAAGTCGACCAACCCGCACTGGGCCCTCGTGGGCGACTAATGCCCGATCGCCCTAATTCAGGGTAGGCTCGAGCCCCTCGGTGGGGACTTATATGAGCTGATATGATGATGATGGATAACGATTCAACGCTTCATCATATCAGCTCATATACGTCCCCACCAAAGGGGGTCGAGCCTATCCTGAATTAGGGCGATCGGGCCTTAGTCGACCACGCGGGCCCAGTGCGGGTTGGTCGACTTCACACACAACCTTCGAGTTTCTTCGCAGGCGTATGCAGGTTTCCTCACGATGTTTTCCTTCACCGTAAGAACGTCGGATAAACGTACATATGAAATCGAAATTCGAAAAAACATTGGTACGTGGCAGGATTCGAACTACGACCTCACGGACAGGAGATAGCGGCCCTAGCCATTACGCTACTGACGCTCAGAATACGCTTAAGAGCATCAAATTATGAGCTACCAAATTGTCATAAATACAAGTAATTTACAATTTGTTTCAGCAAATGATAACGTTAGATAAACTGTTACCACGATATTACCCTGCCCTGTGACTAACGCAATATAACTATCCAAAGTTGACCTCAAAATCTGTGCACAAGCAAATGGGAAACAATATCTTCTGTTGGGCTCCTGCTAATCCATTGTGGTAGTAATTCAAAAACGTATTACCGGGATTCAATGGGGCATTGTCGTCGGGGCGGCTACGACGCTCCAGGGCGTCGTGCGGCCTCGAGCACATTACGGGCCAGTAATTAATTATCTAACTTTACGATACGACCCCACCCACAGCCATTCGCGATATCCAGCTTGCATCGAACAAACTGCCCGACTTGCTAATGGCCCACCTATAAAAATATAAAGCGATGCTGTCCTATACATCGCACCTTCAGTATTAAAATGACCTAACACGAAAAACCCAACTGTTGGGAAATCGCGTTTAAAGTTCAAGATTTTGTGCTTGTCATCAGAAATACCTTATTATTTTGTCGCAAAAAAAGAATATGCTGTAAAATGTATATTATTTTGTATGTTTGGACTATAAGCTTCCGTATAAATTAAATTACATTCAAAAGAAATAATAATTACGCTTTTTATATACCTTTGAAACTGACTTGTATATTTTGGGTCACTTTACTACCGAACAAAAGAAAATATTATTGGACTCTTTTCAAATTGCGTCACTTAAATACTAAAAAGCTTTTATGCTTTTATGGCTTAATCTAAAATGTTGCAGTTTACTTCAAAACTAACTTATTCAATAAAAGACGTAGGTCTGTAAATTAAAAAAATAATAAACTTCCTAAAGTATTCAAAGTATTTATTTCTTTTAAAAGTACCTATCAAAACTTTTAAACAGGTAGGCTGACTTAGTCATGTTCAAAATATAACAAATATTTAATATTTCGTACTTTAGGAAAGATAGCATCTTTACCTAATTATTGCGAACAATACTTATTTATACTTGGGTATGGAGTTTTTTAAAGGAACTTCAAATATAAAGCGAATTAAAATTACTAGGTACTAAAAATTGCTTGCACTTATCTAGTTTGTGTGTAAATATCCACATTACTCCTATTTGAAAATGAACATTTAAAAAACAACTCAGTCTAGGTATAAATCAGTAAAAGTCTTAGTATAATTATTACAAAAATAATCACTCTTAATTCGTTACATTTTAAATTTCTGGCGTTTAAAAATTTTAATAAAAATAGTACTGGACTTAACTCAATAGAAACTCTTAGTCTAATTATAATGAAAATAATCAGTTTCATTTGTAATACGTAAACATAATTCGTATATAAAAATGAACATTTGGAAAACAACACTTAATTCTAGGCATAAATCAGTGCAACTCTAGGAACTTAAAATATTTAGAGATCCAGCGCAACATTAAATTTAAAAAATCTTACAAAAAAACACGAAAAAGAAAGTTACAAGATAGTATTATAAAATGCAGCAGAATAGCCAGGAATCACATTTTTTGTTAGTAAATATTTCAAATCTTTTGTTTTGTTTTTAGAAAGTTCCAATTGTTGGTCAAACGCTTTGACTAGCGAAATTTCTTGAGCTCATGGCATTTTTTTTCTTTTATTCCTCATGTCCACTAGAGAAAACTGAGCCTGTGCATAAGACGTCTTGTAATGAAATACAAAAGGTTGTTCTTTTAAGAACTTTAGCACCTTAATGTCATTCCAAGACATTGAGTTCTTATCTTGATCTTCATTGAAGTTCTTATCTAATTTTTCTTGTAGTGTTTTGAGATCATAGAAAAAATTAAAATAAAGTTTTTTGACCTTGAAAGGGGTCCCAGTCTTCCGTGCTTGTTTGATCAAAGATATATACTCGTGCAGGGCATATATCGGACCACCTTTCCGAGATTTTTTAATTTCCTTCTCGATTAAGCTGTGGACATTGTCCCCCTCATTTTTTGTGTGACCCTTTAATAAATGTGGGTAATACCTTAAAAAGGTTTTCATTACATCCTTTCTGTTCAGTTTTTTCTGCCTCTTTGGTCTTTTTCTACAAATCCCTTACCATCTCTTCTTTTTGATTGTCTTAATCTGCCTGTCACTAATATCCAAAGTATTTAAATAAAACTTTTTGCAAACGCGTATCTTTTTTCCATCCACTGTAAAATAAAGAGCATAATTTAACATCCTAGGCTTCTTTGCGTTCGTGTACCTATATTTGGCCTGAACTTCAATCATACAAGAGGCTATATAACAGCGTTGAAGTTCCATTTCTCCCAGATTCCAATAACTGTTAAATATAGTCAATCTTACTTCATCGTTGATATTTTCAGCGCATTTTTGTGCAGCAACTGCTTTCTTTGATTTAGCAACAGAAACGTAAGCTTTTCCCTTGTTCCTCAAAGCTTTGCAGACATTTTTCTTCCACTTAGAAGGGTCGCTCATTCGTTTTCGCGACTTTCTGCTTTCAGTCTCTAAGATTTATGGGCTAGAATCTGAAGAAGAACTTGTGCTAGGTACAGTTCTATTACTACAGTTCTTTTCCGTAGGGTTGTATGTTGGGTCTGAGTCGCTTAAGACAGCAAAACTCTCTTCCGAGTTGATTGGTGAGATCTCGTAATTATAAGTCTTAACATTAGGCAAACGGTTGTTCCTTTGGCTGTTTATAGTCGTATCTTTAACTTTGGAGGGTGTGCTTACTTGACCAGTAGACGTTGAAGGTAAAATATTATTGTTATCAATCTGGTTAGAATTATCTACAACAGGGGAGTTAGAGGTGGTTTTTGATGAAGAACTACTAGAGCTGTATGATGAAGAACTACCAGAGTTGGATGACGAGGAGCTTTTAGAGCTAGTTGATGAAGAACTCGATGAAGAGCTCGAGCTTCTAGTACGCAGATTTTCATCTTGTGTTATTACCCATGACCTCATTTTGTGCCGATATCTATAAAAAATATATTATATTACATTAGAATAAAATAATTATAATATATTATACGGGAGGGAGCGGACTTAATCAAAACATCACCGACGTTCTTTAATCTTAAGTTTATAATCTTACCTACCTTCGTTATTTTGCTGCTAAATGAAAAAAAAAAAAATTATTTTTACTCATATCTTGACTATTTTCAATGAAATCCGAGCTTTATGGAGTCTTCGAATCTTTATTGGCTTTCTGTAATTATAATTCATTTATTTAGTACATAATGTCTGATAATTTAAAAGGTACAAATAAAACAATAAGATATTACAGAAGTAGCTACTTACTTGAAGCGTGTCGTCTTCGTTTGTAGTTACCTGGTCTCGACATTTTACTGATAAATTTGACGAAATATTTTCCTTTTCGCTTTCGTAGTTATCCTGAAAAAAATAATGTTTACAACATAAAATTAACAAAAAGCGGAGAATAAAATTTACCAAAACATACTTTGCTAAAAATATCTACCAAATCAGCATCCCTTTCCAGGTGTCTTGGTATATCTTGGTTTTCTACCTGTAATTTAGAATAAAAGTAATGGATTTGGTTCAAAATTATAAGTTAAAAATACTAAACAAGTAATGTAAATTATATAAAAAATTACTAACCTCTTTCTTCCAGTACTCCCTTGCTAATTTCACAGTGTAATGGGCCCTTCTCTTCATTTTGATTACAGCATTATTTTTCTGAACAGACACAAATTTAAATTGTTTCAAACTAAAATAATTATAGAGAGACCTATTAAAAAGCAAGACTTTTCTTTATTATATTTTCTTGAAATAAAAGGGACTTAATCAAAAGAAAGCCATGAAAGGGAATTTAGTTATTATTCTAATATAGACGGAACTTTTAAAGTGTCATTCATGTAATCTAAATTATTAATACTAAACAGACCTAATCATGAATTAGACAAAAGATCGACTGGAGCTTCGGTCATAAACAGACTCAAATAACAACTAGGTCTACTTATTACTAAAAGTATCTCACTAACTCACCCGTAATCTTGAAAATAAAACGCCTCAGTTATGTTTAGGTCCCTTCAAAAACAATTATGCAGCGTGCTCTCTCGCGCAGTTGCGACGGATCACTGAATCGGTCTGCTTAGGACGGGAGGGGTAGCGGGGCGGGTCGAATAGTATAGAGACCGATGTATACGTTTCTCTCGTTTTATCCAAACTATGCTGTTTTAGTACGGCTCAGGTGAAAGAGCACGCTTTGTAAGGTCTGTTTATTACGGTAACTCATTTGCCTTTTTTTTTATATTAGGTCACTTTAGTACTAAAGGTGCGACATATCCTACTTAAACGTGATTTCAGAGTTAAGGCTTTAAGATGCCACAATCCAAGCAGGTTGATACGTGTTATCGAACATAATCTATTCATTTTAAGTTCAAATCAACGCGGCTGTTACGTCGAAACCGAATGCTAAATTTTCGATTTTTACATGTTTTTATTACTTTTCTATACTTTCAAATAATTTTTAAAAAAATGTGTTCAATTAAAGTGAAAGGTCTTAAAGTCACCGATTTTTGTGTGTTGGTTTCATTCAACATTAACTATTTGTTCTCGAGAAATTTTGCAATTAATGCCAAAAACAGGGTCTACATTATATATTTTTACATCAAAAGTGGTAATATTTTTAAAATTGTATTCAATTAAATCGTTTTTTTATTACTTTTGGTATATTATATATTTTTTACATAATGATAGCTTTATACACTCTTTAAATAATTTGAATTGAATATTGTCCTTTGACCTATCTTAAGGCCTTAAGATTTTTTTTTCTGTTCTTTATTAGATAAACATCAGCTGCTCAAGAGATAAGAGAGAAATGTAAACTAATTATCTTTTGTTCGTTAAAATAAAGAGTAGGGTTTAAGTTTTAAAAGATTTTCTTCTTTGCTGATAAAAGGAATTTATAGTGAATTTTTAAGTAACTACACTTTTATACATGTAAAATAAAAAGAAGTTTTTCTTTCACTTTGTGAATTTCTAATCTAGCTGAGTGAAACATTATAATTTCAGTGGAAAGGAAAAACATGCACAATGTATCGAGTATTCCCCGGAGGTGGGAGCGAGCTGGGAAGTTTGGGAAGCAGGCATGTCACAGAGTACAAGAAAACAGGACTTGTTCGAGTCGGCAAGTAAGTGTGGGGTCTAACTTTGCGAAGTTGCTATTCGCACAGGAAACATTCAGTGATTCCCGATTCCCGCCTGACGAAAATACCCGCTTTTGTGCATCGCTACGCCAGACGGGCGCTGCGGAAGTTCCCTAACAATATTTGTAGAAAATATTTATGAGAGTATCAGTCCGATATCAGATGTATTTTGTTAAAGTTCGTTCGTTTTGTTGTGATGTTTAAATCTAAAATATACGTTAAAAACTTTTGATAAACCGTTTGTTTGTGGACGTGTTAAAAACTGACTTAAATGCAACAGTTTAGTAAGATTGATATTCTGGAACCGATTTAGATAAAATTTACACGGAATCAACTAGGAGGCGTAACCTATCAGTATGAAAGAATCATCAAAATCGGTACACAAGAAATCGCGTAACATACACAAAAAGTGTGCGTGTCAGTTCCCACGCGCGAATAGAGTTTATATATGGTGGCTTTATTTGAGTTTGCGTGTCACTTACCATCAGGGGAGTTGTAATCAAACGCACTTAAAAAAGACTATTTTTACGTCCCCGACCTTACAGGAGGGACGCTCCGGTCTTCGCCCTACGAGAAGCTTAGTCTTCGGCCTCACAGGGCGCACTCCGGGCTTCTCCCTGCGTAGAGCTCGGCCTGCGGTTTCGCGGTTTAGGCTGTATGGCCATGGGGTCTTAGCCTTTCTGAAATAAAAGTTGACTGTCATTAAACGTGAGCATGAAACACTCGATTTAACTCCCCATTTAAAATAGTTTCTTAAGGAGTAAACTCAACATACATTCAAATTGAGACCGCCTCTTTTATGAAGTCGGTTGAAAAGAATTAGTGTTAAGACGGGCATATTACCCAACCGTAACCACGGGTGAGGAGAGTACAGATTTTCGTTATTTTTGACGTCAATTACTCCTAAACGATAAAAAACCCAAGGTTGAAAAAAAAAGCCTTATTGTTGATGATGTTCCTTAGGCTACCCACAAACCTACAATAATATTGCGCAATGTTGATGATTGATGAGCTCCCGGTACAATTAAATCTTCAATACTACCCCTATATCTTCAATAATATATGTTCAATAATATTATATGTTAAATATTATTGTAGGTGTGTGGGTAGCCTTAAAGTAAAGCTATTAGAAACACGATCGAGCAGTTTTGGCTCGATAGAAAAAATCCCAAAGATAGGTCTACACCGTTACTTTCAACTCTAGTTGTAACTAATATTTTGAAGTATAAATAAAAAAAAAATATATACACCAATATTTGTTATGATAATACAAAGTGAGCAATGTTATTATTTTTTATACTTTCATTGTAGTTTTTGATTGAAACGAAAAACTATTGAAAAAGTGTGGTTATTTTCTTTACTCTTTACACGTAAAGAAAAAGACAGAGACAACTAGAAATTGCCATTAGGAACACCAAGTCAAAGTATATAATATTAGTACTAACATACAGTATGGACACTCCCTGCCGCGCTCTCTAGATTGCGACCTCCCCCCTTCGTCACCCAGATTGATACAGATTGGTTACAGTTTGGTTGAAGTGTTTGTATGAAAACGCCACCATGTCGGTTCGCCTCCAGGATCAAAACTCGGAACCTATCCAGCTGCAGCGAGGGGTGAGACAGGGAGACGTAATATCTCCGAAACTGTTCACCGCCGCCCTGGAAGATGTTTTTAAGCTTTTGGACTGGGGTGGACTCGGCATCAATATCAACGGCGAGTACATCACCCACCTTCGATTCGCTGACGACATCGTGGTCATGGCTGAGACTATGGACGACTTAGGCACAATGCTCGATGGCCTCAGTAGAGCCTCTCAACAAGTGGGTCTTAGAATGAACATGGACAAGACGAAAATTATGTCAAACGTCCGTGTCATACCTACTCCTCTGAAGGTTGGAGGCTCTACACTCGAAGTTGTTACCGAATATGTATACCTGGGACAAACAGTCCAGTTAGGTAGGTCCAACTTCGAGAAAGAGATCAATCGTCGAATCCAACTCGGCTGGGCAGCGTTCGGGAAGCTTCGCAATATCTTTACGTCCCAGATACCGCAGTGTCTTAAGACCAAGGTCTTCGACCAATGTGTGTTGCCAGTGATGACGTACGGAACTGAGACATGGTCGCTTACTATGGGCCTCATAAGAAGGCTCAAGGTCACCCAAAGGGCAATGGAGCGTGCTATGCTCGGAGTTTCTCTGCGTGATCGAATCAGAAACGAGGAGATCCGTAAGAGAACCAAAGTAACCGACATAGCTCTCAGAATTGCTAAACTTAAGTGGCAGTGGGCGGGGCACATTGCTCGTAGAACAGATGGCCGATGGGGCAGTAAAGTTCTCGAGTGGCGACCACGCACCGGAAAGCGTAGTGTAGGCAGGCCTCCCACTCGGTGGACCGATGACCTGGTGAAGGTCGCGGGAAGCCGCTGGATGCGGGCAGCGCAGAACCGGTCGTCGTGGAGATCCTTGGGGGAGGCCTATGTCCAGCAGTGGACTTCCTTCGGCTGATATGATGATGATGATGACAGTTTGGTTGTCAAACGTATAGGATTTCGCCGCCGTTTTGTTTGCTTCGTCATTCCTTTTTTGAAATGTCATTTCTGGCCTGGAAGTGTCCAGACCATGACCAAGATTATTACAGTTACGTTTATATTCACTAAATTTAATATTTGCATTACCTATGGCGCGTGCACTTGCTCCCGAGCGATGCACCACAGAGTATAAGAGGGTTTATGTTTACTTAACTTGTTAGTTAAGAACTTTACTAAGCCACCAACTTGTTCTTGATAACTTTGCGAGAACATATTTTAGGCGCCGACTTCCCGCTTCCGTTCCTCGGGGAGGGGAGACTTGAACAACTCCTATTCCAATGTTTACCTCCATAAATACTGACTCATTCAAGTAACAGAAAATAATGTACACTCTTTTCAATACAGTTGCTTGAAAAGTGGTTCTTTATATGCCAGTCAAGTGTGCGCAAAATTGATTTTACCGCATACGTGCTTTTACTTTACCACTTTTTTTTTATTTCTAGCTCAGACGAACAAGACATTTCTAGCAATTCAAAAATACAGAACCAAAAAAATACAGAACAACCAAAGATACAGAATCTTCTTTAAGACTTTTGATAGGATAATTTTAAAAGAGATAAGTTGTTCCTCCGTGAGGTTAGTACATAACTCTAGCTGATTAGATTATCTTTGGATATGTCTTTGTGAAGAAAAGAGAATAAATATGAATGAAGCGCATAGGTTACACCAAGGAATAGGTCATCTTTTTCTAGGAGGTTTTAATGCTTATAATAATACATAATATTATCGCAAGCCTTATTCTAGTCTATTTAAGATAATATTAAAAAAATGGATATGTCTTTGTGAAGAAAAGAGAATAAATATGAATGAAGCGCATAGGTTACACCAAGGAATAGGTCATCTTTTTCTAGGAGGTTTTAATGCTTATAATAATACATAATATTATCGCAAGCCTTATTCTAGTCTATTTAAGATAATATTAAAAAAACTTACGCATGCGTACGTATGCTAGCTAAAATATGGCGCAATTTTCGTAAAGATGTAATAGATGATGATTATGATGATGATTATGATGATGATGATATAAGTTTAGTAATTGAGATGTTTTGGTTGTGAAAACGAATAGAATTATGAATAGTTAATATTATATGTGTAATAAAATATATACTTATGTGTATGTATAAAAAATAATAATGAGATTACTCCCCGGACATTTTAAATGGCTCCAAGTCACGTAAAATGAACTTTGGTTGCCGAAAACGTAATAGGTAAGTATGTACCCATGTATTTTGTTCTTCTGTCACGGTCGTTTTTAATTTTACCGGTTTTCTCACAACTGTATTGAAAAACGTTGTATAAAAGAAAATAACAAACTCGTGACGATTGTAAACCCTCGCCTGCTGCGGCTCGGGCTCACAAATGTCACTTGTTTGTTATTGATCTTTTTACCACACTTGTATCATAAATAACTATTAACAAAATGTTGACTGAGGCTTTCATGGCTGATCATGAAGCTGAAGAACTATTTTCAAAGAAAAACCAACGATAATCTGATTTTTTATGGCTACTATTTTTTTTGGGAATATTCCTGGAAATGCAATAGTATTCAGTTTTATAATTGGGAACAAACTCCATTTAAAATTTGCTTAACAATTTTTGATTGTTTGTTTAATGCTGTAAAGACATTGCGCTTATGCTACTCATACATATTCTTTTATTGTAATGTATCGTCCTAATAAAATGTGTATAATTTTTTTAAATAGAAATTAAATTCGGACGAAATATCGATTGTAAGATAAACAAACGTTGAAGTATATGACATGGTGCAAGAAAAGAAGAGACTGATAGACAGCATAGAAAAACGAAGAGGAAAAATGTTGTGACACTTAATACGACACGATAGCTTCCAGAAGACCATCCTGGGAAGCAAAATAGAGGGCAGAAGGGGAAGGCCAAGACAAGACAAGACTTCATGAAACAAGTAAAGGAGAAGACCGGTGTCGTGTAGTGTTAAGAGGTGAAGGTGTTGGCAAAAGATTGATTGATTGATTGAAACATTTTATTGCACTGGGCCCGCGTGGTCGACTAAGGCCTAATCGCCCTGATTCAGGGTAGGCTCGAGCCCCTCGGTGGGGACGTATATGAGCTGTAATGATGATTGCACAACATAAGAGAAAAAAAAAGATACAATGATTAAGGAAGTTGTACATAGAGGCGGTCTTATCGCTAACAAGTGATTTCTTCCAGACAACGACAAAGACCAAGGCGAATGGAGAAAACTCTGCCGAAAGGGCTAAGCTCTTAAGAGGATTGCATCATCACTTACCATCAGGTGAGCTGCAGTCAAACGCACTCAAATTTTTAATAAAAAAAAACTTGATTTTTTTTTATACAAAATGCGGTAACTCCCTCCCCTAAACCTAGTCCGATTTTCACGATTTTTGATAATTTTGTAGTTGTTATGGAAAACTAGGTTTTTAAAATTTCATGATATTCTGCTGCCATTCAAGCCTTTTTACTTTCGAGTGACAAAGGAGTGAAGGAGGTATATAAGTTGAGATTTTGATGGGGATCGATTGTCTTACACTATAAGATTCTAAAAAACAAAAAAATATAAAATGTGTATCTGTGTGTGTGTGTGTGTGTGTGTGTGTGTGTGTGTGTGTGTGTGTGTGTATGTGTATGTGTGTGTGTGTTTGTATGTCCGTCCGGTTCTCTAGTTCAAAAACTACTGGACGATTCTGAGTGAATTACGGGTAAGGGCAATATTATTTTTATATCTCCGGGTGTTTTATTGAAATTTCTCCTATCTTGATTTTTTAGGGTTGTCACCATAGTGAAAAACCGCTTATTATTTTTTTACTCCAAAATGGCCGTAAAGATTTTGATGAAAATCGGTGTCTTACTATAACTGCATATAGCCTATAAAGCAGTAGTCCGTTGTTCCAAGAAAAATCGGAATATGGTATTTCCCATAGAAATCCAGGTTGTTTGGTTACTTTTTCTTAAAAACGGCTCTGATGATTTTAATGAAAATTTGTAAAGGAGTTATTAAGAGACCTACTACAAATACAATGGGGTACTTCATTATTCTAGAAAAAATGTATTTTTTTCATCAAGTCCTACCTAGGTTTACTCATTGCTACTAAATAAGTGTTATGTTTATAGTTATCTAGCTGTTTCCCGCGGCTTCACCCGCGCTTCTATGACTTTTTAAGAGTGCGCAGTGAGCGAGCCGCAAGCGGCTCGCAAGCGTAAACACAGTGGCCTCTGTGTTAATCCAGGTCCTAATCTGTCTACCTACCAAATTTCAGCCAGACCCGTTCAATAGTTTTTGCGTGAAGAAGTAACACACATACACACTCACACACTCTCAAACTTTCGCCTTTATAATATTAGTGTGATTTGTGTATGCCCAACTACGACAGACGGTGAAGGCTTCGCGAGAAAGCATGCTCAGCGTGGCTGTACAACTTATTTGTAAGGTATGAACAAAAAAAGATTCTTCAGTGTAAACACGTTCAAGTTTTAATGGTAAAGTTATCGTTCCTGTATATTATCCGGGCGAATCCATTTCTCAACCTCTCATATCTATTTGGAGAAGGCAACTTCAGCCGTTCTGAAATAGGCTCTGCATTAGAGTCTAACGGCGGAGCTGTTCAGATATAGCGATCGTGTCAGAATCAGTTTTCGCGTTTACAGTTCGCTATTTTCAGTTTTGTCTGGATCCGCTTTTGTTTAGGCCAGGAGACGGCTGAAAAATAAAAATTTAGTTATATCTTTTATATATATAATTCTACTGTAAGTTTGTACGTCACTGAAATCCTCCAAAACGGCTGGACCGATTTGAATGATTTTTTTTTGTATGCGTTTGAGTGGTGCTATGGATGTTTTAGACTCACAAATCAGCCCGGCAGATGGCGCTGGAGTCGGTATCTAGGTTTCTAGATATCTTTGGTATTTAGATTTCGTTAATTCTTTTTTTGTTGAGTTCGTTATTGTAAGGATAAGGTTCTTATGTAGGATAGGGTAGGGTAGTGTAGGCTAGTGTAGTGTAGGGTAGGGTAGGGTAGGGTTGTTTAGTGTAATGTAGTGCAGTGTAGTGTAGTGTAGGGTAGGGTAGGGTAGGGTAGAGTAGGATAGGGTAGGGTAGAGTTGGGTAGGGTAGTATAGTGTAGGGTAGGGTAGTGTAGTGTGTGGTAGGATTTGAATGATTTTTTTGTATGCGTTTGGGTTGTGGTATTAATGGTTTAAATTCACAAATCAGCCCGGCAGATAGCGCTGGAGTCGTTATCTAGGTTTCTGGATATCTACGGTATCTAGATTTCGTTAATTGTTTTTTTGTTGAGTTCTTTATTGTAAGGATAAGGTTCTTATGTAGGGTAGGGTAGGGTAGTGTAGGATAGTGTAGTGTAGGGTAGGGTAGGGTAGTGTAGTGTAGGGTAGGTTAGGGTAGGGTAGGGTAGGGTGTGTAGTGTAGTGTAAGGTGGTACGAATTTCGCCGGGACAGCTAGTAACGTATAAAATACCTGGGAGACCGAGTTATGCTCGGCCTCTTGTCATGTATTTTTAGTATAGCTACACTAAAATATTATTTATTTGTGTAAAAACGAATTTTCTTAGGGATGAGAACTATATATAAACAGGTAGTACTCACTTAAACTGATTCAGGGTAGGCTCGAGCCCCTCGGTGGGGACGTATATGAGCTGTAATGATGACTCACTTAAAGTATAGCATGTTACTTAAACTATGCTCAGTAGAGTAAGAAAGAGAAGGAAATTGGAAGAAAAGTTTCTAAAATATATGACTTTTCCATAATTGTGAATGCAAAAAGGTTTCAATAGTATAAAAGCTAACTTCATAATTTATTAATTTAATTAATTGACAATGCTTGAACCAACGTAAGACCAAGGTCATGCGAGATTTACGAAGTAGCTACCTACACGTTGTTGGAATTCCTGTTTCTGTATTCTGCAAGCAGCTAATGCTAACGTTGACATAAAGCTTTTTGTACAACTATTTGGTGCATTGTTTTCCTTCCTCATATCAGCTCATATACGTCCCCCCCCCACCAAGGGGTTCGAGCCTTAATCGATCACACGGGCCCAGTGCAGGCTGGTCGACTATACACACAACCTTCGAGTTTCGTCGCAGGCATGTGCAGGTTTCCTTCACCGTAAGAGCGTCAGATAAACGTTCATGTGAAATCGAAATTCGGAAACACATTGGTACGTGGCAGGACTCGAACCACGACCTCGCAGACAAGAGGTAGTGGCCCTAGTCAATACGCCACCGACGCTCTTTATTGGTTTGCTTAATAAATAAATATAAAATAAAACATGGCTAACATTCTGGCTAGCAGCGCTCGGTGCAAGCTCGATTGGGCTATTCCAAGAGCAGACAGGTCAGGCTGACATCTCAGCCAGGTCGACACGGCTAAATGCAGCGCTGCAGCAACACCGAACTGCACTTAAGCGGCTGCATTTTTAATGCCACTACGAGTATATTTCGGCACCATCAGCCTAATTAGACGGGTAATATCGCGACAGCGCGAAGTGCTTGATGGATAATTAGGCGGGTGTATTAGTGCAGGAATATAGTGCAGAGTCAATTAGCGGCTTCATTTGGCTAGCTTAATTAAAATGAATTGAATTTTGTTAATATTTTTTTTAACCTTTCAAAAGTGTACCAAAAAAATGAGTACGAGTATAAAATAAAATTCGTTTCTCTAAAAGTTTCTCAAAAGCTGAAACTGGTTCAAACTTAGCATTGGACAGCTACAGTGAATTATAAGAATAAGTTTAATACTAATTACTTAGTCGTTAAAAAAATTGTGACCACCACTTCGTAATTTTGTAACAGAACTTTAAAGTTCTGGAAAGCATTCAATTTTTCAATTTTAACGACGACGGAGTAAGAAAGTACTAATGAGGCGGTTATTATCTCTACCTATATTTTAGAACACACATTAGAAGCGATGGCTGACACTAGCCTTATACTCGTGACCGGATGCTGTCCGTGTGATCTGATTTCAATGATTTTAATGTAGTACTTCTCGTGTCATATGGTTTTCATGTTCTAATGATGTAATTTTATATATTTCAAGGATTGGATTTTGACGTTATTAACTTGAGTGTTTTTTTCTTTATTTTTCACAAATGTCATTAACAAACATGAAAAAACCGGCCAAGTGCGAGTCGGAATCGCTCACAGAGGCTTCCGTACCTTGAAAGTTTTTTAATATTATACTCTATGAAAAGGTATTATTAGGACGCAATAAAGCTTATTTTTAGGATCGTATGACTAAATTAGTTTGTAAAGGATTTTTGTGATTTATAAAAAACTTCTATGAACTGCCATTAATTCAGACTTTTCGCATAGCAAAGTTCAGATATAAGGAGAGGGGGAAGTTTCAGTTATTTTTTGTCATAAGTCGAAAACTACGTGTCATAAAAAATAGAAAAACTTATTTTGGAATGCACAAGTAAAGTCCTTTCATACGAGTATGATACCCCAATCGACCTAAACACTTTAAAATGTTGCCCCCCATTTTGGCATAATTTATTTTTGTGTTCAGTGATATGATAAACAATAAGGTCATCTAGCGCCCATCTACGATTCCCTGTAATTTTTTAAAAAAAATCTGTAGTTGATAAAACGTCGGTGGCTCAACCAGTAACGACTCGGTCCTCCTAATCAGAGGTGCCGGGTTCAAATCCGGACGGCCAATGTACCCATGAGTTGTTCGAAACTTACGTAGGTACATACGAGTATACTCACCGATTGCTTTAACGGTGAAGGAAAACATCGTGAGGAAACCTGCACACACCTGCGAAGAAACTCGAAGGTTGTCTGTGAAGTCGACCAACACGCACTGGGCCCGCGCGGTCGACTAAGGCCCGAACGCCTTAATTCATGGTAGGCTCGAGCCCCTCGGTGAGCTGATATGATGAAAGCATTATTAAAATAGCAATAGAATTATTAAGCATTATTCTAAACTATTCTATATTTAAATTCGATACTACTAGTAGTAGTTGTTGACATAGACATTAAACAGGTGTGACAGACAGACAGATAAACGGAAGAAGTCGCACCATAAGAGTTCCGTTTTCACCATATTAATAGAGAACACTAAAAATAGGCATTGTTTGAGATTGTACAGTAAAAACCATTTATGTAAACACAGAGTCATCTGTAAAGAAAACATGTCATTAGCAACGTCCGTTTCCCACCTTACTAAGGCTAGCCTGCATACGAACGTGGGTTATAATGATGATCATTGAGATGAGAAGTCGCCCCTAATCGCGCCAGCAAGCAAGTGCAGGTATATAGTTCATCAGCGAATGACATGACATATATAACTGAATACTGACATGACAGGAGAAGCTTCCGGACCGCTACAATATGCTTGCCCTAACATCAAACCTCATTCAATATTCAACTCTCTGTACAGCAGCATAGAATCTCAAACCCAACCAATGATAAAGCTAGATTCACCAAAACTGAAAGATTTTAAGCTTTAAGCGAAAACCATTCTTATTATCAAGATTTTATAGTCGGTTTTCGTTTGAACATTCTAAATGAGGGACGGGATTGATTGGACTCTGATTTTGCGTGAGACCCTCGCATCCAACTTAGTACATGCTTAATTAAACTGTCAAACGTCGGTCCCGGACGGACTTAAATAATATATTCGGTTAGTTTGTTTAATTGATTTGTTTGGGTCGAATAAAGCTGTTCTTTTTCTTGCGAGTTAAGGCGAGGCACCGGAGGAGAAGCGGAGAAACCCTTTTCAAGCGACTTCCAAAAACGAAGAGGTTCTCAATTCGGCCGTATGTTTTTTTATGTGTACTCAGAACTTTTCTTATTCGAAAGATAGTGCTTCCCGTGTGGTCCCATATAAATTTTATCAAAATCGGTGTAGGAATGTATTAGAAAATTAACAAAAACCAAAAATAATAATGCAAAATTGTTCGAAGTTGTTGCGATGGAAGTCGGTTTTTTAACGTGCTTAGCGTTTTCAATTATGCTAGATAAAATTTTTTGGGTAATTACCACTAAATATCGGTCTTTTAAAAAATATTGGACATACTTAAGAATATTTTACTCTTTCATAAAAAATCCCAAAAACAGGTCTAAAACGTCAAAAAAAGTCTATAACGAATTGTTTATTAATAAAATTTCTTAATTTGCACATAGTTTTTATATGGAGATATTTCTTTTTAAGTACTGCAGAGAATCTGCTAAATTTTAGTTTTTAAATTGAAGTCTTAAGAGAAATAACAAGGTAAAACATTGAAAATGTGCAAAAGTGTGGTTATTTTCTTGACTCTTTACACTTAAAGGAAAAAACAGAGACAACTGATTTACAGATGCCTCGCCTTAAAGGGATCCCCTACCTAACTATCGCCGCCATCAGATAAAAAAAAAAAAAATTACTCGCAATATTTTGCCACTTAAGCTATTTTTAACTACAGCGAACTATATTCAGTTTCTGAATAAACTACAGTGCTTAGATATTATGCTTTTATGATGATTTTAGATGATTTTATTTTGGTTATGCTTATTATGAAACAATCTATAAGATTCACTTTTAGGATTCCGTACCTTAAAAGGTACCACCCTGGCTAGCTACCACCATCTTATCTAAGTCTTGCCGCCAATCATCAGTGTGAACAACATTGATGTGTTCCGGCTTGAAGATAAAATAGCCAGTTCTCCATTGCGTTGGGGAATCTTGTTAAGCCCGCTTCCATCTTCGGCAACATCGTCACTTACCATCAGGTGATATGATGCCAAGGGCTTATCAATTATGATTACAAAAAAAAGGTAAAATCTGAACTATTTTTAAATCACTTATGTCTCCGTCCCTCGGTCCGTCCGTCTGTCACAGTCAATTTTCTCCGAAACCACTAGCCCGATTAAGTTGAAATGTGGTATTTGTAACTGCCTCCGCAGCCCAGAGGCAAAGTTCACTGGCTTTACAAAGGAGGTCGCGGGTTCGATTCTCGGCGGGATCATTTGTAAGACTCGGTTTAGTTAGTGGTAGGGCATTTTCTAAGCCCGCCTGGCTAGCTTACACCATCTTATCTAAGTCTTGCCGCCAAATATCAATGTTGATATCATTGGTGTGTTCCGGCTTGAAGATAAGATAGCCAGTTCCCCATTGCGTTGGGGAATCTTGGTAAGCCCGCTTTCATCTTCGGCAACATCGTCACTTACCACCAGGTGAGATGTTGTCAAGGGTTTACCAATATTCAATAAAAAAAAATATACGTAAGTCAGTGACCCAAAGACAAACGTGTAACGTAAATAAATGAATTTTAAACATGGGTACCACTTTTGGGTGTAAATAAGAAATTTTTCAAGAAAAGTTTCTCAAAATATCGTGTGACATATCAAATAAAATGCTAGGCTTGTTGTGAGAATCTGAAATATATTCGTTCAGCAGTGGACGTCTTTCAGATGTAAGGAGCTTTAATTGTTTTCTCGTTCCTTTTGCCTTTGTGAAAAGTAAGTATAAAATGACACGGCATCAATCAAATTAGCGAGTTGATCACTTTATAAGAAGTGAAACCTTTGCTAACAAGAATTGACAGCCCATAGCTACAGAGCTTCGGAAATAGCTACGCTATGGCTGCCCGTAAAGGAGATGGGTGTATTTAGGGCGAAGGAGGGTGAGAGAGACAAAGAAAATCCCCCATTACAAACTGCAAAGCCTCCTCATTGATCACAGTAACGCGAAAAGCCTTTAAAAAATCCAGCAATTTATTTAGTGGGTAACAACAGCTCACAACGCCGCATTTTCTTGGAAACAAAAGGCCGGCTGTGGACTTTTATTATTGTTTAATTTTACTTCTCTATTACTAACGCTCCTTGTTTAGGGTACCAGAGTCAAATTGGCAAAAACGGAACACTTATAATTTCGTCCTGTCTATCTGTCTGTCTGTCCATATGTCACAGTCAATTTTCTCTTCTACTGTTAGACCTACTTACTTACTGTACTCGTATATGTCAAAACATAAAAATGGCAAAACATTTACCTTTTTTTTAAAATATATCAATTAATAATAAACTTTCAGGAATTACACTATTGTGTAAAAAATAGATTTGTTTAATTGAATTTGATTTAATGGTGCTAGATGATATTTTTTTTGTATTTTGTTTTGAAATTGGTAAAAATATAAAAATAAAAAAAAACCCTACAGTAATCAAATTTTGTACACAGATGTAAAAGTATGACCCGAAAGTGAAAACGAAATCAACATGACAATTTTTTTTTGGGTAGGTTTCCCTATATGTAAATGGGGAATGAAAAACAATATTTAAATGTACCCACCCCCTCGAGTGGGGTCTCGTTGTATAAGGTCTCATCAAATGCATCGGTTTCTTTGATTGAATTTAAGGTTTATTTGAATATTTGAATACATACTCGAAGGGTAAAAACGGGACTCTATTACTAAGACTTCGCTGTCCGTCCGTCTCTCTGTCCGTCTGTCACCAGGCTGTATTTCATGAACCGTGATAGCTAGACAGTTGAGATTTTTACACATGATGTGTTTTTGTTGACGCTATAACAACAAATACTAAAAACATAATAAAATAAAATTTAAGGGGGCTATCATACAACAGACGTGATTTTGTGAAGACACTAGCGACATCTAGTAAGATGGTACAACAAACGTGTTTTCGTGAAGACAATAGCGACGTCTAGTAGGATGGTACAACAAACGTGATTTCGTGAAGACACTAGCGACATCTAGTAGGATGGTACAACAAACGGGATTTCGTGAAGACACTAGCGGCATCTAGTAGGATGGTACAACAAACGTGATTTCGTGAAAACACTAGTGACATCTAGTAGGATGGTACAACGAACATGATTTCGTGAAGACACTAGCGGCATCTAGTAGGATGGTACAACGAACGTGATTTCGTGAAGACACTAGCGGCATCTAGAAGATTTGTACAAAAAACATGATTTCGTGAAGACACTAGCGACAACTAGTAGGATGGTACAACAAATGTGATTTCGTGAAGACACGAGCGACGTCTAGTAGGATGGTACAACAATCGTGCTTTCGTGAAGACACTAGCGACATCTAGTAGGATGGTACAACAAACGTGATTTCGTGAATACACTAGCGACATCTAGTAGGATGGTACAACAAACGGGATTTCGTGAAGACACTAGCGGCATCTAGTAGGATGGTACAACGAACGTGATTTCGTGAAGACACTAGCGGCATCTAGTAGGATGGTACAACAATCGTGATTTCGTGAAGACACTAGTGACATCTAGTAGGATGGTACAACGAACGTGATTTCGTGAAAACACTAGCGACATCTAGAAGGATGGTACAACAAACGTGATTTCGTGAAGACACTAGCGACATCTAGTAGGATGATACGCAACCCTTTTGTGCGATTGTGACTCGCATTTGGCCGGTTTTTGAATTTACAATACAATTACACGAGCCCCGTAAACAAACAAACAATAAACGCATACTTTTACATTTAGAACCTCTGCTACATAGTTAAATTACTTAGCATGTTACTCGTACAAGTTGAGATAACTCGTATTTCCTCCCGCAGTAGGGAACACAATGTCGGCAAACTCTTCCCATTAGCCGCAAAATTTACAAACAAGGTATAACTTTCAGCGCTCCATAAGGACTCGAAAATTAATAACACCGCGGTGACGATGACAGCCCTCGTAATAAAGTTTCTACTTTCTTTTAATACATGTACCTAAGTATACCTACTTAAGTGTACAGCAGTGTTACCAAACTACTCGGTTAAAATACGGTGTTAGTCCAAATTTCACCATACAAAATGGGCAAAACCCAAAAAATGGTGTTTCTATAAAAGCGCAGATGCCAAAACTTCGGTGTTTGTATGATAATTTTCAGAATTCATAACGGTAGACGAAACTGGGGACAACACGTTAATACGGTTCATTTACCGTAATAACGGTGTAGTTGGCAACACTGGTGTACAGTGTCTGAATTAACTTATGTAGTCTCGTAATTTAAAGTTTGCATAAATTTGTGGACCGACGATCTGGTGAAGATCGCGGGAGGCCGATGGATGCGGGCAGCGCAGGAGTGGTCGTCGTGGAAATTCGTGGAGGAGGCCTTTGTCCAGCAGTGGACGTTTTTCGGCTGATATGATGATGTTGATGATGAAATCTTTAGGTTGTGTGCCTAAGTTATATAATATTGAAGCGTTAAGACGACTTAATCCGAGCACTTTTACTTTTCTTCAGTTTCAAATAAGTTTAAAAAAATGTGTTCAAAATGGAAGGTGAAGTCGCAATTTTTCGTGTGTTGGTTTCATTCAACATTGAGCTCTTTGTTTTCGAGAAATTTTGCAATTAATCCCAAAAACAGGATAGGATATTTTTTTATATCACCAATGGTAAAGTTTTATTGAACTGAAATGAATTGATAATATATTTTTGGGCTTTATTAATAACTAGCTGTTTCCCGCGGTTTCACCCGCGTGGACAACGTTTCTATGACTTTTCGAGGGTGCGCAGTGCGCGAGCCGCAAGCGGCTCGCGAGCGTGGTAAAGAGTAGCCTATGTCTAAAGCCAGGTCCTAATCTGTCTACCTACCAAATTTCAGCTAAATCCGTTCAGTAGTTTTTGCGGGAAAGCGTAACAGACAGACAGAGTTACTTTCACATTTATAATATTAGTAGGGACTAGTGGAAGCCCGCAGCTTCACCCGCGCAGATCCCGATTTTTGCTGTTCCCGTGGGAATTTCCCAAAATCCTTTCTTAGCGGATGCCTACGTCATAACATCTACCTGCATGCCAAATTTCAGCCCGACCCGTCCAGTGGTTTGGGCTGCGCGTTGATAGATCACTATGTCAGTCAGTCAGTCACCTTTGTGTTACATATATTTAGATGTATTCAATTAAATCGTTTTTATATTACTACAATACAATACATAGTATATTATATATTTTTTTCCATTTATCAAGCTCATATTTACGTCCCCACCGAGGGTGTCGAGAGTTTCTTCGCAGGCGTGTGCAGGTTTCCTCACGATGTTTCTCCTTCACCGTAAGAACTTCGGATAAACGTAAATGTGAAATCGAAATTCGAAAACACATTGGTACGTGGCAGGATTCGAATCATGACCTCCCGGACAGAAGGCAGGGGCCTTGTCATTACGCCGCCAACGCTCGTAGTAATTTTTTCCATAGTAGCTTAATACGAAGTCTTTCAACATTTTGAATTGATTATTGTGACTTGACTCCAAAATAAAAGAAAATAAAGGAAGAAAAACTCGTCTAACATCTTATCTGTAAATTTTGTAATAGTATAATATGTATTAAAATAAATAATAGTAAAAACATAAATAAGGACAACAAGGGCGCAGCTAAAAGACGACACTGGCAAGTAATTCGGGGCGTGAAATGCGCCGGAGTCATGCGACAGTTTCATCAATCTTCGAGGCTGAAGAAACAACTAGACCACGCTGGCCTCCCTCCCGCCCCCCTCCGCGTGCCATCAAAAAGCAATCAGGGGAAATTAGCTAAGTGTTCACAGTTCTAAGAACACTGGCCGAATCGTACTCATTGTTGTTTGGAAGCTTTGAGCAGAAGAGTTAACTTCGCTGGCATTCGGCCTCTGTCTAACTAATGAATTGTTCGGAAAATTACAGTTCGCAACATTGCCTCACAACAATATACTCTGACGATACGGTTTCCTAACTTTACACACACTTTGTTCCAGTAAAATGGTGGTAAAATAAAATTTATTTTCTTTAAATATGAAGTACTAGCTGATTCCCGCGGCTTCACCCGCGTGGACCACATTTCTATGACTTTTCGAGGGTGCGCAGTGCGCGAGCCGCAAGCGGCTCGCGAGCGTGATAAAAAGTAGCCTATGTCTTAACCCAGGTCCTTATCTGTCTACCTACCAAATTTCAGCCAAATCCGTTCAGTAGTTTTTGCGGGAAAGCGTAACAGACAGACAGAGTTACTTTCGCATTTATAATATTAGTAGGGATACCTTATATCAATTAGAAAAAAACACAATGTAAACAAATTTAGTAGGGATTTGACAGTTTCAAATGTCAATTCCATAGTACTTTTGTTTAGCTTTTGCTTTTTTTCGATTGATATATATAGAGGTTACTACATATATGAGGTACCTACCTACAATATTTTCGTTTTTTAATGCATTTAAAAATGTATTTCTGTTTTATGCCGTTAAGTGTGTGATGTACGTGTGTCAGCGATTTTTTAAGAAAATTACTGGACGGATTGGAATATTTTTTTTTTGGAGTTTACTCCTTATCTTATTAAGCACGATTTTATTTGGGGAGTGAAATGGTGTGTTAACTTTGTTTACACTACGTTTATGCTCATGTTTTATGTCAGTCACCTTTTATATCAGGAAGGCTAAGACTCAATGGCCATGTAGCCTTAATCGCGAGGCGGCATGCCGAGCTCCGCGTAGGGTGCAGCCTCAGAGCGTCCCCTTGTTAGGTCAGGGACGTCACAAATAGATGTTTCACGAGGAACTCTAGTCGCGTGTCGGAGCTGACACGCACACGTTTGTTTTTGGATATAAATCTTTTTGATGGTAGCCAAAAAATGTTGTTTGCGTGTTATAATTATAGACTGTGTTAACGGAAAATGTATTTTCGATCTTACACAGGGTGTAACAAAATTGGTGTAGGACCCGTTAACTGGGGGTTCTACTCGTCATATTGAACAACTTTCTTCAAGGAACCCATAGTCAATTCTCAATAGAAAATTTGGACCCTCCATACTACAATGCACAAAATCAGCTGATCGATTTGTATGAAGAGTAAAAAATAAATTTTACGTTTTCAGCAAAGTTGTAGAACAAAAGTTGTTCAGTATGTTTGTTTGTAAACACTTTATTGTACAAAATATACACTTAAAATAATGTATTTAAAAAAATCTTAAGTACAAAGGCGGACTTATCCCTTAGAGGGATCTCTTCCAGTCAACTTTGATGAGTAGAAGCCCCAGTTATCGGGACTTACACCAATTTTGTTACACCCTGTATATACTGCATTAACGAACAACGCAGTAACTTTTGTATCATCATCATTTCAGCCGAAGGACGTCCACTGCTGGACTTTTTTACTTGAGCTATACTATATTCAGATCACGCGTAGAGTGACAGAGCCGGATGGAGAGAGAGAGACTCTCCCCTCTCCCTATGTCAAGACGGTCACGATTCTCGGCATAGAGGGAAAGACGAATTGAATTGGATTTGATACTAATAATTAATAATGAGAGCGTCGGTGGCGCAGCGGCAAGGGCCGCTACCTCCGATTCGGGAAGTCGTGGTTCGAGTCCTGCACGTACCAATGTGTTTTCGAATTTTGATCTCATATGTACGTTTATCCGACGCTCTTACGGTGAAGGAAAACATCGTGAGAAAATCTGCACACATCTGCGAAGAAACTCGCAGGTTGTGTGTGAAGTTGACCAACCCACACTGGGCCCGCGTGGTCGACTAAGGCCCGATCGCCCTAATTCAGGGTAGGCTCGAGCCCCTAGGTGGGGACGTATATATGAGCTGATGTGATTAATTAATAATTGACCAAACGACACTAATTTTATTAGAAAAGCATCGTCAAATGTTGTCGCGGCCTCTTCGCTTTAAATAACATAAAATCAACCTACTTAACTTATTTTGAAGCCACCGAAGCTTATGGTGCCGTGAGTTCCTTTGAAGTCGCTTTCAAAATTTCAATTTTTTTTCAGCTGATATCACTCGGATTATTTGTAAAGGAAATAATCTTTCTTAACACTTTCGTTGATATTTAACAAATTAACTTATATTTTACAGGCTTTTATTTAGTTTCATCCGATTCGGTCACTTACGGCCACTTCCTCTAATGGCCACTATCCAAATTCCTAGTTCGCCCACATCCTTGAACGACCACTTCTTTTTTTGTACATTTCCTTGAACGACCACTTCTTTCATTTCATCTGTCCCGGTGTCTGTTTTTTTTTATTCACAGTTGGTAAACCCTTGACAACATCTCACCTGGTGGTAAGTGACAATGTTGCCGAAGATGTAAGCGGGCTTACCAAGATTCCTCAACGCAATGGGGAACTGGCTATCTTATCTTCATGCCGGAACACACCAATTTGATTGATATTTGGCGGCATGACTTAGATAAGATGGTGGTAGCTAACCAGGCGGGCTTAGAAAATGCCCTACCACCAACCAAACCGAGTCTTACAATTGACCCCGCCGGGAATCGAACCCGCGACCTCCTGTGTAAAGCCAGTGAACTTTGCCTCTGAGCTACGGAGGCGGTTGCTCTGAGCTACGGAGGCGGTTAAAGTCTGTAAAGAAATCTTGCAAGTTTTGACCCACTTCCCGGTTTCCGATTGAGCTGAAATTTTGAATGCATATGTGTATCGCGTGACAATGCAATATTGGAAGCTTGTACCTGAAAGTTTTTAGGTTTTAGAAATTATTTGTGGTCAACTTGTAATGTTTCGCTACAAAAACGCAGAAAAATCGCTGCTACGCCTTACAAGCAAGCTACGCGCTACGCGACTACGCTGCTACGCCTTACAAGCAAGCTACGCGATACGCGCTACGGGGCTATGGAGGAGGGGGGGGGGAGGGATGCACGCAGAAACGAGTTATATATTATATTCTTAACAGAAAATCTATAATTTTTAGGGCTCTGTGGTCCATACGAGGAATCCTTACGACATAACTTTTACATTTCTATACCGCATTGCATGAAATTTGGCAACAAAAAAAGTTCGGATATTCGTATCGATTTTGAATAATTAAAAATGATGTAATTTCAATTTCATCATTAAAATTTTAATAATTTTTAAAATACTAGTATAAAAAAATCAGGGGATCCCTACCGTTTGCAAGAACCTGACCACCAAATTCTTTGACAATGTCGTAAACGGACTCAACAAAAATATTATTTCGAGTATATTGTGATGAAGAGTTTTGAAAAATTGGCTGTAGAACCCTAAATTATTTGTGGTCCGACACGAACTTAACTGGTTTTATTTATTTATCTGGTACCGTATTATTTACGATCAAATTTTCTTATCAATAATAAAAAATCAGTTAAGATTTTTTTGACTGTTTTTTTTTTAAAGCAAGTAAAGTTCTCGAGTGGCGACCACGCACCGGAAAGCGTAGTGTAGGCAGGCCTCCCACTCAGTGGACCGATGACCTGGTGAAGGTCGCGGGAAGCCGCTGGATGCGGGCAGCGCAGAACCGGTCGTCGTGGAGATCCTTGGGGGAGGCCTATGTCCAGTGGACTTCCTTCGGCTGATATGATGATGATGAATAAAAAATCAGTCAAGTGGGATTCGGACTATCACACTAAGGGTTCGTTAATACCACACCTCTCTATACAAAAATAACAATGATACCTATTCATTTAAAACAAAAGACGCGAGCGGCAGAAAAATGCTACTTTTTCATTCAGTTCGAACTCTTAACTGCGAGTACGACTCACACTTGACCGGTTTGATTGTGATACCTACTTAATGATTACTTCTATAATTACAGCAAAATTCACGCTTTAAAAAAAATATTCTTGTATAAAGTATTTTTTTTACTTTTCTAAAGTTTATTATTATAATAACATATACTCCGTGAATTTCAGCCGTCTCTACCTGTCGTGGTTTAAAAAACAGTCCTTTAAAAGTAGGACAGGCTGATAAACGTACGGACGGACAGACGGACATATGGAGAGACGGACGGACAATTCAATATATTTATTCAAAATAGGTGCAAATTATACTCTTTCTGATAGTTATAAAATAATTATAACAATGTTTTTTGTGAAGAATCAAGAAATAAAAATTAATTAGTTAAAATAACGTTAAAATTCAATCCTTGATATGAACCAGATTAAGTCATTAGAACATAAAAACAATATGACACAAAAAGTTATACATAAAAATCATTGAACGCCTCTGACATGACCTGGTGAAGGTCGCGGGAAGCCGCTGAATGCGGGCAGCGCAAAACCGGTCGTCGTGGAAATCCTTGGGGGAGGCCTACAAGTATGCTCAGCAGTGGAAGTCCTTTGGCTGATATGATTTCAAGCTGTCAATGATCCCCTAGCCCCTTCACCCTTTGAACTGTTTTTTTTTTTTTTATTCACAATTGGTAAACCCTTGACAACATCTCACCTGGTGGTAAGTGACGATGTTGCCGAAGATGGAAGCGGGCTTACCAATATTTCCCAACGCAATGGGGAACTGGCTATCTTATCTTCAAGCCGGAACACATCAATATTGTTAACATTGATATTTGGCGGCAAGACTTAGATAAGATGGTGGTAGCTAGCCAGACGGGCTTAGAAAATGCCCTACCACCAACCAAACCGAGTCTTACAATTGACCCCGCCGGGAATCGAACCCGCGACCTCCTGTGTAAAGCCAGTGAACTTTGCCTCTGAGCTACGGAGGCGGTTAAAAAAAAAAACTGTTGCAGCATTTAAGCAGTGCCAGAGTTTATTTATTTTTAAAGGTTTCGTACTCAAAGGTGATGGCACCCTTGTGGGCCCTACTACTAAGCCTCCGCTGTCCATCCGTCCGCCTGTCAGCGGGCTGTGTTTCATGAACCGTAATCATCATCATCATCATCATATCAGCCGAAGGACGTCCACTGCTGAAAATAGGCCTCTCCCAAGGATTTCCACGACGACCGGTTCTGCACTGCCCGCATCCAGCGGCTTCGGCTTAGTCTTATTTGCGTATAAAAATGAAAATAGTAAAGCAGCTCTGTCCCGCTGAGATTCATTAATGTCATTCGTGAAATCCCATTTCAAATATTACTTTTCATATAAAAAACCTGCTTACGCCACGTTATCCGGGCAGCCATCAAAATTTAATTTGCTAGAAAGCGCACTTCCCGAGTAATGTATGCCGAATGCGCGCCGCCTCCGCCGCAGCGACCACCTCGCGGGCTGGTGAGAGATCTTGCTGATATTTCATTTTTAATCGACTTCAAAAAAGGGGGTTATCAATTCCAAAAAATATTGTTGGAATAGGGATGACGAATGCTAGTCATCTGATTGACTTTTTAATAAACAGATGATAAAAAGTCAATCAGATGACTAGCATTCGTCATCCCTATTCCAACACCGTTATCCGCGAACACACATTAATATATATATATATATATATATATATATATTTTAATGTGTGTTCGCGGATAACTTCGTCGTTTATAAACCGATTTTGATAATTATTTTTTTGTTGGAAAGAAGATATCTCAAGGGTGGTACCATGATAAGGAAACCAGGAACTGATGATGGATGGCATCCAAGAGAAATCGAAGGGAACCTTCGAAAATCGTAGTAGCGACTAGTGCGTTTGAAGTCGGTTTTATTTTGTTTAAAATTATGTTCTAATAATGTAAGAAATACCTACGCGTGACGTCATAGTTTTGCAGCGTCATTTACGTACTCATTTTGTGATTTTGGTGAATTAAAAATCGAAAAATTTATGAAAAACAAAACGAGTAAGGTTTTCCGAAGTTTAAGTAGGAGGGCAATTTAGTGATCAAGAGTTCATAATTTATTTCTGATGCTGTCGTCGTCCCTATTGCACAATACTCGTGTATACTAGTCTATGTAGGCTTCTAAAGAGGTGTGCCAAATTTCGCTAGTTATTTATGTATATTTGTTCACGTATTTCTCCGAAAATAGTCTTTAAAAAAAATTCAAGTATCACCTTAGGTAATAGTTTAGTTTTCATTAAAATTGGCTTAGTAGTTTTTAAGAATGCAATATGAAATGAAAAATGAATGACTAAGGTCTAATCGCCCTGATTCAGGGTAGGCTCGAGCCCCTCGGTGGGGACGTATGTGAGCTGTAATGATGATGATGATGATATGAAATGAAATAAAATATGGGTGGTTAAGTGTGTGTCAATCAATAACTTAAAAAGTCGTTCTGTATTGAACTGTTACCGTTTTTAGCGTTGTCAATTATTCAATAATTGTCACTTGATGAAACTGTTGCTAACTGAGCGACTTCGAAAAAAAAACCTTAACCGACTAACGAATAACCAAAGTCTATGAAATAAAAGTAGTAATAAAAAATATAAAGAAAAAAAAAAGTGAATATCAAAA
Organism: Coleophora flavipennella; assembly: GCA_947284805.1. Lineage (NCBI taxonomy): Eukaryota > Metazoa > Arthropoda > Insecta > Lepidoptera > Coleophoridae > Coleophora > Coleophora flavipennella. The sequence continues at coordinate 2,668,772 of OX369273.1, forward strand.
ACAAAGCATTATAAAAGTAAAAAAAGCATCAAAAAGGAACAACATCTTTTTAACAGTATACAAACTGTACGGCCAAGTGCGAGACGGGCTCGCGAACTAAGGGTTCCAAACCAGAAAATAAATTTGTTTTGTGTTTTGTTTCTTTCCATTCGGGATCATTACCGCAAGTACGATTAATAGTTGTCCGGTTTTAATTACTTTTTATTAGGGTTCCGTAGCTGAGAGACTATTAGTACTAGAAAGCTGTAATTTGGCATGGGTATACATATTGATCACGCTGACAAAGTGATATAATAAATTTTTTTCGGCTATATACCCTATCGTGTGGGGTATCGTTAAATAGGTCCTTTAAAACAATTGAGGCTTTCATAAAATAAATAAATAAATAAAAATAAATAAATATTCTGGGACAAATCACACATGGTCATCTTGCCCCAAAGTAGGATTCCCTGTGTTATGGGTTACCAAAGACTGATATACATACTTATATATGTTTAAATACATACATATATAGATAAATTTTAACACCCAGACACATAAAGTCATTTTTCGATTCAGGGACTGGTAACGGCACCCTACTCGGCACCTTACTTTACGTGAGTTCGACACGCACATGGCCGGTTCTTAAACTACGGTTTCCACTTTAATCACACCAAGATTTACGTTTGTATGTATTACCGTTTTTACGATAGACCAAAAACGAAAGGAACCCTAAAAATCATACGTTTCTTGTATCTATGACCCCTTAATTTATAACTTTTTCTTTTTTTCACTATTTGTAAGTGTAAAATCGTTATATCTCTATTTTTTTGCTATGCCTAATAAAAAAAACCGATCAATGCTTTGGCATTACTATAGGGTCGTATTACTTAGCCTATGCTGTCTGTCCGTCCGCCCAATCTTTAAAGGCTGTCTCTTATAAACCATAACATGTGTTCGCCTGAAATTTTTACAGGGATGCAATATAGTGTCCTTTGGGTACGAAATCCTTAGTGAATTGCGTACAATTAAGTTTTTTTTAACTCAATTGGTAAGCCCTTGACATCATCTTACTTGATGGTAAGTGACGATGATGCCGAAGATGGAAGCGGACTTACTTATTCTCCAACTCATTGGGGATCTGGCTATCCTATCTTCAAGCCGGAACACATCTATGCTGTTGACATTGATGCTAAGCGGCAAGACTTCGATAAGATGGTGGTAGCTAGCTTAGAAAATGCCCTTCGACCAACCAAACCGAGTCTCACAAAGTTAGACGCCGCCGAGATCGAACCCGCGACCTCCTGATGTGAAGGTAATGGATTAACCAGCCACGGAGGCAGTTAAAGTTGTTTTAACATCATCACCTTCATCATCATCAACCTTATGCTTCTCTTGCAGACGGTGCTACTGCAAGGCGCCTCTTGGTGCGTTTATAAAGCCAACACAGGAGTACACTAGCCAATATCATAAGTCCATCAAGCTGAATTGATTCAATAGTTAAAGAATAAGTTCAAAGAAATCAATATTTTAACTGTTGCTTGTCAATTTATATATGAAAACATCATGTACGTTCGTAAGAATTTGCATTTATTTCCTAAATAGGCATAATTTGAATTTAAGAAATGTAAATAAAATAGATACAGCCTTTTCGAGACTGAGTAAGGTTAAAAAGTCATTTGTGGGGCAGTGTATAAGATTCTACAATAAAATTCCAGAAAATGTAACTAGTTTGTCAGAGAACAAATTCAAGACTCATGTCAAAAAAATTTTGTGCTCTAGAGGATATTATAAAATAATAGATTATGTAAATTACATAGATATATATGTTGATTCTTTTACAAATACCATTACCTGAGACTGTAATCTGAATCATGACATTATGCAATAGACAATAAGTTTTGTTTTGACTATTTATTTACACACCTATTTAAAAATAAATTATTTTGATTGATTGATTGATTAAAATATGGTTTTTATTTTGTTCATGTAAATTCAATTAACTTTCAAGGCTATGAATCGGAATTTCAGAGTCGTCTGTGAGTGGCTGTGGATGTACGCCGTGGACGGGGAATGTAGATCCTACTATAAGTTACGTCAGATTTTATTAAAGTGAAGTCTATATACATATAACTCGTAACATAAGTAGGTATAGAGTACCTACCTACCCAATTTCTCGCAAGAAAGTTTGAAATATACAGTAAAGTAGAGGGAGATGTAATAATGTGTGGGTACTGCTTCACTGTTCTGTCACACCCTGGACACTTCATACAACGGGCCAGAAATGACATTACAAAAAAGGAATGACGGAACAAACAAAATGGCGGCGAAATCCTATACGTTCGTCAACCAAACTGTAACCAATCTGTATCAATCTGGGTAATCCCAATCTAGAGAGCGGCAGGGAGGGTCCATACTGTATATTAGTACTTATATATACGCTTTGGTTCTGTTTTAGCTTACACATAAAGTTAAATTAATTAAACTAGGTGTATCATTGAAGACAATACGACTTGTCTTCTAATTTCATCTCGGAGATGGTGCTTATATAGTGCGTAAAGACGATTTCTAGGAAACAATCCTACCCGTCAGCTGATTTTTCCTAAAACTCCACTTTAAAAAGAGTTTACGAATAAAAGATCAAAAACAACTGTGGCAAAACAGGTTCGGTTTTTATTAAAGGCTTTTATATAAGTTGCTCAACTTATGTGGCAGTGGGCTGGGCACATTGCTCGTAGAACAGATGGCCGTTGGGGTAGTAAAGTTCTCGAGTGGCGACCACGCACCGGAAAACATAGTGTAGGCAGGCAGTAGGTGGTCCGATGACCTGGTGAAGGTCGCGGGAAGCCGCTGGATGCGGGCAGCGCAGAACCGGTCGTCGTGGAAATCCTCGTGGGAGGCCTATGTCCAGCAGTGGACGTCCTTCGGTTGATATGATGATGATGATATACGAGTAACTTGCAATATTTGATTTTAGAACGACTTCCGGGGGTCCGATTGAGCTGAAATTTGGTATTAAGCCGTATTCCCCGTGACAGACAATAGATCCTTTTGGTATTTTTAAGTTGATCTGATGATGGTCTTTGGAGGTGGAATCAGGGTACGAGGATCGTCTTTTATTTTGAATAGAATCGTAGCAAATACTGCTCGCCTTTTGCAAGCTTTTATTTAATTTGCAATGTATGTATGTTTGTACGAGTGAAATCTTGCAAGTTAAATTTGACCTACTTCCCGGAACTTCCTGAAATTTTGCATGCGTATGTATATCGTGTGACAATGCAATATTAAAAGCTTGTACCTTAAAGTTTTTAGGTTTGCAATGATTATTTATAATTTGAAAACGTGTATTTATTCATTTGGCACCATGAGCTTTACAGCACAAAAAAAACATTTTCAAATAAAAGATGGCACAAAATAAAACTTTTTAGGTTTTAATTCAACTTATTATACTAATAGCTTTTTCCTGCGGCTTCGCCCGCGTGGACGTCGTTTTTATGACTGACTTAAGCGGCTTGAGAGCGTGGACATGAGTTTTCTCCAGATCCCTGAGGAACTATATTGGGCTATTCTTATTATCAGTCTGTGTCACTTCCCTGACCCCTCTTTCAATTCTATACAAAAAATCACTTCAATCCGTTGCTCCGTTGTAACGCCGACGTGCGCGAGCGTGGGAATAAGTTTTCCCCAGATCCCTCGGGAACTATGTAAGGATATGCTAATTAGTAAATTAAGTCATTACGTACCCCTCAACCATCTCTGTGAAAAAAATCACATCAATCTATTATCCCGTAGAGATGTTAAACAAATTAACCAAAAAAAGCGTATTTTTTCAGTTTCCTCGGGAACTGAATCGGACTACGCCATTTTCACAGAATAAAAAGTAGCCTTAGTCCTTCCCAGTGACACAGGCTATCTGCAAGCAAAATTTCATTGAGATCGATGAGGTGTTGAAGCGTGAAAAGGTAACAAACAAACACATTTTTAAATTTATAATATTAGTAAGGAAGTAAGGATTGATGGTTTCTTAGTAAAAATCATTCACAGTTATTACTTAAATTAATCACAAACAGATTTGAAAATTATAAAAAAATAAAAATTAATTTAATTAAATTTAAATTTATTTCAATTTTAAGAGCGTCGGTGGCGTAATGGCTAGTGCCGCCGCCTCCTGTCCGGGAGGTCGTGGTTCGAACCTGCCACGTACCAATGTGATTTCGAATTTAGATTTTATATGTTCGTTTATCCGACGCTCTTACGGTGAAGGAAAACATCGTGATGAAACCTGCACACGCCTGCGAAGAAACTCGCAGGTTGTTTGTGAAGTCGACCAACTCGCACTGGGCCCGCGTGATCGACTAAGGCCCGATCGCTCTAATTCAGGGTAGGCTCGAGCCCCTCGGTGGGGACGTATATGAGCTGATAAGAATGGTTTGAAAAACAATTAAATATTAAACAAAAGGAGGTTCTTTATTTTCAAAATCAGGGAACAAAACACGTTCTTCTGACACAATTAGGAGAATACGTAATTACGCGGAACTTAACAATGGCCGTCTAGTCCATTGAATATTCAGTCTAGACGAACTTATTAGCCTATCTTGAGGACTACGAGCTGCTTATAGACCGATTAATATCAGCGGTCTATTAGAATAAGCTTATATACTAAAGTTATTTAAAAAGGTGTAAATTATAACGAACCAGCTGTTTCCCGAGGCTTCACCCGCGTGGACAACGTTTCTATGACTTTTCGAGGGTGCGCAGAGCGTGGAAAAAAGTAGCCTATGTGTTAATACAGGTCCTAATCTGTCTACCTACCAAATTTCAACCGGATCCGTTCAGTAGTTTTTGCGTGAAGAAGTAACAAACATACACATTCACACACTCACAAACTTTCGCCTTTATAATATATTGTGATAAAAAACAGGCCAAGTACGAGTCGGACTCGCGCAAGGTAAGATCCCGTAGTCTGTTCAAAAAATAAATGTATATTTTAAAAAACAAAATTATATCTTCAGTTGGTAATAGAACATTTTGTATGTAAAATCTACGAACTTTTAAAAATCTAAATGCACACCTTAAGTTGGTTGACTATTATTCCTAAACTAAGAAAGCCTACTTAGCAGTGATAGTTTTTTTTGTAATTGATTTAATTTACTATTAAAAAAAAACAGATGTCCCGTAGTAGCGGTTCAGCTGGTAGGGAGGAGGGCGGGGGACACTCGATTCTTACAAAAATTTGAATTTTAAAGCTTAATATTTATTTATTTATTTTTCGCAAATTTCACAGCTTATTACAATTAAATATTACAACTGTTGGTTTTACATTTTAGAAAGCAAATTAAGAAATTCAACTAATTAAAATTTAAAAATGGACGATGTAGGCTTAAACACAAATAATGTAACAGTACATGTAATAGAAAATAACATTAATAAACCAAAAATTATATAACAAAAAAAAGTACAATAAAAGAAAGAAAACGTTAAGCATGAAACGGGCAGCGCAAAGTGTTATACGGTATGTGTGTAGTGTGTTTGAGAAATGTGTAAATATTGTGTGTGTGTGTGTTAAGGGTGTTTGTATGAAGTCGTGTAAAAATTAAATTCATAAATTGGTTACGTTGGAGGAAGAATATGTCAACGTCACTAAACAGTTCGTCATAGGAAAACAATCCCTGAACCGAAAATAGTTTTTGGGAATTTTAAGTAGTTTTAATAGACCTATTCAACGAGACCCCATACGATATCGTATGGGGTACGTCAACGAAAAAATGTTCACCCCTTCTCTACATGTTGGGGAGGTACACAAATATTTTTTTAAAGATTATATTGTACCACTTCGACTAATATGTATACCCATGCCAAATTACAGCTTCCTAGTACTAATAGTCTCGGAGCTAAGCCGCGGACAGACACACAGACATGACGAAACCATAGGGTTCCTTGTTGGCTTCGGAACCCTAAAAATGAAGTTAAATATTATGTAAACAAAGTCGACCAACCCGCACTGGGCCCGCGTGGTCGACTAAGGCCTAATCGCCCTGATTCAGGGTAGGCTCGAGCCCCTCGGTGGGGACGTATATGAGCTGATATAATAATAATAATAAAAAAAACAACATCAGTGTATAATTTAATATGAATATGGAGTATGAGGTGTTTTGTTTATTTGTATGTTTTCATGATAGGTATAGCGATAATTTTATAACCAACTAGCTGTTTCCCGCGGCTTCACCCGCGTGGACCACGTTTCTATGACTTTTCGAGGGTGCGCAGTGCGCGAGCCGCAAGCGGCTCGCGAGCGTCGTAAAAAGTAGCCTATGTCTTAATACAGGTCCTAATCTGTCTACCTACCAAATTTCAGCCAAATCTGTTCAGTAGTTTTTGCGGGAAAGCGTAACAGACAGACAGATTTACTTTCGCATTTATAATATTAGTAGGGACTAGCTGTCCCGGCGACCTTCGTACCACCTTACATTACACTACACACCCTACACTACCATACACTACACTAAACTACCCTAACCTACACTACACTTCACTACATTACACTACCCTACCCTACCCAACATAAGAACCTTCTCCTGACAATAACGAACTCAACAAAAAAAAATAGCGAAATCGGTTCAGCCGTTCACGCGTGATGCGATGACCAAGGGCAATAGAGATTCATTTTTTAATATAAAGATAATGCAAAAGTATAGCAAAGGTACACCTTGGAAAAAACAAACAAAACGGCGGCGAAATCCTATACGTTCGACAACCAAACTGTAACCAATATGTATCAATCTGTGTGACGAGGGGGTGAGGTCGCAATCTAGAGAGCGACAGGGAGTGTCCATACTGTATGTTAGTACTAATATATTATATACTTGGGGCAAAGGAATTATCGAAAAAAATCGCCAGTTGCTACAGTTCCTTTAACACGACCATGTAAACTCCTTAGTCCAGCCTACCTAACTTAAACAAATTTCTAAAATCTGAATTCTTTTTCCTCCTTCTTATACATACTTATTTGCCAAAAACGTTATCATCGCCGCGACTAACGCGCGAACACTCGTAAAATTCAAATCGCGTATGGTAATCGTCGATATTGGTGGAACTCTGAAGTCTGAAGTTCGGATTGAAATTCCCGTGCGCTAATCGATACTAATTTCACGTTCTGCCACTTGCTGCTTAAGGGGGGGTTTGCGAGGGGGCTCGGGGGGTCTAGGATCTGCGCAAGAGGGGGTTGCGATTTATGGCGGCATTAGATTCGCATTTGTACCGCTGGAGAGCCAAGGACGTGCTGCACGTAAGGTAGGCACGCCGCCGCATACTTGCGATAGGCTACCTGTTACAGAATTTATTGCTAGAGAGTTGAGAATTAATATGGTGACATAATTTTCTATCAGTAAAGTAGGAATTGAATAACCCGCGAGCTTCACCAGGTCGTCAGTCCACCACGATTTCCGGTGCGTGGTCGCCACTCGAGAACTAAAATTTAACTAACCTAATGGCCATCTGTTCTATGAGCTATGTGGCCTGCCCATTGCCACTTCGGTTAAGCGATTCTGTGAGCTATGTCGGTTACTTTGTTACTCCCGCGGATCTCCTCACTTCTGATTCGATCGCGTAGGGAAATTCCGAGTATAGCTCGCTCCATTGCCCTTTGGGTGACCTTGAGCTTTCTTATGAGGCCCATAGTAAGCGACCATGTCTCAGTTCCGTAAGTAATCACCGTTGGATGCGGGCAGAGCAGGACCGGTCGTCGTGGAAATATTTGGGGGAGGCCTTTGTCCAGCAGTGGACGTTTTAGGCTGATATGATGATGATGATGATGATTAACTCATGTGAACTAATTTGTAATTGGAAGTCTTGGAAAAAAAAACTTCGGTTGCTGTTTATACATTGATCATCATCATTATATCAGCCGAAAGACGTTCACTGCTGGACCAAGGCTTCCCCACGGATTTCCACGACGACTGGTTCTGCCCGCAATTATCACCATATCGTCGGTCCACTGAATAAGAGGCCTTCTTACGCTATGTCTTCTGGTGCGCGGTCACCACTCGAGAACTTTAATTTTACTTTCTGAATACTTCGTTCTTCAGCTTATACTTGTTTTGATAATTTTGATGTGGTTTGACAGTATCGACCAACTTGTCACCTTCAGAAGGATATATTTAGTTGGAATTACATACTTACATAAATGCACGCTTCGTACCCAAAGCAATGTATATATATTAGTACTAACGTACCCAAAGGATGCAAATTTTTATTATTATTCATTTATTTGCGTCGGTGGCGTAATGACAAGGGCCGCTACCTCCTGTCCAAGAGGTCGTGGTTCGAATCCTGCCACGTATCAATGTGTTTTCGAATTTCGATTACATATTTACGTTTATCCGACGCTCTTACGGTGAAGGAATACACCGTGAGGAAACCTGCACACGCCTGCGAAGAAACTCGAAGGTTGTGTGTGAAGTCGACCAACCCGCACTAGGCCTGCGTGGTCGACTGAGGCCCGATCACCCTAATTCAGGGTAGGCTAGAGGCCCTCGGCGGGGACGTATATGAGCTGATATGATGATTTTCATGCAACTTTAACCGCCTCCGTGGCGTAATGGTTAGGCCATTCGCTTCACACAAAGAGGTCATGGGTTCGATTCCCGCCAGGATCTACTTAGTAAGACTCGGTTTGGTTGGTAGTAAGGCATTTTCATAGCACGCCTGGCTAGCTGCCGCCATCTTATTTAATTCTTGTCTCCAAACATCAGTGTTTATAGCATTGATGTGTACCGGCTTGAAGATAAGATAGCCAGATCCCCATTGCGTTGGGGAATCTTGGTAAGCCCGCTTCATCTTGAGATGACGCCAAGGGCTTATCAATTGTAGATTTAAAAAAAAACTTAGTACTAATGTACCGGCCCATGGATATATAAAAATAACATGACATAGATACTAATAATAAAATACATTAGAAGTATGCTGGTATCTAGCGCGTCGCTGGCGCAAGGGCAAGGGCCGCTACCTCCTATCCGGGAGGTTGTGGTTCGAGTCCTGCCAGGTACCAATGTGTTTTCGGATTTCGATCTCATATATACGTTTATCCGACGTTCTTACGGTGAAGGAAAACATCGTGAGGGGTTTTCTCAAGAAAGAAAGAAGAAACTCGAAGGTTGCGTGTGAAGTTGACCAACCAGCACTGGGCCTGCTTGGTCGACTAAGGCCCGATCATATTCAGACCGAATAATTCGTAAAAAAATTAAATAGTTATTATTAATAATAATAATAATTAATAATAATAATTCAGGGCAGGCTCGAGCCCCTCGGTGGGGACTCTCGAAGAGTCATAGAAACGTTGTCCACGCGGCTGAAGCCGCGGGAAACAGCTAGTGTCAAAATAAAATCATTGATTCAAAACAAATAATGTCACGAGGACATGAAAACAATGACACGAGAAGTTAAAATTAGACATTAAAATTTCATAAATGTCATTAATGTAATAATTAAAATTATACAAGAGTAGGCCAGTTCACACGGACAGCACCCGGTCACGAGTATAATGCGAGATTCAGCCATCGCTCCCCTTTACCATATTAGTTGGAAAGGAACGACCCGGCTCCCGATGCGCTACCATCCGCACGAACGTATAAGCGAGCATGCACTCATGTCAATGCTAAGATTAAAACATACTGTAGACCCTGTTTTTGGCATTTAAAAAAAGTTAGTGTGTGTTTTTATGAATTTACGGTAAAAGTGAAACGATCATGGCTGCTCTCGCTACGGTACAGAGGACGAAACGATCACACCGTCAGACGAAAGCGACCGTCACGCGACATGCAACACACAGACGAAAAAAATTGAGACGATGTAATAAAAGTTTCACTTTAAAAAACAAAGCAAGTTTTAGTTTAAACTCAGTAAGTAATCCTTTCATAAAATTGCCGGGTTTTACACATACTCAATAAGAGACATCCCACAGGCAGTCCGCGCGGCGCGGTTTTTCTATCGAGCGACATAGCCTCCTGTGGTTTGCATAATATAACTGTATGCATTCACAAGGAGTGAATGCGTTCCCGCCAGGGATTGAAGTCGAAGCTTACGTGGTTATTGAGCTTTATAAAAGAAATGTTGCAGTCTTGAAATATTTTAATAGAAATGAAAAATATTAAATACCGACATAGCTCACAGAATCGCTAAACTGAAGTGGCAGAGGGCAGGGCACATAGCTCATAGAACAGATGGCCGATGGGGTAGTAAAGCTCTCGAGTGGCGACCGCGCACCGGAAAACGTAGCGTAAGCAGGCCTCCCACGCGGTAGACTGACGACATGGTGAAGATCGCGGGAAGCCGATGGATGCGGGCAGCGCAGGACCGGTCGTCGTCGTGGAAATCCTTGGGGAAGGCCTTTGTTCATGAATATGATGATGATGATGATTATGATGAAAAATATTAGTCCTCAGACTTTAGCAAGTATAAGTAAATAGCATCTTTAATTTGGCTTCAGCTCACCTGATGCAGGTAAGTGACGATGATTTCAAAGACGGAAGCGGGCTTACCGAGATTCCCCAACGCAATGGAGAACTGGCTATCTTGCCAGGACACAACAACGCTGTTACCATGAATGTTTGTTCTGCAAGACTTATGATGATAACTAGCCAGGAGGGCAAGGAAATGTCCTTACACCTTGGAATTACTACTACCATGTATGGAACGACCGTTTTTTTGCGCCGTGTGTTGTTGCCAATTGTCAACAACGCGTTTAGTCTCTCGACTAATGCTCAACCGATCGCCCGCGTGCCGATTCCTAAGAACAATCCAAAAACACCGGCTTGCGTGTTAAAAACTTGTAAAAATCGATCGACTGCAAAGTAAAAATACACTCGAGAGCGATGAATCCGGGTCACTTAAAGAATCCTAAAAATATCGGAAACTAAGGAGGCTAGCTTAATGAAATAAATTGTGTTTAATAGACAATTTAATACTCCTTAAATGAAGTCATTAAAACTTCTTAGTTATTGTAAAGTTATGTCATAAAAAAATCAAATTTGAAAAAGGGAGACTTTCGAAGATGGAACTACGAAATTACTACATTTGTTTTTGCTTTTGTTTCTAATCTGTCATTTAAGTGGGTACATAAACCATGTTGATAGTGTTCAATATTTATTATTCAAGCAGTACTCATGTCGCTTACACCTGAAGAATGCACCAGAATACTCACAATGCTGGAAAACGGCCGGGGTCAGCGCGATACAGCCACGACTGTCGGTGTGTCGCTCTCAACAGTACAAAGAGTTCTTCAACGTTACGAGGAAACTGGCTCTAACCTACGCATACCAGGAACAGGCAGAACCAGGAATACCACAGCACGAGAAGATCGATACTAGGTGAACACAATGCTTCGTAATCGCTTTCTCACAGGAACTGAACTTACAAATCAGTTTCGACGCCTCGGAGGAAGTAACCCAAGCGCATGGACAGTAAGGCGACGACTTGCTGAAGCTAACTTGAAACCACTTAGACCTGCAAACGACCCTAAACTGGAGCGTGGCCATAGTATTTCAAGACTAAGATATGCCCAGAACCACTTAAATTGGAGTATTGGAGATTGGTCAAAAGTTATGTTCTCCGACGAATCAAAATTTATGCTCTACAAGCACGATGGAATACACAGAGTGTATAGAAGACCAGGGGAAAGATTCAAGCAAGCATGCATCAAAGAAAAATAGCCTACGGTGGTGGGTCTGTACATATGTGGGCCGGAATTTCTTCTGAGAGTCGCACAGAACTGGTGTTCATAGAAAACGGCTCTTTAACTAGCGAAAGATATGTGGAAGAAATCCTCAATGAACACGTTGGTCCATTTATGGTCAATTTGGGTGAGGATGCTATTTTTATGCATGATAATGCCCGGCCTCATACGGGTTGGATTGTGAATGACTACCTTCAAGAGATGAACATTACTCGTATGGAGTGGCCAGCACGCAGCCCGGATATCAACCCGATCGAGCATGCTTGGGACGAGCTAGGGAGATGCGTAAAACAAAGAAGCCCTCCCCCAATCACGCTTCGTGAGCTCAAAATTTCTCTCACAGAAGAATGGGAGAATATTCCCCAAAATCGTATAAGGAACTTAGTGTACAGCATGCCAAACCGCGTAAACACAGTGATGGAAGCACGAGGAGGCAATACGAAGTATTAAAATTCAAGTAAATCGTAATGTTGTTCATAAATTTCATGTTTCCTATTTTTGTTTTAAGGCGAGATCAGCAGTTTTTTTTAATTAATGTAATTTTTTGTAAATAAAATGTAGTGACTCGTAAATTTTATTACTTTCATTTAAGGGGTATTAAAGTGTCTTTGTTTAATGAAGCTAGCCTTCTTAGTTTCCGAGATTTTTAGGATTCCTTAAGTGACCCGAATTCATCGCTCTCGAGTGTATTGTGGCATGACTTATTATCGGTAAGTAAACACAATATTAATTAAAACCAATCAAAACTAGTTTTTTTTCTACATTATTTTAGTAGTAATTTAATGCCTACCACGTACCAAACCAAGCCTTACAATGTTCCACGACGAAATCGAAATCGCGACCTTCTCGTCTGAAGCTATTGGACTAACCGCTGTGCTAGGGATGAGAATAGAAACCGCAGTGTGGACACAGTAAAAGCCACAACTCTCGCTAGAAATTTAATAAAGTTTATTAAATTTTGTCGCTTTTAGTACATAAATACTTTGGGTTCGTGTTGAGTTAATAAATACAATTTTAATATCTAGTTTTCCAATCTTTGGAAGAGAGCATCCATTTTAATTACCTAGCAACATTCGTTCGAGTGATTTTAAAAGCTGCTATATTTGTATGTATGTTAGACTAGCTTTTTCCAGCAGCTTCGCTCATAGAACATAGTTTCAAGACTGTCCCTGAGAGTGCGCACAGTGTGCGACCCGTAAGCGGCTCGCGAGCGTGGAAAAGAGTAGCCTATATGTTAATCCAGGTAGGACATATCTGTCTACCTATCAAATATTATCCAATTACGTTCAGTAGTTTTTGCGTGAAAGAGTAACAAATATCCATTCATACATCCATAGTATGTATGGATTCCATAAATACAAACTTTCGCGTTTATAATATTAGTAGGATTATTTAGGTGAAATGTTGCAAACGATTTAGAGCGACTACCAATAATCCGATTGAGCTGAAATTTGGTATGAAGCCGTATTCCCGCGGTGACAATAGATCCTTTTGGTACAGTATTTAGAAATTGATCTGATGGTAAACCTTGGAAGTGGAATCAATGTCCCAGGATCGTTTTTGACATACTTTGCTCGCCTTTTTCGAATTTGGGAACGTGTATTTAGATTCGCATTTGGCACACTGAGGAATAAAACTATAATCAAAAATTATTAAATATCCATCAATCAATCAATCAAATATGCTTTATTGTACAAAAAAAATAATAAGAATAGTACATAATAGATAGCAAAAATTTAAATTGTACATATTAGGCGGTCTTATAGCTTAAAGCAATTTCTTCCAGGCTTAGACAAGTTAGATTTTATTACTGGACAACGCCGGAAGGAGGATTATGTTTTTCTAGTGTGTGTATGTTTGTTTGTATGTTTATTTCTTTGGTATGCTCTGTAGCTTAAACGGCTTGATGGATTTTGGAGTGCGAGGGTCGTTAAATTCGTCTTAACCCCGTGAGTGACATAGGATACATTTTGCCCGACTGGCCAAAAAAGGGGTTAAGTCGGGTTTTTAATTATAAATTAATTCCTAATGTATACTTTTGTTGAGTGGAAGAGTAGAAGGTTTATGTTTTAATTTAGTCGGTTTATTTTATATTATGTAAAAGGTTTAAAAAACTAAAACTGGTGGTTCTACCTGTGAAATTAAACATTTTTTCCCGAGAAACCCATACTAAGTTTTTTAACATTAATTCATACAAATCTCTTTCGGTCGATTAGCTAAGTTTGTATGATGAGTCCAAACTTTTCCGCGAATGCAGTATAAGTCCCTTAGGAAAGTTGTTAATTTTTAAGGGTTCCGTACCAAAGGGTAAAAATGGGACCCTATTACTAAGACTCCGCTGTCCGTTTGTCTGTTTTTCCGTCTGTCACCAGGCTGTATTTCATGAACCGTTATAGCTATACAGTCGAAATTTTCACAGATGATGTATTAATGTTGCCGCTATAACAACAAATACTAAAAATTAGAAAAGGTGAAAGTCTCCATACCAAAATCGGGTTTTTTATACGTGAAGAAACTAGCGCCGTCTAGTATGATGGTGCGGAACCCTTTGTGCGTAGTTCTGACTCGCGCTTTACCGATTTTTTTAAATGATTATAACCACATTTAAGTTTCTGGAAGATGTTTTTACCTTACTGCGCAAAAGGAGGCTAATTTTTTTTCGGGTGTATGTAAGTATGAAATCATATCAGCTCTTATACGTCCCCACCGAGGGACTCGAGCCTACCCTGAATTATCGGGCCTTAGTTGACCACATGGGCCCAGTGCAGGTTGGTCGACTTCACACACAACCTTCGAGTATCTCAGCAGTAAACAATGTAACCTTTGAATGAGCCTAAACGGCTTGATGGATTTTGGAATGCGAGGTGTCGTTAGATTCGTCTTGATGCCGTGAGTGACATAGGATATACATTTTTACCCGACTGGCCAAAAAGAGGGGTTAAGTTATATGCAGTCGGGTTTTTAATTTTAAATTGAATTGATTAGGTTATTAGACTCTTTTCATTCATCATAACAGTCGAAAAACGTCCACTGCTGGACAAAGGCCTCCTCCAAGGATTTCCACGATGACCGGTCCTGCGCTGCCCGCATCAAGCGGCTTTCCGTGACCTTCACCATATCGTCGATCCACCGCGTTAGAGGACTGCCTACGCCAACGGACATCTGCTCTACGAGCTATGTGCACTGCCCAATGCCACTTCATTTAAGTGATTCTGTGAGCTATGTCGGTTACTTTGGTTCTCCTGCGGATCTCCTCGTTTCTGATTCGATCACGCACGGAAACTCCGAGCATGGCACGCTCCATTGTCCTTTGGGTGACTTTGAGCCTTCTTATGAGACCCATAGTAAGCGACCTATTTCATTAAAACCCATAAACGTCTCCACTACAGGGACATGGGTCTCTTCCTAAACTCGGGCAGGTTAGCCCATATTCGACACACGGGAGCCAAGTTCAGGCCATATTCGACACAAGGGAGCCAAGTTCAGGCCACATTCGACACAAGGGAGCCAAGTTCAGGCCAAATTCGACACAAGGGAGCCAAGTTCAAGCCATATTCGACACACGGGAGCCAAGTTCAGGAAATATTCGACACACGGGAGCCAAGTTCAGGCCATATTCGACACAAGGGAGCCAATTTCAGGCCATATTCGAAACACGGGAGCCAAGTTCAGGCCATATTCGACACATGGGAGCCAAGTTCAGGCCATATTCGACACACGGGAGCCAAGTTCAGGATGTTGGGGGTTGCAGGGCTAGTGGCGAACCCCACTGTCAATCAAGCTGCCTATAAGAAAAGTATATATATTAGTACTAACATACAGTATGGACACTCCCTGCCGCTCTCTAGATTGCGACCTCACCCCTGCGTCACCCAGAGTGATACAGATTAGTTACAGTTTTGTTGTCGAACGTATAAGATATCGCCGCCATTTTGTTTGTTCCGTCATTCCCTTTTTTGAAATGTCATTTCTGGCCCGTTGTATGAAGTGTCCAGGGTGTGCTATAAGGCATCTGACACGGCTTAACGACTGCCATCTAGTGATGGCAACCGGCACCAACGGCTTCACATGCCTTGCGAAACACGGAAACGGTAGAGAAAAATGCCACTGTAACCATCAAACTCATCCGAGTACTGACCGTGCTTCAAGTTTGTTAACCTGCGTGATCGACGCAAGAGAAATCAAGCAAAAAAATTACATAAGTTGTTGTTTTGACATTACACTCTGTGAACTTTATAAAACTAAAGCCTTTGCCCGCGGTTTGGCTCGCGTGGGCATCGTCGACTGTCTTTGAGGGTGAGCAGTGCGCGAGCTGAGCTTGAGGCTCGCGAGTGCCGACATAGGTTTGCTCCAGACATAGTTCCCGAAGGATCTGAATAAAACTTATTTACACGTTCGCGCATGTCGCAAAGGGGCAACGTATTGACGTGGTTTTGAACAGAGATAATTTTGGGAAGGTGTGACGAACAAGTGACATACACTACTGACTAGCAATGTTGTACGTAACTAGTGTCTCATTTGTGGTTGTACATAGTTTCCATTGTTGGGATCTGTAGAAAACTTAATTATTTCCATGCTCTTGAACCCCTTGCGGCTCGCGCACCACACACCCACAAAGACAGTCATAAAATCTATAAACAGGTAGGCGTAGCTTCGGGCAAAAGCTAGTTTCTAAATAAGTTAGCATTGTAAGTGTAAGCCGTAACCACAGAGTAAAAAAAATTCTGTCCCCTCAATACAGTGCTAATACTTTGGTTTCAATCTAGAACCTCGTGGGAAAAGTTGAGGGGAATGTCTGAGGTGCGGGCGGGGTAATCTTCATAATTGGCTGCAACTTTTTGAATTTAGGAACACACTTTTGAATTACGGCCAATCACCGTAAAGCGGAAGCATACTTTATACAACGGGCGAGAAATGACATTTCAAAAATGTAATGTAGGAACAAACAAAATTACGGCGAAATCCTATACGTTCGACAACCAAACGGTAACCTATCTGCATCAATCTGGGTGACGAGGGGGTGTGGTCGCAATCTAGAGAGCGGCAGGGAGTGACCATACTGTATGTTAGTACTAATATATACTTTGGTAGATGCACACCCCGGACACTGCATATAACGGTCGTGAAATGTCATTTCTAAAAACAAATGACGGAGCAAACAAAATCACGGCGAAAACCTATACGTTCGAGAACCAAACTTTATCAATCTGGGTGACGAGGGAGTGAGGTCGGAATGTAGATTTAACACCCAATCTTAACTTCGGTCGTTACATTGAGTCCAAGGCAAAAGTTGCTGCAATGAAGCTGGGCATTCTCTCTAAGGTGAGACGGTACTTCACACCTGGAAAGCTGCTTACCTTATATCAAGCACAGGTCCGCTCATGTATGGAGTACTGTTTACACTTTTGGGATGGATCAGCCCGCTATCAGCTGGATACCTTGGACGCCATCGACCGACGAGCACGGAGACTCATTGGTGACGACGAGCTAGTTAATGACAGGCTCCAAAGCCTTGAGCATCGCCGCAAAGTCGCCTGTCTGTCGGTATTCTATCGAATTCATTTCGGAGAGTGCGCGCAAGAACTTCACGACCTCATTCCCCCGGCTCCATTCCACCGTCGGTCAACGAGACGCAGGGAGGGGTTGCACCCCTTTGTTGTTGATGTTCCACCTTTTCGCACGAATCGTTACGATTCTTCATTTATTATGCGTACAGTGCAGGGGTGGAACTCCTTGCCTGCGTCAGAGTTTTCCGATTCCTATAACTTGGGGATCTTCAAGGCAAGAGTGAATACTTAGGCATTATTTGAGTCTGCGTGTACCATCCTCGACTGCATCATCACTTACCATCAGGTGAGATGCAGTCAAACGCACTCAAATTTTTTATAAAAAAAAATGTAGAGAGCGGCAGAGAGTATCCATACTGTATGTTCTGTATGTTATTATATATACTTTGGCAGAAGTGATAATACTCGTAATATAATTAATCGAATAGCAATGAAGTAATTGACGCTTTCAAAATTCAAAATTAGAATAATTACCCAACTAAAAGGATCAGTGGTGTGCTAAGTACTAATAATCACACATATAATCAAACTTTACAGAGGACGAAACGATCATACCGTCGTACGAAAGCGACCGTCACGCGACATGCAACACACAGACGAAATAATTTGAGACGCTGTAATAAAAGTTTCACTTTAAAAACTTCTATACTTTACTATAATATTAAAAATAATCGATAAGTTCCTACGTCTTCAAGGCAAAAAAGACCTCTCTAAGGTTTCCTCTAAGAGGAGGGATATCCTATGTCTTTGACCGTAACCTATTTACGGCCGCAGAGCGACCGGTCGCCGCGGTGGCGGCGGGCCGACTAGACCACTACATTGCGGTCGGGCAGCGGGCATCGCATATCAGTGTTGGCAGCGGCGTTGTCACGTCCGCGGTCCGTCACTGTAACCACAGACATACCCACCATATGGCTACATTGTACAAACCTTGACAATAATAACGTTCATCACATACTTACGATAATACGATATCTGTACATTCCTACTCACTCTACTAACTTCTCCGCTCACTCGTTCACTATACAAGCTAACCAGCTTTGGAATTTTCTTCCCGTTTCTATCCGACAAGCTCCTTCTCTTAACTCGTTTAAATATCAAGTTAAAGAATACCACATATGTCCTTAATCAACGTATTAGCACTATTCCTTGTTTTACTGATCAATATTTATTAGTATATATTTTTATTATATGTAAGTATAGTTTATATTATTATTATTTTTATTTTGAATAGCATTTTTATTAGGTACATGTTGGATTAAGATTTTATTATTGTATTTTTTATATATGTATTATATTTTATTTATAGTAAATTGTGAGCGTCGGTGGCGTAACGGCTAGGGCCGCCGCCTCCTCTCCGGGAGGTCGTGGTTCGTATCCTGCCACGTACCAATGTGATTTCGAATTTAGATTTCATATGTACGTTTATCCGACGCTCTTACGGTGAAGGACAACATCGTGTGGAAACCTGCACACGTCTGCGGAGAAACTCGCAGGTTGTGTGTGAAGTCGACCAACCCGCACTGGGCCCGCGTGGTCAAAGGCCCGATCGCCCTTATTCAGGGTAGGCTCGATCCCTCGGTGGGGACATATATGAGCTGATATGATGATCATGTTCTATTTTCAATATTGTTGCATAAGCCTGCTTTGCACAGCCCTTACTTTTATTTAATTGTATCCATTCTCTGGGTTGCCTGAAAGAAATTGCTTTAAGCAATAAGGCCGCCTGCATTGTACAATTTAAAATTTGCAGCATAATAGAATTTAAAAGGGGTTAAATAATATAATAGAGATGCTACATGATACGTAGAATTTTTACTCCCTGCCTAAATATGAATTTCGGAAAGAAAATAAATTTTGGGGTAATATGGAATACTTTTATTTTATAAGATTAGAAATATTTGGGTAAAGATATAAACCAGTGGATAAGTTAAAGGTGTAAAGAGTGAATGACCGTGGAAATAACCTAAATATAAAAACAACACATTACATAATTTTAAAATATAAAAAAAGGTTAGGTAACGATCGATCGTCCCCCCGGGTGTATAAAATGATCTAATAAATTCCTAAAAAAGTAAATCGAGTTCAATTATTGGGTGTCGAAATTACCCCATAACGTTGTAGGTAAAAAAAACTTTGGGTGTACCATACTCTTAATAAATTTTAAATCAAACGCAAAATTGTTATAGTAAACGGAAGACAGGAGAACACGCAGGCCAGCAGCTGCGCTTGGAGGACGACAGCAGAACCTTGTCGGGCAGTAGTAATGCTTGGTCACTAGCGACAACAAAAGGCGCGGGCAGGTCGTAATACTTGATCGCCAGTAATAGTATTTGGTCACCAGTAACAATCAACTCCAATGGGCCTTAAATTAGGTATTAACAAAAGTTCCACTTCCCTTTGGGTAAGCGGCAGGCAGTTGCAGATCGGCGTAGTAAGCAATAGTCCAGGGTATAGTAGTAGTATGCTGATTTGTTCGGGCCGTGTGGAAGACCCTACAACCATGAAAAAAAATTTAGTTCGCAACGGCACTAAATAAAAATGGATAGCTTTCTCTAAGCATAAATCCCTTACCCCAGTTAAAAATAGGAGGTCTTGAAAATAACAAGAAGAATCACAAAACTTTTAAAATATTTATATTGAAAACAGCTATTTCGACGGTCAACACTCCTCAATTGTTTTCACTCTTGTCAAAAGCTCGCAATCATTTCCAAATTCTATTTTTATAGACGAAAAAGATCAAAAGAGAATTTAATTATGAAACGCAAGAAAGAAAATCGGCTCGAAACGATAGTTTGCGTTTCAAATTGTACTATTTATTCTGTACTACTATCGATCGAATGTAGGAACATGCTGTCCGTGTGAACTGGCCTACTTTTATGTAAAGCATCAATTAAATAATTTTAATGTATTTTTTTCTCGTGGAATATCAATATCATTTTCCTGTTCTAATGAAATAAAATTATTTTATATCAATGATTTTATTCTGACGTTAATATTTAGAGATATTTTTTTTAAATTTTGGACAAACTTAGATGAGTTAATAATCTGTTTAAATAAATGGAAACCGTTACAACTTTTTCTAATCTTCACCTGATGGTATGTGACGATGATGCCGAAGATGAAAGCGGGCTATCTTATCTTCAAGCCGGAAAAGGTAGATGATGACTTAGATAAGATGGTAGTAGCTAGCCAGGCGGGCTATTAAAATGCCCTACCACCAACCAAACCGAGTCTTACAAAATTGCCCCGCCGGGAATCGAACCAGCGACCTCCTGGTGTAAAGCCAATGGACCAAACATTACGCCACGGAGGCGGTCAACTGACTGACTGATCTACCAACGCACAGCTCAAACCACTGGATGGGTCGGGTTAAAATTTGGCATTCATATAGAAATTATAATGTAGGCACCGCTAAGAAAGGATTCCCACGGGAACGGCAAAAAACGGTATCTGCGCCGGCGAAGCCGCGGGAAACAACTATTCAATGTATAGTCGCATTCTTCATTTCTAAAGGTCGTGTCCGTCTTGAAGTGCCCTCGTGGAGGCGTCTACAGTCTTTCTCCATACATTCCTATCCTCGTTTTGCTTCAGGGCGGCAGGTTACGATCCTTTGGTGGTTTTTATTTGGTTAGTCCAAGGCGTTGGCGATCATCTTCCCGGTCGTATGCCCCCCACTTTGCCAACTATTATAAGTTTTTTTTGAGGTTATCCGGATTTCAAAAAGACCTAGTAATACACCTATTTTTGCACGAACAATGTATGTATGTATGGATGTATGTATGATTATTCCACGATATAAACGATAAACGACTTGATGGATTTTAAAGTACCAGTATATAGGCACACCCTGGACACCTTATACAACGGACTAGAAATGACATTTCAAAAAGGGAATGACGGAACAGACAAAATAGCGGCGAAATCCTAGACGTTCGACAACCAAACTGTAAGCAATCTGTATCAATCTGGGTGACAAGGGGGTGAGGTCGCAACCTAGAGAGCGGCAGGGAGTGTCCATACTGTATGTTAGTACTAATATACATACTTTGTTAAAGGTGTAGATTCTTCTTGATCCCGTGAGTGACATAGGATACATTTTACCCGACTTCACACCTAAAATAAGAGTAATGTTTTATTCAGTCGTTTAAATTTACATACAATTTTTAATTTCAAGTTTTAAAAAAATATTTTTAATTTGATTTGAAAACATTTTCTTTTGGCGAAAGCCCCAGACAGAGACCAAACTGACAGACAGCGGAAATCATTACGGTTATATCAGTAGTTTAAATAAAAAGGCGATGGAAACAAGTACAGAACGAGATCAGATATTCGCCGAAAGATGGGGAGCGCCATGGCTGGCCCCCTCACCATGGAGTGTACTGCAATTTATGATTTCATTTGGTGTCGCATATCTCAGCGAGGGCTCGCCGCCGCCGCCGCGCCGCACCGGTTGTCTCTGCCTGAAACGGCTGCCTGTAATTCCGTAATATTGGCTCGTTTTGTGACTTACGGACTTAATAAATAACAGATACTACTGTTTCCTAATAATCTTAAAATTCCTGATAAGACCTGTCTTAATCGATGTGACAAGTTGTGTTGATTTGAATTTTGAATTAACTTTCAAGCGACGAAGGAGTGAAGAAGGGTATGATGACAGAAGAAAACAAAAAAAAGCAAAACCAGTTGGTGTGTGTGTGTGTGTGTATGTATGTGTGCGTGTATATGTCGCAGGCATATTGTATGATTCGTCATTTTAGAAGAGGTCAGGCAAATTGTCCAATTCCTTACCTACGCATATTTGTTTCTAACGAGACAAAACGAGTTATTTTTTAAAATTTTTATTCGCAATTGGTAAACCCTTGAAAACATCTCACCTGGTGGTAAGTGACGATGTTGCCGAATGTACAAGCGGGCTTACCAAGATTCCCCAACGCAATGGGGAACTGGCTATCTTATCTTCATGCCGGAACACACCAATGTCGAAATTATTCAGTTAAAACTGTTGCTGAGCGAGCGAAGCGAGCGCTTATATGTTCTTAGGTTTTATGATGATACTGTCGAAGATGGTATTCGATGGGTGGCAAAATTTAAGCATTCTGCTACTCAGGGTATTTTTGTTCTTACATCCGGTCATTCTGCTACTCTTCGACAGTATCATCGTCAAACCTAACGAACCTATTATCGCTCGCTTCGCTCAGTCATTTTACAATCTGCGTACGACATTTTACAAAATTTGCCTGGCCATTTACGTACGGACGAATTCTAAAATTTGCCTGACCGTTATCGCGTATTATACAACATGGCTGCGACATGTATGCCGTTTTTAAATTAAAATGGCTGGATCTCAGAAACATAGACTAAGGCTCATATTAATAAGGCTCCCTAAGTTTGGCCTAAACGGCTCCTCAAGTAGTAATCCTGGTATTAAGATTAATACGGGCTTATATGCCTAAAGAGAAATAATAAATTTCCTCGAGATTTTCATTTTGAATGACAACAAAAATCTTAAAACCTCTGTAACTCGGAAACTACTGCCCCTAGACTACTCGTATGTATATATGACAAATGATAAGAATTAACAAGATCTTCATTTCGAATGACAGCTGTCGAACTTAAATGTTGATCATAGACTACTAATTCCTAAAGAAAAAACAATTAGTTTAAAAAACTAAAAAACACGCTTTTAGTAAATACGTTAAGTAGTTATGATGGATGTCCGCCATGTTGGATTTAAGTCACGCGACTATTTTTTCGTATTTATCAGCAAACCCTTTCATTTGATACCCATATCATGGGGGTGCATTTCAAATAGCCTGTCCGCCATCGTGGACGTCCGCCATATTGGATTTAAGTCACGTGACTACTTTTTCGTATTCCTGACAGCAAACCCTTTCATTTGATACCCATATCATGGGGGTAGATTTCAAACAGCCAGTCCGCCATCTTGGGGAGGCCGCCATATTGGATTTGTAATGACGTTTCTTAGTTAATCATGTAATTGTCAACCGAACTCAGAGCGTGTGCAAAATTTCATCTTAATCGAAGACCGGCAAGTGGGTCAATTTACGATTCCAAGATTTTCTTACATACATAGTTACAAGTGAAGCTAATAAAAGCGTGTTAATATTGAAATCTTCGTTTCTGACGTAAGTAGTAATACTTGAAAACCTCTTTAACTGGGAAACTACCTACCCTAGCCTACTCGTGTGTGGTGGGGGACAAATGATAGGTCTCGACGAGATCTTAATTTCGGATAAAAACTATTAAAATTAACGAGGCTTACTTCATGAGGCGAGAACGGCGAGTCCAAAAATTTTCACTGTGACTGTTTAGTATAACTTTTCACTAGGTTTCTATAGGTACCGTGCTGATCATCATCATCATATCAGCCGATAGACGTCCACTGCTGAACAAAGGTCTCCCCCAAGGATTTCCACAACGACTGGTCCTGAGCTGCCCACATCCAACGGCTTCCCGCGACCTTCAGAATGTCCAACGAGTGGGAAGTCTGCTTACGCTACGTCTTCCGGTGCGTGTTCGCCACTCGCGAATTTTACTGCCCCAACGGCCATCTGTTCTGCGAGCTATGTGCCTAGCCCTCTGTCATACTTAAGTTTAGTGATTCTGTGACCTATTATTTCAGTTATGTCGGTTCTATCATTGATCTCTTCATATCTGATTCGATCACACAGGGATACTCCCAGCATAGCTGTATCAATGCTGATCATCATATCAGCCGAAGGACGTCCACTGCTGGACGTAGGCCTCCCCCAAGGATTTCCACGACAATGGGTCCTGCGCTGCCCGCATCCAGCAGCTTCAATGCTGATACTCGAAATTAATTTTGGACATCGTCTCTCTCTGCTTTTGTCACCCATTATCGTGTTGTGAAGGCAGCGATCACGGCAAAACCAAATGTTCAGCAAACTACCGGCAAAAAGTTTTTTTTTGCCCTTGGCATCATCTCACCTGATGGTAAGTGACGATGATACCGTAGATGGAAGCGGACTTACAAAGATTCCCCAACGCAATGGAGAATTGGCTATCTTATCTTCAAGCCGGAATACATCAATGTTGTTAACACTGATGTTTAGCGGCAAGACTTAGATAAGATGGTAGTAGCTAGCCAGGCGGGCTTAGAAAATGCCTTACCACCAACCAAACCAAGTCTTACAAGTTGACCCCACCGGGAATCGAACCCGCGACCTCCTGGTGTGAAGCGAATGGACTAACCATTACGCCACGGAGGCGGTTAAAAGGCGGTTAGTTGTTGGATAAACTGTGTATTACAAGGCAAAGAGTAGCAAAGAACAAAATACTTTTTCGGCGACTACGCAATGAGAACCAACCTGTTGTGGTTTTAATTAAGAGCGGGTAGTGGTGTTCTTTTCACTTTCACAACACACTGCTAGAATTATTATGTTCTTGCCTCGAGCATGTTTGCTTGCACTTATAAGTTCGTGTAGAGTTGAAATTAAAAAGAAAATATCTTTATTTAGTGTCACTACATAACAAAACCGTAATTCGTTTTCATAATTATTGGTTACTAGTTTTTGCCCGCGGCTTCGCCAGCGTGGACATCGTTGTAATGACTGTCTCAGAGGGTGCGCGGTGCGCGAGCCGCAAGCGGCTCGCGAACGTGGACATGATTTTTTCCAGATGCCTCGGGAACTATGTCAGGATATGCTTATTAGTAAATCATGTCAGTTTCCGCCACCTCAACCATCTCTGTGCAAAAAATCACAACAATTTATTGTTCCTTTGCAATGTTAATTAAGCAAAAAAGAGTATATTTTCATTTCCCTCGGGAATTGCATCGGGCTATGCTATTTTCACGGGATAAAAATTAGCTAATGTCCTTCCTTGTGACATAGGCTACCTGTATGCCAAATTTCATTAAGATTGGTCAAGGCGTTGAAGCGTGAAAAGGAAACAAACAAACTAACAAACAAACAAACACATTTTCACATTTATAATATTATTAAGGATGAAAATTAACCCTGCAGTGGTCGCTTGAGTGGTCTCTTGAGTGGTCGCGTGGATTACTTATGTGTGCCAAATTGTTTTTTTTTATATTATAATTTTTCTATTGAAAAGTGGTAAATACCCTTATCTAAAATTTAATAATAATAAGAAACTGAACAGAACAATTAACAGTTTTGTCAAAATAAAAACAAAAACTTCTTATAAATCTTGTATGCTTGCGATAGTAGCTTCTTAGTGGAACACTGAACTGAACATATTTAGGTTTTTCCTTGCACTATTCCACAATTAATATAAATAAAACACAAATTTGTTCATACTGCAACCGGTTTCGTGATCTTTTTTTGAGTCTACTGCCTGAAGATGATCACTAAACCGGTTGCAGTATAAACAAATTTGTGTTTTATTTATATTAATTGTGGAATAGTGCAAGGAAAAACCTAAATGTGTTCTTATAAATCGTCTTTGAAAATTTACTTTGGATTATATGAGACATTAATACGCGTTAACGCTTATTGCGTAAACATATCAACTATTATTTTCTTAACAGGAACTACATACATATTCCGAATGAACAGAGCGGGGGTGGGGATTGTCATACTTAAAGTGCACGGAGTCCCGCGTTACACACTTGAACTGTTTACTATTAATTTCATTTTTAATTACCGTGGATTACATATTATGTAATCCACGCCACCGCTGTAGGGTTAAATTATATTTTGAAAAGAAGGTGGACAACTAACTGGTCTTTGTAGGTATTTTCTTTTCTTTGCTTATGCGCAATTAAAAAAACAAAAAAAAACGGCTTCAAACTCACTAGACGCCGCTACGATTTTTGAAGGTTATTATTTCTCGGGATGCCATCATCAGATCCTGGTTTCCTTACCCTTGGGATATCTCCTTTCTAAAAAAAAAGAATCATCGAAATCGGTTCATGAACGACGAAGTTATCCGCGAACACACATAAAAAAATAATATATATACGGTAGAATTGAGAAACCTCCTCCTTTGTTTGAAGTCGGTTAAAGTGGATTTTAATAATAATTTTAATGGGATTCTAATACCAAGTGATTAACTTACGAGTTATTATCTTAGATCCCCGTATTGATAGCTGACTTATTATAATTTTAACGAGCAATAAGATATTTTTCTTCTCCATAGACCGCTGTGGAAGTAATAAAATATGCTTCGTTTTTTCGACATCATTTCATAGTAATAAATAATTATATTTGTGTAATGAAATATGAGATAGCCGTTCCATTAACGTAATTAAACGACTTCAAAAAGTGCTTCTGTTTTCTCTGTAGTTGGTTGCGAATGATCTGTGGCCGTTAGCTAAGTTTCCCATATCATCATCATCATCATATCAGCAAGGATTTCCACGACGATCAGTCCTGCGCTGCCCGTATTCAACGGCTTCCCGCGACCTTGACCAGGTCGTCGGTCTACCGTGTGGGAGGCCTTCGTACGCTACGTCTTCCAGTGCGTGGTCGTCACTCGAGAACTTTACTGCCCCAACGGCCCTTTGTTCTACGAGTTATGCGTCCTACCCACTGCCGTTTTCCATATACTACACAGAAAAAAATTGAGCATTGCAGTACTCGTTGCTGTCTTTTATATCTATGCCTTTAACATTTCTTTGATTTATGCTAATAATAATAATATGGCAGTGGCGTGTGAGAGCGGCAACATAAAACATGGAAATAACACTTTTGACGCCGCTGTAAAGTTGTGACCTTATTTATTCCCAAATATTTGTTTTGCCGTTGCTACTCCGCGCCGCTGTCACTGAAGGTATGGTCAGGCTCACAGATAAGAAATAAAACCGGCCAAGTGCGAGTTGAACTCGCGTGGAGAGGGATCCGTACAATGGCAAAGTCAACTACAAAATATCACATTTGAAATTCTCACAGTAAGATGAGAGTTTTTTTTATTATTAAAAATTTAAGTGTGTTTGGCTGCACCTCACCTGATGGTAAGTGCCAATGCAGCCGAGGATGTAACACGCAAGCTCAAAAAGTGCCTATTCACTCTCGTCTTGAAGATTCCTAAATTATACGAATCGGGGAATACAGACGCCGGCAAGGAATTCCACCCCTTGGCCGTCCGCTTGATAAACGAAGAAGCAAAACGCTTCGTGTGTAAAGGTGGAACATTGACGACAAAGGGGTGGGACTGCCAATGAGTCTCCTAGCGCGTCGGTCGATAGAATCCAAGGCATTAAGCTGGTAACGAGCCGACCCGTCCCACAAGTGAGAGCAGTACTCCATACAGTTAACTACTACTAGCGCAATCTAGTGATGTTTTAGTGAACTTCCTTTTTATAAATAAAAATTATTGTGCGTTTGGCTGTACCTCACCTGATGGTAAGTGCCGATGCAGCCGAGGATGTACCACGCAAGTTCGTGCCTATTCACTCTCGTCTTGAAGATTCCTAAATTATACGAATCGGGGAATACAGACGCCGGCAAGGAATTCCACCCCTTGGCCGTCCGCTTGATAAACGAAGAAGCAAAACGCTTCGTGTGTAAAGGTGGAACATTGACGACAAAGGGGTGGGACTGCCAATGAGTCTCCTAGCGCGTCGGTCGATAGAATCCAAGGCATTAAGCTGGTAACGAGCCGACCCGTCCCACAAGTGAGAGCAGTACTCCATACAGTTAACTACTACTAGCGCAATCTAGTGATGTTTTAGTGAACTTCCTTTTTATAAATAAAAATTATTGTGCGTTTGGCTGTACCTCACCTGATGGTAAGTGCCGATGCAGCCGAGGATGTACCACGCAAGTTCGTGCTTATTCACTCTCGTCTTGAAGATTCCTAAATTATACGAATCGGGGAATACAGACGCCGGCAAGGAATTCGACTCCTTGCCCGTTCGCATAATGAACGAAGAAGCAAAACGCTTCGTGCGTAAAGATGGAACATCATCGACAAATGGGTGGAATCGCTCTCCGCTCCTGGTCGTTCGATGATGAAATGAAGAGGGGGAATGAAGTCGTGAAGCTCCAGGACACACTTTCCGAAATGAATCCTGTAGAACACCGATAGACTATTTTCTATTATGACTAGAACTATTTTCCGTAGGTGAATAATACGTTCACGTTAGGAGCGGAGAGCGATTCCACCCATTTGTCGATGATGTTCCATCTTTACGCACGAAGTGTTTTGCTTCTTCGTTCATTACGCGAACGGGCAAGGAGTCGAATTCCCTGCCGGCGTCTGTATTCCCCGATTCGTATAATTTATTGTGTTTACCACTTTTTTTCAATTCATAGAATTCATATAGGTTTTCCTGTAGTCTACAAGTAATGAACTATATTTTTTTTTATTTTTAATTTTAGGATTAGTATTTTCGGAGAACAGGGGGGGGGGGGAATGGTCAATTTTCGTCTTCTTTCATAAATAAAATCAGAACTATTTATTTTACAATATATACAAAAATTTATTTAAGATTCTGATCATGAGCCCTTTCATTTGATATATGACACAATTAGGTTTCCAAAACTTTTTAAATTTTCTCATTTGTCCCCCGAAAATAACTCTTATTTAAAAAAAAAATATTTAATTTATTTTGCACA
Source organism: Coleophora flavipennella (assembly GCA_947284805.1). Lineage (NCBI taxonomy): Eukaryota > Metazoa > Arthropoda > Insecta > Lepidoptera > Coleophoridae > Coleophora > Coleophora flavipennella. The sequence continues at coordinate 2,697,613 of OX369273.1, forward strand.
TCTGTGTATGGGTCATAGGATCACACTATCCTACCAAATTTCACCTGATTTGGTCCAGTAGATTCGGAGCAAATTGGCTTGGACAGACGAACGGACAGACAGACAGACGCACGAGTGATCCTATAAGGTTCCGTTTTTTTTTGTACGTAACCTAAAAAAATCACTGCTGTGGTCAGGCTCAAAGACAAAAAACCGGTAGAGTGCAAGTCAGAACCTCGCACAAAGGGTTCCGTATCATCATACTAGATGGCGCTAGTTTCTTCACGTTTAAAAAAAAAATTCGAGCAAGACCTACAGTACTCGCATATGATGTGTAACATGTGACAAAATACTTTATAAAAGGACGGCAAAGATACGGCAGACTAGGCTGTATGGTCATAGATACCTTTGCCTTTTCCGCGCTTTTAAAGCCTGAAAAAAGGACGGCAAAGATACGGCAGACTAGGCTGTATGGTCATAGATACCTTTGCCTTTTCCGCGCTTTTAAAGCCTGAAAAAACGCGATTTTCTGTTACAATGGGACACATTTCCGTCCCATTTCACGAAATCACTCCCACAAATTGCAGGAAAGCGAGAGCAAAGATGTTACACATCAAAAACACATTTTTTGTATTGCGACTTTCACTTTTTAAATTTTTTTGTATTTGTTTGTAAAGTGGCAACAGAAATACATCATCTGTGAAAATTTCAAATGTCTAGCTGTCACGGCTCATGACGGTACAGCCTGCTGACAGGTACTGACAGGGCTGACCTTTGGGTACGGAACCCTAAAACACACTGCACCGCCACTTTTAAAATGACAACCTACCATTTTTTTTATTTTTTTTTATTCGCAATTAGTAAGCCCTTGGCATCATCTCACCTGATGGTATGTGACGATAATGCCGAAGATGGAAGCAGGCTTACCAAGATTCTCAAAAATAAAAAAGGAGGAGTGTTTTAAGGCGAGGTATTGCTTGGAACAGTTGTCTCTTTCTTTTTCTCTATGTGTAAAGAGTAAAGAAAATAACAACACTTTAACAATTTTTAAATGGTTTTTCGTTTCAATAAAAAACTACAATGAAAGTATAAAAATAATAACATTACTCACTTTGTATTATCATAACAAATATTGTTGTATATTTTTCAAGATGTATACTTTAAAATATTAGTCATAAAAAAGTAAAATTAAAAATTTTAAAAACCCACCGACACAAAAAATGAATTCTAAAAACTAACAAATAATATTTTAAACCTATTATAATTACTATCGTCACATATATTAAGCAAGTTCAAATATTTTATTTTCCAAGCGTTGTCGCGTCGGGGGACCGCTAAGTGAGAAAAAACAGGTGTAGTGTACGATACGAGCGATCTTAAGTTTCATAGTTTCATATAATATAGTCTACGCTCTGCGCGCGAGCTCAGTGTGCGGTATGCGGCGCGGGGGTGGGCGTCACCAAGTGCGGCGACCCGAACGGGCAGACACGTGAGGGCAGACGACGTTGACGGTGGTGTCGATTTTGCGAATTTTTCGGAGTAAATTATTTTGTTGCAATCTGCGACTACACCTGTTTTTCTCACTTAGCGGTCCCCCGACGCGACAACGCTTGGAAAATAAAATATTTGAACTTGCATAATATATGTGACGATAGTAATTATAATAGGTTTAAAATATTATTTGTTAGTTTTTAGAATTCATTTTTTGTGTCGGTGGGTTTTTAAAATTTTTAATTTTACTTTTATTTTGTCCTTTTTAAAGTAGGTATAAATATTAGGAAGGTATTTATAGTGATTAGTTAGTTGAGTTAGTAACTTAGTTTGGTACTAGGTATCATTATTAGTTTCAATTTACTAGATTAAGTATTAACTACCTACTCTAAGGTTCGGTTAAAGATAAGGACCAGAGAAAGCTCTTCAATAATCCGCATGACAGATCAGCTTTAGCAGAATTGATAAGACTAAGAAGTAATAATACACATACATAAGGCTCAATTCCCTGTGGGGCAGAGTCGAAGCGACGCAGCGACGTCAGATCGTCAACTATTAAAGAGCTGATGATCTTCAAACGGCTGATCAGGTCATGGTTACCTTACCATATACTTTCAATACCATTGAAGTAACACGGTACTAAATTTCGAATCGATCGGACATAAGTTAGTCAGATCCCTCATCAACTAGAAAGGAGCTGATGATCAGCTGTAACACGGTACTAAATTTCGAATCGTTCGAACATAATTAAGGAAGTTAGTCAGATCCCCTCATCAACTAGAAAGGAGCTGATGATCTTCAAACGGCTGATCAGGTCATGGTTACCTTACCGTATACTTTCAATATAATTGAAGTAACACGGTACTAAATTTCGAATCGATCGGACTTAAGGAAGTTAGTCAGATCCCCTCATCAACTAGAAAGGAGCTGATGATCTTCAAATGGCTGATCAGGTCACGGTTACCTTACCATATACTTTCAATAACATTGAAGTAACACGGTACTAAATTTCGAATCGTCGAACATAAGGAAGTTAGTCAGATCCCCTCATCAACTAGAAAGGAGCTGATGATCTTCAAACGGCTGATCAGGTCATGGTTACCTTACCATATACTTTCAATACCATTGAAGTAACACGGTACTAAATTTCGAATCGTTCGAACATAAGGAAATTAGTCAGATCCCCTCATCAACTAGAAAGGAGCTGATGATCTTCAAACGGCTGATCAGGTCATGGTTACCTTACCATATACTTTCAATATCATTGAAGTAACACGGTACTAAATTTCGAATCGTCGAACATAAGGAAGTTAGTCAGATCCCCTCATCAACTAGAAAGGAGCTGATGATCTTCAAACGGCTGATCAGGTCATGGTTACCTTACCATATACTTTCAATACCATTGAAGTAACACGGTACTAAATTTCGAATCGTTCGAACATAAGGAAATTAGTCAGATCCCCTCATCAACTAGAAAGGAGCTGATGATCTTCAAACGGCTGATCAGGTCATGGTTACCTTACCATATACTTTCAATATCATTGAAGTAACACGGTACTAAATTTCGAATCGATCGGACATAAGGAAGTTAGTCAGATCCCCTCATCAACTAGAAAGGAGCTGATGATCTTCAAACGGCTGATCAGGTCATGGTTACCTTACCATATACTTTCAATATCATTGAAGTAACACGGTACTAAATTTCGAATCGATCGGACATAAGGAAGTTAGTCAGATCCCCTCATCAACTAGAAAGGAGCTGATGATGTTCAAACGGCTGAACAGATTTTCATGAAACATGGCTAAGAACACTCGGGATAAAATTATCTATGATACAAAAAAAACTAAACGGAAATCGGTTCATCCGTTTGGGAGCTACGATACCACAGACAGATACACAGACAGACAGACAGACAGACAGACACGTCAAACTTATAACACCCCTCTCTTTTGCGTCAGGGGTTAAAAAGAGTTGAAAGTACCGATGTAGACCTATATTTGGGATTTTTTCTATCGAGTCAAAACTGCTCAATCGTGTTTCTAATAGCTTTTGACTTTAAGGAACATCTTAACAATAAGGTATTTTTTTTCAACCTTGTGTTTTTTCAATTGTTTAGGAGTAATGGACTTCAAAGTTAACGAAAATTTTTAATTTTACCGGTGTTTGCTTGTTTCTGCTACATCGTAAAAAAAGGTGCCAAGTGCGTATCGGACCACGCGCAAAATAGGGTCTCGTAGTCTCTTCAAAAATAAATGTATATTATCATCATCATCATATCAGCCGAAGGAAGTCCACTGCTGGACATAGGCCTCCCCCAAGGATCTCCACGACGACCGGTTCTGCGCTGCCCGCATCCAGCGGCTTCCCGCGACCTTCACCAGGTCATCGGTCCACCGAGTGGGATGCCTGCCTACACTACGCTTTCCGGTGCGTGGTCGCCACTCGAGAACTTTACTGACCCAACGGCCGTCTGTTCTACGAGCAATGTGCCCCGCCCACTGCCACTTAAGTTTAGCAATTCTGAGAGCTATGTCGGTTACTTTGGTTCTCTAACGGATCTCCTCGTTTCTGATTCGATCACGCAGAGAAATTCCGAGCATAGCACGCTCCATTGCCCTTTGGGTGACCTTGAGCCTTCTTATGAGGCCCATAGTAAGCGACCATGTCTCAGTTCCGTACGTCATCACTGGCAACACACATTGGTCGGGCTTAGAAAATGCCCTACCACCAACCAAACCGAGTGTTACAAGTTGACCCTACCGGGAATCGAACCTGCGACCTCCTGGTGTGAAGCGAATGGGCTAAACATTACGCCACGGAGGCGGTCAGATTAAACGCAGCTTTTTGAGTATACTACACATTACGTACACGCTACTTTCTGCCACAGATTCGTATACTAGGCCAGCTTTTAATTTGAAGCTCGTATGCTGTTGAGATGACACCGAAGCACCATCCCCGCGTGTGAGATGACCCGAGTGCTTGGACCCGAACCCCATCCCTGCCTTCGAACCCTAAAATAACAATAAAACTTAATTTAAAAATTATAAAACGTAAACCAAGGCTGTTCCAAAATTTCTAAAGTACTGACACTCAGGCAGATATACATTTGGCAAATTATGGTCTTCTTTGCGAAAAATGTTAAAGAAGTACCGTTATAATATATAAAAATATCATCTTTACCAAAATCCGTCCAGTAGTTTGGTTTGTACCGGATGGACATCACATAAACGAGCAATGTAAGTCATAGTATTGCACGTTAAAAGATAACTCATCGAGACAAATCAATAAAGCCGTGAAAGAATTCCTGTACTATTTAAAAAAAATAAAAATAAATAAATTACAGCTCCATTTAGTCTTTACATTAATCTTCTAAATAAATTGTTATTTATTTATACTTGTGTCGTGAAAGAATTCCTGTACTATTTAAAAAAAATAAAAATAAATAAATTACAGCTCCATTTAGTCTTTACATTAATCTTCTAAATAAATTGTTATTTATTTATAGGGGTACTACAGGAACACACGGCAGCGCGCAATTAGTGCTTTTCCCTTTTTTTATAAGATGTACTTAACCCTAAAAATCTATCTTGGACTAGCACTCCGAGGGTTCAGTACCACCATACCTCTCCACACAACTATTTAGGATAATGACAAGGATACCTATTCAGATTTTAAACAAAAGACATTAACGCAAGCGACAAAAATATGCTTTTTTTTGTCAATCGGTTCGGACTCCTTAGCACGATTACGACTCACACTTGGCCAATTTTTTTATTTTTATTTTATTACAGTATTAGAACTATAATCACACCAAGTTTCACGATTGTATATATTACCGTTTTTATGATTGAGCTAAATAAAAAATCCTTGTGAAGACCTATAAAAACACGTTTTTTGTATGAATTTTTTCGCTATTTCTAATTTTTTGTATTTGTTCTTATAGTAGCAACAGAAATACACATTCTGTGATAATTTCAAGTGTCTACCTATTACTTAGTTTTTTTTTTTTTTTTTTTTTTTATTCACAATTGGTAAACCCTTGACAACATCTCACCTGGTGGTAAGTGACGATGTTGCCGAAGATGGAAGCGGCCTTACCAAGATTTCCCCAACGCAATGGGGAGCTGGCTATCTTATCTTCATGCCGGAACACACCAATGATATCAACATTGATGTTTGGCGGCAAGACTTAGATAAGATGGTGGTAGCTAGCCAGGCGGGCTTAGAAAATGCCCTACCACCAACCAAACCGAGTCTTACAATTGACCCCGCCGGGAATCGAACCCGCGACCTCCTGTGTTAAGCCAGTGAACTTTGCCTCTGAGCTACGGAGGCGGTCAGTTCATGAAATACAGCCCGCTGACGGACGGACAGACGGATAGACAGCGGAATTTAGTAATAGGATCCCGTTGGTCACCCGTTGGGTGTATGCAGTCCTAAAAATCACAGAGAAGATACAGTCATTTTCACTTCAAGTTAGCTGGCTCGTTAAATTAACATATGAGAAAAAAATGAGGCTATTTTCAAGTGGCCTCATGTGGTGGCAGCGTTTAATGCAAGCAGGAGAGGTGCAATTTTGTCACTCCCTCCCCGTTCATGTTTTTTAGTCCAAAGGCGGGCGCCACATGAACCACTCTACCGGTAGGTGCCTAGTAAAAGTTTTTCAGTCCTACGGCAGGCGCCACATGAACCACACTACCGGAAGGTGACTAGTAAAAGTTTTTCAGACCCACGGCGGGCGCCACATGAACCACTCTACCGGTAGGTGCCTAGTAAAAGTTTTTTAGTCCTACGGCAGGCGCCACATGAACCACACTACCGGTAGGTGCCTAGTAAAAGTTTTTCAGACCCACGGCGGGCGCCACATGAACCACTCTACCGGTAGGTGCCTAGTAAAAGTTTTTCAGGCCCACGGCGGGCGCCACATGAACCACTCTACCGGTAGGTGCCTAGTAAAAGTTTTTCAGTCCTACGGCAGGCGCCACAAGAACCACACTACCGGTAGGTGCCTAGTAAAAGTTTTTTAGTCCTACGGCAGGCGCCACATGAACCACACTACAGGTAGGTGACTAGTAAAAGTTTTTCAGACCCACGGCGGGCGCCACATGAACCACTCTACCGGTAGGTGCCTAGTAAAAGTTTTTCAGACCCACGGCGGGCGCCACATGAACCACTCTACCGGTAGGTGCCTAGTAAAAGTTTTTCAGTCCTACGGCAGGCGCCACATGAACCACACTACCGGTAGGTGACTAGTAAAAGTTTTTCAGTCCCACGGCAGGCGCCACATGAACCACACTACCGGTAGGTGACTAGTACAAGTTTTTCAGACCCACGGCGGGCGCCACACGAACCACACTACCGGTAGGTGACTAGTAAAAGTTTTTCAGTGCCACGGCGGGCGCCACATGAACCACTCTACCGGTAGGTATCTAGTAAAAGTTGTTCAGCACCACGGCGGGCGTCACATGAACCACACTACCGTTGACTAGTAAAAGTTTTTCAGTCCCACGGCAGGCGCCACATGAACCACACTACCGGTAGGTGACTAGTACAAGTTTTTCAGACCCACGGCGGGCGCCACATGAACTACACTACCAGTAGGTACTTTCAGTCCCACGGCGGGCGGCACATGAACTACACTACCAGTAGGTACTTTCAGACCCACGGCGGGCGCCACATGAACTACACTACCAGTAGGTACTTTCAGTCCCACGGCGGGCGGCACATGAACCACACTATCGGTAGGTACCTAGTAAAAGTTATTCAGTTCCACAGCGGGCGCCCCACGAACTACACTACCGGTAGGTACCTAGTAAAAGTTGTTCAGTACCACGTTGGGCGCCACATAAACCACACTACCGGTAGGTACCTAGTAAAAGTTGTTCAGTACCACGGCGGGCGCCACATGAACTACACTACCAGTAGGTACCTAATAAAAGTTGTTCAGTACCACGGCGGGCGCCACATGAACTACACTACCAGTAGGTACCTAATAAAAGTTGTTCAGTACCACGTTGGGCGCCACATAAACCACACTACCGGTAGGTACCTAGTAAAAGTTGTTCAGTACCACGTTGGGCGCCACATGAACCACACTACCGGTAGGTACCTAGTAAAAGTTGTTCAGTACCACGGCGGGCGCCACATGAACTACACTACCAGTAGGTACTTTCAGTCCCACGGCGGGCGGCACATGAACCACACTATCGGTAGGTACCTAGAAAAAGTTATTCAGTTCCACAGCGGGCGCCCCATGAACTACACTACCGGTAGGTTCCTAGTAAAAGTTGTTCAGTACCACGTTGGGCGCCACATGAACCACACTACCGGTAGGTACCTAGTAAAAGTTGTTCAGTACCACGGCGGGCGCCACATGAACTACACTACCAGTAGGTACCTAATAAAAGTTGTTCAGTACCACGGCGGGCGCCACATGAACTACACTACCAGTAGGTACTTTCAGTCCCACGGCGGGCGCCACATGAACCACTCTACCGGTAGGTGCCTAGTAAAAGTTTTTCAGTCCTACGGCAGGCGCCACAAGAACCACACTACCGGTAGGTGCCTAGTAAAAGTTTATCAGTCCTACGGCAGGCGCCACATGAACCACACTACCGGTAGGTATCTAGTAAAAGTTTTTTTTAACTTAGAACAAAAGTTGTTTTGTCTTGAAAACGAAGACCACACGGAAAGAATGTTGTAAGTCACTAAATAACATGTGTAAAATTTTAAAAGGTGTAGAGACGGAACCACTAGGTTCTTTAATAGTTTATTCCGTTACAAAATAAAACACAAACAAACATACAACTTACAAAACGCGAGATACGCCAAGTGCGAGCGGCGAACGAAGCTGGACGACTGATGCAAATGGCACACGTTTTTGGCGTGCTCTCAGCCAGCAGGTAGATCTGGGCGTGCGTTACCATGGCAACGGAGCCCGAGGGTCCAATAACAGACGTAGCGTTGCATGCTACACATGTTAATATTGAATATCTAGTATCTCATTGACTAATACTAGTAAGGATTAATTAGGAAAAGCAAAACACGTTAAAAAAAACGACTTCCATCGCAACCACTTAGTACGCTCTTGCATTGTTGTTTTTGGTTTTTGTTAATTTTTCAAAAAAGTCCTACACAGATTTTGATAAAATTTATACTAGACCAACTCGGCAGCATACCCCAGCGAATAAAAAAAGAACCATGAAAATCAGTTCACAATCTGCGAAGATATCGCGTAAAAAACACACACAAAAAACATACAGACCAATTGAGCATCCCTTACTTTTTGCAATCAGTTGATTTTTAACATGATAAAGTCCATTTCTACAAAAGGTGAGTCACCAGATATTTTCCGAGTGGTCTGCAAATGTGCTCCATTACGCATCACACCCTGTATATTTATATTGGTATTACATAAGATAAGATAGACAGATCCGCCTGGCTAGCTACCACCATCTTATCTAAGTCTTGCCGCCAAACATCAATGTTAACAACATTGATGTGTTCCGGCATGAAGATAAGATAGCCAGTTCTCCATTGCGTTGGGGAATCTTGGTAAGCCCGCTTCCATCTTCGGCATCACCGTCACTTACCATCAGGTGTGATGATGCCAAGGGCTTACCAATTGTGAATAAAAAAAAAGCTTCAGTTTAATCCTATACTAATCCAAATAGCAAGCTTCGTGTAACTTTGGGTAACTTAACTTAACTTTTTTTTTTTGAAAAAAAAGTTTGTGGCGCCCTATACGCGCAAACAATATTTTTTCCTTCGTGCTTGGCGAATATCACATTTATTGCTACAGAAATGGAAAAAATTAAATTAAAAATTTAAAAAACCCCCGACAAAAACCTCTAAAAAGTAAACAATAATATGTATTGACCCTTTGAGTTTAATTTAAGTAGTAATATTTTGATCCAAGAGTCGTCGCGTAGGGGGACCGCTAAGTTGTGAAGTTATTACTAATTAGTTGTAGTAAAGTAAATCAGTTGTATTCTGTTTTTATTTTATTTACTTTTTAGAGGTTTTTGTCGGGGTTTTTTTAAATTTTTAATTTAATTTTTATTTCGTGCTTTTTAAACTTTACATAACTATTACATACAATCGAAACTCTACCCCCACATTCATACAAATAGTTTCCGGGACGAAACACGATACTGCGACACAAAATCTAGCCTATTTTGAATCGATCAAGCCTGTGGAAGTTGCTCACCTCCCTTGTTTGAAGCTGCAATTAAATGTGTTATAACCATTAAACTTCAAATCCATGGACCCATGGAAGTTTTTTACTTTTTTAACAGCAGATTCCAGGAGATGCTGCAGCATCAGGTCAAGGTTACCATATTATATCTAACACCTATTCATTGAGACTATTCTAATAATTTCTATTCTAATTCTATTTAAAAGTGTGTGTAACACCTATTTGAAATAAATTGTTTTGAATATTTTTTTTGAGCCCAAACACGATACTTCTACTGAAAGTTTTTGAGGAGTTGGGTATTCTGTAGATTCTAGGAGATGCTGCATCAACAGTTCAAGGTTATCATGGTTTTGCAATATTTTTACATTAACAGGGCACCAAATTTTGAATCGATCAGACCTGTATAAGTTGCCCAGATCCCTTAGTCACCTAGATAAGAGCTGATAACCCTCAAACGGCTGAACAGATCTTTATCGATTATAGCTAAGAACCACCGCAAGGAAACTTGTTTCACATAAAAAAAACCGCATCAAAATCGGTCCATCCGTTCGAGAGTTGCGATGCCACAGACAAACAGACACAAACACACAGAAATTGGCGTCAAACTTATAACACCCCTCTTTTTGCGTCGGGGGTTTATATAAGAAATCAAAGCGAAGGTTTATCTCAATAATATTTAGTTCACAGTTAGTCATAGTTTCAGGTACGTAGGTATGTCAAAAATTTAACGGATTTTAACAACATCAGCTCACCGTGTTGCCACCATTGCATTGTATGCAGAATTAAATACTGATCAAAACGAGTCCAAACACGACATATCTGCTATTTTTTTTTAAGAGTGTACTAGTGTGCTGGATATCCTGGCCGCAGCATCAGCTCACCGTGTTGCCACCATTGCATTGTATGCAGAATCAAATACTGATCAAAACGAGTCCAAACACGACATATCTGCTATTATTTTTTTAAGAGTGTGCTAGTGTTCTGGATATCCTGGCCGCAGCATCAGCTCACCGTGTTGCCACCATTGCATTGTATGCAGAATCAAATACTGATCAAAACGAGTCCAAACACGACATATCTGCTATTATTTTTTTAAGAGTGTACTAGTGTGCTGGATATCCTGGCCGCAGCATCAGCTCACCGTGTTGCCACCATTGCATTGTATGCAGAATCAAATACTGATCAAAACGAGTCCAAACACGACATATCTGCTATTATTTTTTTAAGAGTGTGCTAGTGTTCTGGATATCCTGGCTGCAGCATCAGACCAAGAGTTCCATAATCCTGCATAGTTATTAAGCATACATGAGTGTTTCAAGTTTTTGGTCACATGTATGTTTGAAAGTAAAGTAAATACACATTAAGAGTCTAAGAACCCTACCGCAGCTAACAAAAGAGCTGATGACCTTGAAACGGCTAAACCGATTTTGATAAAACGTATCTAAGAACCATCGCCAAAAAACCTGCTTCTAAATAAAAAAAACCGCATCCAAATCGGTTAACCCGTTTGAGAGCTACGGTGCCACAGACAGACACACAGACACACACACACACATAGCGGTCAAACTTATAACACCCCTCTTTTTTGCGTCGGGGGTTTATATAAGAAATCAAAGCGAAGGTTTATCTCAATAATATTTAGTTCACAGTTAGTCATAGTTTCAGGTACGTAGGTATGTCAAAAATTTAACGGATTTTAACAACATCAGCTCACCGTGTTGCCACCATTGCATTGTATGCAGAATTAAATACTGATCAAAACGAGTCCAAACACGACATATCTGCTATTTTTTTTTAAGAGTGTACTAGTGTGCTGGATATCCTGGCCGCAGCATCAGCTCACCGTGTTGCCACCATTGCATTGTATGCAGAATCAAATACTGATCAAAACGAGTCCAAACACGACATATCTGCTATTATTTTTTTAAGAGTGTGCTAGTGTTCTGGATATCCTGGCCGCAGCATCAGCTCACCGTGTTGCCACCATTGCATTGTATGCAGAATCAAATACTGATCAAAACGAGTCCAAACACGACATATCTGCTATTATTTTTTTAAGAGTGTACTAGTGTGCTGGATATCCTGGCCGCAGCATCAGCTCACCGTGTTTCCACCATTGCATTGTATGCAGAATCAAATACTGATCAAAACGAGTCCAAACACGACATATCTGCTATTATTTTTTTAAGAGTGTGCTAGTGTTCTGGATATCCTGGCTGCAGCATCAGACCAAGAGTTCCATAATCCTGCATAGTTATTAAGCATACATGAGTGTTTCAAGTTTTTGGTCACATGTATGTTTGAAAGTAAAGTAAATACACATTAAGAGTCTAAGAACCCTACCGCAGCTAACAAAAGAGTTGATGACCTTGAAACGGCTGAACCGATTTTGATAAAACGTATCTAAGAACCATCGCCAAAAAACCTGCTTCTAAATAAAAAAAACCGCATCCAAATCGGTTAACCCGTTTGAGAGCTACGGTGCCACAGACAGACACACAGACACACACACACATAGCGGTCAAACTTATAACACCCCTCTTTTTTGCGTCGGGGGTTAAAAAGAGATTGTTGGATGGCCAAAAAAACATATTCACTAAATTATTTTACTTGCTACAAAAAATGGAGTGCTAGTTGCTACGCTGACAGTAAATAAATAAAACAAATTTCATGTCGAGATAGGATATCCATATCTAAAAATATTTTCACCAGCGACATCGGAATTGTGCACGAAACGGTTTGAAAAAGGCGTAGGCGGCCAAAAATGGCATGTATTTTATTCACGACCCGCCAGTAAAGCTATCAGACACGTCCAAACTTCGGCGAGTGCAGCTGCTTTATTTCCGTTCGACCTGTCCCGTTCGACGCTATTCCTGGCATACCACCGCATAGTGGTTGCCACAGAGAGAAACCCGAACGTGACAGACCAGTTTCTTTTGCTGTCAACTTGCTAGAAGCATCTGTATAGAAAAAAAGTCTATTTTTACCCGACTACGATAAAAGGAGGGTTGTGTTTTTGACGACCGCGCACCGGAAAACGTAGCGTAGGTAGGCCTTCCACTCGGACCGATGAAGGTCCTGGTGAAGGTCGCGGGAAGCCGCTGGATGCGGGCAGCGCAGGACCGATCGTCATGAAAATCCTTAGGGGAGGCCTATGTCCAGCAGTGATATGATATGATGATGATGTTTTTGACAGTCTATGTATGTATGTATATATGTATTTATGTTCATCTGTTCCTTCTTATTTCCTTAACCACTTAACCGATCTTCACAATTAATGAGGTATAGGTCTTTAGATTTTTCTATCATTCCGCGTGTCATAGGACCAACATGGCTGCTTTTATAGGTGAATTAAACAACCAAAAAAAATTTTTTTTTCGATCTTCATATCATTTTTAATATCATAGGAAAGTCTTGACTTGAATATATATACGTATAGTAAACATAAATTTGTATCGTATTAACGTGTATAAGAAAAAAATCCTTATGCTGAATTTAAAAAAAGTACCTGAGAAAAATGAAAGTCCAAATTGTTGCAACACCCGTATTTTTTACAAAATTCAGTTAAATAAAAAAGCAACTTTTCTTTTTTAAACCAATTTTATCAGCACACATGGGTAAATAAGGTGGCAATATTTCCCTTGAATTCTGCTTTGCTCTAATTAAACTAATGAAACCCGCTTTACGACTCGCAAGCAACGAGTCTTCCCTTTTAACGTCTAAATAAATACAGTTTCACTTTATATACGTCCCATAAAGAGACGCATCGAAGCATCCCTGCTTTAGCCAGACATGTTCGTTTCACACACAACCCAAATGCAAGTCCTGACAGTCGGCAAGCTGTATTCAGCGACACGGCTCTGCACTACCGAACCTGAATATTTAATTGCCATTACTTTGCGATTGCCTTAATTGCAATTAAATGTCATAAAGAGACGAGCAAATCAATGAAGCAGATTGGCAATTGTGACAAAAATAATGGTAACTGGGGATAAAAACCCTTACGGAATTTGCCACATATAATACGTAAGATTTAGAGGTAATAAATTAAAATATATATTTAGAGGTAATAAATTAAAATATAATTTAAAATTTGTATTTAATAACAGCTAGTATCAAAAGAAATTGGTCACCGTGAAATGTAAAATGGTACTTATAATAATATCAATTTTCAATAGGTTGAGAGACTATGACTAAAATTGAACATGGAGTACAAACGTGTGATTACACTTTTAGTTATTGCTAAACCTTAATAAGTAGTAGAAGGGACAATCCATACGTATAGATTGTTACACTTAATTCTGTGATAGATAATATCTTAAATTAAACGTAAAAAGGCACACATAAAATAATAACACTGTTCAATTTCTAAAGTTCATGAAAACCAAAAGGAATCTTGACCGGGGAATAGGGAAATGTGAAGAAAAAAGGTGACTACTTCCCTTCGCAGGTGGAACGACGGTGTTAGATGCTCAGGCTGACGAAAAAGGTATTCGAGCTGTACCAGCCAAGACTCGATCAGTTATTTGCTTAGCCTGCTGATGTAATACGTCGGCTATTTCGCTGTTATTTTATTAGTTGTCCATTAGGTACTCGGTAAAAACCCTTGAAATATCGGCAAAGGATCTGTAATATACTAAAAAACTGCACCATACAACTTTGAAAAACAGCAAAAAGCAACTTATTAAATTTATAATCTTATTTTCGGTCAAAAATAGGTTTGCGGTGACCACCATTCCATTGTTATTTTTTCAATCTCTCATCTTCTTGTCAAAAAGAAACAAATTTTTTCAAATTCAATTTCCATAGACGAACAAAATCTAACGAGAATTTAATTATGAAACGCAAAAAGGAGATTGGCTCGAAACGATAGTTTGCGTTTCAAAATACCCACAAACTCACAAAAAAAAAGTTGTGAAGTCAAAAATTTTTTTTTTGAAATTTGGACAACCCTATGGACGTTGGACAGCCTGAAGAAGAAAAAATAAAAACTCTCTAAGTAACTAGTTAACTACAAACGTTTACTTGAAGCTGGTAGAAATTAACATTTATACACGATTCGCGTACACATACAAACGCCAAAAACTCCATCTAAAAGTGAACAAACTTAATAACCCCAACAACACACTAGTGTTAAGGGATCGCTATGCACAGCCTAAAACTAGTCAATTAATTAGGAAAGAGCATAACTAAACAACTAACTAAAACTAGATAATATAAAGAGAGAACGAAGAAGAAAAAAACGGAGCACTTCGCACAATAGGCAAGTAGGGCTGTCAAGCTTAACACTTCTCGAGGGAAAAACCACACAACTAGTAAAACATTAAAGACCAATAGGGTTGACAAAAACTGAAAAAAACTTGCAAAACATTGTCGGTTACCCCAGCGAAAATGTGGACAAAAGCGGTAAAGGCGAATGCGTGAAAAATCCGACTCACGGATAAAATTAACACCGGAAGTCTGAAACGCGATACGCAAGAGTCTAAAGGGACAACTCTACCGAAAAATAGGCCATTTGAGGTAAGACAAGGGCAAGATTAATGAAAGAAATTTGAAAAATGGAAAATTGTTATAAGACCTCAAGAAACCTAAACAATACTGCGGAATACAGAAACGTTGTCACATAAAAGTGAACAGGGTACGCCAAAAATTTAAGGAGTATCTCGCAAAGCAACGCGTAAAAATATTCCAAACAGTAACCCTTAAAGATTTTTCCCTTAAACCAACGTTAAATAATCGTGAACTAAAAGTAAGTCTGTCCCGACTTTCGATTGAAAGAAATCTAGAGTCTGGCCATCGACTACTTAAATAAAAATTCTCTTGGAATCGTAAGGGAATACACAGGCAAAAACAACTCAACAACGCGTAAGCGATTATCCGAAAGAGGTATAATGCCATTAAGCCGGGGGAAAAACGACCCGTGTGAAGAGAAGCAAAAAAATACCGTACATACAAACAAAAAAACCACACGTTTCCAAGAAAACTGCACGATTAAATTAAGTAAGGGGGTTTTGAGGTATTAAAACTTGAACCATATTATCCGGAAAACGGATACACCCACGAACGACAAAAAAACGGGTTCGTTAGGGAAAGATTAAAGGCAGAAAAGGGGATAAAACATTAGTTCGGGCGCCATAAATATGTGACAAAAATAATGGTAACTGGGGATAAATTATTATTATTAATTTTATTATTAATCATTTATTTCAGACAGGTAGTCCATATTTAGGTTAGTATATTACAAAAATCTTAAAATTAATATTAGTGTACAAATTGATAATGACTTAAAATTACGGATTTAATAAACATTATAAATATTAAAATTTAATAAACTTATCTATTTAAATTAAAAATAACTACTCTAGAACCCGTATGGGTACAGTCCCAGTGTTTAAGAAAGGGACTGTCCAACTTGTCTCCCATGATTTTCAGAAAACTGTTGGCGCTGCCACTCACGCGACTCATCAACGATGCCACTCTCTTTCTAATTATACTCTGAAAGGAATCAGTGCGAGCCTCCGCGAACATCGCCGATGCACTGCAGTAAAGTGGCAGCCCCAGCAGTAACCTGAACCCGTTGTTGTATTGGATCCGCAGAGCGTTGAAGGCTTTCTGCGTGTACCTGACCCACAGACTGCACGTATAAAATGACTGGCAGTACGCTTTAAAAAGTGTAACCTTGACTTCGCGCGTGCTACGTGCAAATCTGCGGGCAAGCATGTTACATCTAACCGCCAACGCCCTGCGTTCCCTCTCCATGTCCATGTCATCATTTTGATCTTCAGTGACCCAATGTCCCAAATACTTAAAATGCTCAACTATTGCAAGAGGCGAGCCACATAGATAGACAGGTGGTATTGTCTTCGGCTTCTTAGTGCCTGTTTTAAAAACAAGTAATTTGCTCTTCTTGGCATTGTATTTGAGACCGTGGGCCACCGCATAACTTTCACATGTCTTGACCAGTTTCCTCAGAGCACTGATCGATGGGCTCAGCAAAACCATATCATCAGCATAACTGATATTGTTGACACATTTTCCGTCAATAGAGCATCCAATACCGGCCTTGCTGAGCTCAACGATCAAGTTGTTCATATATAGGTTGAAAAGTCTGGGAGAGCTTAAGCCACCCTGCCTAACCCCACATTCCAACCCATATTCCCTTGAGAATGACCCTGCCCACCTAACCATATTAGTCTGATGACCGTACCAATACTTGAGCAGGCAAATCAGCTCTTTTGGAGTACTGGTATCCTTAAATAGCTTGTCCCATAGCACATAAAAAAAAAAAAAAATTAAAATTTAAACTGTTTATTTCAATAAAAACAAGGAAATATGATGCCACACAAAAAACGCAAATCTTGATAAGAAGATTATGTGCGTTTATTGTTAGTTGCACAGCTCGCAATTTGAGCGTCTGGATGTCCACCAGCCTCGTCAGTTAGGTACTTTTTCTGAGCAAGGAAAGTTTTAAGGATCTTTTTTGTTTGGTTGTTGTTACTATTTTCTATTTTTTCTACAAGGTCTTTAGGTAGATTGTTTAGGATACAAGGTAGTGTGCACCTCCAGACTCTCTTACCATATACATTATTAGATTTAGGTATACAAAATAAAGGAAGATATGACAAATTACGCATATTACCAGGTCTTACACGTTTTTCTAGTTGATTTATGTTATTGTTATATTGTGTTACAATTGCAAGTTTCACTTTGTCGTACACATTTAGAACATTACAGTATTTGAATAACTTGTCGTAGTTGTCTTTGTATTTATATTTAATTTTTAGAGGGACAATAGTTTTTAGCATTCTTAATTGTAAGTTGTAGATATTATGTAAATAAGTTTTGTATGTCCTACCATAGCTTGACAATCCATAGCTTATTACAGAATCTGCCAATGACAAGTAAAGTAGTCTCAGTGTATTATACGGAAGCTTGTGTTTAAGTACACTAAGTTTAGCTAGTATTGATCTCAGTTTACTGCACACATGGTCCACATGTGGTCCCCAATTAAATTTATGGTCGATCTTTAGCCCAAGGTAAGTATGTTGGTAGACAATATGAAGAGGCT
The DNA here is from genome assembly GCA_947284805.1 of Coleophora flavipennella. Taxonomy (NCBI): domain Eukaryota; kingdom Metazoa; phylum Arthropoda; class Insecta; order Lepidoptera; family Coleophoridae; genus Coleophora; species Coleophora flavipennella. The sequence goes on from OX369273.1 coordinate 2,715,349, forward strand.
TACAGACACAAGTATTGGTTCGTAGGTGCATGCAGTTGTGGTCATGGGCCACGATGGTGGGAGTGTCGGTAACTGTTTTGTAAGGAGAATGAATGTACATCAGTATAGTTTTATCGTAGTTTATCGACAGTCCCACGTCGTGTGCCCATTTACACAGTAGATCAAAATCTTCCTGGAGTCTAGCCTGGGCTATTTTAATATCCTGGTGGGCAGTTACAAGACATGTGTCGTCTGCAAATTGGTACACAGAGCCATGGCGGAATATTTTACACATATCGTTAACGTAAATTAAGTATTCAGTTGGACCTAGTATAGAACCTTGGGCCGTGCCGTGTAGGGTTGGAACAAGGTCACTTATTTCGTCTGCAATGCTGACTGTGTTATATCTATTGGTATGATAATTTTTAAGCAATTCCAGCACTGGTCCCTGTATACCATTCTGCTGCATTTTCTTGTACAGGGTGTTATAATTTAAAGTATCAAATGCTTTGCTAAAGTCTATCATGATTGATAGGACATGTTTTTTTTCGTCTAGATAAGAATTTATTTCATCTGTAAATAAGGACAATAATTGTGAAGTACTTTTGTTTCTTTGGAATCCAAATTGTTTCTCGTGAATAATGCCATTACTTGATAAGAATTGATTAATTACTTGGCCAAGATATTTTTCTATTATTTTGTCTATGCAAGATAAAATTGTTATCGGTCTATAGTTATTGGTATCTGTATAGCTACCTTTTTTGTGAATTGGTCTGATTAGACCAATTTTTAATTTTTCAGGATAAATAGATCTAGAAATGCATACATTAGTTAGGTGGGTTAACACTGGGGTCATTTTGTCACCTATGTATTTTATGTCCTTAGCACGAATCTTATCGTACCCTGGGCGTTTTTTGTCATTTAGGTTATTTACAATTTTGAACATAATTTCTTCGTTAATTTTATTAAGTTTTAATGATAGACTTGGGGTGTAAGTCTCGTCAAGTAACATCATAAGATACAAGGTCGAATGCCTTCGACAAATCCAAGAAACATGCATACACAGGGGTTTTTCTCTCAGTGTAGTACCGGACAGTCTGCTTGAGACAAAGGATCGCAGTTTCTGTGGATAGACCAGGCCTGAAACCAAATTGTCCGTCCGCTAAGGGCACATATTTGCCAAGTTCTTGATCAAGCAGACCATCCAGCACCTTAGCTATAACGGTAGCCAAAGAGATGGGTCTATAATTGGATCTGTCGGAGGCATCGCCCGTGCGATTTTTTATGATAGGCACCACAATTGTCTCCATGAGACTGGGCGGTAAATAGCAATGGCTAATGCAAAGATTGTACAGCATCGTAAGTACACGGGGCAAGTGAACGCCTGCTCTCTGTAAGTGCTCAACGCTAAGACCATCCTTTCCTGGTGATTTACCTCTTGACATAGTCATTATGGCTCTGGAGACATTCTTTACAGAGAAACGAATAGGCTTTCCACCTGAGATGTTTCCAGCGTCGAGCACACGCAGCTGAGTGGTCAATGAACTTTCCACTATAAATTGCTCTTTAAACATATTAGCGATTTCTTCTGCATTGTTAATTCCATTTATATCAGCTGGTAAACTAGTTTTAGGACTTAGTTTATTTGTGCTTTTCCAAAAACTACTAAAGTCCTTAGCATCGTGGTGTGTGGCAAGAATATCCATTTTAAGTTGCAACTGTCTGTCTTGGCACCATTTAAGCCGCGACTTAAAGTGTTTTCTGGACTCGCACATACTATCATACACCTGTCCGCCACTGGGCTTCCCATATAATAACCACAACTGAAAACTTAGCCTAGCTTCGTTGTGCGCTTGTCTAACATATTTGTTCCAACCTATAACGTGCCTAATTTTTCTACATTCTCTTTCGTCATAACTCTCTTCTGCTGCCTTTTGCAATATACTGACTATTTCATTATACATTTTATTTAAAATCTGTCTATGATCTTTATCGTTACAAAAACTGTCTGCACACGAACTTAATTCCTGCGGGAAATCAATATCTCTCAATTTATTCCACGTTATCTCAAAATATTTATTTATTTGCCTATCATCTCTTTCCCCCCAAAGTATTTTATTGCATGTATTGTCAAATTTGATTTTATGTTTCAGTTTTTCTATATTACACGTAATTTGCAATGGAAAATGATCTGACCATAGAGTATCATAAAGTACACTTACATTAGTAACAGAATGCCCAGCTGACCCTGTGACCAGACAATGATCCAGCCAACGTCTAGTACCGTGAGCTTCACTTATATACGTGTATGTCCCTGATGAAATTCCCAAGCGATCAACATCCACACAGAGCCAACTTTGCTCTGTACAAAATTTTGTCATTTCCTGGTAGAACAGTTCCCCAGGATGCGCATTAAAGTCTCCTAATATGTATATTGCATCCACACCACTGTTTTCTATGACAGCACTTATCTCACTCATGCAGTCCGTAAATTCGCACAAATTATTCACACAATCTACCGGCATGTAAACGGAAAACACTATAAAACTACGTTTCTGCACTTCAATTTGTATTGCCGCAATGCGCGCGCTTACGCACTGAATCACTGTGACCGCACTGAAGACACCTTTTCTCCACATGATGGCCATGATAAAACCCTTACGGAATTTGCCACATATAATACGTAAGATTTAGAGGTAATAAATTAAAATATATATTTAGAGGTAATAAATTAAAATATAATTTAAAATTTGTATTTAATAACAGCTAGTATCAAAAGAAATTGGTCACCGCGAAATGTAAAATGGTACTTATAATAATATCAATTTTCAATAGGTTGAGAGACTATGACTAAAATTGAACATGGAGTACAAACGTGTGATTACACTTTTAGTTATTGCTAAACCTTAATAAGTAGTAGAAGGGACAATCCATACGTATAGATTGTTACTCTTAATTCTGTGATAGATAATACCTTAAATTAAACGTAAAAAGGCACACATAAAATAATAACACTGTTCAATTTCTAAAGTTCATGAAAACCAAAAGGAATCTTGACCGGGGAATAGGGAAATGTGAAGAAAAAAGGTGACTACTTCCCTTCGCAGGTGGCACGACGGTGGTGGATGCTCAGGCTGACGAAAAAGGTATTCGAGCTGTACCAGCCAAGACTCGATCAGTTATTTGCTTAGCCTGCTGATGTAATACGTCGGCTATTTCGCCGTTATTATATTAGTTGTCCATTAGGTACTCGGTAAAAACCCTTGAAATATCGGCAAAGGATCTGTAATATACTAAAAAACTGCACCATACAACTTTGAAAAACAGCAAAAGGCAACTTATTAAATTTATAATCTTATTTTCGGTCAAAAATAGGTTTGCGGTGACCACCATTCCATTGGTATTTTTTTAATCTCTCATTTTCTTGTCAAAAAGAAACAATTTTTTTCAAATTCAATTTCCATAGACGAACAAAATCTAACGAGAATTTAATTATGAAACGCAAAAAGGAGATTGGCTCGAAACGATAGTTTGCGTTTCACAATGCAGTTAATGAAGCCTGCTAACCGGAGCTATTTCTTAGACAATCATCTATCCTATCTTTAAACTTTACGTGGTCTTACCTATGAAATTGCCGATTGGGTGAAAAAGTTTAAAATAGAAAATTGATGTAAAATTTTTTAGTTATTTAAACAAAAATTTTTTTTTCAAAACAATATCAAGGTTCTAATTTAAATAGTTGTATATTTATGCCAATCGTATAAATATTTTAAGAACACGGTGTCTATAAATCCAACCGCCGACGAGTTAACTTTTAAAAAAAACAGCTATTTTTAAAGCAAAAAAAAGTACACATTAATATTTTTTCTATTTTTGGTGATTTGTTTTATCAGTTTTTTCATTACTTATATCATATCTGCGTATCACCATATCAGCTCATACACGTCCCCACCGAGGGGCTCGAGCCTACCCTGAATTAGGGCGATCGGGCCTTAGTCGACCACGCGGACCCAGTGCAGGTTGGTCAACTTCGCACACCACCACCTGCGAGTTCTTTGCGTATACCCCACATAGAATGAACATGGACAAGACGAAAATTATGTCAAACGTCCGTGTCATACCTACTCCTCTGAAGGTTGGAGGCTCTACACTCGAAGTTGTTACCGAATATGTATACCTGGGACAAACAGTCCAGTTAGGTAGGTCCAACTTCGAGAAAGAGATCAATCGTCGAATCCAACTCGGCTGGGCAGCGTTCGGGAAGCTTCGCAATATCTTTACGTCCCAGATACCGCAGTGTCTCAAGACCAACGTCTTCGACCAGTGTGTGTTGCCAGTGATGACGTACGGAACTGAGACATGGTCGCTTACTATGGGCCTCATAAGAAGGCTCAAGGTCACCCAAAGGGCAATGGAGCGTGCTATACTCGGAGTTTCTCTACGTGATCAAATCAGAAACGAGGAGATCCGTAGGAGAACCAAAGTAATCGACATAGCTCTCAGAATTGCTAAACTTAAGTGGCAGTGGGTGGGGCACATTGCTCGTAGAACAGATGGCCGTTGGGGCAGTAAAGTTCTCGAGTGGCGACCACGCACCGGAAAGCGTAGTGTAGGCAGGCCTCCCACTCGTTGGACCGATGACCTGGTGAAGGTCGCGGGAAGCCGCTGGATGCGGGCAGCGCAGAACCGGTCGTCGTGGAGATCCTTGGGGGAGGCCGTTGAATAGGTCTTTCAAAACTACTGGGAGTTTATTAAAACCTTTTTTCGATTCAGGTCTCGAATTGCGAAATATTAAGCTTTAAAGTGCTAATTTTTGATAGAGTCGAGTGTCGTCCCCGCCCCGCCCTCCTAAAAGCTAAACCACTATTTCAGGATATCTGAAAAAATTGTAAACAGAAGTAAATATAATCAATTTAAAAGGAAAACTATCGCGGCTAAGTAGGCTTTCTTAGTTTAGGAGTTATTAGTCGACCAACTTAAGATGTGCAGTTGGATTAGTAAAAAGTTTGTTTGTTTGTGAACTCTTTATTCTACAACAAAATATACAATTATACGATTAGATACAGAATAGCAGTAGCATGCACAAAGTCGGACGTATCCCAAACAGGAATCCCAAAAAGTTCATAGATTTTCCCTACAAAATGTTCTATTCATCATCATGTCAGCTCATATACGTCCCCACCGAGGGGCTCGAGCCTACCCTGAATTAGGGCGATCGGGCCTTAGTCGACCACGCGGGCCCAGTGCGGGTTGGTCAACTTCACACACAACCTGCGAGTTTCTTCGCAGGCGTGTGCAGGTTTCCTCACGATGTTTTCCTTCACCGTTAAAGCAATCGGTAAGTATATGTACGTAAGTTTTTTTGAAAAACTCATTGGTACATTGGCCGTCCAGATTTGAACCCGGTACCTCTGGTTAGATGGACCGAGTCGTTACCGGTTGAGCCACCGACGCTTTTTGTTCTATTACCAACTGCAAATGTAATTTTGTTTTTTTTAATATGCATTGATTTTTTGAAAAGACTATGGAAACCAACTTTGCGCGAGTCCGACTCGAACTTGGCCAGTTTTTTATGTTTAAACTTCCAATAAAGTTCATATGTCAACATGTAAACTATAGAATTGGAATTTCAAAGTCAATGTTCGCAGCGAGCGGCAGTATTTTATTTATGACTGCAGTGGAGTTTCTTATTTTTCGCGCAGTGTTTCACTCGTGCATTTCCAAGGAGCCGGCACCCCGCACCCGGCACGTGATACTCGTAGCAGCCGCTCGCTAGTTCCTCTTTGCTTTCATAAATATTTTCTACACATGACAATGCGCTGTCTTTCAATAGCACAAGCGTTCACAAAGTTTTTAGCTTGCGAACATGTTTGCGATTGTTCTTGGTGAAGCGAGGGAATTAAAATCACACTAATATTATTAAGGCGAAGGTTTGTGAGTGTGCGAGTATGTATGTTTGTTACTTCTTCACGCAAAAACTACTGAACGGATCTGGCTGAAATTTGGTAGGTAAACCTGGATTAACACATAGGCTACGTGTATTTACGCTCGCGAGCCGCTTGCGGCTCGCGCACTGCGCACCCTCGAAAAGTCATAGAAACGTTGTCCACGCGGGTAAAGTCGCAGGAAACAGCTAGTATTAAATATAGTTACTTAAGCATACGTACCTATACCACGTAAATATTTTTTTGTAAACCAGCCGTCTTCTTGAAATAATGGGAACAAACCTACGAAGGCAACTATACAGGATGTAACAAAAGTGGTGTAGCTCCCGTTAACTGGGGCTTCTACTCATCATACTGAACAACTTTTTTTCTATGACTTTGCTAAAAACGTATTTTTTTTTACTTTTCATACAAACCGATCACCTGATCGACCGGTTTTGTGCATTTTAGTATGGAGGTACTAATTTTTTTTTGAGAACGGACTATGTTATTAGGTTCTTCGGAGAAAGTTGTTCAGTATGACGAGTAGAACCCCCAGTTAACGGAACCTACAACAATTTTGTTACAACCTGTATAGCGTAACGCCCAAGAATCGAAGAAAAAACTTCTTGTTTTCTGTCCTCATGTTTAATACATACATAATTCTTTTTAAAAAAGGGAGGGACCGAACTGTGACGTGTCATTCAATGTCGCACTGGGGAAAGCGGTAGCTAGCATTACTTAGCAACGGGCTTGAGGTATGGAGATGTCTGAGTCCGTCCCTGGATGCGCCACCGGAGGCACATACAGCGCGACAGGGCCGCCTCTAACTTAAACCTAACTTAGATGTACGGCCTCCCGAGACCCGCATTGAAAACCCTCGGCCCACATTAACTTGAGGAAACAAGACTATTGTGAGAGAATAAACGCGTTAAAAATGCTAGGAATTATTTTGCCAAGTCTTTTATGTCTCGCGTGTTTTATGAATCGCAACGTTGCAGTTTTCAACTTTGCGTTTGAGTTTGCTGTGTTTTGTTTTGTGAGTAAAATAAAAGAATATCTAAACAGTAAACAGTTATAACCGCCTCCGTGGCGTTATGGTTAGTCTATTCGTTTCACACCAGAAGGTCGCGGGTTCTATTCCCGGTGGAGTCAACTTGAAAGACTCAGTTTGGTTGGTCGTAGGGCATTTTCTAAGCCCACCATCTTATCTAAGTCTTGCCGCCAAATATCAGTGTTAATAACATTGATGGGTCCCGGCTTAAAGATGAGATAGCTAGTTCTCCATTGCGTTGGGGAATTTCAGTAAGCCCGCTTCCATCTTCGGCGTCATCGTCACTTACCATCAGGTGAGATGATGCCAAGGGCTAACTAATTGTGAATAAAAAAAGGAAAAGTAAATTAAAAATGTACAGAGGCCAGCACATCAAGCTAGACACTTTGAACTTTGTACCGTTCTTATGCCGTACGCGTAAGGATCAGAATCGCACTGCGAGTGTCTAGCTTGATGTGCTGGCCTCTGTACCTACAGTTTAGAGTTCAATCTCTCTCTTATTGTGTGGCACAATTAACCGTGCTATCCAAGGGATAGACGGCGGTTGCATGGTGTTGCAATTAGCATCACCCGCGGTCACATGTAGGTCATTTAGATTTGCACCTACGGACTTGTGCAACGCGACCTTCATACACATATGGAATCAGATGTGCAGGTTTCCTCACGATGTTTCCCTAAGTTCAATTAAAAGTTACTATACCATTCTGTAAAAAAAGTATGTCATGTACTTCATAGCTTTGAAAATGTTTGTCAAAATAATGTTACTCACAACTGAATCTTCGCCTCAGCTACTGTCGTAAATTTCAGTTCAATTCCCTCCCCTTATATATAGCATATCTCTGTTCAATTCAATGTATTTATTCAAAATAGGTGCAAATTACACTCTTTCTGATAGTCATAAAATAACAATAACATAATTTCATTTGTGAAAAATCAAGAAATAAACAATGATTAGTTTATAATGTCAAAATGCAATCCTAGAAATAAACCATATTATGTCATTAGAACATGAAAACATTATGACACAAAAAGTTATACATAAAAATAATTGATACTTTTGAGAAGAGTAGGCCAGTTCACACGCACAGCACCCGGTCCCGAGTATAACGCGAGATTTAGTCATCGCTCCCATCAAACATATTAGAGGGAAAGGAACAAGCCAGCGAAATAAAATATTAACGAATAATAGGTACATTGGATTGCAAGTAAGTCTGAGTCAGGATCGGCGAGGAGCCATCGCTTACGTCTGTCTGAAGTTCACGGCAACTTCTCGCCATAAACTCCGCCGAACGCTCCTTGAGTGACGGACTGATTAAATTTTCATACGGCCAAGCCTACCCGCATTTATTTTCGACTTGTTTTAGTAAAATTTCCCACAGAACGTTCCACCAATCCCTGAGGCTTTCCATGTCTGTCATTTGCACGCATGGAAAGGTAGTCAGAAGGTACGTCATATTTGTTTTAATCTCGACAGTCTTAAAATAGGTGCTTACACTTTTGTACTTTGGAGAAAATGGACAGAACAGAACATATTTAACAATCGTTCCAGAATCATACTTTACAAGCTTTTACCCGCGGCTTTGCCTGCGTGGATATCCTTTTTAGGGTTCCGTAGTACAACAACAAGGAACCCTCATAGTTTCGTCATGTCTGTCTGTCCGTCTGTCTCTCCGCGGCCTACCTTCTAGACTATTAGTAGTTAAAAGCTAAAATTTGGTAAAGATATATATAATAATAACGCGGAGAGAACTGTGAAAAAAAAATGAAAATAAAACTTTTTGAGGGTACATCCCCTACAAGTAAACTTTGAATGATTTTTTTTTCTTGTCAAACCCAGTCGTGTGGGGTTTCGTTGGTTAGAGCTTAAAAATAGTTGTGAGTTTTCTAAGACCATTTTATAATTAAGGGTTCCATTTTCGATAAAATAGGCTTGAAAGTGCTAAATTTTGTTGGAGTCGAGTGTCCCTACCCCCTGACAACTAAACCGCTGTATTAGGAAATTTGAAAAAATTCATGAAAGTAGTCTACATAATGAATTTAAAAGGAAAACTATCACGGCTAAGTAGGCTTTCTTATTTTAGGAGGAACAGTCGACCAACTTAAGAATGCAGTACGATTTGTAAAAAGTATATAGATTTTTCATACAATTTGTTTTATCACCAACTGCAAATATAATTTTGTTCTTTAAAATAAACATTTATTTTCCGATCCCTATCCTAATTAGTGGGCTATATTACTTCCCACTACTCAACTATCTCTGTACTAAAATCACGTCAATACGTTGCTCTATAGCGACTGGCGCGAGCGTAAAAATGAGTTTTCTCCAGATTCTACAGGACTATGTCAGGCTATGCTAATGTCATTTCATTTACTTTCCCATCCCTTCAACTATTCTCTGTAAAAAATCGAGTTTTTTTTTATGCACAATTGGTAAACCCTTGACAACATCTCACCTGGTGGTAAGTGACGATGTTGCCGAAGATGGAAGATGGAGTCAATCCGTTATCCGTTGCAACGTTGAAGAAATCAACCAATAATAAAAAAACGCTAAACACGTTAAAAAACCGACTTCCATCGGAACAACTTAGTACATTTTTGAATTATTATTTTTGGTTTTTGTTAATTTTCTAAAAAAGTACTACACCGATTTTGATAAAATTTAAATGGGACCACACGGGAAGCACTAGCTTTCTAATGAAAAAGGAATCATAAAAATCGGTTCGCCCAGCCCAAAGTTATGAGGTAACAAACATAAAAAAAAACATACAGACGAATTGAGAACCTCCTCCTTTTTGGAAGTCGCTTGAAAACTGCTTTTGTTTAGTTTCCTTTATGGAGTGTAATGGACTAAGCTATTTTCGCGGGATATAAAGTAGCCTGTGTCACGCCCCACCTCGTTAACTTTCTGTGGAATAATCTTCGAAAAACCTAAAAACTTTTAGGTACAAGCTTTTAGTATTGCATTGTTATACGATATACAGAACAAAACAAAATTTCATACAAAATCTCAGCTCGTTTGGAAACCAGGAAGTGGGTCAAATTTAACTTGCAAGATTTCACCCGAACAAACATACATACATATAAAAGCTTGTAAAAATATGTTGATTCGTTGCTTTATAGTGACGTAAAATTACAAAAAAAACAAACTCTTTCACGTTTATAATGTTAGTAAGGTTGGCTGGGTAGGTAGGCCTCAATTAACCCAGCACCTATGAACTCCAGTGACCAGCCATCAGATCATTCATCCGCGTGCGGTCTGCTGGAAAAAAGAGGCGAGTGCCGCTCGCTCGCTCGCTTCGCTCCACCGGGCACTGCGAATGAAAACCCGCCGATTGAAATGTTTATGCAAACACAATGGGATATGTGGATTCAACATTTCATAAGAAAAAAACGCGGTCGGCTCGGGTCGGGCGAGCGTTGGCAATTTTGCTTCCAGCGTATTGCATATCGACAGTTTGAAGCGCGGTTCAACCTCAGGTTAATTTTTCTGCGTATGAGTTCATTATGTTTATTCATCATATCAGCTCATATACGTCCCCACCAAGGGGCTCGATCCTACCCTGAATTAGGACTGTCAGTGCAGGTTGGTCGACTTCACACACAACCTTCGATTTTCTTCGCAGGCGTGTGCAGGTTTCCTCACGATTTTTTCCTTCACCGGTAAAGCCATCGGTAAGTACATGTACGTAAGTTTTGAAAAACTCACTGATACATTACATTCGTCGTCCAGATTTGAACCCGGTACCTCTGGTTAGAAGGACCGAGTCGTTACCGGTTGAGCCACCGACGCTTTTTCTATTTTTATTCAAAACTTTCAAAATTATTGAATTTGTTGGAAAAGTTCTAGAGTTTAACTTGTCTCGCAGATGAGTATGTAGTGCAAATATATAGCTTCACGCACTATGTTGAAGATCAGTACAATACAGTCACTTATTTATAAATTAAATTGCATTTACATGTCAAAAATTATTAAAATATAATATAAATTAAAAACGTTACTATAAATTTATCAATAACTAGCTTTTACCCGCGGCTTCGCCCGCGTGGATGTCGTTTTTATGACTGTCTTCTAGGGTGAGTGGTGCGCGAGCGGTGACATGGGTTTTCTCCAGATCCCTCAGGAACTATTTCGGGCTATTTTGATTAGCAGTCTATGTCTTTTCCCACCCCCTCAACCAATTGTATTAGAAAATCACTTCAATCCGTTGCTCCGTTGTTGCGACTGCGCGAGCGTGGAAATGAGTTTTCCCCAGATCCCTCGGGAACTATGTCAGGATATGCTAATTAGTAAATTATATAAATTCCCAACGCCTAAACCATCTCTGTGCAAAAAAATACCACCAAACCATTGGTCCGTTGCAATGTAAATAAATTAATCAAAAAAAAATATTTTTCAGTTCCCTCAGGAACTACATCGGACTATGCTGTTTTGACGTGTTAAAAAGTAGCCTTATGTCCTTACCTGTAACACAGGCTACCTGCATGCCAAATTTCATCAAGATTGGTTAAGGTGTTGAAGCGTGAAATGGTAACAAATAAACAAACACATTTTCACATTTTTAATATTAATAAGGAGTTCTCACACTCCTTGTGGTTAGTGTGTTGTACACCTTAGGTGTACACATCTTCGATCGCTTAGTATAATAATATTAATAATTGCATCATCTTTAGAATAAATCTAAAATATAATTAGGTGCTTAACGCTGGATGGATCCCAGTTCACAATAACATAGTGATACCATCACCACACGTGACAGCTAGGGTCCATGACCCTATAATTGGTATTGTTTACTTTTTGTTAGCCTTGCAAATGGGCGGTAAGTTTATTTGAAAGCAATTGCGTTGGGGAATCTTAGTAAGCCCGCTTCCATCTTCGGCAACATCGTCACTTACCACCAGGTGAGATGTTGTCAAGGGTTTACCAATTGTGAATAAAAATAAAAAAAAGTTAAAGAAAACCTGCATACTTACAAAACAACAATAAAATCTTTTTAACATTTTTTTTAGTGGGCTGGAAGTAATTGTTTAAAGCGATAAGTACGCCTTTGTATATCATTATATATTTTGCTAGTTTTTTATTTTTTTCATTGTTGTATATTTGGTGTGCAATAAAGGATATTTATCTTATCCTTCAATAACTATTAATTAATAATAAGTAATAAAGTTTATTTATATAATAATAAACCTACTTAAATACAATTTAAAATAACTAGTGATTAACAATAATAATATTCAAATTGCTCAGTTTCTTATTTGTCCCCAAGAGGCTCGAGTTTCCATACAAACGTATAGTTCCGCTTTAATACAAAAACTACATGTCGGATTGAATTCAAGCTTTGCGAATATATTGAGTAGACACATATCGATGTTTGCAATTAGTTTTCTAAGTACTAATATAAAACGGAAAATAATAAGAGCAGTTCCAAACTTTCAGTACAAAATTAATTTAAATCTTCGTTTAGTTATGTTTAAATTTACTATGATGAAAACTAATTACAAATATCGATATGTGTCCTCTCAATATATTTGCAAAGTTTGGATTCATTCCAGCATGTAGTTTTTGTATTATAGCGGAACTACGTTTGTATGGAAACTCGAGCCTTATGGGGACCTATAAAATAGTCTATATCTTCATTTCAAAAAAATAATAAAAATAGTACCTTACGTTTTTAACAACGCCAATAATAAAGAAAATCTCAAATCATTATTGCTTACAAATTTTTAATTTCCAACACTGAGAATTTATTTGCAAAGAAAATTTTAAATTATTATTGCTTACAAATTTTAAATTTCCAACACTGAAAATTTACGTGCGAAGAAAATCTCAAATCATTATTGCTTACAAATTTTAAATTTTCAACACTGAGAATTTACATGCGAAGAAAATCTCAAATCATTATTGCTTACAAATGTTAAATTTCTAACACTGAGAATTTACGTGCTAAGGAAATCTCAAATTATTATTAATTACAAATTTTAAATTTTCAACACTGAGAATTTACGTGCGAAGAGTTTGCGAATGCGTTTACTATTGTGATGAACATTAAATAATTGAGTCCCAGCCAATTAAAAAAACAATTAGTAGATCGGCAATTTATTCAAAAGATGCTTAGAAAACGTTTTTTTGCACAAGTCACCTCGGATATGAGTATATATGGTACCAATGCATTTAGTTTTTTGACATTGATACCATATATACCCATAACCTGTAAGTATTCGGTCCTTCTAACCAGAGGTACCGGGTTCAAATCTGGACGGCCAATGTAACAATGAGTTTTTCAAAATTTACGTACATATACATACCGATTGCTTTAACGGTGAAGGAATACATCGTAAGGAAACCTGCACACGCCTACGATGAAAATCAAAGGTTGTGTGTGAAGTCGACCAACCCGCACTGGGCCCGCGTGGTCGATTAAGGCCTGATCACCCTGATTTCAGGGTAGGCTCGAGCCCCTCGGTGGGGACGTATATGAGCCGATATAATCATAATAATACCCATATCCGAGATGACTTGATCGGAAAGTAACCTTTGATTATTCATTCTTATAACCTCATTTTCCGACCCACTATATAGTTGTTATTTAAATTTAACTTTCGTAGTAGCTCTCACTTCAGGCTCTAATAACAATGAACTATACAAATATGTTCAAGAGGATAGTTAAAAACAAACAGTAGACTAATGAAAAACAAAGAGTACACTAATGTCGGAGCTCCTTCCTTCCGCAGGGTCCGGTGCCAATGAGCTCCTCGGCACACGTAATTTCCTCCTGGCTTCCGCTCCGTGAGCTTTTTCCTAATTAACTTCGTTCCGATGGGCCATATTGTTTTTATTCGTATTATGTTCACCGTCAAGCATACCGGGACTTTTGGTAAATTAAGTTTTTTTTGGGTACATTAATTTTTCAAGTATCCTTGACGTTAAGGGGAGTGTCTTCTTTGCGCTTAATTTGACATCAAGTACTGTTTTTATTCTCCACTGGTAAGCCCTTGGCATCATATCACTTGATGTTAAGTGACAATGATGCCGAAGATTAAAGCGAGCTTACCAAGATTCCCCAATGCAATGGGGAACTTGCTATCTTATCTTCAAACCGAAACAAATTAATGTTTTTGACATTGATGTTTGGCGGCAAGACTTAGAAATGATGGTGGCTAGCCAGGCGGGTCCTGCCACCAACCAAACCGAGTCATACAAAGTTAGACTGCATCGGAAATCGAACCTGCAGCCTCCTGATGTGACGCTAGTGGACGTAACTAATACGCCACAGAGGTAGATAAAACAGAGAACGTTGTAGTATTGATCATACCGCTACGACACATAGCAATCAGAATAGGGAAGTTGACTGCATCAACAATAAATTAAGAAATGTTATTCCCTCAATTATTAATTTCAAAAAATCTTACTCATTTTGTGTTGCACTGCTTTATATATTTTTTTATTATTACACAAACCAAAAAATTTGTACATCAAATGACGCTAAAAACAATGACGTCACACGTTCCTATTTCATACACTTTTAGAATAAAATTTTGTTTTTGGCAGATGATAAAAAGTAACCCTTAGCATGGCTCCCGGCTCACAATATGGCCATCCAGTAAATCGGACGTTGGGAGGCAGCGTCCTTTCCGTGTACTGTGCCCCCCCCCACACTGCACACTGCGCTCGCCAAGCGTGGCGATTACGGCAAAACTTCACAACTCGGGGGAGGCCTATGTCCAGCAGTGGACGTGTTTTAGCTGATGTGATGGAAAAGTAATATAAAAGTAAATTTAATACATACATATTCATATTTAAAGTTAACATCACTTTAATGTTGGATTGGATTATGGGTTAGGTCCCAAACTGATTTTGTCTACCACACACTTTGAGAATTAATTATTTTTATATATTATATAAACTTTAGTTTAGTATTATTTATTATATTAACTTTAGTACATCTACGCTATATAATATTATAAAGAAGAAAGATTTGTATTTTTGTATTTGTGTGTGTGTATGTTTATAATAAATAAACTCAAAAACTACTAAACCGATTTTAAAAATTATTTCACCATTAGAATGCTACATTATCGCTGAGTAAAATAGGCTATATTTATTACTAAAAAATAAGGGATCCTTAATAAAACTTAATTAAAGTAACGTGAACCTACTACTACCTCCGTGGAGTAATAGTTAGTGCATTCGCTTCACAGAAGGAGGTCACGGGTTCGATTCCCAGTGGGGTCAACTTTTAAGACTCGGTTTGGTTGGTGGCAGGGCATTTTCTAAGCCCGCCTGGCTAGCTACCACCATCTTATCTAAGTCTTGCCGCCAAACATCAGTGTTAACAACATTGCTGTGATTCAGCTTAAAGATAAGATAGCCAGTTCTCCAATGCTTTGGGGAATCTTAGTAAGCCCGCTTCCATCTTCGGCATCATCGTCACTTACCATCAGGTGAGATATGCCAAGGGCTTACCAATTGTGAATTTAAAAAAACCTTATTGCAGGTAAAATAAACTATTTTTCAAAAGAGTTTGGTTTGCCTGTTTGACTAATTAACAAAGAGATATTGTACGAAGCAGGAAGTTCGTCATCGTGTTGCTCAGCACCCGCTGTAAAAAGGTATGATACAGTCGGCTGAGCTATGTAGGTACTTCCTCTACAGATCTTGAAAATAGGCCACATTTGTGTCATTCTTATCTAAATGCAATTTATTCAAATTCTTTCTAAGCCCGCCTGGCTAGCTACCACCATCTTATCTAAGTCTTGCCGCCAAACATCAGTGTTAACAACATTGCTGTGATTCAGCTTAAAGATAAGATAGCCAATTCTCCAGTGCTTTGGGGAATCTTAGTAAGCCCGCTTCCATCTTCGGCATCATCGTCACTTACCATCAGGTGAGATATGCCAAGGGCTTACCAATTGTGAATTTAAAAAAACCAGTCTTATTGCAGGTAAAATAAACTATTTTTCAAAAGAGTTTGGTTTGCCTGTTTGACTAATTAACAAAGAGATATTGTACGAAGCAGGAAGTTCGTCATCGTGTTGCTCAGCACCCGCTGTAAAAAGGTATGATACAGTCGGCTGAGCTATGTAGGTACTTCCTCTACAGATCTTGAAAACAGGCCACATTTGTGTCATTCTTATCTAAATGCAATTTATTCAAATGATCTTTAATATAGATCTTGATAATAAAAGATTTCATCACTTCACCCGAAACTTTTTTTACAATTATAGCACATAAAGGCAAAGTTTATCACTCGCGGAATTTTTAATAAAACCGTATTTAATATACTCCGCACTGTACTGTCCTCTCTTTTTTTTTGCTTCCAAGAGAGATATAAGATAATATAAACACGTGGATAAAGTTTTGAGGTTAGGTATATTTAATAATGATAAGGCGCGCGAAAACGCTAATGAAAATAAAAGAAACATCACGTTCTTTTATACAGGGTGTAAAAAAAATGTGTAAAACCCGTTAACTGGGGCTTCTACTGAATATACTGTGCAACTTTCCCCAAGGAACCCTTAGTCACTTCGCAAAAAAAAATGACGCTCCATACAAAGATACACAAATTGGTCAATCAGCTGATCGTTTTGTAATAAAGTATTCAACACAGTGACTTATATATTACTGGCGTAAGGACCCGGCCAACGCGCGCGACTAATGCTCCCAGCGAATTGGTGCGAAAATCGAAAGTTTCGCACACTCGCGACTCAGTCGTCCGCGGGAAATTGTACAGTGCGGTGGAAAGACATTCCATATAAAAATGCCTTATTGTGTTGTTAGAGGCTGTAAAAATCATTACAGAGAGGCTAAAAAGAAACATGGGATGTCGTATCATCGTTAAGTAACCTTGCATTGTATTTTTTCTTGTAAACAAATTAAATAAACGAATTTTTAAAGCGACAATTCTACCAAGGTTCTGGTAACGCGGCACTGACGTCAACTCTCGCCCACGCTAGTTCGTACGAGTTACGTTAGATGGCGCTACTTTTTGCTTGTATCAAGAAAATCTAAGTCAAATATTTAGACGGGCGGATCCTTTTGTTCAAATCTGTGATTCAACACTTTTTTGCGATTACAGCAAACTTGTAGAACAAAAGTTGTTCAGTTTGATGAGTAGAAGCCCCAGTTGACGGGACCTACACCAATTTTGTTACACCCTATACAGGGTACAGGGTAAGCTATACAGCTTACGAGCTACTTACGAAAGCCATAATTAATTATTTTAAGTTATGATATCCAACAGACCAGAAATAAAAACGAAACAGTCGATGTTAGTAATTTTTAATTTCAGTTAAAATTTTATAATACTAGTTGTTTCCCGCGGCTTCAACAACGTTTCTATGAATTTTTGAGGGTGCCAGTGCGCGAGCCGCAAGCGACTCGCGAGCGGTGAAAAAAGTAGCCTATGTGTTAATCCAGGACCTAATCTGTCTACCTGAAATATCAGCTAGATCCGTTCAGTAGTTTTTGCTTGAAAGAGTAACAAACATACATCCATACATTAGTAGGATAAGAAGAAAATACAAATCGCCATCCCCCTTAAACCGCATTAACACCCCCCAATTTTCTCTGGGCCCTTTACCGCCCTTTACCCCCCATAGGCCTTCAGCGCCCACAAGGGGGCGTTATCGCCTACTTTGAGAAAGACTATTAGTATAATTATCAAGTACCTACGAAATCGTAAAATACATAGAACACATGTTAATACAGGCCCACAACTACTAAACACGAAAGACACGAAAGCATCTGGATTTTTATGTTTCTTTTTAAAAACAGAGCGAAAAGAAAAACTGGCGTCGAATTTATGTGTAAATACGAATGTAAATATTACATACAAATAACATTATCATACTCAATCTAAAGTGAGTTGTTTAATTTTATTTCTTCTCCTCTATTTACATAAGCGTTATGAAATTTTAATGTAATTTATGGTATGGTATGAGACAGAAATTTGTTTTTAGATTAATCCTATTCCAAAATAATTTTCGAAAAACCTAAAATCTTTTAGGTTTTAAATATTGCATTGTCACGCGATATACATATGCATACAAAATTTCAGCTCAATCCGAAACCGGGAAGTGGGTCAAATTTAACTTGCAAGATTTTACCCGAACAAAGATACACAAACATACATACATTGCAAGTAAAATAAAAGCTTGTAATAAAAATCTGCGCCATAACTATGTACTCCTTCAACCAAACTGAACAACTATTCGTCTTTCGTACATCATCATATCAGTCGAAGGACGTTCACTGCTGGACATAGGACTCCCCCAAGGATTTTCACGACGACCGGTTCTGCGCTGCCCGCATCCAGCGGCTTCCCGCGACCTTCATCAGGTCATCGCGGTCCACCGAAGTTTTTGCAAGAAGTTGTTCTTGTGATTGTAGGTAGGTCCAACTTTAAGAAAAATATCAATCGACGTATTCAACTCGGCTGGGCAGCATTCGGGAAGCTTCGCAATATCTTTACGTCCCAAACACCGCAGTGTCTTATGACCGAGGTCTTCACTGATGTGTTGCCACTGATGACATACGGAACTGAGACATGGTCGCTTACTATGGGCCTCATAAGAAGACTCAAGGTCACCCAAAAGGCAATGGAGCGTGCTTTCTTACATAAATACTCGGGAATAAAATATTTTAAAATATGCTTTTCTATTGCCCAATTTTGATTTTAATAGGCTATTACTTATTACTTCATTTTTAAAAAGTACTTAATTTTACCTGGTGAAGGTCGCGGGAAGCCGATGGATGCGGGCAGCGCAGGACCGGTCGTCGTGGAAATCCTTGGGGGAGGCCTTTGTCCAGCAGTGGACGATTTGTGGCTGATATGATGATGATGATGATGATGACTTAATTTTTAGGAGTACCTAACAACTTACCTATCTAATTTATGTATTTTGGTAAAGAAGAGCTTATACTTCTGACACTATAGCAGTTAACATTGCTTAAAAGAAGTGTTCAGAAACTGTTATTATATTGTTAAGTGGATGACGAAAAAAACGATATTTAATTTAAAAAATCACGTGATCGGAATGAAACACTTATTGAACTTTAATTTGATTATAAACTAAATAAAACCGTACAATCAGGCAACAGCGGGGCCCGCGGGTGTCCGCTAATAAAAACCTCCATTCGAAATAACAAATATGCCACGCAAAAGGAAAAATGGCATGAAACGAGTGGAAGCACTGATCCGCAAAATGGCCTCGCTTCAATTCCCAGATACACTTATTTTATTTCTCTGTCTAAAGCGACTCGTGTTAGTCTAATGTTGAACGATAGAAAAGCTAGGAACGTTCGAAACGTTTAGAACAAAAGGTTAAATCGTACCTAATTGCCTATATACATTTGTATTTCACACAGCGATTATCTCTCGATAAACACAGCATTTTTCTGGATTTTGGTGGTAAATGAAATCGCCAAATTGGAAAACTCGAACGTAAGAACAAACAAAACATCTGTATAAAATATCCTTTTTGAGACCGATTGGGAATTCCGCCCATCTCAACAGGAAAAATCCATTTGCCAACACAAAACAGACGACACAAACCTAAATACCTTGTTAGTAAACGAAGCGCAATAAGTAAATACAATTTTTCGCTTTGAAGAAATTTTCAAACAAACGGCCAATGGAAACTTAGAATGTTTTTTTAGATTGTTTATGAAACTTTAGAACTAGAAAGATTCTTTGGAACTTCATTAAGATAAAAAATCTCAGATATTTCGTACATACTACACAAGAAATTTTAATATCGAAAGTTCCGCATTTTAATTATTCTGCCTGTTTCAGTAGAAGCAAAGTAGAACTAACATACAGTATGGACACGTTCTGCCACTCTCTAGATTCCGACCTCACCCCATCGTCACCCAGATCGATACAGTTTGGTTATAGTTTGGTTCACGAACGTATAGGATTTCGCCACGATTTTGTATGCTCCGTCATTTGTCTTTAGAAATGCCATTTCACGACCGTTATTGTATACATTGTCGGGGCTGTGGTAGAAGGAAGTTCTCTTAATCCACTATTTTTATTGCGGTTACTTGGTGGTCGTGTCCTGTGGCACACTCTGAACACTTCATACAACGGGCAAGAATTGGCATTTCAAAAATTGAATGACGGAACAAACAAAATTACGGCGAAATCCAATACGTCCGTTAACCAAACTTTTTTTTATTTTTTTTTATTCACAATTGGTAAACCCTTGACAACATCTCACCTGGTGGTAAGTGACGATGTTGCCGAAGATGGAAGCGGGCTTACCAAGATTCCCCAATGCAATGGGGAACTGGCTATCTTATCTTCATGCCGGAACACACCAATGATATCAACATTGATATTTGGCGGCAAGACTTAGATAAGATGGTGATAGCTAGCCAGGCGGGCTTAGAAAATGCCCTACCACCAACCAAACCGATTCTTACAATTGACCCCACCGGGAATCGAACCCGCGACCTCCTGTGTAAAGCCAGTGAACTTTGCCACTGAGCTACGGAGGCGGTACCAATCTGTATCAATATGGGTGACGAGGGGGTGAGGTCGCAATCTAGAGAGCGGCAGGGAGTACTAATATATGTATACTTCGCCTGTGGCATACCAAGACGGAGATGGAATACCTTACAAATTAGGCAGAAACTGGTCTGGGCGGGGACATAAGGTCAAGAACCTTTTGTATGTGCTTTCTCCTTCATATTTCTGCAGTACTTATGTATGAAACTTATGAATCAAACTTAGGAATTAACCCTCATATCAGGAAGTCGCGCGTACAATTTTTGGCAGAGTCTAAGCTTTTAAGACTCGGTTGGTTGGTGGAAAGGCATTTCTAAGCTCGCCTAGCTAGCTACCACCATATTGTCTAAGTCTTGCCGCCAAACATTAATATTAACAGATTGATGTGTTCCGGCTTGAAGATGAGATAGCCAGTTCCCATTGCGTTGGGGAATCCTGGAATCTTAAGCATCATCATCACTTACCATCAGGTGAGATGATGCTAAGGGCTTACCAATTGTGAATAAAAATGAATTATGAATGAGGCAGAGCGGGATTGATGGACTGTTTCTTTCGGGTCTTGAAGGGAACTTCTTGTAAGTTTAAAACATTCGCTGCTGAAGTTGTGTCGCTTTTTTGGTGACATCTATAATAAATTTTCTGGGGCGGGAGGGGGGAGCGTGCCTTTAATTAGCGGTGTGACGTTACACTCACACTAAAAAGCTACCTACTTATAAAGACAAAATCCAGATTAACACTAAAAGTAGCGACGATAGTAGAGCTATAAGCCTACAGGTACACTATACTCGAATAATGGAGGTTCTAAAAGTTTCTCAATTTTGTCAGTTAAATGAAGTGAGCCCACAGAAAATTCTAGTATGGTGGAGCCTAGCCATCTATTTTTATGAACAACCAGCTGTGCCGGCGAACTTCTTACCGCCTCACACTACACTACACTCTTTGAGTATACATTCTGTATACACAAAGACTTACACTACACTAAACCAGGACACGCGCACGGCGATAAAAGTGAGGCAACTTGTGCAAATCAAATCAAATCAAAATAATTTATATAAATAGGCGCTTACACACTTTTAAATTGTCAAAAAAAAACTTATTGTCTACTAGCTTTTGCCCGCGGCTTCGCCCGCGTGGACATAGCTTTTATGACTCTTTTTGAGGGTGAGTGGAGCGCGAGCCGCAATCAGCTCGCAAGCGTGGACATGAGTTTTCTCCCGGTACCTCAGGAACTGCATCGGGCTATTCGGATTAGCAGTCTTTGTCACTTCCCACCCTATTACACCCTTCCCACACGACTAGTTTGGGAACTAGGGCTGCATCTCAATGTTTATAACTTGTTTGTGCCAATAAACTATTTTTCTATTTTCTATTTCTATTCTATTCAACAAATTCTATACAAAAAATTACTTTAATCCGTTGCTCCGTTGCGACGCCACCGACGTACGCAAGCGTAGAAAACAGTTGTCCCCAGATCCCTCGGGAACTATGTCAGGATATACTTATTTGTAAATTGTATCATTTTCCACCTCAACTCTGTGCTAAAAATCACACCAACCCATTTTTTCGTTACGATTTTAAATAACTTAACGAACAAAGAGTATTGTTTTAGTTTTCTCAGGAACTGCATCGGGCTATGATAATTTCCACAGATGAAAGTAGACTATTTCATTCCTAGTGATACAGGCTACCTACACGCCAAATTTCATCAAGATTGGTAGAGGTGTTGAAGTTTAAATAGGTAACAAACAAACACATTTTCACTTTATAATATTAAGTAAAGATTTCTAAATCTTAAATAACATATAGAGCGTCGGTGGCAGAACGGTTAGGGCCACTACCTCCTGTCCGGAAGGCCGTGGTTCGAATCCTGCCACTTACCAATATCTATACGAATATCGATTTTGTACTGGTATGTACGTTTATCCGACGCTCTTAAGGTGAGAAAAACATCGTGAGGAAACCTGCACACGCCTGCGAAGAAAATCGAAGCTTATGTGTGAAGTCAATCAGCCCGCAATGGGCCCGCGTGATCGTCTAAGGCCTGATCGCCCTAACTCAGGGCAGGTCGAGCCTCTTGGTGGGGACGTATATAAATTGATATGATGAAATAAAACATATACCTATAGTATCAAAAAACTAATTCAAATCATTATATCAATCTAGTAAAAAAAACCCTAAAAATATTAATATGGGTCAGATCCGCGAGTCATATCAACTCCAAAGGAGCCCATAACGCACTTCTCGTTGCCGCGCTGGATGGCAATAGACAACCTTAGCAGCAGGTAAGACCTCACGTCACATCTCTCTCGAAGGTGACGGCCAATCTCCTTTGTGAAGGCAAAGGCCTCTGAGGGTTCAACAGCCGGTTGTCTCACAGACCAGCGGCATAAAGCAGTAATTTGCCTCTAAGACCGAGTACTTATTATGCTTCTTTCTAGCCGCAAATTGAGCAGCAGTATCGTATGGGTGAGGAGTGAGGCAGAAAAAGTGGCGTCCCAAAGTAGGCACGTTCGTCTCTGCCATAACACCTGTTTAAACTCTCCGGCCTTTTGCCATCAGATCGACTAAAGCCCGGCGGCTGCATCAAAGATGGAATATTCCATCTGGCCGAGACCAGTGCCCTCCGAGTGAGGTCATTATGGAATTGGTGACGTGGGAATCTTCACAAACAACGACCGCAACTCAGTGAGTGATGGCCAATTGCCTCCACCGTGGACCCGCAAATACATTGATGAGGTTCACAGATATTGATATTGCAGGCGGAGAGCAACTGTCACACGCAAATAGTCGTCGTCAGAAGATTTATGTTTTTTTAATTTTTTTACACGATTGGAATCTGTAAAAAAAATACCTATCTGTTTGTTTATGAAACACATCGCTACGTGCCATAGTTCCAGAGTTAGAGTTGTGTAAAGTAGCGTATGCTGAAAAATACATAAAAGAAATCCACTCAAAAGTATGAAATAATCTTTTAATGTTTTAATACAACTTAAGCGCGTTTTATTATCCCTGCAGTGTCATCTATTGACATTCTGCTGCCAAGATTATAATGTGTGGTATGTGTAGTTAATATGTGGAAAAAGTACTCTATTCTTATTATTGTAAGTATCGATGGATAATTTCCCACGGGACCTCTTTAGTTTTCCGGGATAAAGAATACCCGACTATACAATGATGGTCAAAACACCCCATCCCAATGTAAAGGTTTCATATTGTTACGTTGAGCCATTCTAAAGATACAATTTTTGTGCATTCCTGAAGGAACCCTTATTTTTTTTGGGATTCACAATGTCCCAGTTTTAGTTCGCGATAAGGGTATCAACATGTAAAATTTGATTGTAATAGGTCAAGCCACATATGCGTGGTGACCCATTCTAGAAATGAATACTTTTGATTTTCCCACGGGAACTCTTGAATTTTCTGGGATAAAAAGTATCCTATATGTTGACCCGGGCTATAAGGAAAAACCATACAAAATTTCATCAAAATCGGCCTGGTAGTTTTTGCGTGATGCGCGAACATACAGACAGACAGACAGACAGACAAAAATTCCAAAAGTTGTTGTTTTGGCCTCTGTATCGTTACTAATGTCCACCACAGTTATTATTTTCCAAAAATATTTCATGTACAGACACGGCCCCGTTACAGTTTTATTATATTATAGATTACATAATGTCATGATTCAGATTACAGTCTCAGGGAATGGTATTTGTTGTAGAATCAACATATATATCTTTGTCATTTACATAATCTATTATTTGATAATATCCTCTAGCTAGAGCACAAGCATTTTTTGACATGAGTCTTAAATTTGTTCTCTGACAAACTAGTTACATTTTCGGGAATTTTATTGTAGAATCTTATATACTGCCCCACAAAAAAACTTAAGTAAAAAACATAGATTTACAATTGGTATGCTTAACTCTGTAAGTGTTTTCTGCCAACAAACCAGTAATGAATGAGAAAGACATTAAATACTAACGTGTAGAGGTGTTTTTTATGTGATAATGATAAAATAATGTCAAACCTTTATCATTAACTAATCAGCTTCCTAATCCATTAATTTCATCAAAGATAATAGAATTATTTGTAAGATTTCATAAGATTATTTATTAACTAGCTTTTGCCCGCGGCTTCGCCCGCGTGGACCCTCTATGTTCCTGCATTTTAAATCTGTACTATCTTCGAAAATCATTTAGATTACATGCTGTGGAGGGCCATATTGATCTATATTAAATGCACAATGTATTTAAGGTACTTGATTGGATAAGGATTAATGCTTTCGTAAATAATCCATTATTTCTCGTAGAAAGTAAAGGATAAAAATGGTTATTGTAGGTTATTCCTAAGAGATAGACATATACCATCGCGGCTTTTTGTAGACCTTTTTAAGGTGTACAATACTGTAGAACATTATTATGATCTATCTCGTAGAATTCAGCCAGCGTTTGCAATGTAAGCGCAAAAAATGTGTTTATTTACGACATCACATTAGAATCCTCTAAATATATCAATGTTTCTCTACTATATTATGAATGTCTAATACATGTAAACCTTCCTCTTGAATCATTCTATCTATTATAAAAAACCGCATCAAAATCCGTTACTTAGTTTTAAAGATCTAAGCATACATAGGGACAGACAGACAGCGGGAAGTGACTTTGTTTTATACTACGAGTATGTAGTGATATTGTGCTTTTCTTTATCAGACCATAACGTCCCCACTGCTGGGGCACGCGTCTCTCCCCAAGCTCGGGAAGGTGGTTAAGCCATACTCCACACCCGGGACACACCCTGGCCACTTTATACAACGGGCCAGAAATGACATTTAAAAAAAAATACGGATCAAACAAAATGGCGGCGAAATCCTATACGTTCGACAACCAAAATGTAACCAATCTGTATCAATCTGGGTGACGAAGGGGAGAGGACGCAATCTAGGGAGCGGCAGGTCCATACTGTATGTAAGTACTAATATATTATATACTTTGCCCGGGGGCCAAGTCAGGGTTTGTGGAGGTAGTAGGGCTAGTGGCGAATCCCACTGTCAGAAGTTTTTCAAGCCGCCTTTTAGGCATATCTGAAACGGTAGAGTAGAGTGGAGTGGAGTGGAGTGGAGTGGAGTGGAGTGGAGTGGAGTGGAGTGGAGTGGAGTGGAGTGGAGTGGAGTGGAGTGGAGTGGAGTGGAGTGGAGTGGAGTGGAGTGGAGTGGAGTGGAGTGGAGTGGAGTGGAGTGGAGTGGAGTGGAGTGGAGTGGAGTGGAGTGGAGTGGAGTGGAGTGGAGTGGAGTGGAGTGGAGTGGAGTGGAGTGGAGTGGAGTGGAGTGGAGTGGAGTGGAGTGGAGTGGAGTGGAGTGGAGTGGAGTGGAGTGGAGTGGAGTGGAGTGGAGTGGAGTGGAGTGGAGTGGAGTGGAGTGGAGTGGAGTGGAGTGGAGTGGAGTGGAGTGGAGTGGAGTGGAGTGGAGTGGAGTGGAGTGGAGTGGAGTGGAGTGGAGTGGAGTGGAGTGGAGTGGAGTGGAGTGGAGTGGAGTGGAGTGGAGTGGAGTGGAGTGGAGTGGAGTGGAGTGGAGTGGAGTGGAGTGGAGTGGAGTGGAGTGGAGTGGAGTGGAGTGGAGTGGAGTGGAGTGGAGTGGAGTGGAGTGGAGTGGAGTGGAGTGGAGTGGAGTGGAGTGGAGTGGAGTGGAGTGGAGTGGAGTGGAGTGGAGTGGAGTGGAGTGGAGTGGAGTGGAGTGGAGTGGAGTGGAGTGGAGTGGAGTGGAGTGGAGTGGAGTGGAGTGGAGTGGAGTGGAGTGGAGTGGAGTGGAGTGGAGTGGAGTGGAGTGGAGTGGAGTGGAGTGGAGTAGAGTAGAGTAGAGTAGAGTAGAGTAGAGTAGAGTAGAGTAGAGTAGAGTAGAGTAGAGTAGAGTAGAGTAGAGTAGAGTAGAGTAGAGTAGAGTAGAGTAGAGTAGAGTAGAGTAGAGTAGAGTAGAGTAGAGTAGAGTAGAGTAGAGTAGAGTAGAGTAGAGTAGAGTAGAGTAGAGTAGAGTAGAGTAGAGTAGAGTAGAGTAGAGTAGAGTAGAGTAGAGTAGAGTAGAGTAGAGTAGAGTAGAGTAGAGTAGAGTAGAGTAGAGTAGAGTAGAGTAGAGTAGAGTAGAGTAGAGTAGAGTAGAGTAGAGTAGAGTAGAGTAGAGTAGAGTAGAGTAGAGTAGAGTAGAGTAGAGTAGAGTAGAGTAGAGTAGAGTAGAGTAGAGTAGAGTAGAGTAGAGTAGAGTAGAGTAGAGTAGAGTAGAGTAGAGTAGAGTAGAGTAGAATAGGAGTAGATTAGAATAGAATAAATGTTTATTCAGTGATACGAGTAAGTACACACAAGTGAAATATTGCGTAGTTTTACAATAAGTAGTTTGTAACTACCACTGAAAAGGTAGCAGCTCAGCACTAACAGTCAAACCCATATAGGTTATGACCGTTCTGCAGGTATTTTAACCTGCGTGATCGACCCAACCACGCAAATCACACTGAGCTACGGCCGCTTCTTTTGGGTAAGTAATTTTAATAATAATTATATTTTTGTAATCTGTGATACAAATTAAATAATTTAAAATTACATTTTTTTCGTTTCATTGCTATCTAATCTTTTTTTGTACTGCTCGTAATAAAATACAGGAGAACTTCATAGTTTCATGTAAACAGCATCTAACATTATCATATCAGCCGAAAGATGCCCACTGCTGGACAAAAGCCTCCCCCAAAGATTTCAACGACGACCGGTCCTGCGCTGGCCGTATCCAGCGGCTGCCCGCGACCTTCAGCAGGTTGTTGGTTCACCGTATGGGAGGCCTTCCTACGCTTGAGAACTTTACTACCCCAACGGCCATCTTTTCTAAGAGCTATATATGTGCCCTGCCTTACTAATATATACAGTTTGCGTATAGAAACTCCCTGCCGCTCTCTAGATTGCAACCTCACCCCCTCGTTACCCAGATTGATACAGTTTGATTGGCATAGGATTTCGCCGCCATTTTGTTTGTTCCGTCATTCCTTTTTATAAATGTCATTTCTGGCCCGTTGTATGAAGTGTCCAGGGTGTGGTAAAAGGGTCCCGTCCGTTGGGTGCCCGGAACCCTAAAATTATTAGAACTCCACATCTAACTATACCACGCATAAGAATATAGATATGCTACCCACACTTCAGCAAACGAAAACACAGTTGTTATTAAGAAAGTTTTTCCTACAAGATTACTTTCGGCAGAGGCGAGCAGCCTGGGCCCTGGGGCCATCCTGGGGCAAACGTCAGAGCACCGATCACTAGCGTTGATTACAGGAGAACGTGATGTGCTGTCTTACATTATGAATATTACAGGCAGCAGCGCTCGGCGTAATAAAAAAGGATTTTCAAATTGATTCCTTTAACGTGTCGCGAGCACATATTACCTTTTGAAACTTTGTTGATTTTTACCTGCCATTATTATTTACTAGCTGTTTCCCGCGGCTTCACCCGCGTGGACAACGTTTCTATGACTTTTGGAGGGCGCGAAAGTAGCCTTTGTGTAAATTCAGGTTCTAATTGGTCTACCTACCAAATTTCAGCCAGATCCGTTCAGTTGTTTTTGCGTGAAGAAGTAACAAACATACACACTCACAAACTTTCGCCTTTATAATATTAGTGTGACTAGTGTGATGTTAACTTCAGTGACAGTGTGCAAGCAAAAACCGACTTTAAGGTGACGAACCTTTTCATTCCGTTAGTGTACTCGTACATTACGATCCAGTTCATCATCATATCAGCTGAAATACGAAGGCCTTCCCTAAGGATTTTCACGACGACCGGACCTGCGCGACCCGCATCCAGCAGGCTTTCCGCGATCTTTATGAGGTAGTCGGTCCACCGAGTGGGAGGTCTGCCTACATCCGGTGCGCGGTCGCCACTCGAGAACTTTACTACCTGAACGGCCATCTGTTCTATGGGGTCAAGTTCACAATTAGTAAATCTACTTTGAAAGATGTAGTGACCTCGACTTTATGCATCTGTTGTGTCGGATTTAATTTTAATTTAGAAAATATTAAGTGGGCTTTCTGTTAAATAAGTATAACATTAGCAAGATCCCACGGCCACAACATGAAAAGACTTCAAAAAATCCCGAACTGTCAAAATAGTTTTTCGATTATGTGGAACTCACTGTTAATCTGTACTTACCCACTAAACACCGCCTGCTGTTGGCTTTAGCCCGTGGGGCATTGAAGCCTTCGTCGAAAGCGCCCCCCAACCTAGGGAAGGGGGGAGAATTAGAAGATAGATGACCTCAGATGCGTCGACAAATAAAATGTGCTGTGCAAACTTTCTCGCGAACCCGTCTCCTCTGTCGTAGTCGGACATACTAAAATCAAAAATAAACATTACACATATCTAAATATGTGTTTTGTTTATTTTTTGTTACTAATAATAACAAAGAATAAAATTAGGTATAATAATAATAAGACATGATCAAAAAATTACAAATAACAAGCTGATATTTGCGGCTCCAAATGCGTGGACATAGAGGGTGCGCGGTGCCGTCGATAGTACGAAAACAGTTTATGACCCTCACCTCCTAAACAATTGAAAATTATTTTCAACTGTATTACCTCATCTTTAAAATCTACAGTTACCTATAAAATTTCGTAGGTACAGAGGCCAGCACATATTAATATATATAACTCAGAGGTGACTGACTGACTGACTGACATAGTGATCTATCAACGCACAGCCCAAACCACTGGACGGATCGGGCTGAAATTTGGCATGCAGGTAAATGTTATGACGTAGGCATCCGCTAAGAAAGGATTTCGGAAAATTCCCACGGGAACACCAAAAAACGGGAACTGCGCGGGCGAAGCCGCGAGCACCCACTAGCCAATCTATACACTCGAAGTGCGATTCTGATCCATAAGCATTCGGCATAAGAACTGTACAAAGTCCAAAGTGTGTAGCTTGATGTGCTGGCCTGTGTACATTTTATACTTTACCGCAAAATGAAAAATTTTGTTTTTATCTTCAACAAAAAAATTTAGGGGTACCTCCCATGAGTACCTACAAATAAAAGCAGTACGATACAATATATTTTTGTAATCCCCTCGTGTCGTTGAATTGGTCTTTTAAGGGTTCCGTAGTCAACAAGGAACCCTATAGTATCGCCATGTCTGTCCGTCTGCCTGTCTGTCTGTCTGTCCGCAGCTTAGCTCAGAGATTATAAGTACTAGAAAGCTATAATTTAGCGTGGGTATACATATGAATCACGCCGACAAATTAGTACAATAAGATCTTGAAAATAAAAAAATAGGGTATCCCCTTACTTTTACAGAGGGGGTGAATATTAAGCTTAAAATTGCTATTTTTTGTTCGAGTCATATGTCTTCGCCTCCCCACAAGCTAAAATGCCATTTCAGGACATCTGAAAAAAAATTGAATATAGTTTTTAATATAATAAATTTAAGGCGGAAATTACTAAAGAAATTACGAAGTCAATTACTCCTAAACGATAAAAAACCCAAGGTTTAAAAAAACACCGGTAGCACTCCGGGAGTGCCGGCAGAAGTGAAAACTTTAGTATTAACGTTGTGTTTAATTATAAGTACAAAAATACTATCATTTATGAGGTAGAATACAATGTTTATCACATTTCATTTGTAAGTAATTTTATACGTAATTATTAAAATAGTTCTAGAAAATTCTCGGCTTTCAAGTATAAATTATACTTCTCGACACTAGGTGGCGTAACTTTTGTGAATAAAAAATACGAGTACGTAAAGTTCCGCATTGGTATATAGTTATAATCATACGTGGATACTGAAAATTAAAGTATACAATTAAACCTGAATACTTTTTAGTCGCCAAAACAGTACTTTAGTGATTTTTATAATTATATTGTAAACAGGCCGCCATCTATCGTCAACAAGAACAACTATTTTCAACGTACCAAATATCCAGGGCCGTAATTAGATTCAAATAATTTTACCGAATAACACACGGCTATGGTCAGTAATGAAATAACATTTTCATAGCAAATATTTTCAAGTAACAAAGATCTGAGTTGTATACATACTCGTACTATTCTCCGTGACTGTTCATGAATTGAAAGAACTTCGAATGTTAAATAATCATTTTATTCATATTAAGATAATTTACCACCTAGTTAATTTTATTTCTTTTTGTTTGTTTTAGATTTCCATCCGATGATAATTTAAAACAACAATGGATCACAAAAGTGAATAGACCGGATTGGACTCCGACAAAATATACAAAGATTTGTTCTTGCCATTTTAATGATGCAGACTTCATAGTGACAAAAAAAGGCCATAAAAAATTAAAGACGGGCACTTTACCTAGTTTAAAACTGGATTTGTCGGTTGGTTTCGGTATTGTTTGTATAACCGAGTTTTCAATTATTTTAGGAGAATAAGTATGTATTTCATTTTATTTTTTAAATTACAGCTTTGACCAATCACCGACTGTAAATCATATTATACTGCTGATTAAATCTTTATCAGAAAAATATATAGATATTCGTTTTAAGCATTTCGCAACCATTCAAAACGATAGGGCAACGAACCGACAACAACTAACTAAAACTGTTATTTTCGCAGGTAATTGAATTTTGTAAATAAAATTATGTTCGTAATAATAATTTGTCTATTATTTTGTGCTAGAAATTTTAAGTACGTCAGTACACATACAAAACAGTAAAAATGTTAACCCTCATTTTATTCATTTATTACACAAACTTTTTAAAGCTCATAGTTCTGAGTACGTCCCATTACTTTCTACACTTATTGACATCTAGTGTGAAATAGCTGAACTACGTAGTGACATCAATATGTCGATGTTAGGTCGCTAGGCGAGTAGTTTTGCTACTAACCGGCAGATGGAAAATTGAGAACAGCTGCAGCACACTCAGGCACGGTAGAAAGAGTGGGAGATACTTGTTCCTCTCCCTTCCCCTCGATCTTACGCTTTTTCGATCAGCATCACGTGACCCTGACGCGAGTTTGGAAGTTTTTACCCATCCAACAAAAAGTGCTCAGCGCCGCTAAAGAAGTTTTCACTTCAAAAACCCTTATTGTTGATGATGTTCTTTAAAGTAAGAAGCTATTAGAAACACGATTGAGCAGTTTTGGCTCGATAGAAAAAAAAACAAAAATCTATACCGTTACTTGCAACTCTAGTTATGACTAATATTTTAAAAAATATACAATAATATTTGTTATGATAATACAAAGTGAATGATGTTTTTGTTTTTTAATACTTTCATTGTAGTTTTTGATTGATACGAAAAACCATTGAAAAGGTGTGTTTATTTTCTTTTTACTCTTTACACGTAAATAAAAAGACAGAGACAACTATTCCAGTCAATACCTCGCCGAAACTGTCACGGCTGAGTAGGCTTAGTTTAGGAGTAACAGTCGACCAACTTAAGATGTGCAGTTGGTTTTGTTAAAAAGTTCATAGATTTTCAATACAAAATGTTCTCTTAGTAAATGCAAAAACAAATTTGTTTTTTAAAAATTACATTTATCTTTTGAAAAGACTACGGAACCGACTCGCACTTGGCCACTTTTTTAAATGAATTAGAGCTGTTTGAAACAACATTTTTGTCAGGTTGTCATTAAGTCATTAAGGTTGTCATTGTCCCTGGTGAATCTAAGCGCGGTAATTTTTTTTTCTTTCTGTGATTAAAAAAAACTAGGTTTTGCTCATTTTAGGTTTTTCTTTAGGACTCCGTCAAATATTTAATGTTGCAAAAGTGCGTCTAAAAAATTCGAGTGTGCTTCAGACCACACGACTGAAGTTAAAGCTCTATCTATATGTATGAAACAAAATACATGGTCTTCAGAAAATAATCAAACTTTTTTTGTCATATGGAGGTATAGACAGTTATGAAAAGAGTTTTATTATCGTCTCAAAATGATCAAACCTTTTTATCTTATATGTTTGTTTTCATTGTTTTGACAACCGATATTTTTGCCTTGGCAACCTATATTGTTAGTAAACAAAAATAAATAGTATGTCTCTTTCAGTCTTCACTAATTTCTAATATATCCTTTTCAACTTCCGTTCGCCTCACCCGAACACACTTCCGTAACGCTCTCGTCACGCATCCACCAGTTTACTCCCCAAGTCAAGCGTGCGTAAAGAACTTCCTTCTACTTTTACTAACTGACTCGGTGGCTCAGTGGTTAGTGCGCTTGACGACTGATCCGAGAGTTGTGGGTTCGATTCCCACCCACTGCAAACATTTGTGTGTTGAGCACATTTGTTTGCTCTGTGTCTGGGTGTTAAATATCTACATATGTATGTATTTAAACGTATATAAGTATGTATATATCAGTCTCTGGTTCCCATAACACAGGGAATCCTACTTTGGGGCCAGATGACCATGTGTGATTTGTCCCAGAATATTTATTTATTTATTTATTTACTTAAAAAAAGTTTGAGAACCGCTGCTCTAAATGTATAGGTTATTAATTTGATGAGCTTACGTAACTATAGTTCGCGACGAACGCAGCCATCAATCGACGGGAAGACACCGGTGGTGCGGTCACTTATGTAGTGACGTCACAGACAGAGTTATAGCTGGTGTTGTTGGACGAGCGCTGTTACGTGAGTTGCAGGCGCGGCCAGGGCTTCCGGAGCGACGCCCTCCAATATCCGGTGGGATACATTTATTTATTAGGTTTGTTTAAGGAACATAGCAAAACACATGTGGACAGGTTACGTTCATATCATCATCATCATATCAGCCGAAGGACGTCCACTGCTGGACAAAGGCCTCCTCCAAGGATTTCCACGACAACCGGCTCTGCGCTGCCCACATCCAGCGGCTTCCCGCGACATTCACCTGGTCATCGGTCCACCGAGTGGGAGGCGTGCCTAAGCCACGTTTGCCGGTGCGCGGTCGCCACTCGAGAACTTTACTGACCCAACTGCCATCTGTTCTACGATCTATGTCCACTGCCACTTAATTTTAGCAATTCTGAGAGCTATGTCGGTTACTTTGGTTCTCCTACGGATTTCCTGATTCGATCACGCAGAGAAACTCTAAGCATACTACGCTCCTTTGCCCTTTGGGTGACCTTAAGCATTCTCATTAGTCACGTTATTGTATAATAAGCCACACGAGCGAAGCTATAATGCAGGCATAACAACGACACTCCGTTCATTTATAACAATAATAACTAACTAAACTTGGTTGCAGAGATATTAAATTTCCCTCCTCTTAGACTGACAGTACAGACACAGTATAACGATATGGCTTACAGTAGCGCAACGCGTCGCACGATGCCGTCGCGGCGTAGGTACTAGCAGTACTATCCTGTAGCCTGCCTGGACCACTCGCGGAGTTTGCCAGGCTGTGCCCCGCCGCCCGCTGCCCCGCAAGTACACTTCCGTATCCTCTTCCGCTGCTTCTCGTTGCACTACTGTTGGCCGCTGTATTGTAATACTGTGGTACAGGGCATCGTTCGCCTACGTTGCACTACTGTTCGCCGCAAGTGGGTCGGCAGACTCAGGAATATTGGAATGTCACTAACGTTCAATTTGCACCTATCAGTTTGTTATGATTGGTCATTGAAGAATTATCGCAGAAAGTTTTTAAGGATTTCGCATGAAAACACAAAATTGCCGTGTAGTTTTTTGTGGTTACCTTTTTTGCTTATCTAAATCCTTACTCCTTAATAATATTACAAATGTGAAAATGTGTTTGTTTGTTACCTTTTCACCTTTCAACACCTCGACCAATCTTGATGTAATTTGGCATACAGGTAGCCTATGTGACTGGGAAGGACATAAGCTACTTTTCGTCCCGTGAAAATATCATAGTCTGATGCAGATCATGAGGGAACTGAAAAAAAAATACTCTTTTTTTGTTTAATTTTATTAACATCGCAACGGAACAATGGATTATTGTGATTTTTTTACAGATATGATTGAGGAGGTGGGAAATCACATAATTTACTAGTTAGCATATCCTGAAATAGTTCTCGAGGGATCTGGGGAAAACTCATTTCCACGGTCACGTACTTCGGCGTCGCAACAGAGCAACGGATTAAAGCGATTTCTTGTATAGAATGGTGTGAGGAAGCGGAAAGTTGTGACACCACTCACCCTCAGACAGTCAAAAAAACCATGTCTGCGCGGGCGAAACCGCGGGCAAAAGCTAGTAAATCCATATATCCTTTCGTATTCCTTTCTAAGCCATATTTTCATCAATATTTAACTTATAAGTATTTATTTATTATTTATTTATTTTACAATTAATTGTACACAGAAAAAGGGACATACATTTTTAATATTTATTTATACACTAGTGGATGCCCGCAGCTTCGTCCGCGCAGATCCCGAGTTTTGCGGTTCCCGTGGGAATTAACCAAAATCCTTTCTTAGCGGATGCCTATGTCATAACATCTACCTGCATGCCAAATTTTAGCCCGATCTGTCCAGTGGTTTGGGCTGTGCGTTGATAGATCACTATGTCAGTCAGTCAGTCACCTTTGAGTTATATATATATTTAGATATTTCGTGGGGAATGTTTCATGATGATGATGATGATCTATCCGACCGATTTCGGTCATGGCGACCACTTCGACTCCTAGTCGGTTTGCCGCGCGTGCGCTCCAAGATGGTTTATGTAGCCTAACTGTTTCATAGAGTTGTTAGAAAACCTTAGATATCGACATATTGATATTTAATTACATCTAATTTTACATCGCATTCTTTTTCGAGCGTTAACGCAGTAAATAAAATTAATTGTAAAGCAGCACTGAACTTACTTAACTGAATTAAACTTATAATCACCAGCATATAAAAACTGCACAAAACCGGCCAAGTGCGAGTCGAACTCGCGCACCGAGGGATCCATACCCGCAACACATCTCCACACAAGTATAACAATGAAACTTAATGTAACAATACTCGAGACATCTTGATAAAATTATTTTCAATTTAAAGCATAACAGCTTTTGTTTTGAATGTGCTGAAAGCCCATTTTTTTAACTGTTTATACAAATCGATCGAGCGTCGGATGGCGTAATGGCTAGGGCCGCCGTCTTCTGTCCGGGAGGTCGTGGATCGAACCTGCCACGTACCAATGTGATTTCGAATTTAGATTTCATATTTACGTTTATCCGACGCTCTTACGGTGAAGGAAAACATCGTGAGGAAACCTGCACACGCCTGCGGAGAAACTCGCAGGTTGTGTATAAAGTCGACTAACCCGCACTGGGCCCGCGTGGTCGACTAAGGCCCGATCGCCCTAATTCAGGGTAGGCTCGAGCCCCTCGGTGGGGACGTATATGAGCTGCTATGAAATGATGAAACAAATCGATCAGCTGATCGACCAATTTTGTATTTTTTTTTGGAGAATTGACTATGGGTTCTTTGGGGAAAGTGGTTCAGTATGCTGAGTTACCTAAAAGTTTTTAGGTTTTTCGAAAATTATTAATTCTGCCTAAACCATCCGGCGTATAGCCACAACCCACGATCAATCTCACAGGCAACCTAAAGCTCGCAGATACACGTATAAATAATCTGATCACACCCTTACTTTAATTTACTTCGCCGTTTTCCCTTCACTTTCCGACACTAAACAGGGTGTTTAAGTTTGCCAGCTCGAGGGCACGTTCACACTGGCCACAAATCAGCCGGGGCGCATCGTAAATCGAACAGTTTATATCCACATATAGACGGGGAAGTAACATACAGCCTGCGAGCTCCAAATTAATACCTGGCCTGGTACACGCATGAGCCGTGACAGAAGGTTACTGCTGTCCAATACACTGGGTTTAATCTGAACAACTCATTTCATATGTACGTTTATCTGACGCTCTTACGGTAGGGAAAACATCGTGAGGAAACATGCACACGAAGAAACTCGAACGATTTTTTTTTGAAAATCCCCTTTTTGATTTTTATAGTTGCCACCATAGTAGAAGATCACTTTATATTATTTTACTCAAAAACGGCTCCAGCGATTCAGATGAAACTTGATATATTACTATAACTTTTCATAACCTAGTAGTTCGTTATTACAGGAAAAATATGAATAAGGTACGTCCCTAAAAATCCATGTTATTTGTTACTTTATCTCAAATATGGTTATTAGCTATTTTGATGAAACTCGGTACGTTACTATAACTACACGGCCGTTATCTTTAAGAGCCCGCTGGAGTTCATAATCCCATACAAACGTAGTATTTGATTCATTTGTTAACCAAACAACCGATTTTGAAATAATTTTATATCGATATTCGGGTGACGTATATCTGTGTCTGTACCGCATTACTTTTTTGAAAAACGAAACAGGAATCCATTTAATACCAATAAACTTGTTTTCCGTCTTTTACCTTAAAAACAAGTTAATTGATTAATAATGTATTCCTGTTTCGTTTTTCCAAAAAGGAATGCGGTACAGACACAGATATACGTCACCCGAATATCGATATAAAATTATTTCAAAATCGGTTGTTTGGTTAACAAATTTGTATGGGATTTATGAACTCCAGCGGGCTCTTAAATAGTTTGTCTTATTTTATTTGGGAAGTATACAGCTTAAGTAAACACTACATAATAACATTACAAAATCTTTTGCTTTGCACTTTAGAAAAATCTTTTTATAATCTACATTTTTTAAACGCCTCCGTGGCTTAATGGTTAGTCCATTCAGTAAGACTCGGTTTGGTTGGTGGTAGGGCATTTTCGAAGATCGCCTGGCTAGCTACCGCCATCTTATCTAAGTCTTGCCGCCAAACATTAGTGTTACCAACATTGACGTGTTCCGGCTTGAAGATAAGGTAGCCAGTTTCCCCATTGCGTTGGGGAATCTTGGTAAGCCCACTTCCAACTTCGGCATCATCGTCACTATCTATCAGGTGAGATGATGCCAAGGGCTTACCAATAATAATTGTAAATAATATTTTTTTAAATCACAAGAAAACTTTCATTTTACAGATTGATATGCTGTTTCAAATTATTTGTAAATTTTTCATAAAGTCTGTTAAAAAACTTTAGTCTTTGCTAGTAAGTGTAATGTTTATTATTGATTACACTCACACACACACACACACACACACACACACACAATGTTCTGTTATCTGTTCTTTGTTTATATTATTCTTCTTTAATCTATTTGTTGTTTTCCACTTCTTGTAATAATTACTTAGTTTCAGTTAAGTTGCTTGGCCGCCACTTGTTAAATTTGTTTTATGTTTATGTTCTTTTGACCGCCACGAGACAGGCCTAGCCTAGTGTGGGGGACACAGTTAACTTGTATTTATTAGATAAGATTCATAAATATTTTTTTTATGTCTTTATGATTTGTATGACTACGATAGACGTTAAAGGCTTCCCGAGACTGCAAAGCCGGGCTGTACAATTTATTATATTAAGACAAAGAATAAGCACTTGGATAATCTCAACTAATGTTAAGTGACGATGATGTTGAAGATGGAAACGGGCTTACCATTGCAATGGAAAGCTGGCTATTTTATGTCCATTGCAGAACGCATCAACACTGTTGACATCGATATTAACTAAACTTATATTAGATGATGGTAGCTAGCAAGGCGGGCATAGAAAATGTCTTATCTCCAACCAAATCGAGTACTACAAAGTATACCGCACCATTAATCGAACTCGTGACTTCCTGGTGTGAGGCGAATGGACGAACCATAACACTAAACCAGTTCCAAAGACCCAATTCTTACCTAGTCTAATCTCAGCCTCAATAATTAAAAACGCTAAACACGTAAAAACCCGACTTCCATCGCAACAACTTAGTACATTTTTGTACTATTATTTTTGGTTTTTGTTAATTTTCTAATAAAGTATTACACCGATTTTGATAAAATTTATGTGAGACTAGACGGGAAGCACTAGCTTTCAAATAAAAAAAGAATAATAAAAATCGGTTCACCCATTCAAAAGTTCTGAGGTAACACATAAAAAAAATCCTTTCCTTTTGGAAGTCGGTTAAAAATAAACTACAACACATACAAGGCACGAAACAAAAATGCATTATGAATGCCAGCAATTTTGTTGTGTGGCTGTAAAACGAACAAACTTGCCCAGACTCGAACCGGACTTAAATCGCCGATCGTAAACCGATGCCGCAGCCGTTGCTATGCATGAATAAAACTTTGTCGTGTTGGAAAGACCCTAAGATAGAACTCTACGTTACGCTACTAGAAAATGTGGACGATTCGTAAATTATTTAGGCTCGCACTGCGCATTGCTGAAAGGGTCGATTTTACCTACTCCACGAGCATATTCATCATCCATCATCATATCAGCCGAAAGACATCCACAGGTGGAATTTCTATGACGACTGGTCCTGCGCTCCTTGTATCCATTGTCATCGGTCCACTGAGTGGGATGCGTGCCTACGCTACGTTTTTCAGTAAGCGGTCGCCAATCAAGAACTTCACTGCCCCGATGGTCATCTGTTCTACGAGCCAAGCGCCTCGCCCACTGATACTTAAGCCACACCCTGGACCCACAACTGGCCAAAAATGACATTTCATAAAAAGAATGACGGAACAAACAAAATGGAGGCGAAATCCTATACGTTCGACAACTAAACTGTAACCAATCTGTATCAATCTGGGTGACAAGGGGGTGAGGTCGCAATCTAGAGAGCGGCAGGGAGTGTTCATACTGTATGTTTGTCCTAATATATAAGGTCTAACAAAATTAGCTGAAACTATTTTAACTGGTGTTTCTAACCATGAAACTGAACAACTTTCCCTATGGAACCCATAGTCAAATCGCAAAAAAAAAAAAATAGTTTCAGCTAAATCTTATATATACTTTGCTTAAGCGAAGCGATTATGTTGGTTACATTGGTTCTCTTACAGATCTTCTCATTTCTGGTTCAATCATTTGAGTAAACTCCAAGCATAGCACGCTCCACTGCGTTTTGGGTAACCATGACCCCTTATGAGGCCCCACAGTAAGCGACTCACTGGAAAAACATGAAGAAACTGAAAGAAGAACGTGAAGATATGCGAAGCTTCCTAAAAGCTGCCGAGCCAATTTTGATTTGACGATTGATCTATTTCTCGAAGTTGAACCTACTTAACTGGACTGTTTGTCTTAGGTATATATAATACTAGCTTTTGGCCGTGGCTTCGCCCGCGTGGACATCCTTTTTATGACTGACTAGCGGCTGTTAGTTAAATATCAAATCTGTAATAGGTCATCTTTGGCAGTACCATAAAATCCGTAAACTACTACAAAATGGAGAAAATTTGGGAAAAGTGTAAAAAAGTATGGCCAGCAGCCGTTCTGTGGGATTTTCACTTTGTAAAATAATTTAACATGTGGATTGTAGTAACGTGTCATGGGAACGTTTTAATATAATGACACCTAGTCGTAAGGAGAAGTGGAGGAGCTCTCAGTGCTTGGAAAAGACAGTAGTCCAAACAATGAGATAGATCATGATGCCTCAAATTCACCGGAAAAAATGTGTGATTAATGTCAGTGCCCAAAATTCACACGAATCATTATCGGGTAATCTAGATTTGCATATTTATTCACCACTAGAAAACACAAAATTGAACCAAGGCTGCCCCGAATGGAAGAATGTATCGACTGAAATAGTATATGACTTGCAGAAAAAAATATGTAATCTCAAAAAAAACTTGAATCTGCTGACCACGAAATCGAAAACGCACTGTCGGAAAATACCATTATTTCAGATTATGAGCTGAAAGTAGAGTATCTAACGCATTCATGTAAAACTACAATATCACCAAGCTCAACATCTAAATCTCTACCACAATAAAAATCCATCAGTAAAAAAAAAGAAGGTATCAAAAAAAGTTAATCTGGATTTATCAAAACTTTACATACATCTTTACCTGAAAATCCGGCAGCAACTTGAAATAACAACGCGAACTTACAAAATTACACAGCAATTAAAAATAAAAAAAAAAACCTGGATTGTAAGTTGGATGACACTAAGATACATTTCGACAAGAACAAACCCTTAGAAGAAGACAAGCATCCACGCACATGGATATATGGCAGCCAACAATGTGTAGATTTAGCGTGAGAGCTAATTTATTCTCTTCTTAATACACAATATTAAAAAAATACGAAATATCAGCGATTGACAAAACTAACGCATCCATTTGTAAAATAATCGAGAACATAGAAAAAGTAAACTACCAAAATACGTACAAGATAATTATCGCTGTGGGAGAGAACGATACGAACCCTATAGCAGTACCTTTAGAATTATATAGCTTTTTAATATCTCATAAAGAAAATGTGGTTTATGACTTAAGTGTACTTGGCAACCAACATCTTAACGAAACCTTAATAAGTAACGAATTCAAGTATTTCGTTTTCGGTTTTTCGGTTTTCTAAAATACAAAAAATATTACTGAAACGAACGTAATAGGCAGGGGATTATGTAAATACCTGAATTTTAGTTTTGATAAAAATATTTATAAATTAGAAAATGATATTTACACATAGCAGACATGCAAAACTGACGAACAAGTCAATAAATGTTAGACAACGAACCCTATTAGAATTTTATCCAACGATTGATAAAAAGCAAGCTTCATCTAAGTTTTTCAATTCTGACAACGGTTAGTAAAATAACACCCCAAACATACCTATAAAATGATCCATATCAGGATCTTCAAGGCGAGAGTGAAGAGGCATTATTTGAGTTTGCTTGTACCAACCTCGGCTACATCGTCACTTACCATCAGGTGAGCAGACGTCAAACGCACTCAAATTTTAAAATAAAAAAAATGAATCAATATTGCTACAATATTACATTCAATATATTTATATCGATAGTAATATATTAAAAAATTTTGTTACATGTTCGTCATTTAAAAAAAATTATGAACCAAAACCAATCAAAAGATGAAAAAGGGCCGTGCATGAATGATTGATAATTAAAATGCGACGTGACGACCCTTAATGAATGGGCCCACCGCAACGAACAAACGGTGACATTGGTCTGGTGGGCCGTACGGTACACGCGCCTCAACCCCCGCACGCTTACCCTGTCTAGTGGCTGTCAACGTCTCCGTTGGACGACTGTATGGATTCTTAGACTGTGACTAGGCATCGTGCGTGCGCAAGATAGGTCGCCATGCTGCCAGCGCAGGGAGGTATTAAGCTTTTTATCGGGATATAGTACTACCTTAGTAAAAATAGGTATCTACTACAAGGTTCAAACACGTTAATAAACGTAAATAACGTTAAAACGACACACGCACACATCATTTTACTGATACAGACTGAAATTCTATTTGCGCGGCAACCAAGCGCGCGGGGTCATTGGGACTTGTCACGTGTCAAGGGTGTGGCGCCAGCTCGCCCCCTTTTTACGAAAATCGCTGTCAAAACGTCATTTCTTATCAGATTTCGATAATTTTCTTACAGAACATATTATTTTTGATGTCTCTATAAAACTGCATACTTGGCTCAAAACGTGAATGATCCTCATTACCGGCCTATTGCTCTCATTCCAGAAAAAATATTTGAGAAGCGTAAGAATGTTACATTATCCGAATTAATTAATGTAATAAAAGAGGAACAATATGGCTTCCAAAAAGGCAAATCCTGCTTCTTAGCTACTTACACCTTAACAAACTATGTCTTGAAAAATCTAGACGAAAGGAAATATTACAGCGATATGTTTTGATATGTCTAAAGCTTTCGACTACGTTATCCCATAAATTACTACTAAAAAATTGGAAAAATACGGGATTTGCAGCTCATCGTTGGAATGGATCTCATCTTATCTAGCGAATAGAAAACAGTATGTGGTAATAAATAACTTACATGACAAAAATGATATCAAGCACATTACGTCAAACATGAAATGCAACAGAGTGGGAGTTCCACAGGGTAGTGCTTTGGGCCCACTACTGTCCCTGTTTTTAGGGGTACCTCCCCTACAAGTAAAGTGGGGATGATTTTTTTTCTCGTCAAACCCAATTGTATGGGGTATCCTTGGTTAGAGCTCAAAAAATAATTGTGAGTCTTCTAAGATCATTTTATAATTTAGGGTTCCGCTTTCGAAAAAATAGGCTTGAAAGTGCTAAATTTTGTTGGAGTCTAGTATCCCCACCCCCTAACAACTTAACCGCTGTATTTGGAAATTTAAAAAAAATCACGAAAGTAGGCTATATTATGAATTTAAAAGGAAAACTATCAAAGCTAATAAGGCTTTTCTAGTTGACGAGCAATAGTCGATCAAAAAAATTCGTGTATACACTAACCTGTTTAAAAATGTTGCTAGTGCGTTTTAGAATATTATAATAATTATTCATCATCATCATATCAGCCACAAATCGTCCACTGCTAGACAAAGGCCTCCCCCAAGGATTTCCACGACGACTGGTCCTGCGCTGCCCGCATCCATCGGCTTCCCGCGATCTTCACCAGGTCATCGGTCCAACGCGTGGGAGGCCTGCCTACGCTACGTTTTCCGGTGCGCGGTCGTCACTCGAGAACTTTACTACGCCATCGGCCATCTGTTCTACGAGCTATGTGCCCTGCCCACTGCCACTTCAGTTTAGCGATTCTGTGAGCTATGTCGGTTACTTTAGTTCTCCTGCGGATCTCCTCGTTTCTGATTCGATCACGCAGTGAAACTCCGCATTGCCCTTTGAACCTTGAGCCTTCTTATGAGGCCCATAGTAAGCGACTATGTCTCAGTTCCGTAAGTCATCACTGGCAACACACACTGGTCAATAATAATAATTATTTATTAATTCACAATTGGTAAACCCTTGACAACATCTCACCTGGTGGTAAGTGACTATGTTGCCGAAGATGGAAGCGGGCTTACCAAGAATATATCAGTGTTAATAAATCACTCAAACATATTGGCAACTACGGAACTCTACATTGCGAACCCGACACGCAATTTGCCGGTTTTTTTTTAAAGTAATGATCATATTTCCGCGCATGTTTGACAAAAATAACATTAATCCCCATGATGGATCCGTGTTATTTGGGGCCCAGTCAGCCTAAAGCTAAAAAGCAGGCTGTTACAGGAGATTCCCTTGAGAAAGCAAGAATATAATAAGCTGACACATGTGTTTTGTGGCTGTGAGCGGTGTAGGAAGCACGTTCGGGCAATATTTGCTGTGTGAAACTGTGCAAGTGTGTCGGCGGCACGGCGCGGTGCGGTGCGGTGCGGCGTGGCGCGGCGCGTGATATACAACGCGCAACACCCGCGACTAGATGCAATAGTTTGTTTTTGCATCATAAAAATAAAGCATTGCTGGTCCGGTTTTATTAAAGTTTTCTTATTAAATCCGGTGAGTGTTTTTGCATCTGTTTCGGGGGCGTTGTTTATTATGAT
Source organism: Coleophora flavipennella (assembly GCA_947284805.1). Classification (NCBI taxonomy): domain Eukaryota; kingdom Metazoa; phylum Arthropoda; class Insecta; order Lepidoptera; family Coleophoridae; genus Coleophora; species Coleophora flavipennella. Next base: position 2,759,161 of record OX369273.1, read on the forward strand.
CTTCTTGTACTTCGTCCGTTACGTCGATCTGTAGGTACCACGTAGGTATCTAACATGTATTTTGCTATGAGAAATATATTTTTTTTTATATAAACGTAACACCAATAAATAATTAATTTAAAATGTTTACAAATTACACCTAAAATAAAATGCCTAAAATACCTAAAATAAAACACCTTAAATCACACCTAAATTACCTAAAATCACACCTAAAATATCTAAAATCACACCTAAAATACCTTAAATCACACCTAAAAATAACCCGTCCCTCGTCATCATAATTTTTTTTCTTCACAATTGGTAAGCCCTTGGCATCATCTCACCTTATGGTAAGTGACAATGATGCCGAAGATGAAAGCGGGCTTACCAAGATTCCCCAACACAATGGAGAACTGGCTATCTTATCTTCATGCCGGAACATATCAATGTTGTCAACACTGATGTTTGGCGGCAAGACTGAGATAAGATGGTGGTAGCTAGCCAGGCGGGCTTAGAAAATGCCCTACCACCAACCAAACCGAGTCTTACAAGTTGACTCCACTGGGAATCGAACCCGTGACCTCCTGGTGTGAAGCAAATAGACTAACCATTACACCACGGAGACGGTTGAAATATATAAGAAAACATAAATTCCAAGATACATGTTTGTTCTTCTATTGTGTGATTTTAGAATAGGGCGAAAAGTAGGAGAAGATTTCATAGCTTGCGGTTATGTAATACAATACCTTATTAATATATGTGTTAGAGTATATTATATTACGATAAGACTGTTTCACTATTTTATCTCCACGGGGATACTTATTTTTTTTTAAACATAAGGCATTATCCATACAATGAAAGTCTATTAAACTTTAGAATTATACCAACCCTCGATATCTACACACCCCTGATATCTACGCGAGCAAAGTCGTGGGCAAATGCTTGTTAGCTATAAACGTTTACCCGTTATAATCTTATTAACGAACTAGTGGATGCCCGCAGCTTCGCCCGCGCAGATCCCGATTTTTGCGGTTCCCGTGGGAATTTCCCAAAATCCTTTCTTAGCGGATGCCTACGTCATAACATCTACCTGCAAGCCAAATTTCAGCTCGATCCGTCCAGTGGTTTGGGCTGTGCGTTGATAGATCACTATGTCAGTCAGTCAGTCACCTTTGAGTTATATATAGCTTCTACTATTATACCAAGCTCAAGTTCGGTCATGTATGGAGTACTGCTCTCACCCTTGGGACAGATCGGCTCGTTACCAACTAGATGCCTTGGATTCTATCGACCGACGCGCTAGGAGACTCATTGGCGACGAGGAACTTGTATCAAACAGGCTCCAAACCCTCGAGCATCGCCGCAAAGTCGCCTGTCTATCAGTGTTCTACAGGATTCATTTCGGAGAGTGTGCCCTGGAACTTCACGACCTCATTCCCCCCTCTCCATATCATCATCGGACGACCAGGCGCGGAGAGCGGTTCCACCTCTTTAACGTCAATGTTCCACCTTTTCGCACGAAGCGTTCCGCTTCTTCCTTCATCATGCGAACGGCCAAGGAGTGGAATTCCCTTCCAGCGTCTGTATTCCCCGATTCGTATAATTTAGGAATCTTCAAGACGAGGGTGAATAGGCACTATTTAAGATTGCGTGTTACATCCTCGGCTGCATCGGCACTTACCATCAGGTGAGGTGCAGCCAAACGCACTAAAATTTTTAATAAAAAAAATTATAATATTTAGATGTAGTGTTTTTTCATTTATTTTTATTATAGTTTTTTCATTTAAAAAAGCCTATTGTAAAGCTGAAAGGGAATATTTTCGTAATAATATGCCTACGAAGCGATCGTAGCTCAGCGTGACTTGCGTGGTTGAGTCAATCACGCAGGTTAACTGACCCGAAGCACAGTCACTACATGGCATTTGAGATATTATTGAGATATATCTATTGGCATGTCTGCCTGAAAATGATGTTCGAAACCGGTCGCTAACAAATTATAAACGCAGTTTTATTTCTTTTATGTGGAATTAATGTAGATATTTACCAAAATAAATTGCAATATCTACATGATAGTCATTGAAATTGAATAAAAACTATCCCGTCTTTTTCCTCATCACAGTGTATAAATAGAAACATATTTTTGCGCCGGGGCTGGGTAAATCTTCTATGGGCCGTAAGCTATTTTAACCGCCTCGCTGGCGTGACGGTTAAGTTCATTAGCTTCACATCAGTAGGTCACGGGTTCGATTCCCGGTGGATGTTAACTTTGTACGACTCAGTTTGATTTGTACGGGCATTTTATTAGCCTGCCTGGCTAGCTACCACCATCTTACCTAAGCTTTGCCGCCAAGCATCAATGTTAATAGCATTGATATGTTCCGGCTTGAAGATAAGAACGGATTTTCCATTGCGTTAGGGAATCTTGGTAAGCAGTATGTTTCCATCTTTGACATCATTACTTACCATCATGCCTGCCTGGCTAGCTACCACCATCTTACCTAAGCTTTGCCGCCAAGCATCAATGTTAATAGCATTGATATGTTCCGGCTTGAAGATAAGAACGGATTTTCCATTGCGTTAGGGAATCTTGGTAAGCAGTATGTTTCCATCTTTGACATCATTACTTACCATCATGCCTGCCTGGCTAGCTACCACCATCTTACCTAAGCTTTGCCGCCAAGCATCAATGTTAATAGCATTGATATGTTCCGGCTTGAAGATAAGAACGGATTTTCCATTGCGTTAGGGAATCTTGGTAAGCAGTATGTTTCCATCTTTGACATCATTGTTACTTACCATCATGTGAGATGATGTCAAGGGCTTACCAGTTTGTGGATTAAAAAAATCTTCTTTACTAATTTAATCCTACTGATATTATAAACGAGAAAGTTTGTAAGAATGTATGTTTGTTACTGTTTCACGCAAAAACTACGGAACGCTTCTGGCTGAAATCTGATAGGTAGATATATTAGGACCTGGATGAATACACAGGCTACAATTTCCACGCTCGCGAGCCGCTTGCGGCTCGCGCACTGCGCACCCTCGAAAAGTCATAGAAACTTTGTCCACGTGGGTGAAGCCACGGGAAACAGCTAGTATTCAATAAAAACAAGGTATTCAATAAATATAATTTTAAAATAGAAAAAAAAACACTTGCTCATTTGAAATATTAAACAATTTTAAATTTTATATGTATTAAAAACTGTAAATTAGTTCGTTAAAGCTATGGCACTTACGACGTCACTATGTCAGTAACGCGAACAATTGCAGAACAAACTTTCGTTTTGACTGTTGATAAAAAGTTACTCAAATATTTTTTTCCCTTATTCGGAAGGAGGGGGAGAGATGCATCATGCATACCATTACAGTCCGGCTGTACTGGTTATGTGGGACTCACAGCAGAAGGCTGAACCTACCCACTAAAACCCCCCATGGATTTAGGTCAATCAAGACCTGTAAAATCCTTATCGGAGCGATCCATACCCTTAGGGAAGGGTGTGGGTGCGTAAGAAGAGAGGGGTTGCACCAAATGCGCCGAGGAGATAGCCAAGCCCCCTCCTCATACAGGGATGGCACAAGAACTGAGTGGTGGGTGGAGATGGTAGTGACCGTAAAAGGCTGCCTTAAAAAAGGCGGCTCGAAACTAGTAAGTTCCGCAGACCGACGATGTCTCCCGACGATGAATGGCGCGCGCAATGTCGAGTTACGTCCGCTCCCTCAATGTGGCCACGGGGGCGGCACGATTCCACGGCCGGCGACGCCTCCACACGCATATTAATCTCCGGGGGACACCACCGAAGCACACCACACGACGGTCTCGATCGTCGGAAACAGGCCGGCCGCGACGTGCATGGCCACGTTGGCTTCCCGACGATGGAGGCTTGCACGTTGACCGAATTACGCCCGCTTCGCAGGGGAGGATCCTGCGTGCTCCTCCATCGCCGCGATACACCTCCGAAGCGCACGACGACCCGAGAGCGCACCAAGTTACTCAATTGACTAGTACATAGTAAATACCGTATTCTAGCGGGAGATTGCACGGCGATAATGTTTGTCGCACAACGAGAATCTCCTACATTAAACTTGCTCTCTAAGTTAATTTATAACTTTTCCTCTTAGTTTTCATCGCGAAACCGTGACAACGACCGTATCAGTTTTATTTTAGTTTACCTTTTGGTTTTCGCTTTCGGTTGAGCGTCGGTGGCGCAATGGCAAGGGGCGCTACCTCCTGTCCGAGAGGTCGCGGTTCTAATCCTGGCACGTACCAATGTGTTTTCGAATTAAGATTTCATATGTACGTTTATCCGACGCTCTTACAGTGAAGGAAAACATCGTGAGGAAACCTGCACACGCCTGCGCAGAAACTCGAAGGTTGTGTGACTAACCCTCACTGGGCCCGCGTGGTCTCGTGGCTTGAGTCCCTCAATGGCGACGCATATGAGCTGATATGACGACCTTTCGGTTGCTTTTGGTAACATTAACCCTTATTGTTTTAAGTAACGTCTTGTTTACTAACATGACGCAGTAACATTTTAAGCTATATCATGTCTGTTTTATGTTATTTCATCTTGCCTATTTTTATTACCTACTAGCTGATACCCATGGCTTCATCTGCGTGGATATAGAGGGTGTGCGGTGCGCTTTTTGAAGTGAAACGTCTTTAAAGTCACGTGACGAAAGAATCTGTTTCCTCCATTGCAATCAAGTAACAAACCGCGGCTCCTAGCAACCAATTTAGTCAATTTCATATCAGAAAGCTCCATAGCCATACAGCCTAAACCGCGAGGCAGCAGGCCAAGCTCTGTATAGGGCGAAGCTCGGAACGCTTTCTAAGAAGCCGGAGGCAAAAAAACAGAGACATCAAAACACACACACAAACACACACACACACACACACACACACACACACACACACACACACACACACACACAAACACACTCATCCCATCCGACCGCTTATTAAAAATAAAAACAAAAAAAAATGCATAAGTATGTTAATTGCTTAGCTACATATTGTCAAAGTTGGCAATAAAAAGAAAAAAAGAAAAACTGTCATTACGGAATAAGATGGCGTAAGTGAGAGAAATTTGTAGAAAATCCTAAATAATATTAACTTAGTTACAATTTTTGAAATTCGCGTTGGCCGCCAGTGACATCATTGATAACAACCTGCACTAAAAAGGTAATACCAGTAAAAAAAACTGTCATTACGGAATAAGATGGCGTTAGTGTGACAAATTGTAGTAAATCCTTAAAAATTATTGACTTAGTTTCAATTTTTGAAATTTGTGTTTGCCGCCAGTGACTTTATTGATAACGACCTGCATTAGGAAGGTAATTTCAGTAAAAAGAACTGTCATTACGGAATAAGATGGTGTTAGTGAGACACATTGTAGTAAATCCTAAATAATATTGACTCAGTGATTATTTTTGAAATTTGCGTTGGCCGCCAGCGACGTCATTGATAATGACCTCCATTAAGAAGGTATAATTCCAGTAAAAAGAACTGTCACTACGGAATAAGATGGCGTTAGTGAGACAAATTGTAGTAAATCCTAAATAATATTGACTCAGTGATTATTTTTGAAATTTGCGTTGGCCGCCAGTGACGTTATTGATAACGACCTGCATTAAGAAGGTATAATTCCAGTAAAAAGAACTGTCACTACGTAATAAGATGGCGTTAGAGAGACAAATTGTAGAAAATCCTAAGTAATATTGACTTAGTTACATTTTTTTAAAATTCACGTTGGCTGCCAGTGACGTCATTGATAACAACCTGCATTAAGAAGGTAATTCCAGTAAAAAGAACTGTCACTACAGAATAAGATGGCGTTAGTGAGACAAATGGTAGAAAATCCTAAATAATATTGACTTAGTTACAATTTTTGAAATTCGCATTGGCCGCCAGTGACGTCATTGATAACCACCTGCATTAAGAAGGAAATTGCAGTAAAAAGAACTGTCACTACAGAATAAGATGGCGTTAGAGAGACAAATTGTTGAAAATCCTAAATAATATTGACTTGGTTACAATATTTGAAATTCGCGTTGGCCGCCAGTGACGTCATTGATAACGACCTGCATTAAGAAGTTAATTCCAGTAAAAAAACTGTCACTAAGGAATAAGGTGGCGTTAGTGAGACAAATTGTAACTGTCACTACGGAATAAGGCGCTAGTAAAACAAATTGTAGAAAATCGTTAACCTTTAACCACCTCCGTGGCGTAATGGTTAAATGCATTAGCTTCACATCAGGAGGTCGCGGGTTCGATTCCCTGCGGAGTCTAACTTTGTAACACTCGGTTTTGTTGGTGGAAGGGCATTTTTTAAGCCCACCTGGCTAGCTTCCACCATCTTATCTAAGTCTTGTCGACAAACATCAGTGCTAACATCATTAATGTGTTCTGGCTTGAAGATAAGATAGCCAGTTCCTCATTGCGTTGTGGAATCTTGGTAAGCCCGCTTCCATCTTCGGCATTATTGTCAATTTACAAGGTCTTACCAATTCTAAATAAAAAATATTAATACTAACTTTAAGTCCGACTTTTGATTAGATGCAGTAAACTGACGTTTCGTTGGTAAGTAAACATAGCATTTGCTTACCAATGAACCCACTTTATTTATTTAACAGTTTAGGTATATTGTGTACTAAAAAAGATTACATAACAGAAAAAAAAGTTAAAATTTTTGAAATTCGCGTTTTTCGCCAGTGACGTTTTTAAAAACGACCCTCATTTTAAGTCTGAAAATTGATTTAAGGATATAAGTCCGAAATAATATTGATAACGTCACTGGCGGCCAACGCGAATTTCAAAAATTGTAAATAAGTCAATATTATTTAGGATTTTCTACAATTTGTCTCACTAGCGCCATCTTATTCCTTAGTGACAGTTTTTATTTACTGGATTTACTTTTTAAATGCAGGTAGTTTTCAATGACGACACTAGCAGCTAACGCGAATTTCAAAAATTGTAACTAAGTTAATATTATTTAAGATTTAAGTCCGAAAATCAAAATATTTCACTCTCTGTTTTACTTAGCGCGAGTTCACGAACGCCACCACCCACACGCAATTCACCGATTTATCGCTTAACATCGCCAGTATTTTAACTTTTTATGGCACACAATAACATGCACAGAATGTCGCATAGCGTCATGCAATGTTAAAAGGTATGTTTAGTTGGACGAATAGACATTATTTGGGATCGCGTGTCACCTTTGAATATAATTTTCTTTATTAACGTGTAAGCTGAAGTCAGCACAGAAAGGTGAGGATAAAATTTTGTATTTTTTTGTCTGAAAGCACGCCATGCCATATAAAAAGATAAGGTTCGAATCTGGATTATAGAAGAAAATAAAAAGAAACCAAATCAAGTTGCATACAGGGTGACATTGAATTATTTGCCAATACTTTAAACTAGGTAGGTATATACTACAATAGACATAGACATCATATATTAATAATATACATTACACGTCAAGAAATTAAAGAAATAATATAAAATAAAAATTATTCTATTAAATTACATAAAAAAATACATTTAAATATAGCCATAACCAAGGTATGTTATTTACATAAAGAAAATAAAATATACAAAATAGTAATATTTTCCAGCTGTGGGTCATTAATTAGTTTTAATAGTCAAAAACTCATTATGACTTTAGAAAGACTGCTCGACGAGCCATTTTTTGAGTTTACTCTTAAAAATAGAATTGCTCGGACCTTCAGTAATATCGGCAGGTAGTCGATTGTATATGGGCGGGCCCATGAAATGCGTTGTTCGGGATAACTTTTCCAATCTCCTCGGAACAGCAGCTAGCTTATTACCATGGCTACTCATCATCACCCAAGATGGGTCTTTAAAGAAAGCAGGTGAGGTGCAGCCAAACTAACTCAATTAAAAAAAAAAAAAGCAGCAGTTTCCATGTACTTACAAGTCATTTTATTTTAATTTACAGTGAAAGTTGGAAAGGCAAAAAAATATTGAATGATGGAAAAAAAATTGTTTTTTTAAGGAAATTTGTCACACTTTGTTTCAAAATTTCACACATGGATCATTATGTGCCATAGAAATAGAAAAAATAGATGGAAAGAAAGAAGGACAAATAACAGAAACGCGTTGCCGCGTTACAACACTACGCGTTTTTTGGTACTTTTTGTTTTACTTAAAGGTTTAACGCTCATATGTGTTACCGCTAGCGCAAGTGAAGCAGAAGCATAAGTCAATATTTTATGGTTCGATTTAAAGAAATACACATTTCATATCGTCTCAGGACTAATTTGAACGAGCTAGTACACATGTATAATGTACCTTATACTAATATATGTCGGAGTGTCATTGAAAACGCGACCAATACCAGCTCGAGATAAGTTTACATAGTTACACTTTGTTTGGATCAAACGTCAGGTATTAGTACCTGGGTGAAACCGGTGGTGGCGTGACGATCGCTTGTACTCGTGAGACGATCGTTTGTGGTAGCAAAGATGATGTATTAACGGAAGGCTGTTTGTGCTGCCACACTGAGTTGAGAATTTATTAGATCTGTGGAGAAGCCACATTAGCTGGACGTCAGTCTCGGAGCAGACACTTTTTGACGGAGCGTCGAGCAGAACACAAGTAGTGGTGATCTGTGAGCAAAATGGACGTGTCACGCCATCGCTGTGATCACCGCGTTTGCATCCATTGTTATCCAAGGCATCCTGTACAATTTCGATTACCAAATGATCAAGACTATTGAAGAAGGACCTCTGTGATATAGCTGCATTGTTATTTCGACGCCCAATACCGAAATAGTTAAGGACGTGAACCACGAGGCCATCCATAACCTAACCTAACCACCACCTCACTTCCTTCGACATCAGAAGTTGGATAGTTCCCTGCGCTCGCAACAAGTGGACAACGACGGGAAAATGTGAAAAATGATAATGGAGCAGCGAAATAAAAACCACTGGCAACAATTCTTCGTGCTACAGAACCAGAACATGCTGCGATTGATTGAGGTTATGCAAGCACCATCGACTACATCTGCTGCAATCATATTGCCAGCATTCAACCGGAATATACCGGAAGCTAATCCACGTGCACGGCGCTCAACTGTCGATATCTCCCTTACGGAACGACCATTGGAATGAGGTGACAGCGTGGGCTGTGCTGGCAGCAGCGGAGATGCACGCGAGCGGCGCGTGCGGCTTCTGCGAAGTGCGTGATGTACGCGGTGTTACGAAAATCCGGTGAGTCGTACCCCTTTTGTTTTGATGGTGGTAGTAGTACGTGCGTAGTACTATTACCTAATCTGTAGTGGTGCCTACTGTTCTCTCGTTAAAGAAAGTTTCGTGTATAGACTTTCGGGAGTGTGTTCAATACTAACGCACTATTGACTTTTGTAGGCAACTCTTAAGTTTACTGTACAGAACAAATATCGAGTGAGGGTAATATTGACGGGCATCGTTCCGAATGGTCATATCTTGTTATGCCAGACGAGTACGAACGATATTATGATCGACTCGGATATTTTAAATCTAGGATTGACGGTATTCTTAAACGAGTCTGTCAATAACAAAACAGCTTGACTGTCGGTAAGGATGCGAATAGAGTAGTTAGTCCCTTACCCTTCTAGTAGTGATTGCATTAGCAGCTAAAATGATGCCTTGTGGAAAGTACTCTTTCACATGCTTTCGGATTTTTACTTGTGACACAACGTCGTGATTGAACGGAAGATTTAAAAAGAGGACTCATTGCAAATATGATGATTCATTTAGTTAACTAGTTTCGGTTATACAAATTTAAACCAGAATTGAAAGTATTGAAACCCCTGTAAGCTTTCATAATATTAAGACTGACATCTTTACATGGAGTGAAAAACCCTTATTAGATTTCGTAGTATTGGGACTGATATTGTCATTGAGCATAGGCCAAAGTTGTTGCCTATTTTTAATAGCTTTCGCGATGAATTAGTCGAGGGCATCCTTAATGCCCCGCTATCATATAGACCCTATGTAGGTATGAGTTTCGGGGACCCCAATAAAATATTTTGTTTACCAATTGTAAAAAAAAAAAAAAGAATAATAACAGGGTAGTATGCGGAGTGCAGTGGTGGACGTCTTACGGCTGATGATACAGGATTCATGGGCTGGAGGCTGCGAATGTCGTAAGCCCCGAAGCTTTCCCTTTTTGACGGCCTTATCATGCTGGTAAAGAAAAAGGATAGCAAAAAGGATTGCTAGAACGCAAGTGTTGATAACCGTGAAAAAAAAATGACAACAACATGCCTGAACGGAAATTGTTTCCTCTGATAGATTAGCACATCGATTGACTTCATATGTGGTCACTATTTCACCACGTCAGGCATAGCTAGTGGTTACATCAGGTGCATTCTTTACCTATTAAATCGAAATGACTGATTTTGTAACCTCTGTTCAAATACGTCCACGTGTCATTCGATCTACGTAATGCCCCCTTGTATTTGAACTTACGTTCATAAACGCTTTAGGCGCGTGGCAACGGTCAGGTGAATCTTAGCACGTTTAAACGTTGGTACTCTTAGTTAAGTGTCCTTTAAAATATGCTCACTTCCTTCGAGTATAGTAATGAGATTTCAATGTTACAAGTCCTTCCATGATGATCATTTGGCAGCAACCAAACTGTTGGGTTAACCGAGTTACGAAGTACAGCCTCCTGGAGTTGCTTCTAGGTACGAGTAAAGTAGCCTAACCTCTAAATGTCATGTTTGTCGATTACACACACAGGCTGTAATTTTATCTAAGTGAAGCACGACAACATACTAGTGATAATACGGAGAGTAACGCATCCTATTACAGGAGTTGTTAATCAGCTTGCTGCTGATGTGATAATAGACATGGGCCTCCCCCATGTTGGAGCGGTTTTACCAATTGAAAAAAAAAAACGCTACGCTTGGCGGGCTGTTTGGCGGTACAGTATGAGCGTGAAGGACGATGTTGCTTGTCCTCAAATTTTTAGTCCCTTAGTCACTTCTTGTGAAACCCTTGGGAAGAGATGGGGTGGTGTATTGCTCTGAGGCAGCGCCACTGGCTGATTTCTAGACAAAAGCTTAGTTTCACAAGTTACCTAACTTTATGTTGTTACAAATGGAGAAGCGTTACCTACCACTTTAGATATCAAATACCGTCAGTTATTGAGGACAGACTACGTTAAATGCCCGATAGTGACAGTATTATTGACTTGGACAGAATTGATGATGGAGAGACTGAACCTCGACCATCTACTAGTGCAGATTAAGGACTTTTGTACTTGACCGTGATTTTAACGTTCACTAGTTTGTATTTTGAACCTTAGACGTAAACAATTTTTCGCAACTGGATGCCAATAGCCTCAGCCATTCGTAGACGTAGGCGTAAAACACCGAGTTGATTTTCTCGTTGCTGTGCGGCCACAACTGTGTGTGGCGTGCGTTTGGCTCGCAGGCGTATCACCGGGGAGGTGATGTTGGCAATGACCAGAAAGAGGTGATGTTTGAGATCGCCGCATGGAAGCGATAGTGTGGTTGGACACCGGAGGGAGGTGGTCCAAGAGTCGCCAGGTAGGGTGACTGTGTTTTTGGGCGGACACCTGAGAGGTTGTCTGAGAGTCGCCAGGTCGAGTGACTGTGTGTTTGGGCGGGCACCGGATGGAGGTGTCTGAGAGTCGCCAGGTTGGGTGACTGTTGTTTGTTTGGGCACCGGATGGAGGTGGCCCAGAGTTGCCAAGATGGGTGACTGTTGTGGTGATACAAAATAAGGAGCGTAACCAAACCAAGTTAGATCCCAAATACCGAGGGCCGTTCAGGGTCGTAGAGGTCTTAGAAGGTGACAGATACAAATAACAAGCTTTGAATTTGAGACGAAGTTACAAGTATGCCCATGACCGTTTACGTAGTATGTCCGAAGTTTATTTGCCTCCGGATGTTGACGATGAATCTGGTGCAGAGGCGTCTACCTTTCAATGTTAATTGTATTGACAGATCGTAACTCAATCAATTGTGTACAGTTGTAATTTTTTTTCTTTATCGTTTATTTTTGTGTGTAGTACTGAAGTATTCCAACATGTTTCAGCGGTAAATGAAGAGTGCTGAATGGCGCTATATGTTTGCATGAATTGGCTGCTGCTTGTTTTGTCAGACTCGTTCTGTCATGATGTGTAGCAGGTACATTCGTGTTTTTGTAAAAAAGAAGTATCCCGTTTACCGGCTAAAACTGTTGATGGTATTCCGTCGCCTGTACTGGCGATGATGGTATTCCGTCGCCTGTATTGGTGATGATGGTGTTCCATTGCCTAGATTGGTGATGATGGTATTCCGTCGCCTGTATTGGTGATGATGGTGTTCCATTGCCTACATTGGTGATGATGGTATTCCGTCGCCTGTATTGGTGATGATGGTGTTCCATTGCCTAGATTGGTGATGATGGTGTTCCATTGCCTAGATTGGTGATGATGGTGTTCCATTGCCTAGATTGGTGATGATGGTGTTCCACTGCCTAGATTGGTGGTGATGGTGTTCCGTCACCTGGACTGGTGATGATGACTGATTGGTATTCCGTCGCTTGGCGTTAGTGATGATGATTCTTTGTGGTGTCCCGCCACCCGGATGTGGTGATGTTTAGTTCTGGTGTTCCGTCGCTTGTGATTTGCGATGATGATTATGTTCCGTTCTATGTGCCCCTAAAAGTTGTAAATGGTTGTAAGGTTTCAAGCCTTGCAGCTGTGATTTACCTTGGAGACCTAAACTGATTTGAGATTGTTTGAGTTACGATGCTAATGCTGAGGTTTATTTAGTTTACGAGAGTGAAATTATTTTGGTTTTTTGAGGCTGTTAAAATGTGTTGTCACCATGATTGTAGTCTTGAATTAAAGCTTCACATTATTAGCGTTGCTTTTATTCCTTGAGCTGTGGACCTTCCTAATGAAGGTCAGGATTGGCCGAACGAAATGGAATCTACTGGCTACCCTTTTCTTTTTCAGGTTAGTCACCCGAGGACGTGTGACTCGCAGGATGGCCGTGTCGGAGTGTCATTGAAAACGCGACCAATACCAGCTCGAGATAAGTTTACATAGTTACACTTTGTTTGGATCAAACGTCAGGTATTAGTACCTGGGTGAAACCGGTGGTGGCGTGACGATCGCTTGTACTCGTGAGACGATCGTTTGTGGTAGCAAAGATGATGTATTAACGGAAGGCTGTTTGTGCTGCCACACTGAGTTGAGAATTTATTAGATCTGTGGAGAAGCCACATTAGCTGGACGTCAGTCTCGGAGCAGACACTTTTTGACGGAGCGTCGAGCAGAACACAAGTAGTGGTGATCTGTGAGCAAAATGGACGTGTCACGCCATCGCTGTGATCACCGCGTTTGCATCCATTGTTATCCAAGGCATCCTGTACAATTTCGATTACCAAATGATCAAGACTATTGAAGAAGGACCTCTGTGATATAGCTGCATTGTTATTTCGACGCCCAATACCGAAATAGTTAAGGACGTGAACCACGAGGCCATCCATAACCTAACCTAACCACCACCTCACTTCCTTCGACATATATATATAAATTACGGCGAACTCCGTTCCACCTTACACTACAGTACACTACACTACCCTACCCTATCCTACACTACCCTACACTACCCTACCCTGCACTACTCTACCCTACACTACCCTACCCTACATTACCCTACCCTACCCTACACTACACTACCCTTCCCTACACTACACTACCCTTCCCTACCCTACCCTACCCTAACTACACTATACCTACACTACACTACACAACCCTACCCTAAAACCAATAATATTTTTGCTGATAATATATTTTTTTACTTGATGAACATCATATTTTTAATACTTATTATCCTATTCCCGACGAAGACAAATGCAAAAACACAAAAATCATAAAAAATGGTCCAGCCGTTCTTGAGTTACAAATTGTGTAGCTAACACGACTTTCTTTTATATATATATATAGATAAGATATACTGACATGGCTTATCCACTTCAAGTTGAGAGAGAGAGAGAGAGAGAGAGTTTGTGCTCCTTGAGTTTCTTAAATGTGTATTTTTTGTATCTTGTATACAATAAACTATAAAATAAATAAATAAATAAGAAGGCTCTAACAATCGCCAGACTTATTGGTACGTTACCTTTCTGTACGGAACCCTAAAACTCGAGATACCTTAGCTAAGTAGACGATAGATCAATTTCAAAAAAGCTACAGTTTAGTTAAAATTTGGCGAGAATGCTTTAGAAACAATTAGATTTTTCTGTTGTCGATGTTTAAAACCAAGCATTAACTACACGAATTAATTAAAAAGTAAAAACCGACGGCATAAAAATTAACCCTTCTTTTTGGGCCAGTCGGGTAAAAACATATGCTATGTCACTAACGGGATCGGGAAAAATCTAACGATACCTCGCATTCCAAAATCCATTAAGCCGTTTAGGCTACAGAGCGTGCTAACAACCTAAATCCTTCTGGTGCAGTCGGGTTAAAAACTATGCGAAGTCCTTTAGTGTTTTCGAGCCACATAGTTAGATGTTACTGAAATCCATGTATTTTTGGTAATTCGTCGTTTTATAGGCGTATAGCATTTCCAATGCCCATATTCTGTGGAAATTGTAAATTTGTCTGACCATCTCCTATCTTCTGGGCAGGTGACTACGGGCACAGTATTACGATATAGCTTACAGTAGCGCAACGCATTTGATGTCGTACAATGCTGGCACCGGCGCCGGCGTAGGTACTAGCAGTACTAGCCTGTAGTCACCCTGGCGGAGTTTGCCAGGCTGTGCCCCGCCAACCGATGCCCCGCAAGTACCCTTCCGTTGCTCTGCGTATACATTCGTTGCACTACTGTAATCCGCTATATTATAATACTGTGCTACGGGTTATGACCCGACAATGTGTTATAAAAATCCGGGCCATTTTATGATATGGCACCGCATGCCGTGAGGATTTTATATCCGCCCAGTTTATTTGCTTTAATATAATGAAATGGGGTGAGATTTTTATTGTCAATTCTATTACTGTGAAATTTAAGGCCAGACGGCTCTGTTGCGTTTAATTGGGTAAGTAGTAATATTTTATGAATCATGATTATTGGAAAATAAGTGGTTAAATGGTGAATACAAGAAACGTTCTAATCCTGAAGTGAAACAACAGATAATAAAAGTCAGCTAAGTTCGAGCTGCACTCGCGCTAAGGGTTCCGAAATTAATGAAAAAAGAAGCATTTTTCTGTCACTCGCGTTGATGTCTTTTGTTTGTAGTTAATAGGTATCATTGTCACACTTGTGTGGAATGATGCTGAGGTAGCACGGAACCCTCGGTGCGTGAGTCCGAATCGCACTTGGCCGGTTTTTTTCTACCACAATATGCCACAGTTACTAATGTGTCGAACCTTAGATCTATCACGATATGCCACAGTTACTAATGTGTCGAACCTTAGATATACCACGATATGCCACAGTTACTAATGTGTCGAACCTTAGATATACCACGATATGCCACAGTTACTAATGTGTCGAACCTTAGATCTACCACAATATGCCACAGTTACTAATGTGTCGAACCTTAGATCTACCACGATATGCCACAGTTACTAATGTGTTGAACCTTAGATCTACCACGATATGCCACAGTTACTAATGTGTCGAACCTTAGATCTACCACGATATGCCACAGTTACTAATGTGTCGAACCTTAGATCTACCACAATATGCCACAGTTACTAATGTGTCGAACCTTAGATCTACCACGCTATGCCACAGTTACTAATGTGTCGAACCTTAGATCTACCACGATATGCCACAGTTACTAATGTGTCGAACCTTAGATCTACCACGATATGCCACAGTTACTAATGTGTCGACCCTTAGATCTACCACGATATGCCACAGTTACTAATCTGTCGAACCTTAGATTGAACAGCTTAATGACGCCTCTTTATCGGGTACATACGAAACTTCTACAAAACGGCCGAGACATCGCCTTTAAATTTCTCAACTGACGAGAAATAAATAATTAGAATCCTTAGATCACATATTAAAAAAATAGAACTCCGGTTTCAAACAAAACAAATTTCATAAAATGTCCAAACAGTAGAAGCACAGTATTACAATATAGCGGCTTACAGTAGCGCAACGAATGTTCTTACGTAGAGCAACAGAAGGGTACTTGCGGGGCAGCAGACTCCGCGAGTTTGCCAGGCTGACTACAGGCTTGTATGGGCCAGTGGCGCATCGTGCGACATCAAAGGCGTTGCGCTACTCTAAGCCATATCGTAATACTGTGGTAGAAGTAACCTAACTTCTCAGCAAAACCCCTTCATTTAATACCCATATCACATAAAAAAATTACGGTCCGCGATATTTTGGAATTGCTATATTGGATTTAGAATGACGTCACTTAGCTAATCATGCATTGTCATTCAAACTTAACGTAAGTAGGCAAAATATCAGCTCAATTGGAAACCGGGAATTGGGTCAAATTTAACTTGAATATTTCGAAGCGGACTACTTACATACCTACTACTACTTACATTGCAAGTTAAAGAAGCTCCTTCGTAAAACCTTTAGAAAAAAGTGTTGAAGTTCAGTGTTTCCAAATTTATTGCCGGGCTGAGAGTGCCAGTATTTCCTATGATTTGATTTTGATTGATTGAAAACAATAGACGATTCATCATCACATCAACTTCAAAATATGAAAAGGTTCAATTGTCATCGGGAATACGGCTTCATACCAAATTTTAGCTCAATCGGACCCCTGGAAGTCGCTTTAAAATCGATCGCAAGATTTCAAGCGGACATACATACGATTATTGAAAGATTAATTGGAGCTTGTAACAAAAGCTACTTAGCTTTATAATATAGGTAATCATGGAAGCGTAAGAGACTAGTCTAAAAATCCGCGTGGGTTAAAAAACCAGCCCAGTGCGAGTTAGAGCCGCACACATAGGGTTCCGTACCATCATACTAGATGGCGCTAGTTTCTTAATGTTTAAAAAAAAAAACGTTTTTTGTATGGACACCCCACTAATTATTCACTTTTTTTTTAATTATTAGTATTTGTTGTTATAATGGCAACAGAAATTCATCATCTGTGAAAATTTCAACTGTCTAGCTATCACGGTTCATGAAATACAGCCTGGTGACAGCCGGACAGACAGACAGACAGACAGACGGACGGACAGCGGAGTCTTAGTAATAGCAAAGTATATATTATATTAGTACTAACATACAGTATGGACACTGCCTGCCGCTATCTAGGTTGCGACCACACTCCCTCGTCGCCCAGATTAATACAGAATGGTTACAGTTTGGTTGTCGAACATATAGGATTTCGCCGCCATTTTGTTTGTTACGTCATTCCTTTTTTGAAACGTCGTTTTTGGCCCGTTGTATGAAGTGTCCAGGGTGTGGTAACAGGGACGCGTTTTAACCCTTTGGTTACGGAACCCTAATAAAATAAGCGTTTTATTTTCTCAAGGGAACTTGGAGCGCATAATATAAACAAATCTGTATTCATTAAAGACAATCTATTTTTATGGAAGGCCTGCTGTCCTTTGATGTAGCTCTCTCTTATCAGAGGCATCGTGGCATTAAGTACCTTCTCGAGTTATTTTTATTTATAGAGTAAAATTCATAAAATACACGGAGGAAAAAAGGCCTTCCCTAATCTTCCTTAGAACGAGTACGTCGGCTACAGATACCTACCGCATTAGCCAGCTGTTTTAATTTCCTTTTTCAAATCCCGATCACCGAGGCGATGAAAATTCTTTTTATTATTATTTTATTTATTTATTTTAGGAAGACTAATAGCTAAAAAAAATAGAGCGTCGGTGGCGTTACGGCTAGAGCCGCCGCCTCCTGTCCGGGAGGTAGTGGTTCGAATCCTGCCGCGTACCAATGTGATTTCAAATTTAGATTTCATTTGTGAAGGAAAACATCGTGAGGAAACCTGCACACGCCTTCGGAGAAATTCGTAGGTCGTGTGTGAAGTCGACCAACCCGCACTGGGCCCGATCGCCCTAATTCAGGGTAGGCTCGAGCCCCTCGGTGGGGACGTATATGAGCTGATAGCTAAATATTAATAGTTTAAAAAATAATTAAATAAATACGGTGCTATATATAAGTCTCCGCCAAAAGGTACACAGGTAGGGGCGAACACATAATATGTATATTAAAAAGTATTTAAAAAAAAGAGAATAAAAGAAAAGAAACGGAGAACATCCACTTAACAACATAACTTAACTTAACATCATCATATCAAACGATAAACGTCCATTTCTGAACAAAGACCTCTAATAAAGATTTCTACATCAACAGGTCCTGCGTTGCCTGCATCCAGCGGCTTTCCGCTAGGTAGGTGAGGTCACCAGGTCGTCGGTCCACCGATTAGGAGGCCTGCCTACGCTACGTCTTCTGTGCGCAGTCGCCACTCGAGAACCTTACTGTCCCGACGGCCATGTGTTCTACGGGCCAAGTGATACTTCCAATGATATACCTACATTTTGAAGACCAATAAACGGTACAGCCATGCTATACATACTTTCTCGCTTACTTTTCACCGTCTGGCTTAAGAAATTAACATTAAAAATTTGCTATCTAGAACGTAAATAAAAATAACCGGCCAAGTGATGATGTATTTCTGTTGTCGCTATAATAACAAATACAAAAAAATAGAAAAAGTGAAAAAATAAGGGGGGACTCCATACAAAAAAACCTGTTTTTTCTAAACGTGAAGAAACTAGCGCCATCTAGTATGATGCTACGGAACCCTTTGTGTGCGGTTCTGACTCGAACTTGGCCGTTTTTTTTTAGAATACCAAGTGTCATAGTTAAAAAGTTTAAGGGGGTGGGGGAAACAAAAAGCACAATATTTTGTAAATGCTACTTTAATTGAACAGTGTTCAAAGAAACCTTTAATATACTATATGAGACCTTTCAACGACACGGTACTCGAGCGGATACAAAAAAAATAGCAACCTACCCTCAATTTTTTGGGACAAATAAGTCAGGGGAAACAATAAGCACAATATTTTGTAAATGCTACTTTAATTGAACAGTGTTCAAAGAAACCTTTAATATACTATATGAGACCTTTCAACGACACGGTACTCGAGCGGATACAAAAAAAATAGCAACCTACCCTCAATTTTTTGGGACAAATAAGTAAAGAAACTTAATTTTTTCACATCAGGTCACAATTTTACATCTGTGTACCAAATTTTGGACAGACGGACGAAGTTTTTCCAGAACCCTAAAATCAAACTACTGGTGACCGCAAGGCTGGCAGCTTCTTAGGGCAACGCATAAGCATCGCCATCCAGCGCGGAAACGCTGCCAGTATGCTGGGTACCATGCCTAGTGGGGATGCGCTGGACGGCATTTATTATTTATAAGATTTTATTTTATTACATTTTGTATTTTTAAATAATCTAATAATAAAATCAAAATAGAGAAAATAAAAAAAAAACTGCTGGGGATATAAAAATAATACTGCCCAAACCCAACCCACACACACACACACATTTTGTATTTTACAAGCTTTTATTTAACTTGCAATGTATGTATGTTTGTTCGGGTGAAATATTGGAAGTTAAATTTGACCCACTTCCCGGTATCCGATTGAGCTGAAATTTTGCATGCATACGTATGTCGCGTGACAATGCAATATTAAAAGCTTGTACCTAAAATAATTTGGGTTTTTTGAAAATTATTTATACTCTAAGCGTCATCATCATATCAGCTCATATACGTCCCCACCGAGGGGCTCGAGCCTACCCTGAATTAGGGCGATCAGGCCTTAGTCGACCACGCGGGCCCAGTGCGGGTTGGTCAACTTCACACACAACCTTCGAGTTTCATCGCAGGCGTGTGCAGGTTTCCTCACGATGTTTTCCTTCACCGTTAAAGCAATCGGTAAGTATAACTCAGTATAAGTATATAAGTAGTACTCTAAGCGTTAGACGATCAATCTCCATCAAAATCTTTTTTTTGAAATTGGGATTTTTTTCGCTATCACAAAACCTTCCTCAGTCGCTCGAAAGTAAAAATAGTGATGTGTGTAGCACAACGTTCTAGATCTACATAATAGTGGGTGTTTCGATATTGTGATCGGAACAAGCGCCACCGACGCCGATCGCCACTGGGTGCCGGGCGCCGGGTGCCGGGTGAGCTGAGTGTCTGTTCGCTCGCCCGCTCGTTCGCAATTAGTTTTTACTGGCGGTAATTAGGGAGGGCCGATTGCGCGCCACTCGTTGCCAGCGGTTGTGCAGACGTAACAATCGGCCAGAGAAGAATATTGATCAATAAACTAACACTTTTATAACCGACTTCAAATAATTGAAAACGCTAAACACGTTAAAAAACCGACTTCCATCGCAACAATTTAGTACATTTTTGCATTGTTAGTTTTGGTTTTTGTTAATTTTCTAAAAAAAGTACTATACCGATTTTGATAAAATTTATATGGAATCACACGGGAAGAACTAGCTTTCAAATAAAAAAAGAATCATAAAAATAGGTTCACCCAGTCAAAAGTTCTGAGGTAACACACATTAAAAAAAAACATATAGTCGAATTAAGAACCTCCTCCTTTTTAGAAGTCGCTTGAAAAAGGAGGAGGTTTCTCAATTCGACCGTATAATATTTTATTTTTTATTTTTATGTGTGTTCGCGGATAACTTCGTCGTTTATGAACCGATTTTGATGATTATTTTTTTGTTGGAAAGGAGATATTCCAAGGGTGGTTCTATGATAAGGAAACCAGGATCTGATGATGGCATCCCAAAAAAATCGAGGGGAACCTTAGTTCCCTGTTTGAAGTCGGTTTTTTTTGTTTAAAATTATCTGTCCAAGGTCGTATGCGACATGTTCTCCGAAGAATTCCGCAAAATGGCCGTGAACGCATGGGATACGTAATATTTTTTGCAGAAATCGCGGAGCCTTCAACCATTTTTGGGGTTCCGTACCCAAGGGTAAAAACGGGACCCTATTATTCAGCCTCCGCTGTCCGTCTGTCACCAGGCTGTATTTCATGAACTGTGATAGCTAGACAGTTGAAATTTTTACAGATGATGTATTTCTGTTGCCGCTATAACAACAAATCCAAAAAAAAATAAAAAGTTAAAAAATAAGGAGGATCATTGACGTGTTTTTTTTGAACATGAAGAAACTAGCGTCATCTAGTATGATGGTTTCGAAACATGAAACTAGCGCCATCTAGTATGATGGTACGGAATCCTATGTGAGCGGTTCTGACTCACCGGTTTTTGGATTTTTCGCCTTAACGGAGATTGTCCGTCTAATCAAAACAGTCGCGGCTGAGGGGATGTCGGGCATTTCGGGCCATGTGATCAATACAGGAACTCGTGCCAGTTTTCAACATTAGTATGTGCTTTACTTTTCTGTGTGTGTCTTTCTCTTAAATACATTTTAATAAGTTTCAGCATTTTGTCCGTTGACAGCAAGCGGCAATGTTTTTTTATTTACAATTGGTATGTCATCATCTCACCTGATGGTAGGTAAGTGACGATGATGACAAAGATGGAAACGGGCTTACCAAGATTCCTCAACGCAATGGAGAACAGGCTATCTTATATTCAAGCCGGAACACATTTATATTGTTAACACTGATGTTCGGCGGCAAGACTTAGATAAGATGGTGGTAGCTATCCAGACGGGCTTAGAAAATACCCTACCACCAACCAAACCGAGTCTTACAAGTTGACCCCACTGGGAATTGAATCTGCGACCTTCTGGTGTGAAACGAATGGATTAACTTACGCCACGGAGGCGGTTATGATTAGTAAATATTAACTTTCACTTGTAAATCTAGTAGTATACTGTAGCGACATGTACTACTAAATATTTTTATTTAGGCTTTGTAAGCACTTAGCGAATGCACTGTGCAAGGCTCGCCAGTCGTTCCCGGCTCGCGCCTCGCTACAGACCTAACCTAAGTGAAACTTTTATTACATTGTCTCACATTTTTCGTCTGTGTGTTGCATGTCACGTGACGTTCGCTTTCGTCTGACGGTATGATCGTTTCGTCCTCTGTACTACCGTAGCGAGAGCAGCCATGATCGTTTCGTCCTCTGTGAACTTACTTTTTACCGTGGTTTCATAAAACCACACACTTACTTTTTTTTAAAAAATTCGGACTTTCGTGAACTGAAAACTTGGTCGCTTTTCATCTTCTCCACGCATCTTTCATCTATCCGTCGTACAACCGTACACAGTCTATTCCGTAACAAAACGTTTATTTATTCTGTGGAAGCGTCCGTTCTCACAACAACATAAGTCTGCGTTGTTAATAGGGAAGTACCGACAAAAAATAAAAGTTTTTCATCATCACCACATGCGCATCGAAATTAGCAAGAACTTTATCGGTTTGAGTACATTTGCGTTGGATAATGTGCCTTGCTGCTAATGGAACAGGAGTTAAAGTAGTATGTTATTAATTGGACAATCAGAGTTATGTTAATCATTTGAGTTTCTTTTCATCATTGTGAAAGAAAATTGTGCTAAAACTCTTTGTTATAATTTGTCAGCGTCGTTGATATTCTAATTTTGTAATTTTGATAAAAAGAATTAAAGGATTTGATGAAAAACAAGGCGGATTAAAGATTATTGCAATTGGCATTATTCAAATAAAATAAAAGTTAAAAAAAAAAACTAAAACCCGACTACGGAAAAGTATGAAAATAAGAGTTTCCCGCCTGAAATCATAGCCTTTATTTTCCCTTCATCTAGAGTAATAGCCACGATTGCAAGCCTTAATTTTTGATTATGATTGGGCTTGCGACTACGGCTATTCCCCAGGTGAAGGGAAAAATAAAGGCTATTATTTCAGGCTGGAAATTCTTGTTTTCATACTTTTCCGTAGTTGGGTTTAACTTTTTTTAACTTTTATTTCATTTCCTTATTTGTTGTGGTCAGAGTATAACGCCACTCCACCTCGCTACCCGCGGCCGCGTCTCGTGTCGCTTGATTGTAGCGCGCGAACCGTACATTAAGCCGTCTCATAATAACGGTTGTGAGACCATTTGCTAAGAAATGAAAAATATTTGCATCTGTTATGTATATTTTAAATGTGCTCGTCAAGACCTTTCTTTTCATACCAAACATGGTATGAATATAAAAAAAAATATTTTTTTGTTGTTTATTTCACGTATAAAATCCGCCATGTGAAGAAACTAGCGCCATCTAGTATGATGGTACGAAATCCTTTGTACTAACGCCATCTAGTATGATGGTACGGAACCCTAGGTGTGCGGTTCTGAATCGCACTTGACCGGTTTTTTATTTACATGCCTTGTAAAAAATCTGAAAAATGCCAATCGTGTAAGGCCGGCAGTGACGTCATTGTAGGCCAATCAAGGGCAAATCTCATTTTTTTATCAAATATACCAAAAAACTTGGAATTTCTGAAATGGAATTTTATCGCAGAAGCTATTCCTTGAAATGGTTTTCGAATTAATGGGTTTTTAAAAACTGAATATGCCAATTTCAGTAGGAGGGTAAATAGGGACGACGACAGCATCAGAAATAAATTATGAACTCTTGATCACTAAATTGCCCTCCCACTTAAACTTCGGAAAACCTTACTCGTTTTGTTTTCCATCAAGTCTTCGATTTTTAATTCACCAAAATCACAAAATGAGTACATAAATGACGCTGCTAAACTATGACGTTACGCCTATGTGTTTCAATTTTTTTTATAACAAAATGTCGTTTTTGACAGATGATAAAAAGTAAATCAGATGAATAGCATTCGTCATCCCTATTACTGTTGGTGTTACTCATAATTTATTTTTTATGCCATTGCTTTTTTTAGCTGACTATCTACCCTATTATATGAAAACAGGATTGAAATATAGTAGCCAATAACTTTAACAAGCGCTCAGCAATGTTTGCTGAACATTTTTGAGTGTTTTTGCGTGGAAAGTAACAATTACGGACTCGCCTGTTGAATAACCAGGTTGATACTGATCAAATGCTGCTGTTAGTGAACCGTTCGCTACTAAACGAGAAACAAACAGACAAACAACGAAGCAACTGCTAGACAATGAAACCAGCTATGAGGTCATGGTTCGAATCCTGCCACGTACCAATTTGTTTTAAAATTTCGATTTCATATGTACGTTTATCCGACGCTCTTACGGTGAAGGAAAACATCGTGAGAAAACCTGCACACACCTGGAGAAACACGAATTATGTTGTGTGTGAAGTCGACCAACCCGCATTGGGCCCGCGTGGTCAACTAAGGCCCGATAGGGCTAATTCAGGGTAGGCTCGAGCCCCCACTAGGGACGTATATGAGCTGGTATGATGATGATTTTCTTATTACAAAATTGCTAGGAATTTTAAAGAGGAGAGCCTCGTTAAAAAAACTGTTAGTCCAGTATATCCATGTGTACTTACTCTAATTTTAGCTTCTTTCTCTTTTTTATAATTTTTTTAACTTCATAATATTATCGCTAGTTGACAACCCTATTAGATTATGTACATAACAAGGACTTCTTGAATAGTAATTAAAGTGTAACACCTCCCTATTTTCACCCTGACCACACTAGTGCAATTGGTACAGTGGACGCAGTCACGCGCCGGACGTGACGTCACGCCCGCCATTACACGTGCGGCTCTACTCCACGATAACGCAGCCTACTTGATATTCGCACGCGCGCCCCACCACATTTTACCAGACACCGGCTGGCCTTAGTATCCTGAACTTTGTTATTTCACGTCGGTATGATTTTTCTTCTGCCAACGTTCCTTCGCCGTGGCGTAGAATTTAAACTTTTTAATCTTTGTGACAATAGGGATGACGATAGCATCTGAAAAAAGTAAGTGTGTGGTTCTATGAAACCACGGTAAAAGTAAAACTTTACATAGGACGAAACGATCATGGCTGCTCTCGCTACGGTACAGAGGACGAAACGATCATTCCGTCAGACGAAAGCGACCGTCACGCGACATGCAACACACAGACGAAAAAAATTGCGACGAAGTAATAAAAGTTTCACTTTAAAAAATTATGATCTCTTGATCACTAAATTGCCCTGCTACTTAAACTTCGGTAAACCTTACTCGTTTTGTTTTCCATCAAGTCTTCGATTTTTAATTCACCAAAATCACAAAATGGGTACGTAAATGACGCTGCAAAACTATGACGTCACGCCTAGGTATTTCAAACATTTTTAAAACAAAAATGTCGTTTTGACAGATGATAAAAAGTAAATCAGATGACTAGCATTCTTCATCCCTATGTTAAGTAGGTTTTGCATCATGGACGGCACGGCACACACGCAAAGTTTGAGGAGCAACGAGTTTTCGGAGGGGAAATTATCGTATTTGCTTCCAGTTTTTGGATAAACAGTTGCTAAAGTAAGCGTGGGTTGTGCACCGGTTGAAGCACAAATGATACGTGCTTAATGTTAGCAAAACAAATGTAATTAAACTTTGCAAGCAACAGTTCAGTCCAAAACCCGAATGTGTAAACAGTGTTCAGTTAGCTAGCTCCGTATTTCGCTGGCCGCTGCACAAACCGCAAACTCTTTTTTTTTCTTTTTTAGCCTTTTGTTGATTTGTGCTGCTCTCAGCTGTTGCTCCCCTATTTGATCTTTTTAGTGGAAAGCTGCACAACACAGCTCCGATAGTGGTAATTGTTTGTTTGTAAATACGAACTAACAAAACCTTCAAACACTTTAATGACGTACCTATATAAACTGTTTTAAATTTAAAAAAAATGGCCAAGTGTGTGTCGGACCACGTGCAAAGTAGAGTATTACGTATTCTTCTTTAAAATAACTGTAAATTATATAAAAAAAGTAAAAAGCTGTAAATTATATTAAAAAAAATATAAAGCGTCGGTGGCTCAATCGGTAACGAGTCGGTCCTCCTAACCAGAGGTGCCGGTTTCAAATCCAGACGGCCAATGTACCAATGAGTTTATCGAAACGAACGTACATATACTCACCGATTGCTTTAACGGTGAAGAAGAACATCGTGAGGAAATCTGCACACACCTGCGAAGAAACTAGAAGGTTGTGTGTGAAGTCGACGAACCCGCACTGGGCCCGCGTGGTCCACTAAGGCCCGATAATTCACGGTAGGCTCGAGCCCCTCGGTGGGAACGCATATGAGCTGATATGATGATGATATTATATAAAAAAATAATTTTGCAGTTTGTGATTAATAGAACATTTTGTATGTACATTCTATTAACTTTTTACAAATGTCATTTAATAAATAAGTATGCATTTTAAGTTGGTCGAATTTTACTTCTAAACTAAGAAAGCCTACTTAGCCGTGATAGTTTTCCTTTTAAATTGTTTTTATATTCTAGTTTTTTTCAAGCGACTTCCTAAAAGGAGGAGGTTCTCAATTCGTCTGTATGTTTTTTTTATGTTTGTTACCTCATAACTTTCGACTGGATGAACCGATCTTTATGATTCTTTTATTATTTGAAAGCTAGTGCTTCCCGAGTGGTCCTATATAAATTTTATCAAAATCGGTGTAGTACTTTATTCGAAAATTAACAAAAACCAAAAATAGAAATGCAAAAATGTACTAAGTTGTTGCGATGGAAGTCGGTTTTTTAACGTGTTTAGCGTTTTTGATGTCCTGAAATAGAGGGATGACTTGACTCTAACAAATATTACCACTTTAAAGCTTTATATTTCGCGAACGGATTAATGAATCGTAAAATAGTTTTCACACACCCACAATCTTTTTGAATGACCTACCAATTCAACGATACACCACACCATGGGATAAATGAGAAAAAAAAATCACTCGCACTTTTACGTTGCAAATTAGTTTTCAAAATAGTCTTCATTTTTAACCGACTTCAAAAAAAGGAGGAGGTTTCTCAATTCGACCGTATATTTTATATATATTTTTTAATGTGTGTTCGCGGATAACTTCGTCGTTTAAGAACCGATTTTCAAGCGACTTCCAAAAAGGAGGAGGTTCTCAATTCGTCTGTGTTTTTTTTATGTTTGTTACCTCAGAACTTTTGACTGGGTAAACCGATTTTTATGATTCTTTTTTTATTTGAAAGCTAGTGCTTTCCGTGTGGTCCCATATAAATTTTATCAAAATCGGTGTAGTAATTTAGTAGAAAATTAACAAAAACCAAAAATAATAATGCAAAAATGTACTTATTTGTTGCGATGGAAGTCGGTTTTTTAACGTGTTTAGCGTTTTCAATTATGATAATTATTTTTTGTTGGAAAGAAGATATCCCAAGGGTGGAACCATGATAAGGAAACCAGGATGATGGCATCCAAGAGAAATCGAAGGGAACCTTCGAAAATCGTAGTGGCGACTAGTGCGTTTGAAGTCGGTTTTTTTATGTTTAAAATTATTCATAAAAATAATTTTAAAAATGTCGTACCTATTTTTTAACAATGCCAAATAATATTGCTAAAAGAAACAGTAAAATTTTGTAGAGTAGTTAAAAATGAATTCTAGAGCCATGCCGTGCATACTTTCATGCGAAGTCTTCACCGTCTGGCGTAGTCGGGCATACACAAAAGAACATACCTCACGCTTATTTAGTAGCAAAAAATAAGTGACTATATAATTTGATGAATAAATAATTTTGGTTTGGATGGGAGGTACCTTAATCATTTTTTTTTTGGATTAAATGGACTACCCAATGCAGAAGATCTTATTAATCTTTGTTCTTTAAAAAATTTCATTAAACCATTAAAAAAAATTAACAAACAACCTAAATTTGTATCGAAGGTACTTGATCCGATTTACGGCCTATAGTAGGCCATATAAAGTTATAGTAATGTACAGAGTTTCATAAAAAATCTTAGATTAAAAAAAAATACACACACACATCCACCTACATACATTTTTGTTTTTTGTTTTTGTAATGTAAGAGAATCGATCTCCATATCATCATCATATCAGCCGAAAGACCAACCCGCACTGGGCCCGCGTGGTCGACTAAGGCCTGATCGCCCTAATTCAGGGTAAGCTCGAGCCCCTTGGTGGGGACTTATATGAGCTGATATGATGATGATCAGCCGAAAGACGTGCACTGTTGAACAAAGGCCTCCCCCAAGGATTTCCGCGACGACCGGTCCTGCGCTGCCCGCATCCAGCGGCTTCCCGCGAACTTCACCAGGTCGTCGGTCCCCCGCCAATTCTTCCGATGAGCGGTCGCCACTTGAGAACTTTACTACCCCAACGGCAATCTACGAGCTATGTGCCCTGCCCACTGCCACATTAGTTTAGCGATTCTTTGAGCTATGTAGGTTACTTTAGTTCTCCTACGGACCTCCTCATTTCTGCTTCGATCGCGTAGGAAATTCCGAGCACGTAGATGATCCGTTAATTCCGATCTCCATAAAGATGTTTTAAATTACTTGTCAGGGGTACTTTCGTTGAATTGTTATATTTTCAAAATATCAAGGATAAAGATGTAAAAAAAAAGGTTGTTATCAAAAAAGGCGTTAGAGATGTTTTCCAATATTCGTCATCGTCAACACTTATTAACATCTTAAATATTTATGCAATTTGTGGTATAATTTTAATATATATACTAGCTTTTTCCCGGGGTTTCGTCCACGTGGACATCGGTTTATGACTGTCATTGAGGGTGAGGTGGGTGACATTAGTTTTTTCAGACCGGCTATTCTGATTAGCAGTTTATGTCATATCCCATTCCCTCAACCATCTCTGTAAAAATCACAACAATCCATTGTTCTTTTGCGATGTTAAAGAAAAATTGCCATAAAAAAATGTACCAAAAAAGACTATTTTTTCAGTTCATAATAAAAAAGCGCTTACCTTTTAAATAACTAAAATTAAAAACCATATTGCAGTAACAGTGATCTATCGTCTTTGTTCTAAAGATTAAATTTATTTATGTTTTCATTAACTGTAGTTGTCAAATGATAGCAAATTCCAAAACCCAGTACAATCAATAAATCGATTTTCCTCTCTCGAAAAGTCAAATGAAAAGCTTTAAAATGCCTTTTATACTTCAATAAACCACGAACAATTTCTCCATCATGATCAAATCAACCGAAGGACGTCCACTGCTGGACATAGGCCTCCCCCAAGGATTTCCACGACGACCGGTTCTGCGCTGCCCGCATCCATCGGCTTCCCGCGAGCTTCACCAGGTCATCGGTCCACCGAGTGGGTGGCCTTCCTACGCTAAGTTTTCCGGTGCGCGATCGCCGCTCGAGAACTTTACTACCCCAACGGCCGAAGAGTTGCTAAAAACCATTATCATTTTCTTACTCTTAAAGGTTAATTCAAATGTAACAGCCCTTTTACTCCATTCACAGTTGCTTGCAGCTGTATACTTACCCAGTTCAGTTGCATAAATTACAGGAGGTAATTGGGTTGGCCCACTTTCGTTAATTTTAGTGCGTACGTGTGCTCTTTTGAAAGCATCTCCTTTTGATGTGGACGATCTTATGGGCGCGATGATCTATCGCTCATTACGAGCCTGTCCTATTTATTTAGTCTAGCTAAGGTATTTGGGTTGCTTCTTACAATTTTGCGCTGCCAAACGCTAAATCTTTAAGGATTTCAAAATGTTTATCAAAATAGGTGCACGTAACACTCTTTCTGATGGCCATAAAATAGTAGAACATATACATAATGTCATCTGGTCATCATTTCAGCTCATATACGTCCCTACCGAGGGGCTCGAGCCTACCCTGAATTGGGGTGATCGGGCCTTAGTCGACCACGCGGGCCCAGTGCGGGTTAGTCGATTTCACACACAACCCGCGAGTTTCTTCTCAGGCATGTGCAGGTTTCCTCACGATGTTTTCATTCACGGTAAGAGCGTCGGATTAACGTACGTATGAAATCTAAATTCGAAATCACATTGGTATGTGGCAGGATTCGAACCACGACCTCCCGGACAGGAGGCAGCGGCCCTAGCCGTTACGCCACTGACGCTCTATGTCATCTGATAAAAAATATTAAAAATAAACATAATCATTAATAAATAATGTCACAGTAAAATAAATTACATAAAACAAATAATGTCATGTGGACATGAAAACAATATGGCATGAGAAGTTGTACATTAAAATTATTGAATACTTCATTAATATCTTGGACAAGAGTAGGCCAGTTTTTCAAAATGTGTCTCGAAATAGGTGCACGTAACACTCTATCTGATGGCCATAAAATAGTAGAACATATACATAATGTCATTTGGTAAAAAAATATCAAAAATAAACATACTCATAACTCATAAGTTAATAATGTCACAATAAAATAATTGATATAAAACAAATAATGTCATTAGGACATGAAAACAATATGGCATGAGAAGTTAAACATTAAAATTATTTAATACTTCATTAATATCTTGGACAAGAGTAGGCCAGTTCACACAGACAGCACCCGGTCACAAGTATAACGCGAGAGTCAGCCATCGCTCCCTTCAACCATAGTAGAGAGAAGTTAAAAAAACCTAAAAAGTGACTTCAAAAAGAAATTCACTTAAAAGTATGAAATAATATTTTTAATAAACACGTCAAAAACCGACTTCCATCGCAACACCTTAGTACATTTTTGCATGATTATTTTTGGTTTTTGTTAATTTTCTACTAAAGTACTACACCGATTTTGATAAAATTTATATGGGACCATACGGGAAGCACTAGCTTTTAAATAAAAAAAGAATCATAAAAATCGGTTCGCCCAGTCAAAAGTTCTGAGGTAACAAACATTAAAAAAAACATACAGACGAATTGAGAACCTCCTCCTTTTTGGAAGTCGCTTGAAAAATTAGATAAAGTGAAAAAATATCTCCATACAAAAAACGTGAAAAAACTAGCGCCAAATAGTATGATGGGTTTTGAAACATGAAACTAGCGCCATCTAGTATGATGGTACGGAACCCTATGTGTGCGGTTCTGACTCGCACTTAGATAGTTTTGTATTTTTTAAAGCGTAGCGTCCTCCTCGAGTTGATGTCTTTTATTTGATTGTTTTGTAAAGCGAAGTGTCGCGTGCTGCTCACTTTGATATTTTCTTTAATTTGATTGTTTTGTAAAGCGAAGTGTCGCGTGCTGATCACGTTGATATTTTGTTAAATTTGATTGTTTTGTAAAGCGAAGCGTTGCGTGCTGCTCAAGTTGATATTTTGTTTAATTTGATTGTTTTGTAAAGCGAAGCGTTGCGTGCTGCTCAAGTTGATATTTTGTTTAATTTGATTGTTTTGTAAAGCGAAGTGTCACGTGCTGATCACGTTGATATTTTGTTTAATTTGATTGTTTTGTAAAGCGAAGCGTGGCGTGCTGCTCACGTTGATATTTTGTTTAATTTGATTGTTTTGTAAAGCGAAGCGTCGCGTGCTACTCACGT
This sequence comes from Coleophora flavipennella, assembly GCA_947284805.1. NCBI lineage: Eukaryota > Metazoa > Arthropoda > Insecta > Lepidoptera > Coleophoridae > Coleophora > Coleophora flavipennella. The sequence goes on from OX369273.1 coordinate 2,790,510, forward strand.
TGATGTTTTGTTTAATTTGATTGTTTTGTAAAGTGAAGCGTCGCGTGCTGATCACGTTGATATTTTGTTTAATTTGATTGTTTTGTAAAGCGAAGCGTCGCGGCCTGCTCACGTTGATATTTTGTTTCATTTGATTGTTTTGTAAAGCGAAGCGCTGCGTCCTGCTCACGTTGATATTTTGTTTAATTTGATTGTTTTGTAAATGGTAGTTTTTACTAGGGATGCATCGATATGCATTTTTGACGAAACGATACCTATGCCGATACTCTTAAAAAATATCGGAGATACCGACACTGTTACGAATACTCCTATGAATTTTATTTTCTGGATAATTATTTTCGACGATGAAGCGGTGTCCAAGTCACTTGGATGGTACCTCTTCATGTGAAGAAGTTAGCAGCAAGTTTGATGTGTATAATTTTTGAAATTGATGCCACGGGACACGTTTTCTTTACAATACATACATATTGCTTGGAAATTAACATATCTTGAAATTTAAAAATTATTCCTTTAAGCACTTTAAGTGTTCTGAAACTGAAATTATTTTGCTATTTATTTCATTTTATTTAACAGACCAGTTACAATAACACTCATACGCAAAAAAATTTATTTCGATAAGTAATTTTGTATTTTATTAAGCATGGAAAAGCCAACTTACTACAGTCCGTGCCTCGTTTACAAGGAAATAGACGAAACAAGAGGCGCGTTTACATTACTTTTTTCAAGCGTTAGTTGAGTTGTAGTTGTATCGGCAATAGAAATATCGCCGATGTTGATATATCGGTAAACCCAAAATATCGCCGATGCTGATATATCTGCTGTCATATACTCTAGTGGACCGATGGGACTCTCCGATACTGGGGCGCTGGATACGGCTGCACGCAATCAAGTAGAGACCGGCGTTGCCCCTGTGGCGGACGGCTCCATCGAGACCATCTCAATTATTTGATTTATTCCCATTGTTTTACTAACACTAGATTATAAGTACCAATGTTAGTAACCAATTATGGACTATGTCTGAAATAAATACTTATTATTATTATTATTATATCGGCAAACCACAAATATTGCCGATGCTGATACGAGTATATCGGCAAACCCAAAATATCGCCGATATATCGGTATCGGATGCATCCCTGCTTTTAACTTTACTCTTCCGTGAAGCATTGATGTCATTTATTAGACCGATTCAGCCGGTGCTTATAAGGGGGACTGAGGAATTATTAACTGAACATTTCTTTCATCAACTCAAACGTTTGCATTAATTAACAGTACTGTTGCGACTAGCACCGTTGCTGCCCCACAACCTATCCACCTAACCACACCTCGGACACTTCATACAATGACGGAACAAACAAATTAGCGCGAAATCCTATACGTTCGAGAACCATACGGTAACCAATCTACATCAATGTGGGTGCAACAATCAAATACAAGACATCAACTCGAGGAGGACGCTATGCTTTAAAAACTACAAAACCGGCTAAGTGCGAGTCAGAACCGCACACGTTCCTTACCATCATACTAGATGGCGTTAGTTTCATGTTTTAAAACCCATCATACTAGATGGCGCTATTTTTTTCACGTTTTTTGTATGGATATTCACTATATTTTTCACTTTATCTAATTTTTTGTATTTGTTGTTATAACGAAAACAGAAATACATCATCTGTGAAAATTTAAACTATCTAGCTATCACGGTTCATGAAATAAAGCCTGGTGACAGACGGACAGGCAGACAGACAGACGGACGGACAGCGAAGTCTTAGTAATAGGGTCCCGTTATTACCCTTTGGGTAGGGAACCCTAAAAACAATTCAGACAGCCTGATGTCTGTAGGCAGTGAATTCCACAGCCTAACAGATTGCACAGTAAAGGACGTCGGTCCACGTGCTACCTACGTTTTCCGGTGCGCGGTCGTCACTTGAGAACTTTACTGCCCCAACGGCCATCTGTTCTACGAGCTATGTGCCCTGCCCACTGCCACTTCAGGTAAGCGAATTTCGACGTATCGTGAAATAATTTTCAAAAACCCTAAAAGCTTTTTGGTACAAGCTTTAAGGTGTCATACAATAGTCATACACGTACAGGTCATGCATGCAAAATTTCAGCTCAATCGGTAACTGGGAAGTGGGTCAAATTTGCGATAGTTGATACTTTTGATTGTAGGTTCTTGGTGTAATTTTTATATCACACATATTGGTATATATGTTTGTATGTATGTATAAATTCTTTATTGCACACAAGGAATAATCACAAAATGGTTTTATCAGACTTAAGTGTACAAAGGCGGTCTTATCGCTAAAAGCGATCTCTTCCAGACAACCCTTGGCAGACGAGATATATTCAAATATATTATGTAAAACAACGATAGCGCAAGAATCTGATAGCAAGGTGCCTATATACTACACTAATTCCACATAACAGAAATAAAACTGAGTTTATAATTTGTCAGCGACCGGTTTCGAACACCATCTTCAGGCAGACTATTTATTTACACAATGTGTGGGTACATTTGAAATATATTAATATTTCGGGGTTACCAGGCAATTAAAATGTCAAATTTAACTTGCAACACTTCATTACAGACACTGGAAGTGGTGAAACTAAATAAAAGCTTGTAAAAAGGTCCGGGAGAGAATTACCTACTAAAAAACGATATTGAGCCGGTCTTGAATTTTTTATCGCCGCATTGCCTTGTTGGAGTAAGGAATGTCGTCTGCGTCTTTACATAGCGGAGCGTGAGCGCGCCCGCGGGGGATTGTTTCAGTAAATTTAGAGGCGTTTAACTTCAGTTTCGAGTTCGTAAATCTCTATTTGCTGAGATGGAGGACAAGGGCTCTATGTACTTGACTACCGCCTCAGTAACGGTGTCTTCTAGTTAGATAAACTAGGAAAAATAAATACATTGTAAACTCTATATAGCGACACTCAATGGACCGGGCATTTTGTGACGTTATTGAGAGTTTTCGTTATACAGAGACAGATTAGCGTCAAAGTAAACCAAAACTGGAGTCATAAAATTTTGACGTTTCAAAGAGTGAATCGTTATATCGAGTGACGTTTTATAGAGTTTACACTATTTGTGCTTACTATCTATACTTATACTCATTCGATTTAAAATATACTTTACCAATGGTTAGAATGGAATTTCAGGATGGACATAGACTAAAAAAACCCGCTCACTCTCGATATCAACGTGGGCAAAGCCGCGGGCAATAGCTAGTTAACTTATAAGATCGCAAGTTTAAAGTGTTTTTTTTTAATTTACAATTGATAAGCCCTTGGCATAATCTCACCTGATGGTAAGTGACGAAGATGCCGAAGATGGAAGCGGGCTTAACAAGATTCCCCAACGCAATGGGGATCTGGATCTGGCTATCTTATCTTCAAAGCCGGAACACATCAATGCTGTTAACACTGATGTTTGGCGGCAAGACTTAAATAAGATGTGGTAGTTAGCCAGGCGGGCTATTAAAAAAAATCACCAACCAAACCGTGTCTTACAAAGTTGACGTCCGCCGCGAATCGAACCCGCGACCTCCTGGTGCGAAGCAAATGGACTAACCATTACGCCACGGAGGTGGTTAAAAGATGCAGTTTAATAAAGTATAGTACATAATGGAAGTAAAAGCATCAGTGTTGTGAGCGCAAAATAAACAACAATGTAATACTTTAAAGTGAAAAGTAAGTAGAAATGCGACCGGGATGGAACAGCCGGAGCGTCACTGCGGCGTCGGCGACACGTGTTAGCGTCGTAAACTACTTTTGTGGTTCTTGCTGATACAATATTAAACAATATGACTTTTTTGTGGCTACCTGGGATGTGATGTATGTTTATGTTATGGACACATTAATGTAAAAAAAATAATTGTAATTAACATTCAAGTACTGTTAACTCTAATAGCTCTTGGGTGCAACGGGGATGCATTTATAAAATATTGAATAATTTTGAAATAAATATATGTAAATATAATGCTTTTAGCATAAAATTTAATAAAAGTATGTGGCTTATTGGCACCGATCTTGTCTCTTGGCTCTTGTCTTGTCTCGTCTCGTCTCGTCTCGTCTCGTTTTGTCTTGTCTTGTCTTGTCTTATCTTGTCTTGTCTTGTCTTGTCTTGTCTTGTCTTGTCTTGTCTTGTCTTGTCTTGTCTTGTCTTGTCTTGTCTTGTCTTGTCTTGTCTTGTCTTGTCTTGTCTTGTCTTGTCTTGTATTGTCTTGTCTTGTCTTGTCTTGTCTTGTCTTGTCTTGGATTGTCTTGTCTTGTCTTGTCTTATGAGGAGGTAACTCTGGTGGTGGCAAAATTCGTTAAGCCATAAAAAAAGAGAAAAATATCAGTTCTAAGGATTTTGATGAAACTTTACTAGTAGTAACTGTTGTTATTCGTAGTAATTGTTAGTAATAAATGTTGTTGTTCTATGAGGAGGTCGCACTGGTTATACTATCAAAATTCGTTAAAGGGTAGATGCCATACAACAAAAAACAAAAAATACTAAAATCTCAAAAATGGCTGTAACTATTGTAATGAAACTGTAATTACCAGCTGTTATTAGTGTCCTATTTAGTGGCAGTACAGGTTATTTTGTGTCAAAATTTGTTATGGACTGCCCCCATATGACGGCAATTAATATTTGAATTTTTTTTTATTAATCAAATTGCTTTCATCTATACTTAATTACTGTCATTTTTAGTAGTTTTGACACTATTATTATTGTTCTATCACAATTGGTGAGCCGTTGACATCACACCCGTATTAACCGTCTCCGTGGCGTAATGGTTAGTCCATTCGCTTCACAGCAGGAGGTCGCGAGTTCGATTCCCGGTGGGGTCAACTTTTTAAGACTCGGTTTGGTTGGTGGTAGGGCATTTTCATAGCCCGCCTGGCCAGCTACCACCATCTTGTCCAAGTCTTGCAGCCAAACATCAGTGTTAACAGCATTGATGTGTTCCAGCTTAAAGATAAGGTAGGCAGATTTCCATTGCGTTGGAGAATCTTGGTAACGCCGCTTTCATCTTTGGCGTCATTGTCACTTACCATCAGGTAAAATTATGCCAAAGGCTTATCAATTGTGAATTTAAAAAAAATGGTTACCGTTAACGTGCGATTAATAATACTAAGGGTGACAGGTGATTATTATAACAATTTTTAAAGTAAAAAGTCCATCACGAAATAGATTTTTACTTTAAGCTATAAATAGACCAGGTACCTGGACCTGGCGCACGAGGTTACTGATATGTGGCGAGTGGAATCCACTGAAATCATCCCCGTAGTCCTATTCGTGAACGGGCTATCCCAGCCCACCTTGAACGTCACCTAAGGCGGCTGGATCTCCGAGGCAGACCAATAATTGCAGCAATGCAGAAAGCAGTCGACGCTTTCTGTCTTCGTCGCACTGAACTCCAGCCGACTGTGCTTCCGCTGGAGGTGCTCCTGCCACTTCGCCTCGTGCCAAGTGATACAGATCACCCTTATTCAGGGTAGGCTTGAGCCGCTCGGGGGAGACGTATATGAGCTGATATGATGATAGTATACACAAAATTTGTTTGCCAGAAACGGCTCTAAGGATTTGGATAAAATTTTGTATTTAGATAATAACATTCCAAGTCTATCCAGATAGGTGTCATTCTTGAGGAAATTCGTTTTATTACAAAAAATACCGGCTTAGAGAATACCCTAGTTAATCTACGTGCTTTGTCGTGTGATGATGGTGAAAATCATCACACCAGCCAAAATACGTCCACTTCTAGACAAAGCCTCCCCTGAGTTGGGGGGTTTTGCCGTAATCACGCATGGTAGGCTTACAAAATGCCGTACCACCAACCAAACCGGGTCTTACAGAGTTGGACCTCGTCGGAAGTCTGAAGTGACAGTGGGCAGGGCACATGGCTCGTATAACAGATGGCCGTTGGCACAGTAAAGTTCTCGACTGGCGACCGCGCACCGGAAAACGTAGCGTAGTCAGGCCTCCCACGCGGTGGACCGACGACTTGGTGAAGATAGCGGAAAGCCGCTGGATGCGGGCAGCGCCGGACCGGTCGTCGAGGAAATCCTTGGGGGAGGCCTTTGTCCTGCATCGGACGTTTCACGGATGTTATGATGATACCTCGTTGGAAATCAAACAAGTGATCTCCTAATGTGAAGCGAGTGAACGGTTTTAAGTTGCTTCTATGTTCTGTGTTACTAAATGGTTTAACTTGTTAAGTTTTCACTATCCAATATTATTCTATTCTGATATTCACTTTTAAAAAGTAAGCTTTGCTTGCTTAGCGCCTTGACTATTTAAACTTGCCAAGTTACACCATTATATGTCGCACAGAACATAACATATTTTTTTAATCAACTAAAATCCGTTGTACGTTCTCTATTATTTGGAGAAGTCTAAAATAAATATTTGTATTTGAAGTTCCGTAGCTATGATCTAGGAACCACTAATAGAACTTGGTACCTAACCATTTAGAGCGCTGTATTTTTGTTTATATCGAACTTGGCTCCATTTCAGATTTTAGTTTTTTTGGGATATGAAGTTTTGTAAAGTGTTAATACTAATTTCCTATCTCTATCCAAGTAATAGACATAAATATAAGATAGTTTTGGTGGTACCGAACCCTCGGTGCGCAATCCCGAGACGCACTTAGCCAGTTTTTTGATTTTTCACTCAATACCCTATGCCTATACATCAATGCCCTATAAACTTATTTCGATTTCAAATCTCAAATTAAAAACTCACCTAAAAGTAGTCTATAATAACTATTCCAATGAGTAGTGGTGGTACGGAACCCAAATTTCGTGAGTTCGACTCGCACTTAGCTGATTTTTCTTTTTCCTTTGTATACGCTTATTAACCCACCTAAATGCCAAACCAGTTTCTAACTTACCTGGAAATTGTCATAATTTTGATAAATAGCAGTGGTAAGGAACCCTAATTTCGCTAGTTTGACTTGAACTTGGCCAGTTTTTCGATTTTTTTTCTTTATACAGGGTGTTTGGGAAGTAGTGCAGAAAACTGAAAGGGGAGCCAGGGCGGTCATTTGGAATAGATTTAACTTAATAAACTGGTAGCCTAGGTCTTACGGTTTTCGAGATATTAGCTTTTTAGTTTTCAGATTTTGTATAAAAAACGCGTTTGTTTAAATATTTCGTGATTTTCCAAAAAAAAGTTATACTACAGTTGAAGTGCAAAATACGGTAAAAACTTTCCCAATTCATCAGCTTTCCAACAAAGTTAAAAAGTTAAAAAAAAATCAATTTAATTGCAACAAAAAATAGTGATTGCTGTCAAAAGGGTGCCCTAAGTCCCATACAAATTTTCAAGAAACATTATTTTCATGTTTTTTTTAAAGTCCAAAATTTATTAAGTTTTTCTCATATCAGACATCTGTGACTCTCTAGATATTTAATAACTTTGAATTCACAAGTTCATGCAAAAAATTCGAACTTTATTTTTTCCATAGAAAATTGTTGTAAAATTAGTATGGGATGCGAGGCACCCTTATGACAACAATCATAGTTTTTTGTAGCAACTCATTTGTTTTTTTTAACTTTTTAACTTTGTTGGAAAGCTGATGAATTGGGAAAGTTTTTACCGTATTTTGCACTTCAACTGTAGTATAACTTTTTTTTGGAAAATCACGAAATATTTAAACAAATGCGTTTTTCATACAAAATCTAAAAATTAAAATGCGGATATCTCGAAAACCGTAAGACTTAGGCTACCAGTGTATTAAGTCAAATCTATTCCAAATGACCGCCTGTGGCTCCCCTTTCAGTTTTCTGCACTACTTCCCAAACACCCTGTATATGCCAAATAAATAACTTATCTCGATGGAAAATTACAAGTTACCTGGAAGTGATCTATATATTTTGCTGAGTAGTGGTGATACGGAATCCTTAGTACGCCAGTACGATTCACACTTTGCCGTTTTTCGCAATTTTACTTTGTATACGTCCAATAACGTACCTCGATGATAAATTTAAAGATTATAATTTTTAAGTCACCTGGAAATGGTCTATAGTTTTAATGAGTCAGTCAGTGAGTCATAAAAAAATATGATTACCGGACTTCACTATCTCAGAAATGGTAAAAGATATATTTATGAAAATTGGGATTCTAGGTAAAAGAGGGGGTCTTACTAGATACATGAATTCGCAAGTGTGTAGGACAATCAGATTTTAAGTTACAGGTAGGTAAAAAGCGCCCGAAATGGTTCGTATAACCCACGGCCTTTTGACGTGAATACGTCTTTAAAATTACCTCCATAGGGATGCAATCCAAAAAAACGAATGATAACAAAATCGGGGGATACAGTTTAGTGTTGTAGCTACATATCTATCATCTCCATCCAAATTTCGTTTACACCACTTGATAGCTAAAGAATCAAAGAATTTATTACGCTAAGTAAGGACTGTAACACATCGCGCGCGGGGGAGGGGGCAGCCCCGCCATTTTGAAGGTCATTTTACTTCCATGACGTATTCACGTAAAACAAAGGGTCGTGTCCATGACACAGCCACACCCCATATTTTTCTTTTCGAACTTGGCAGACGCACTACCGTTTAGGTGTGTTTGAAACACTTAGATAGATACCACTCTTAAAAAACTGAATTCAAAAAGGAGGTTATCAATTCGACCCGTATTGTATGTAATTGTTAGAATTGCACAATATTCGTGTATATGTATAAGTCTATGTGTGGAAAAATTTCATAAGTGTATGTATGTTTGTCCATGTATTTTTCAGCAACGAGAAATGAAAATGAAATAGTTCTTTTTTTAAGTAAGTATCGTTTTCTTAGGCGACATGCCCTCTCGTATATCTACCAGATTCACTAAACTACCAGGTTTATGATATAGCGTCCCCACTCACTTACAGCTTAGGTCATTATAGTGAGGGCCGCTATTCCTGCCAGCACCATAATACGAAGGCAAGAACCAGTTGCGGTAGGTCTTGCCGCCAAGACGCTTGTCTGCAAGGCGAGTGCCTCGTGGAAGAGAACCACAAATGTTCTTAGGGAACAGTGGAAGTTTCATTAAAATCGGTTTAGTATTTTTCAAGATATGGACTGTTAAATGTGTACCAATCACTGGAATAATATGTCGTCGCCTTATTTTAGTAATCGAAACGAGTTGTCCTTAGCACTGTCATTATTTGTATCTTAGTATTTGTCATTAGTTGGTATCCTTAATAAAATAAACAAAGCATGCGGTGGCAGCTCAGATAAAAAAATAATGTAGATATTGAGTTTCATACAACAATCTTAACAAAAAGTGGGGTACGTATGCTTCTTTCAAGATTCAAGGTTCATGGTATTAATTCAAAATAGGTGCAAATTACACTCTTCCTGATATTCATAAAATAATAATAACATAATTTCATTTGTGAAAAATCAAGAAAAAAACAATCATTAGTTGATAATGTCAAAATTAAATCCTTGATGTCATTAGAATATGAAAACAATATGACATGAAAGTCATACTTGAAAATCATTGAATGTCATTAATACCTTTGACAAGAGTAGGCCAGTTCACACGGACAGCACCCGGTCATGAGTATAACGCGAGAGTCAGCCATCGCTCCTATCAACCATATTAGAGGGAAAGGAATGACCCGGCTTCCGATGCGCCACCATCCGCACAAACATTTAAGCGAGTATGCACCACTCATGTCAATGCTAAGATTAACTTAACTTTACCTTAAGTTACTTTACGTAAGACTTACTTTACCTTAACTGGTGATCTCGAATAATGTTTCAACATGTGATATGTCCTATCCTTCACTTTAATTGAGACATGTGCATTTGAGACATGTCAAAGCACGTTTTCGCATTATGCCAACGCGTGACTGTAAGCAAAACTATGCTCCGTCGTCATTGGAGCAGAGTTTTTTATACCTCGTTTTCAAAGGGCTAACACTATCTACCTTTTATTGAAGTAAAACTTCTTTACGCACGCTTGACTTGGGGAGTAAGCTGGTGGATGCGTGACGAGAGCGTTACGGAAGTGTGTACGGGCGAGGCGAACGGAAGTTGAGAGGGATATATAAATTAGTGAAGATAGAAAGAGAAATACTATTTATTTTTTTTACCCACAAAATCGGTTGCCAAGGCAACAATATCGGTTGTCAAAACAATCAAAACAGACAATATAAGATAAAAAAGATTTGATCATTTTCAGAGGATAATAAAACTCTTTTCATATACTGTCTATACCTACATATGACAAAAAAGATTTGATTATTTTCTGAAGACTTAAGTATTTACTGTCATATATATAGATGGAGCTAAATAAGTTTTACTTCACTCATATTTTTTTGATCTAAGGGTGACAGTCACAGAATAGAAGAATTCACAGGAGGTCGCGGGTTCGATTACCGGCGGGGTCAATTGCAAGATTTGGTTTGGTTGGTGGTAGGGCATTTTCTAAGCCCGCCTGGATAGCTACCACAATCTTATCTAAGTCTTGCCGCCAAATATCAATGTTGATATCATTGGTGTGTTCCGGCATGAAGATAAGATAGCCAGTTCCCCATTGCGTTGGGGAATCTTTGTAAGGCCGCTTCCATCTTCGGCAACATCGTCACTTACCACCAGGTGAGATGTTGTCAAGGGTTTACAAATTGAACAAAAAAAAAATTTTTTTTTTCTTATCTGTGGTGACAGTGGTATTTTTATCACGTTTTTATTCGCTTCACCTGTATGTTTGTATGTAAGTTTGTATGTAACCGACTCCTTTGGAATTAGGGATGCATCGATACGCCTTTTTGCCGATACGATACCGATACCGATACGCTTATTGAATTCAAAAAGGAAGGTAGAATAAATAAAACACAATTAATTAATAGTTTTAGTAATCAAAATTAACATTTATAAGATTTTTATTTAAAAAACAAAGCATTCTTAAGTTTTGCAGGCAAAGGCGATTTCGCAAGTCTGTTTGAATAAGACCTGCGGTGGAAAATAGTCTCTCAGATGCGACAGATGCCTCGTTTGCAACGAAATAGATGGGACAACACGCGCGTTTACATTACATTTTTAAAGCGCGAAATTTGAAAAGTATCGTTGAATCTGCAATAAAAATATCGCCGATACCGATATATCGGCAAACCCGAAGTATCGCCGATATATCGGTATCGGTATCGGTATCGGATGCATCCCTATTTGGAATAGATTTCGACCCACTTTAAACGGACAGATTTAATTCAAACTTTGTAGACTTATCAAGAATCAGCGACAATATAATAATATCATAAATTTGAACTAAAAAATAAAAATTTGTAAATTTAAGAAAAACTAGAAAACACGCTTTTAAAGTACATCAGAGTAAAAAGTAAAAAATAATTCTTAATATAAGTTGAAAATAATAATTAACAAATTACTAGTTTTATTGTAAAAAAGTGTGGGTTGCTCGATAGACGAAAAATATGGCACAGAGCGCCAACTTGCAACATACTAAGAACTTTTATTAAGAATATTTTTTACTTTTTAGTCTGATGTACTTTAAACGCGTGTTTTTTAGTTTTTTTTAAACTCTATTTATTTGATCTGAGGGTGACAGTCACAGAATAGAAGAATTAAATTTTTTTTTCTTATCTGTGGTGACAGTGGTATTTTTTTCTTTGACGCCGTAACCATTTCGTGGCATCTGGCACGTGTCGCTCACATCACACGCCGATCCGAAGCAACCGAACTGTGACGCGAGATTTAACGGATCAATTCCCTGTGTACGACAGCTCTCAGAAACATCCAGAACGTATAAATAAACATGTTTTTACCGTTCAAATATCTTCAGACTTTTTCCTCGTTTTTTTTCCTCGGATTAATGTACGTTCAATGGGCTCAGGGCTCGGGGACTTCGTTTTGAATTGTTTGTTTATTATAGAGGCATGAGTAGGAAAGTGATCTTATTTTTTGGGCGTATGTTTTTAGGTACTTAACTCTAACATAGCTCACAGAATAGCTGAACTTAAGTGGCAGTGGGCGGGGCACATAGCTTGTAGGACAGATGACCGTTGGGATAGTCAAGTTCTCGAGTGGCGACCGCGCACCGAAAGACGTAGCGCAGGCACGTCTCCCACTCGGTGGACCGGCGACCTGGTGAAGGTCACTGGAAGCCGTGGAAATCCTAGAGAAGGCCTTTTTTCAGCAGTGGACGTCTTTCGGGTGATAAGATGATGTTTGGGTGATTTAGTTCATAGTTACAAAACAAAACATTATTATTACATTGGCACAAAACTTATGACAATATCTGTTACAGCTACCATTTTTTTTAAATTTAAAAACGATGACTACTTTATTTTTTTTTTATTATGTTCAGTATTATTTTAATATTTTTTCTTTTTTCGAAGACTCACTTACCGATTGATCATCAAAATTATGAGGAACTAGCTGTTTCCTGCGGCTTCACCCGCGTGGACAACGTTTCTATGATTATTCATCTGGGTAATAGCCGTAGTCGCAAGCCCTATCGTAATCAAAATTTTTATCATAATACCCCATATAACCCTCCACTCTTCCCCCTTTCCCTCCTCCAACTCCCTCCCCCTCCAATAATATTCGCCAAACAACTTGGCTAAATCCTTAACAAATTAACGCCCCTCCCCAAAACCACTTACCCTACTCCACCACTCGGCAGTGGAGGGTTTCTGGAGTAATCCAATAGCTCCGTGCCCTTCATGAGCCCAAAGCCCCAAAACTACAAAAAAAAATACCCCATATAAAGGGAAAAATAAAGGCTATGATTTCAGGCGGGAAAATCTTGTTTTCATAGTTTTTCGTAGTCGGGTTTAAGTTTTTTTTAAATTCCTTTTTTTTCCATATTTTTTGTGCTCAGTGTACAACGCTGCTGCCCCGCCTTGCTTTTTTTAAAATAAATTCAAAATGATTTATTTTAAAATTATGAAAAAAATATATTTGATATCCTAACAACAAGCCCTCGCCCTACATGACGTATAATATATTTTGAAAAACTTAAAAACAACTATTTTAACCCCCAAAAGTGGCCCCCTTTTTTGAAATTCATTTATTTACAGTACACTTACGTTTTTGGGTCACCGTCTTACATATGTGTAACAAATTTCAACTCACACGGTCCAGAAGTTTCAGAGTAAATTGGCTGTGACAGACGGACAGACAGTGATCCTATAATGGTTCAGTCTTTACCTTTTTGAGGTACGGAACTTTAAAAAGGCGAAGTTCCCTTTCTATAAATTCTGTCTATACCTTATAACAACCAAAAAAAGGACCAAAAGTATTATGGAATTGACATTTAAAACTGTCTGTCAAATCCCTACTAAGTTTTTTTTGATTGATATATAAGGTATTTCGGATCATCAAAAGGGTTCTGGTCGGATCTCGGAAATAAAGTCATCTTTGAGAAGTTTTGGAGTGCACATTCAATATTCACACACGTTTACAACTCGAGGCTTCGGGATAATTCGGATGAAAACAGATTATTTTATAAACTGCGATGAGTTCGGCACGGGGCTGGCTTCCCAAGTTGACAGTTCAGCTGCTCGATCAAAAGAGCTCGTAAAATAATTGGAGCCTCTGTTGTAGCCTCTGTAGGTTGGCTGCATTGTCATCTATTGGTTCGATAATCACAACGATTCTGATTGGCTAACAAAGAAGTACCAACACTAGCAACTAAAACTGCCTCGCATCGACCACACCCTGGCCAAAGATGACTTATTATTACTACCCTAGCTAACCGCTTGACGTTTCACACGGTGCTTCGACACATGCATAGGTGGTGCCATCTCCTTGCGCTCCGACAGGTATATTGAAGGCAATGTTGTATATTTGTTAGGAGAGGTCCACGAAAGCGATTTTTTAATGTAAAGATTTTACAACTACATATTTTTCTTTTGTTAACTTTTTGCTGTTTTCATTTACCTACTAGTCTACAACGTGGTCAGTTATGGTTGAACAGGTGGTTCGTATTAAAATATGGCCCCTGTACGAGTGAATAAAAGCCTAGGTACTCTTGGTCAACGGGTTCTAAAAGCGGCTAACTTTAGCCAAGTAGGTCAATGAAAACAGCAATAAATTAATTAAAAAAAGTTTAAACTGTTGAAGTACTCTTACTTCAAGAACGTAAACTTGGGCGCACCAACCTTTATAGATATACTAGAAGGTAACGACAAATTTGGTAACGATAACGGAAATGGATAAACTTAGGTTGAGAGGATAAATGTAATGATAATGTTAAATAATATGTCGGTCTGCTTGCGCAAAGTGGTTGCGTTATGTACATAAAGCGCCTGAAAAACTAGTTATCGTGACCAAAAAAAAACGATATGGGAAATTGTTGAGTATGATATAAAATGAAAGTACTAGTTGTATACACAACAATTATGCAAAAACTGATCAAATATTCGGTTGCGTTATGGTGCAACGCCCGTTAGTAGTAGGAATTCTAGACCAGGCCCCCACACCCCTGCCGGAGCACCAAAGTTGGAAATGGCGGACATTAATTCCTAAAAAAAGAAAAGCAATAAAAAATGGTGTCTCCCCCCATTTAAATCTTTTGCGCGTGGTCCCATTTCGCTATCTTCAAGCGTTTCCGATATAAGAATTCCAGGCAACTTTGGGGCTCCGGCAGGGGGAGGGGGGATGGGATCCTGGTCCAGAACTCTCGCTATTCCTTTACTAACGGGCGTTGCTCCATAACGCAACCGAATATTTGGTCAGTTTTTGCATAATTGTCATGAGTACAACTAGTACTTTCATTTTATATCTTACTCAGTCAATTCCCCGCATTTTTTGGTCGCGATAACTAGTTTTTCAGGCGCTATAGTACATAACGCAACCACTTTGTGTAGGCAGACCGACATATTTAACATCAGAGGGTTGCCATTTATCCTCTCAACCTAAGTTTATCCATTTCCGTTAACGTTACCAGATTTTTTATGACCTCCTAGTCTAAGATAGAGTTTATGGAAAAAACTTGGCCCCCTTATTAATTATAATTTTTTGAAGATAATCCTTATAAGTAAGTAATCTCCATAAAAACTATGAAATGGACCATGATAAGAAAGTGAAGCGGAATTTCCAACCAAAATCGTGTATAATTAGTTAATTTATTTTTTATTTTTTATTATTATGTTTATCTCAGATTTTTAAAAGTCGGCTTTTTAAAAGGCTAGTCCTTTGGAAGGCGTACGTGGGGATACAGATCCAACACGCAGAGGCCCCTTTGAGATATTATAATGTGTTGTGATGTGTACACATATTATTATTATATATTATTATGTTTTATGATTAACATTATTTTTTTAATTAGTTTTAATTTTTTTTTGGTAAGCCCTTTTACATACTTCACGAAATGTGGGTAGTTCGCTAATTTAGGTTCCTTAGCTGTACCTAGTATAACGTAGACAGAGCGTCGAGTCTCATTACATTGTCCTAGCATTTTCCCCGCGTTTTGGTTATGCTTCCCAAGAGTGGAAACTTTCCACTTCTGTTTGCCTGGTGTGCTCCCTTCTCGGCTGGTGTACTCTCAAAATGCCTTCCTTCCATTTGGGCCACGCGTTAAAACAGTTTACAGCCTGTACTTTAATTAAGCTTCGCTAATGCACGGGCAATATAATTTAGTGTGTCGTTAAATTATGCAAGTGCAAAATTTCCTAGCTACCTACCGAGGTAATATACGTATTATATGCGTTACATCTGTATTATATTTATAAAATTTTAAGATAGGCAAGCAAAATTACAATAAAATACAGTAAACACATATTGCAAACTTTAAATATACATAAATTTATACTAATAGATGTTATCTTTTGTGATACCTATGAAAAGTATTTAAAAATGAAACTACCAATAAAACTTCTTTACGCACGCTTTACATGGGGAGTAAGCTGGTGGATGCGTGACGAGAGCGTTACGGAAGTGTGTTCGGGCGAGGCAAACGTAAGTTGAGAGGGATATAATTATAAATTAATGAAGATAGAAAGATACATACTGTTTATTTTTGTTTACCAAGAATATTAGTAGCCAAAGCAACAATATCGGTGGTGAAAACAATCAAAACAAACATATACGATAAAAAGATTTGATCATTTTCAGACGAAAATAAAACTCTTTTTATAAACTTGTCTATACCTCCATATGACAAAAAGATTAGATTTTCTTCTGAAGACTAAGTATTTACTTTCAAACATATATAGATACAGCTAAAGAAGTTTTACTTCAGTCGTGTGGTTTAAAGTACACTCGTATTTTTTTCAGCTATTTGATTATAGTGGAGTTAAAGACTCGCTTCTTGCAAGTCCATCATAAACCATCGCTAAGGTTGGCGCTTGTAGTGGGCCGCTTATCGATTCCCGGAAGAAAGCAAGAACGCACGCGCTGGTGGCATACAATGGGCGTAAGGATCGCTTCGTTACGTGCTCTGAAACATCGATACGAGCATGGAGCATCACTACACCTTTCCATAAGGCCCTAAGTGCGACACGACGTACTATATGTGGCGTCCTGCTCCCGCATTTCATTGCCCCGCGGCA
This sequence comes from Coleophora flavipennella, assembly GCA_947284805.1. Taxonomy (NCBI): domain Eukaryota; kingdom Metazoa; phylum Arthropoda; class Insecta; order Lepidoptera; family Coleophoridae; genus Coleophora; species Coleophora flavipennella. The sequence goes on from OX369273.1 coordinate 2,807,009, forward strand.
CACCCTGGAAACTTCTTACAACAGGCCAGAAATGACATTTCAAAAAACGAATGACGGAACAAACAAAATGGCGGCGAAATCCTATACGTTCTACAACCAATCTGAATCAATCAGGGTGACGAGGGGGTGAGGTCGCAATCTAGAGAGCGGCAGGGAGTGTCCATACTGTATGTTAGTACTAATATATATATTTACTTTGCCCGAGGGCAGCGAGTCTCCAAGAACATTCTAAGCAATTTAATTCCAAGACTTCTATTTTTATCATTTTGTCTAATATTTACACGAGCATATCAACATTGATGAGTAAGTAGATCGCCAAATAAAATAGGTGAGTTTTTTAATATTTTTTTACAAATAATTTTTATACTGGAAAATGGCGCATTTATCTTTTTCCTACTTCTTTGCTTGTGGTTATTGCATAACAACTTTTCAACTTTGAACCAATGATGATCTAACTACCATTAAAGGAAATAACGAAATATCAGCACGTCTAAACGTCATCATCATATCAGCCGAATGACGTCCACTGCTGGACAAAGGCCTCCCACAAGGATTTCCACAACGACCAGTCCTGCGCTGCCCTCATCCAGCGGCTTCCCATTAACGCCTGAACATAAACCTAAAAAAATACGACTCTCTAAATTTAGTTGCCCTTTTTATTAAGTATCTGTTTCTCATTTAACAGGTCAATTGAAAGATTACGATAGGGGAATTATTTGCTAATATAAATTATTTATTTATTTTATTTATTTATTTACGTTACAAAATTACATGTTAACAAAACATTATGCAGTATTGTTAAACCTTAATAAGGTTTGTCTCAATACTGTTCTCCAGTCATGCATGCATTATCAAATTATCATTATACAATAAAACACAAAAGTTACCTACAATAACTTATAAATAAAGGTAAATAAAAGACAAACAAAATGTTATGACGGTAGGCAAGGAAATTTGCACAGAGTTACATCTATACACACATAGCAGTGATGTCGGCTGGTTACGATCTCATCAACCACCATATACAGGCTGTTGCAAGAAGTTTGCCTATTTAAACTATAACTAAAATTAGTTGTAACTTTAATTTGCATAGTTTTTATTAGATTGTTTTTCTAAAAAGTGTGTTGTTAATAGACGCGATTTGTTATTCTTTGTAATGTTATATTTTAAAGTATTTGGGAGGTTATTGATTAATTTGGGTATTATGTAGGCAGACACCCTTTTGCCGTAGAAATTAGAATATCGTGGAACAGTTAAGGTTTTATTAATAACCTGTCTGGTTATTTTCGAATGCTTTACTGGTTTTTGAATATTAGTGTTAAAAAATTGTTCCTTAAGAATAGTGAATTTAAATTTTGTGTGAACTGGCATTACTTTACAATAATTAAATATGTCTATTTCATTTGTGGCTTTGTTTTTAATTTTGTAGGGAACTATCATTTTTAGTATTCTATACTGTAATTTGTAAATGTGATCCAAATTAGTTTTAAAGGTTCTACCATAACTACTAAGTCCATAGGATATAATACTTTCCGCGAGTGCTTTGTACATGGATAGCAACACAGGGTATGGAATTATATTTTTAATTATGTAAAACTTTGCCATTACTGCACGTAAGTTATCACAAACTTTATCAATATGACTAGTCCAGTTAAATCTCGAGTCGATAATCAAACCAAGGTAAGTATGTTGTTGTACAGTTTCAATAGGTTGGCACTGGCATACTATTGCTCCACCATTGTCAGCGCGCGCATGCAGACAATCATGGCTGTGAGCTATAATCTGCACAACTTTCTTACAATGATTATGGCTAGAATGTACGTGTACTAGTTTCGTTTTTTTAGCGTTCAGCACGAGACCAGCATCATGAGACCACCTACATAAGGACTCGAAGTCTTTTTGTAGTTTACTTTCGGCGGCATCTATGTGACGATCAGCTGAAATAAGGCAAGTGTCATCTGCAAATTGATAAATGCTGCAGTGTTTTATTACATTGTTCATATCATTAACATAGGCCAAGTAGTGCAAGGGTCCTAACACAGAACCTTGTGCTGTCCCCTCCGTAACATTAATTCTGTCACTGTAGGCAGAATCGATCCTAACCTTGTAAGATCTATTTTCAAGGTAAGTCCTGCACCAGTTTAGAAGATACCCATGAATCCCACTATCACTTAACTTGTCTATTAGAATGTCATGTTTTAAAGTATCAAACGCTTTGCTGTAATCAATAAAAACTAAAAGCACATGGTTTTTGACATTGAGCAGGGCGTTGATCTCATCAGTAAACTGCGAAAGAAGTGATGTCGTACTTTTTTTGGGCTGAAACCCATATTGGTTAGGTGCAAGTACATTGTGTGATTTATAGAACTTGTGTATTTGATTACTGTAGAATTTTTCAACCAATTTGTCTATTACTGGTAATATTGTGATTGGACGATAGTTACAATAGTTTTTATGGTCACCTCCTTTATAAACAGGTCGCACTACACCCTCTTTCAGCTCATCCGGATAGCAACCAGTCATAAGGCTTGTATTAATTAATCGTGTAATTGAATTAGTTATTTTATCGGCTAGTAGTTTGATATCTATGGCTCTTATTCCATCAAGACCCGGAGCTTTATTTGTATTCAGTTCCCTTATTAATTTGTAGACTTCTTCATTTTTTGCTTTTATACAAAACATAGATTTATCAATTGGTTTCCTGTAGCTAACTTCATCCAAAAGTTTAGCATTACAGCTTGGGATTATCTCTTTTACATTATCTTGAAATTGTTTTGCAAACTGATTCGCTACTTGTTTAATATTTCCCGATCCCTGGAAATGTTTTATTATTATTATTATAAATATTTCAGAATATAAATAATTCAGAATATATAATAAAAATATTTCAGAATATATCTGTTTGATGTCATTCGTATTTCAGAAAAGCTGCGGGTTATTAAGCTAGCACATACATAATATCACGACATGAGAGGCATCAGGTCGGTTCTGCAAAACATCAACTTTTCAGGAGAACAAAAATAAAAATGGTACCTATACATTTTTGTTAATATTTTTGTTATTTTAAGGAAAAGTCCTTAAATAACAAAAATATTATATTTATTTTGCTTTGGCTAATTACCTATTGTTATTTAAGCTTTTTTTTCTATTTCTAAAATATTTCCAACTCTCACATAAAATTTATAAAAATAATGATTTTAATTTAATCAGTCAGAACTGTCCTTATACCATAAATGTATATTATTAATATCTTTGGGACAAAAAGAGATAGAAAAACCAGAGTCAGTGCATTAGAAAGAGAAAGAAATAAAATTATTATTAAAAAGTTATAAATAACATACACTAAGTAAGTGAATTTGGTAGTATGAACAGATCCGACCTGATGCCTCTCATGTCGAGATATGTATAATATAAATATTTAATACGTAGCCTAGGCTCCGCTCAATTTTCCAATCTGCCCTGACATAAATTGCCATACCGTCGAAGCGCTAATAGATCTTGCATTAATTTGCGATACTTACGTCACCTAAAATCTCGGTCGAGACGACGACGAAGGAGTATTGGGTGTAATGCGATATTAATGATGAATCTGCCAATATGGCGAGGAGTGGCGGCAAGTTTTGACTATCTCAATAATTACTAGCTCGTCGCGTTGCCGCTTCGTCGCCGCCTGGTTGCCGCTCCGTTGCCGCCTGGTTCCGCATGGTTGCTGATCTGCACCGCCTAGTTCCGCCTTGTAGTCAGCATAAGCGTCATCTTCTACATACCTACTTACCTCAAATTTGAGATTTTGAGGTTGTTTGCTCATACCAACAACAAGAGATTATTTAACTTGCTTTATTATACAGGATGTAAAAAGAACTCTCTCGGAAATTTTACTCACTTATTTATTATTATTTTATTTTATTCTACTCACGAAACAGAAAAACTTTAGACAAGGATAACAAAAAAAAAAGACTCCTTGTGGTTCGGAAAAGTCAATTTTTTTAACAATTTAGTTTGGGTGCCGTTGTACTTCATACAGGGTGTGCCGTAAGGTTTAAGGCGTCGGTGGCGTAACGACTAGAGCCGCTATCTCTTGTCCGGAAGGTCGTGCTTCAAATCCTGCCACGTACCGATGAGTTCTAGAATTTCAATTTCATAGGTAGGTACGTTTATCCGATGCTTTAACGGTGAAGAAAAACATCGCGAGGAAATTTGCACACGCCTGCGAAGAATCTCGAAGGTGGTGTGTGAAGTCGACCAGATTTAGGGTAGGCTCGAGCCCCTGGGTGGGGACGTACATGCAATGATATTATGAAGAAAAGTTGGTTAGTTTCATGAGTAGAGCCAACTCCCTTTAAATTTCCGGGAGAGGAATTTTAACACACTGTATTTTATTCATAAAATTGAAGAAATTATGTATTTACTAGGGATGCATCCGATACCGATACCGATACCGATATATCGGCGATACTTAGGGTTTGCCGATATATCGGTATCGGCGATATTTTTATGGCAGATTCAACGATACTTTTCAAATTTCGCGCTTTAAAAATGTAATGTAAACGCGCGTGTTGTCCTATCTATTTCGTTGCAAACGAGGCATCTGTCGCATCTGAGAGACTATTTTCCACCGCAGGTCTTATTCAAACAGACTTGCGAAATCGCCTTTGCCCGCAAAACTTAAGAATGCTTTGTTTTTTAAATAAAAATCTTATAAATGTTAATTTTGATTACTAAAACTATTAATTATTTGTGTTTTATTTATTCTACCTTACTTTTTGAATTCAATAAGCGTATCGGTATCGGTATCGCCGATATTTTTATAAGAGTATCGGTATCGGTATCGTATCGGCAAAAAGGCGTATCGATGCATCCCTAGTATTTACTTAGTAAATTTTAAGTTTACCACCTTTAAAATAAGACAGCTTTAAAATAAAAAGAAATTATGGTGCAAATCATAACATTGATTGAAGGCATCTGGAGAGCAGTTTTTTTGACATTATCATTATCAATCAATCAATGAAACAAATAATATAATTGTCATATAAGTTTATTCCCAATCTTTGGACCCTATAATGCTTTAAAACTAATAATATAACATAAATACAACACTGCTAGTAATTATTATTGAAATCAGGTGAATTTTCAGCCGACGCTTTTTACGTCTCCTTTGTAAAACAAACTTTTAGAGAAAAACCAACCTTATGTAACATTTACTAGATTCCAAAGTTTCGATAATTCGTTTTACAAGAGGACGTATAAGCATTAGTCTACAAAGCAAAGTTCAGAAGCTCAACTGTCGATTACTAACTAGAGTCCTAGTTCTAGACACCTATCTTAATATTTTTTTTAAGATTACATTGCAAGTGATAGATATAGAAAATATGGATGTGAACAAACGTATTACGGTTTTATCTTGAGTTAGACTGTACCGGGTTAAATCAACATATATGAACTCATTCATAGTTTTGCTTGGAGACTTAATAATGACGTTTGTTCCTCGTGGCCAAACTGGCTTGATAGTCTCGTCATTATTTGAGAACAGGGTTACAACAAAATAATAAAAACTTCGACTGAGGATCAGCTCAATTTTATTTGAATTAACAATTACGTCTCCAATACCACAAATACTCCATGAAGTAAGAAAGGAAAAATAATGAACATCTATAAAAGTTGTAATAATGATAATTAAGCTAATTTTATCACTATTTTTACAATGTCATTATGTTTTTTTTTTCTTAAACCACAATAACACTTCACCTCTGCTCTAAAAGCGTTTAAATAATTCAAGTCACACAAATCTAACAATTAAATACTATACTAGCTACAGATAGCTTACAAGGTTCATTTTGCTCGATATACAAATAAGTTTGCAGCAACGCGCTAACATTTCAAACCGTTAACTAAAACGATACCATTAATACTGAATCAGAAGCGAAATGTTAAAATTAATTTGGTAATTAAGCCATATTTAATCATTACTCTTAAACAACAATAAAAATAACATTTAAAATCTACGGGGCGATATTAAATAAACCGAACTTGCGCGACTCTACTCGATTACTACCTATATTATGATCAACGTATGTATGTATTTAGAACACAATCTATTCACTGTTACTATGTCATCGACGTAAAAAAAAAACAATACTACGAGTGTGTATATGATATTCCAGAACGATTATTTATTTTTATTATTCTATACATATTATGTATCTCTTAGGTTAGTTATTTTAACTAAATTTAATAAGGGGCACAGAATTGATATGTTTCCGATGCACGGCGTTTGTGTGATACCGCTTTACTTAACCTATTGCAAGGCGACGCTACACCCTACGCTAGCCTATCACATGTGGGCCAATGTCACGCCTCCTCCTCCCCCCCCCCCGTCCCCCCCTCCCCTCCACGCGTCCCGGCACGCACGCTACTCGACTACTCACTAAACTTTACCAAAACATACAACTAGTGTTGCAAATTGAAAAAAAAACTAAAAGTTTTTTTTCAAGTTTATGAAAAAAAACCTGGCACCATTGTTTTTTTTCTAGATTGGGTTTTTTTTAAAAAAAAATGAATACAATTTAAACTACCAAAATGGCAGAAACTTCGCACATATCGGTCACGACGAGTGAAGATCAAGTCAAACAACGAAAAAGGGAATTCCCCTGCCGCGAATCCAATATTATTCTGTTCGGGGAATTCCCGTTCGTAATCGAAAACTCGTTGCCAAAAACTTTTATTATTTTCAGAAATATAAAGTAGATACAAAAATAATAATATTCGATACAAACTTTAAATCATATCATATCAATAGTAAATTGCCTTAGAAATATTAATTTAAGGTTCTGATCTTGTTAAAAAAACAACGTTACAGAAAAAAAAACGTTTTTTTTTCAAGGTTTTTTTCATGTTTTCATTCAACACAGAAAAAAAACCCGTTTGTTTTGCAACACTAAATACAACACATCAGTTTATCAGTTAATAAAAATAACATCGATCAGTCAGAGAGATATCAAGCGAAATATGTAAGATATGATATTCAAGACAAAACATTTAGCTGCAAAGCAAATTTAAACGGGAATTTGAATTTAGCGTGACATTACAGCCGTTTTGCATTACAAGTAGTAGACGATAATACAGAATAAACGTCTCTATGAAACCGCTCTTTATTTCTAATTACACATTAATATTACACGATGATATGTATCGAGTAGTCCCGCGAAAGGTGACGTAGCCGTGTCCGCAGCCACTGGACGTCTCTTACTCGCTATCTACGGTTTGTTTGGACGGAATCATGGCGGCGTCGGTGCCTCGCGACGCATGCGCAACTCGGGGCTCGAGACGCCATCTTGCGGCGCACACGCCATTTTATAGAGCGCGGTGACGCAAAATGGCGGAACACGAGCAGCGCGAAAATCAAAAGTATTTAGATGATTTGGTGATTGCAGAAGTGCGGTTATACCCATATTGTTATTCAGATAAGTTTAACAAGAGATCATCATTTGGTTATCAAGGTATTTAACGCATCTCCTATAGCCACCTAAACATCTACAAACAACTGAAAAGAAAATTAAAACTTTTCGTTGTATATTGAGTCCGAACGAGGTAACCGACGCCGAAGGTATGGGAGATCACTACTACGTTATTACACATTTACTTACATACGAATTAGTATAATATTATAATATTAAAATAAGTAAACATTGACTTAGCTTAATTATTAAAATCGACAATTAATTACAATAGAAATAACTAATAGGGTTTGAATTTCGAGGAGTAACAAAAGTTCATTAGATTGTTCATTAGGTTACCTACGTGATACAATTGATTGGTATTAACTCATTATGAAGAGGAATATAAGTTATAGAAACTAACATATAAATTAATATGGTTCAAATGATAGAAAGATAATAGTTTTAGTGGTACCTTGCTTGACACCCAATTAATGTTTATTTTTTGACCATAAAAAGGGTAGGCAAGGCATCACTTTCAAATAAATAAAGTCGTATATATTTCACATTCTTGAACTAATAATCAAAGTTGAACATTAAAATTTGACAAAAAAATATTGCCAGTAGAAGTTTTCCCTACAAAGTACAAGTTTGGTACGGTCTGAGGTTAGTATTTAATAATTATGCAGGTAAGTTTAACTTTTATCTTTGGTTTTTACGCGTACACCACGATGTTCGTTACAGTGTGAAAGTTACTAGATATAAATGATGTATAAAATTTTTCTAAGTCGAGAATTGACGAAATTTCTATCATATTATTGACTAAAAGATTTCATAAGAATTCACATGCGGAATCTTTGGCAGGCTGACTGCAACGCGACACCTTCGAGAAGGACGACGGTCAGCCTGCAGACACCCCATAGATTTCTGTCGCTTCTAGACTATAATCCAATATCGAAATCTTATTTATAGCCTAAGCAAGTATTATTCGATCTTTAAGAATATTTTACAGCAGCAAACTATGTCTATTTTTTACGATTTTTGGTTTTGCTATCTCGCACTGGTGTGTACTTCGATCGCCGCCGGGCTCCTCGAAAAATGTTAGGTAACTAAATATCCATTCTGTATGCGATAGTCAACTAGCTAAAAATAAAAAATATATTAATCTTCCTTTGACTAACCCTAACATTTCAGTAAATTTAAAATTCATTACATTGTTTCATTATTATGTATGAATAACTTTCATTAAATAGTAATGTTACTATGCTGATTGCCTAGAATAAATACCCTTATCTACTTTTATTCACCTAAAGATTATAGAATAAAAGTAACTACTAAATTTTAAATTAGATTATTACCAAAAAGCTCGTCGAAGCATGCAGATAGAGTAAGTTCACTATTCAGCGTCGGCGCTGTCGCCGATATTATTATAATTAATATAATGATTATAATTATTTATTTATTAAACTCTCATAAGGCCAAGGCTAAATTCTCGCAACAAGACTGAACTGGTCTCGATCTATCTCGTCGCATCGCACACTCTTAGAAAGTTAAGAGGGAAAATATAAAGATCAATCGATAATTTCAACATTCTACAAATTGAAATGTATGATAAAAATTATCTTCGCAAGGCACAAGAAATATTGGTATGTTGGTACCTAAGTACCAGCAGGGTAAATAATAATCGAGTGAGAAGTAAATATGTGAGGCTGTGAGTGCGAACGGAGGAGCACGAATGCGGTTCGGTGATGCTAGCGCAATGCTTATGCGAGGGTCGCCCGAGTCACAGCGACTGTGACCGCAACAAGCCACAGTTTTAAGTGACCGCACCGATCAGCGTCCGAGCCATAGTTATAGTGACCGCACCGGGCGGCGTCTGACCACAGTTAAAAACGACAATACAGTTACAGTGACCCCACCGGACGGGTTCCGAGTCACAGTTACAATGACTTCACTGAGGGGCGTCCAAGTCACAGTCATTGCGACAGCACCGAAGCCAAGGGTGCAACGGAGTCACATTTAAGACGACTATGCCACCAGCCGTGAGGCGCTCGAACAGTCACTGTAAAGGCCGTGCCATAGTCACTTACGGTCAGTAACAAACAACTCTACATCATCGAATAACTCCATGCCAAGAGGAAATCAAAAGACCAACACTAGAGTGCCAGCGCTTTAACAAGTGATTGAACATTATACAAATAACTAAGAAAAGTATCAGGTAAATATAATTTTAAATAGTCATGAAATTCATTTAAACACGCTAACATTATTGAGGCTAAAACAAAAGTATCGTAATAATTAATTACATACAACTTCATTTAAAATCATTCAACTTGAAATATTATATTTAACAAAACGTAATCTTTCTATGAAGGGCACCTTTGGTTTTTAGCTTATTCAAATGAGACATTATCCTAAAATGTTTAATTTCTGGTAAGTAATACATTGTAACAAATCCTCTCATTTGTATACACGGTCTTGTAGAAATGAATATACAAACATTGTACAATAAATTAGTTGTAAATAAATCTTATATTACATAATATTAAAATGAATAATAATTACATAATAAACAGAGTACAATGCTATGATATTACTTTAAATAATAATAATAATAATATTAATGTTTCTTTGATAAAGAATTGAAAACAATAAACCTGGAATGTTAATAATAATACAATCAATAATATTTTATACTAGATTTGGTATAAAAGAAATCACACCACCACCTCTGAAGCTGTAACTGAAAACTGAGTGGTTGCCGGGGAGATGAAAGCCGTCTGTATGAGTATCATCTTGATCCGTTGTTATCCGCAGTGTTGACACGCCTCATCCCCCGCGGTGACCCCGATGCGGCTCAGGGGATCAAGACTGCTCGTCCCTCAGTGAGCTGGTTGTCAAGTGCCGAGAGCCACGAACGAACTAATGCTGTTCACCCTCTTCTCCGCCTTTGGCTCCCTGGTAACCAAACATACCTATGTCAACAAAACCTTCAATATTATTGCAATGTGTCATAATTTAAAAGCAGAAACAATAAACTAAGTGCAATGTGCTAGGTGAGATATTAGTTACTTTTTGAAACTCAACTGCTCAAAACTGTTTACCAATTGTGAATAAAAAAATATGATCCAACTGGAGGCTCGAGTTTCCATACAAACGTAGTTCCGCTTCAATACAAAAACTACATGCCGGATTGAAACCAAACTTTGCAAATATATTGAGTAGAAATATATTTTTGATGTACTAATAAAAAACTTAAAAAAAGAGCAGTCTGAAACTTTTAGTACAAAACTAATTGAAGCCTTCGTTTAGTTATGTTTTAACTATGAAAACTAATTACAAACATCGATAAATGTCTACTCAATATATTTGCAAAGTTTGGATTAAATCCGGCATGTAGTCCTTGTATTAGACCGAATCTACTCTGTATGAAAACTCGAGCCACCAGGGGGCCCTTAAGACACAATTATAAACAGGTTCAAAAATTCGGGAACGTGTCCAATCTATGACCAGTCCATCAAACAGTGTTATTTTGATAGTAGTGCTCATGCATACTTCGTGTGCGAGAATCCAGCCGTTGTGTGCCATCTTATGCCTGGCGTATTCGAGATGGATGGGCGCCTCGGAGCTAAGAAGCAGCGCCCCCTGCAGGCGCGCCAACGCGGCGCCGGCGTCGGCGGCCGAGGTGAAGTCAGCGAACGCGACGGGCCCGCCAGCGCCGCCGGAGCCCCCGGTCATCAGCCGCAGCCGCGAGAACCCGGCGCAGCTGCCACCATCAAATCCGTTGTGCCCGAGTCCGTACCCCCAATTTTGTTCTGTGTTCTTTTGTCTCAAGTCTCTAACAACCAGGTTTCCAGGCGTACTTGTAGCATAGGTAAAACCACGGATCAGATAAATGTGCGCTGGGCAGGCGCGCCACAAGTATGATTAGATAATCATACTTACCGAAGCACGCGTTCATACTTTTTGTTTGCGTGTGGTTGTGTTTAACGTACAGACTCTCGAAATGGTGTGAGACACAATTGCAGCCCTGTGTTCTAAGTGAGTTTTGTTTATTAGTGCGCGCAATTCGTGTATATGTGTTATCATTGCTTGTGTAGTGGAGTTGATGGGTGGGAGACAGGCGGCGACGCTGGTTTTAAACAAAAGTGTGACTATTGCCAATCCAACCTTATTTATCTGATCCGTGGGTACAACAGAGTTTCGTAAGGACTTTTCTGTTTGTTTGTGTTAACTTTATACCTTTGTTTACGACTTTCGAGATCGGCCCACGCATTGTTAAAATGTGTATCAGAAAGAGAATATTCTGCGTATTTCAAAACAGAGATGAGTTAAGTATGATACTTCTAAGAATTTTCCAAACAACGACGTACGATTTTCCTCTAACATTATTATCAAGTTTGTAACATGAATTTAATTTGCTCTTTCACAAAAATAGTGGATACTTAATGGGATAGGCACCTCTGTATAAACAATTTAAGACTGCTGGTTCTTTAATGAAATAAATAAAAAAAGTGCAAATAAAGAACAGTTATTATTTTAAAATATGCTCTAAATGTATTGATTGTGCATCACATTGACTGTGCATAAGTACTGACTGATCATACGTCTACCTATTGTGGCAAGTGTTGTTGCGTTTGACTGTCAACATGCTTTGGGAGTACGGGTGCAGGCTTGGGCTCACACAAATAATGTCTTACTGTACATTTTGTGACAAGATATAGTTTGGTTTATCAAATAACAGTTAGTATGACAGTTGTTTGTGTAAGCCATAACATAAAATTAGACGAGAATACGTAGACAACAATGTGATTCGGTGCGACATGCACTGTGAAGATTACACATTTTATTATAACGTGAATAATTTTTACTGTAATTAAATTAGTCATTCCTATAATCTTTTTGGATCTTTTTGTCTTTAAAATTATTTTTATCTTAGTCTTCATGCGCGATAGTTCATCCTTGTATTTGACAGTTACCAGGGTAAAGGCAACGAGTACTTGTAAAATGACATCAATGGCTAAAATATTTGAATGCAGCAAACTTAAGATACGTACACTTGAGATTTAGCCATTATTGTCAAGTTCCTCGTATAACACTTTAAACTTTCGCGATTATTCAACTTGACAAATTGAAAACGGGGCTTGACGTGATTTTATATAATTGATGTTGTTTTTACCTCAACGTTTCGACTATGCTTCGATAGCCGTGGTCGCGAGTAGACTGAAGCCGTGGTGTCATCGCCGCCGGCGCATCGCAGGAACACCTCCATCTACCCTCACTTAATTTTGTGAAGGGTTAGTGTCACCACACATTTCACTTAATAAGTTAGGGTCACGACACACTACACTGACACAGTCCACAGGCCGCACGGGTGTTTGTTCGCAGTTTACTTGTCTACACTTATCAATCACCGGATTCCATGACGAGGAAAGCTTGTATCCTTGATCACGATTGAAATTTCTGTGTTTCTTAATTTCAATGGCTTCACGTACGATTCTTGGGTAGTACCGGCGATCCATCGACAGGATTTTTGGGTCATGAAGCTCAATCCAGTGATTAGATCCCGCATTCAGCAAGTGCTCCGCGATTACAGATTTATTAATCTGACGGTTTTTGAAACAATTATATAAAGCCCCGTTTTCAATTTGTCAAGTTCTTCGTAATTCAGTTTTACCGTCCAGTCGAAAACAAGCTTCGAAAATTGAATAAAGATATCTAGCAATAAAAATGTCTATGCAAAAATTGACGATCCTTTACCTGCTAAATATTTCCTTGAGTTCGTGCTCCGAGACAAACTGGCCAAGGTTGGCGACGAAAAGTGTGGAGCAGGGAGGCGCAGGGTGGCCAGGATGTGCTGGATGGCCAGGGTGCGCGGGGTGCCCAGGGTGCGCAGGGTGGCCAGGGTGCGACGACGGTGCGCCCGGCGATCCAAGTGCCGGCGCTGGCAGCACGCACGCACCCAGCGTCAGAGGGGTCTGCCAAGAAGAATACTGGTTAAACTTAGCGTTATATCTGTAACTAGCTGTCCCGGAGAACTTCGTACCACCTAACTCTACCCTACCCTAACCTACTTTACCCTACCCTACCCTACCCGACACTGCACTACACTAACCTACCTTACCCCACCTTTTCAACCAATTCAACAAAAAAAGAATTAGCGAAATCGGTTCAGCCGTTCACGCGTGATGCGATGACCAAGGGAAATAGAGATTAATTTTTATGTATAAAGATATTGCGTGGTATCTGTTGCAAATAGTAATGGCAACATTATTTTTTAGGTTAATAATGTATTTCTTAGCTGGCAATGTTACCCTCTCTCTTGTGATGTGAACTGAGAATAAACCAGTGCAACAAATTAACGAGTTTCCAATAAAATTTCGCCACCTGCAAACTCCAGCACCTCAAATAATACAAAAATACAGCCTACTGCCGCTCAATACCAACGTTGATGCAGTCTCAAAGTAGCATCTGCGAGAAAAAATATCAAAGAGGCTGCTGATTGCCATGGGTTAATGAAAGTCATATCAGCTCATATACGTCCCACTTAGTCGACCACGCGGGCACAGTGCGGGTTGGTCGATTTCATATATAACCTTCGAGTTTCTTCGAAGGAGTGTGCAGGTTTCCTCACGATGTTTTCCTTCACCGTACTAATTAAAGTAATGCAATCAAATTCAAGAAGGATCACATTTATAAGAGATATTGGACATGCGTTTGGAGGAACATTGAGGCAGAATTTTCTTCCAAAATATATGGTACTTATATTAAAAGAGATTCTGAGCGATGAAATAATTGATGCTTGTGTCGGTACAGCGAACTAAATGAAGGCAAACAAAACTGACCACCGAAAAAGACTATTATGTATGACCGGACCACGGCAAACAAAAAGGAAGGATAGAATTTCGGCCGGTACGTATGGATGTATATTTTCCCTTGTAGTTCCTAAACCACTTAACCGATTTTGAAAAATGAGGTATAGTAGGAAGCGTTTTGATTGACCGCTGTTTATAGGCTATGTGACGTCACATTTAATTTAATATGGCGCCTTCTAGAGGAGATAAAGACAAAAACCAAAAAATAAATAATTCAGTTCTTATTTAAGTCTAACATGTCTTAACAAAAACGAAAAACGTTTGCGCAAAACTTTTGCGCAAGATTTAATAAAATGAATTGTTAATTAGTCCAGCTAGGTGGGTCCAACTTCAAGACAGAGATCAATCGTCGAATCCAACTCGGCTGGGCATCGTGTGGGAAAATTTCGCAATATCTTCACGTCCCAAATACCGCAGTGTCTCAAAACTAAGGTCTTCGACCAGTGTGTGTTGCCAGTGATGACATACGGAACTGAGACATGGTAGATTACTAAGGGCAATGGAACGAGCTATGCTCGGAATTTCCCTACGCGATTGAATCAGAAATGAGGAGATCCGCTGGAGAACCAAAGTAATCGACATAGCTCACAGAATCGCTAAATTGAAAAGGAAGTGATCAGGGCACATAGCTCGTAGAACAGATGACCGTTGGGGCGACGGAAAACGTAGCGAGGGCAAGCCTCCCACGCGGTGGACCGACGACCTTATAAAGATCGCGGGAAGCCGCTGGATGCGGGCAGCGCAGGATCGGTGGTCGTGGAAATCCTTGGAGGAGGCCTTTGTCCAGCTGTGGACGTTTTTCGGCTGATATGATGATGATTAATCATAAAACCTATTTGTGTATATAGGGTGTAACCAAATTCGCTGAAACCATTTTAACTGGTGCTTCTACCCATGGAACTGAATAACTTTCCCCATGGAACCCATAGTCAAATCGCAAAAAAAATTGGCTCTCCCATACTAACTCGATCAGCTAATCAGCCAACTTAGTATGGGAAGTTCAAATTTTTTTTTTGACATTTGACTATGGATTTCATGGGGAATGTTGTTCGATTTCATGGGTAGAAGCACTAGTTAAAATAGTTTCATCTAATTTTGTTAGACCTTTTTGCAGGGTGACTTTTAATTAGTTCTTGATAACAAAACATATGCATGTACTCGTGATTAGAAACAACTTTCCCAAAAAAAACTATATGTCAAATCAGGAAAAAAGGTTTTGGTCCTCGATACAATTATGTTATCAAATCGGCACAAAATGTATCGAGGACCAAATTTTTTTTTTCCGATTAGTCATATAGTTTCTTTGGGAAAGTAGTTTGTAATCACGAGTACATTCATATCCTTTGCTGTCACAACTTATTAAAAGTCACGCTATATAGTTATCAAATTAAAGGATTAAAGTCACCCTGTATAGTTATCAAATGGAATGATTTGCCGAGAAGAATACGAAATAATCAAATTTATTTTTAAATAAAAGCTTATATCATCATCATCTTATCAGCTGACGGACGTCCACTGCTGGACATAGGCCTCCCCCAAGGATTTCCATGACGACCGGTGCTCGCATCTAGCGGCTTCCCGCGACCTTCACCAGGTCATCGGTCCACCGAGTGGGAGGCCTACCTACGCTACGTTTTCCGTGCGCCAATCGAGAACTTTACTGCTCCAACGGCCATCTGTTCTACGAGCTATGTTCTAAAGCTTATATACCTAAAAGTGATTAAAAAACATTTAAAGTCAGTCAGTTAATCGCCTCCGTAGCACAGAGGCAAAGTTCACTGGCTTTACACAGGAGGTCGCGGGTTCGATTCCTGGCGGGGTCAATTGTAAGACTCGGTTTGGTTGGTGGTAGGGCATTTTCTAAGCCCGCTTGGCTAGCTACCACCATCTAATCTAAGTCTTGCCGCCGAATATCAATGTTGATATCAGTGGTGTGTTCCGGCATGAAGATAAGATAGCCAGTTCCCCATTGTGTTGGGGAATCTTGGTAAGCCCGCTTCCATCTTCGGCAACATCGTCACTTACCACCATGTGAGATGTTGTCAAGGGTTTACAAATTGTGAATAAAAAATAAATAAAAAAAAATACTTAAAAAAGCTGAATTAGTTACTTACGTGGTGTGGCCTATCGGCGGCAGCTAGTCAGAGGTAGGAACGAACGGGCGCCATCTGCGGATGGATGGCGGGATGCACCAGCCCGTGCGACAGCGTCGGCAGCTCACCACCGTACGCCAGCGGGTGGTGCCACAGCTCCGCGCCACCACCCGGGAAGAACGGGCTCGCTAGGTCTGCAACCAGGTACAACTCAGCACACGGCTTACGCTTTTAAGTCCTCAAGAACGGTCAAATGACAATATTCAATTCAAATTATTGAAAGACTGTGTAAAGCTCACTCATCACCATGGAAAAATATATATTATATACTTAAAGTAATAAAAAATTGAATCGCGTTTTTACAAAAATCACGTAAAACTAAATTAATTTATAAGAACATAGCACTTGCTCATCTCGAAAGTTTCTACCCTACACATGTTTTAAGTAATTTTGTGCAGTTCTTCAAAAAACTACGTTTTGTATGAAAAGTTTAAAAATATCCCTAGGCAAAGTTGGATGTAACTAAATTGGTGTAGGACCCGTTAACTGGGAGTTTTAATCATCATACTGATCAACTTTCCCCAAAAATCCCATAGTCAATTCTAAAAAAAAAATTGGGCCCTCCATACAAAAATACACAAAATTGGTCGGTCAGCTGATCGATTTTGAAGAGTTTTTTTTTCGATTTCAGCAAAGTCATAGAACAAAAGTTGTGTATGTTGTTGTGTACTGAATAACTTTCCCCAAGGAACCCATAGTCAATTCTCGAAAAAAAAATTGGGCCCTCCATACAAAAATACACAAATTTGGTTGATCGATTTGTATGAAGATTTTTTTTTGCTATTTGAGCAAAGTCATAGAACAAAAGTTGTCCAGTATGATGTGTAGAAGCCCCAGTTTACGGGACCTACACCAATTTTGTTACACCCTGTATATAGTAGAAGAGGTTTGTTTTTCTCCTGCCAGCTCTTTTTATGAATTGACGGTAAGAGCTTGTAGCTAATACTTGTACCTACTCGCAAAATACATATATTCGTCATTAATACATATTTACAGTGTGCTTTTGACATGTTTTCACGTTTGCAAATATTATAGGTATTCAAAAATATCAATAATGTAATATATCAGGTTTCGCTCAATGTGTACTGCATTGGATACCTCGATTATCGATTCTACAGTTAATTTAATAGGTAACCCAAAGTGCTCCTATTCTAGCGAATTGGGTAATGGAAGTGTTATCATGAAAACATGTAGAGTTTTACATAGGTGGTAAAAAGATCCCGACAGATTAGGTAGGTAATCGATAATAGCTTCGCAGAGCAACTAGGCCTTGCGTGGTACGTGTAAGCGGTCACAGATACTTGCCCAAGTTTGCGTTCGCTCGACGGCCCCAACACTACACGGCCTGCTGAGTTTGCCGATTTCGCTCGTGTGGGAAATGTACTCGTGGGGGTGAAAGACACATAGCAAACAACGTTGAAGATGAGGGGGGGGGGGGAGGGGGGGCGGTCGAGCGAGCGCGCCGGGCGGTGTGTGCGTACGGCGGTACTTACGTCCAGTGAGTGGGTGCATCAATGCGGGATGTGCGGCTGGCGCGGCAGTGGCAACTGCCGGCTTCGGCTTGCTGACCTTCGTGTTGCTTTTAGCGAACTCCAGCCGAATTGTTTGCGGCATGTCGGGGTCGAACCGGACGCCCTGCTGTGAACAGCCGCGAGCGATGCGGCGCTCCGATATAATCACGATGGAAGGGAAATGCCGCGATGCTCCAGTGGCACTTTGTGTCATCCACTGGAGAGTATAGGACACTCGCGGCTTTTTAGGGCGTTATAGGGGTTAAGATACACTTCAAAAATTGTTTCCGGTTAAGAATTTAGAGTGGAAACTTCCCAGATATACTTTCGTCAAAAATAATAAGGGTCAATGTACTAGGGCAATCTTGATTGATAGGAGAGGAATTAAGCAACTGAGCTCCTTTTGTATTTAGAGTCCGCGCCTGCCCCTGCTAAGGTGACGGAACACAGTGCTCGGGGTGTGACATCAAAACCTGTCAAACAGTGGCATGCATTGCGTATTTACACCGTACAGTTGTAATATCGATCATAATGGAAGTCGCGACGGCCCGACGACGTGGCAAAGTCGAATATGTGCATGGATTTAGCATAACTTACGATGCGGTTATTCGACTCAGGAAAATGTTATTCCAAGTCTACAATGAGAATATTAACTATAGTGCTCGCTGACTGTGTTGAGGCATGTGATGAGAAGAGGTTTAGTAACACCGTGCGTCTGGTACATTTTAGTATTTACAAATAGCATAATACTTGGAATTGGGTATCTCAGTCTCATAAAGAGATATTGTTTTCTTGTTATAATGTAATATTCAATATCTCGGTGTCATGAAGCGTTCATATAAAGTATGTTATAAGGCGTTATCTGTGTAGGTACGTGAATTCCATAATCTGCCTACCTACTGCTTGCCTAAGTGTTTTTGCTTTAGCGTTGGAAGTAGTTTCGAGAATTGTTATCCCCGGTGTCTGCGTTCTGACTCTCTCCCCAACTTAGTTAATTATATGTGATTCGATTAGGGATATAATATTAGAAGCAAAATAATTTTGTGTTAATACCAACCTGAAGGTCTTGCTTGGCTGCCTCAGCGCCAGCTCGCGTGTGGAACGTGACAAACCCGACGGGCTGAAAGCATTCCCACAGATATGACACTTCGAAAACTTTACAAAATAAATGTTCAGTTCAAATAAGTTATGATTATTACTCACCGATGCTGTTTTCCCATTCTTACTTGTTACTTTTAACAGCGACCCCTCGTAGCCCTGCGCAAAGAAAAATAAACATTGATATTTATGAGGAATGAGCGTTGATAAAATATGATCTGTAATATTTCCATTTGCGTGCTAGTTGATTGCATTCCACGAAAGATTTTTCAATAAACGAATCCCATTTCTGTAGGCCGCATTACTAAATTACTTTTAGTAATACAGTAGATGACGGTGTCGCCGTTCTACACAGACAATACATCGTTTAGTTTCCGAAAATGGTAACACCAGGTATCAGGCACGACGATGGGTACACGCGATGAACTAGCTACCCCAACTAAGGTATCTTTAGGCTCCGTTCACGATGAGAGCGGGTAGCGGAAGCGGGTTATAGTTTATATAGAAAAAATCGAAGCTCTCACTCGTTCATTGTGAATATATTTAGAGTATTTTCATATTCACGCAAAATGAGAGAAAACCAATTCCTGAATAGCGGACTAGGAAACTGACAGTTTTATTAACATATTTGTTCACGAGTAATGTCCTTACCACCTAAAAAAATAATTTAAAAAAAACACGCTTTTAAAGCACATCAAACTAAAAAGTGAAAAATAATTCTGAAAACAATAATGAACGAAAAATATTAGCATTATTGTGAAAAAACGCTTTTTTCACAATAATACTAGTATTTTTCGTGCATTAATGTTTTTAGCTTATATTAAGAATTATTTTTCAATGTTTAGTTTGATGTGGGTTAAAAGCGTGTTTTTTTTAGTTTTTTAAACTATATTTATATTTCAGTTTTTAGTTCAGGATAATGAGATAAACTTACGAAATTATTGTATTGTCACTGATTCTTGATAAATGTACTAAGTTTGAATTAAATCTGTCCGTTTAAAGTGGGTCAAAATCGAGTGCAAAGGAGTCGGTTACAAACATACATACATACAGGTGAAGTTAAAAACCACATTAACACATTCGCTGCCATATCGCGCATATGCATTGCTACTATGGCGACTATACGAGTCTTAGCGGCGTAGCACGCTGGTCACGAAATTGTGAATAAAAAGCGATTTTGTACTGTGATATAAATTAATCTACTATCACGAAGATAGTTACAGCTGACACATGTTATTGAATGATAATAGTCAACACGGACGTAGTGTACTCGGTCGGCCATTAGGATGGGTACTCGGATGATGAAAACCGTGTATTCAAGTGTATTCTAGCCCACATGGTCGACTGTTTGGAACATTAATGGACTAAGATCGCGATCAACGTGTATCCTAGCTCACACGGTCGACTGTTTGGAACATTAATGGACTAAGATCGCGGTCAACGTGTATCCTAGCTCACACGATCGACTGCTTGGAATATTAATGGACTAAGATCGCGGTCAACGTGTATCCTAGCTCACACGGTCGACTGTTTGGAACATTAATGGACTAAGATCGCGATCAACGTGTAACCTAGCTCACACGGTCGACTGTTTGGAACATTAATGGACTAAGATCGCGGTCAACGTGTATCCTAGCTCACACGGTCGACTGTTTGGAACATTAATGGACTAAGATCGCGATCAACGTGTATCCTAGCTCACACGGTCGACTGTTTGGAACATTAATGGACTAAGATCGCGATCAACGTGTATCCTAGCTCACACGGTCGACTGTTTGGAACATTAATGGACTAAGATCGCGGTCAACGTGTATCCTAGCTCACACGATCGACTGTTTGGAACATTAATGGACTAAGATCGCGGTCAACGTGTATCCTAGCTCACACGGTCGACTGTTTGGAACATTAATGGACTAAGATCGCCGTCAACGTGTATCCTAGCTCACACGATCGACTGTTTGGAACATTAATAGACTAAGATCGCGGTCAACGTGTATCCTAGCTCACACGATCGACTGTTTGGAACATTAATGGACTAAGATCGCGGTCAACGTGTATCCTAGCTCATACGGTCGACTGTTTGGAACATTAATGGACTAAAATCGCGGTCAACGTGTATCCTAGCTCACACGGTCGACTGTTTGGAACATTAATGGACTAAGATCGCGGTCAACGTGTATCCTAGCTCACACGATCGACTGTTTGGAACATTAATGGACTAAGATCGCGGTCAACGTGTATCCTAGCTCACACGATCGACTGTTTGGAACATTGATGGACTAAGATCGCGGTCAACGTGTATCCTAGCTCATACGGTCGACTGTTTGGAACATTAATGGACTAAAATCGCGGTCAACGTGTATCCTAGCTCACACGGTCGACTGTTTGGAGCATTAATGGACTAAGACCGCGGTCAACTTTTCTATAATAGTAACTAAGTCCGTGTTGATTAGTGTCGTGAAAACGCTGTTTAGCGAAATTTCGTTTTCTTGTTCAATTTTCTGTGAAAGGATGGCAAATTTAGGATTTTTTGTGCCTATATTTTGGCAGTGGGCAGGGCACATTGCCGTTGGGGTATTAAAGTTCTCGAGTGGCGAAAACGTAGAGTAACCAGACCTTCCACGCGTTGGACCGACGACCTGGTAAGGATCACGGGAAGCCGCTGGACGCGAGCAGCGCAGGACCGGTCGTCGTGGAAATCCTAGGGGGAGGCCTTTGTCTAGCAGTGGACGTTTTATTCTGTTTACTTAATTAATTTATGCTGATATGATGATGATGATGATAATGATGATGATAATGATGATGATAATGATGAGCCTATATGTTGGCTTAATAATTGAGAATGCGTAAGACGGTAAAACAGCCGATTTCAATCGCACTGATTACAACTTCGCTATACTTTTGATAATTTGCTAAAAAGGTAGGTACTAAATGTGAGTCGATTTGAGAACCTCCTCTTGTTTTGAAGTAGGCTAAATATCACACCTGTCGTTCACCTTCCTAAATTAAACCGACTTTAGAAGAGCTTAATATCGCCCGTTCCGCTTACATTGTGACCGGGCGGTTATGTGTTCGGCGCTATCCGTGCCAGTCGAAGACCGAGCAATCCCCCTTATCGGTGATCAAATGGGTTCAATTCGAATATTACTAATCGTACCATGACATTTGATATCCTACGGAGCGATAATACGGATATGTCTAGCGACAGTGCCGTCTCGTGTCTACGGAGGTAGCGTGACAAGATCTACTGTAGGTACGCTTTTCCACGATATTCCTTTTCGTAAACAATATAGGACATCCCGAGTCATATTTCGTTGTTTATTTATTGGAAGTTTACCATGAAGGCGGTAGGCTATATTTGTGACAGAATGGAAAAATAAATAGAAACGATTACTAGAGGTAACATACTTTTTATGAGAAAGCTAGCTATACAACTGGTATAAATGTCGCAGTCATTTGATTAAAAGGCTAGCCCGTTGATTGAATGGCGACATTCAATTGAATGACTAAAGGACAACTGGCCAAGTCGTTGAAGGCAACGTTCAATTTCAGTTCTGCTTTAATACAAAAACTACATACCGGATTGAATCCAAACTTTGCAAAAATATTGAGTAGGCACATATCGATGTTTGTAATTAGTTTTCGATATACTAATATAAAATGAAAAAAAATTAAAGCCTGGTTTCAAATTTTCAGTACAAAACTAATTTAAGCTTCCGTTTAGTTATGTTTAAATTTACGGAGATGAAAACTGATAAAAAACATTGATATGTGTCTACTCAATATATTTGCAAAGTTTGGATTCAATCCGGCATGTTGTTTTTGTATTAAAGCGGAACTACGTTTGTATGGAAACTCGGGCCTTCTGAAGACGACGCATTGGTAACTTTGACCACAGAGATCTCGACTTTTCTCAGCATTGACAAAACATATGAAAGTGATCATTTGTAACCTGATTCTTCATTTCAATTACTTTATTTCGTCAGTTGCGCAAACACGATTAGTTAACTTTCATAACAGAAAAAAATATTAAAAAAAAATCTCTTTTAAACAGAGATTTGCTTTATACAGGCAAACCAGATCGATTTAGTACATCTAAATTTTCTTAGTCGATAAGTCTATATACTCAAACTACAATATGCCAGTTGCATTTTTTAGAATTAATTGTAGTTTTCAATTACAACGCAAAAACATTGAAAAAGTGCAAAAGTGTGGTTATTTTTTTTACTCTTTACACGTAAAGAAAAAGACCGAGTCAACTGATCCAATAAGGCCTCGCCATAAGGCCTTAAGATAGGTCAAATGACAATATTAAATTGAAATTATTGAAAGACTGTGTAAAGCTATCACTATGGAAAAAATGTATAATGTAACTAAAGTATAAAAAAATGATTAAATTGATAAAAATAAAAAAAAAATGCCGTTCGGTTTCAACGTAACAGCCGCGCTGAAGCCCGCATTAATTTGAACTTAAAATGAATAGACTTACGTTCGATATTATTTTAACACGTATCAACCTGCTCGGATAAAGGCATCTTAGAGCCTTAAATCATAAAGCATGTCAGAATTACCTCATACGCCCGGAACAGCAAGTAGAGCTCGCGTGGCTTGGCGTCCATCGGCAGGCCGCTCACGAACAGCGTCCGCACCTAAAACAATGCCAACGGATACTCATTACTTTTCCATTCGGATTGCTTGTAATCGATGACGTCACGGATAAGATAAATAAGGTTGGATTGGCAATAGTCACACTTTTGTTTGAAAACCAGCGTCGCCGCCTGTCTCCCACCCATCAACTCCACTAGACAAGCAATAATAATACATATACACGAATTGCGCGCACTAATAAACAAAACACATTTAGAACACAGGGCTGCAATTGTGTCTCACACCATTTCGAGAGTCTGTACGTTACACATAACCACACGCAAATAAAAAGTATGAAAGGCGCGCCTGCCCAGCGCACATTTCCAATCCAACCTTATTTATCTGATCCTTGAATCAGCCTCTTTTGGCATGTGATGATAATGTCTATCATCGGCCAAAATGCCTCCCCAGAATTAGGGGTTTCGCGGAAAGGACGTTGGTGCCCAACCTCTAGTTTATGTCTCTTAGTCGCCTCTTACGACACTCTCAGGAAGAGATAGTGTGGTGATATTCCAGGAAGCATCGGTGGCTCAACCGGTAACGACTCGGTCCTTCTAACCAGAGGTATCGGGTTCAAATCTGGACGGCCAATGTACCAATGAGTTTTTCAAAACTTACGTACATACTTACCGATTGATTTAACGGTAAAGGAAAACATCGTGAGGAAACCTGCACACGCCTGCGAAGAAACTCAAAGGTTGTGTGTGAAGTCGACCAATCCGCACAAGGTCCGCGTGGTCGACTAAGGCCTGATCGCCCTAATTCAGGGTAGGCTCGAGCCCCTCGGTGGGGACGTATATGAGCTGAGCAGCTATTCCAGGCTCACACCACAGGCCATACTTATCCATGGTTAACGATAATAAGAGGGTCAGTCAGTTGGTGTTTTTGTAAAGGCAGAAAATATGGAAGTACCTACCTAAACAAATTAAGTAAACGATATATGTATTGCGACTTCTTTGTCAAGTCTTCTTTACTCATCAGAGATATTATGCTATATACAGGATGTAAAAAAATTGGTGTAGGACCCGTTAACTGGGGCTTCTACTGATCATACTGAACAAGGAACCCATAGTCAATTCGCAAAAAAAAAAATCGACGTTCCATACAAAAATGCACAAAATTGGTCAATAAGCTGATCGTTTTGCATGAAGAGTTCAATTTAATTTTTGCAATTTCAGCAAACTTGTAGAACAAAAGTTGTTCAGTTTGATGAGTAGAAGTCCCAGTTAACAGGAACTACAACAATTTTGTTACATCCTATATATTACAACTATTACTAAATACTAGATAGGTTACATCACAGAATAGACCAGCATTTTTTTAAAATGGATATGTGGATAACATGCGTCCTAAAAGTGAAACAAATAAAAAGAAGTCAATTGGCATCTCTTTTCTTAGAAGCATTCGGTGCAACAGAAGCAAACTATCTATAACATTGTGTGCGTAATTGGATTCGATTTTCAAATATTGTTTGTTATTACATAACCCTAGATAGGTTACATGCGTCCTAAAAGTGAAGCAAATAAAAATAAGTCAATTAGAATCTCTTTTCTTAGAAGCATTCGGGGCAACAAAAACAAACTATCTATAACATTGTGTGTGTAGATTCGATTTTCAAATACTGTTTTATTAGTGCATACCCATCTAGTGCAATACCCGTAGATTACTATACATTTGTCATATAGCCATATTGTGTTCGCGTGAATTAAAAACATTGTTGGTGTTACTCATTTCGAATAGAATCTTTTATGCGGCCCATAGCGGGCTATTTTTCCACATCAAACAATGCCGCGTTCCACAAAAGGCGGGAAATCTTACAATGGCGGCCGGTCTTTCGCGTTTCTTTCATCAGTTTTGTAAACGTTTCGACGCATTAATTCGACGGGTCCATTTAATGAAATAAAACAGAGGCAGTAATGGCGGCGCGATTTGGCGCGCGCTGGAAATGGAGATTAATTGCTGGCAACACCGCGGCGCTGGCGCCATCTTGTTGTGCACTTTATTTTTGCGTCTGAGTTCATCATTACCACACCAGGCTTTTGAGTGAAATTTTCAAATTGGCTTGATCTTTCAGTGTTTTCCCTAGTTTGCAGGCTACCGTACCCCGAAGAAAAAAAAAGAAATAAGTTTATTGGTTCCAGTTATACCACACAAAAAGGGTGCCAACGTAAGCAATAGGTACTGCTTACGTCATCTGTCCATCCGTCCGTCTGTCCGATCTTTTACGAGCTGTATCTTTTGAACTGTAATAGGTAGCAGTCTGTTTTTTTAAGAATATGTTACTATGGTGGATTTCCTACTAAATAAAAAAACAAGGGTTTCTGACCCCTACCACCCTACCTCTTCCCCATCCCCAAAAGAAACGAGTTTTTTCAGGTTTTTTTTTATTTTACAAGCGTCAATGTTGGTGTGGTCAAACTCCAAAGTGAAACAACAAATGATAAAAATTGACCCAATCTTCGAATCCTGAAATGAATTAAGGAAAAAGATTGTATACTGTCAGTCTCGTCTTTTATATTGAAATGAATGTTTAAGTAACTTAAGACTCATACCTACGAAGAACTTATGTCATACAATGTTAATAACAATGTGCTTAAAACTATGTTAGTGCTTCCTAACCTAGAACCTTATAAAGGGTGTAACAAAATTGGTGTAGATCCCGTTAACTGGGGCTTTTACTCATCATACTGAACAACTTTTGTTCTACGACTGTGCTGAAAACGCAAAAAAAAATGTTACAAATATAATATACAAATCGATCAGCTGATCGACCAATTTTGTGTATTTTAGTACGGATGGTCCATTTTTTTTAAATTGACTGTAGGTTCCTTGGGGAAAGTTGTTCAGTATGATGAGTAGAACCCCAGATAACGGTTCCTACGCCAATTTTTTTACATCCTGTATAGTGTATTCGTATATCGGATAGGGTTACCGACATGTTAGGGGATGTAATACGCAACATTTCATCGACGGAAAACCCCCTAATCCTTCCTCTCTAAATGGCAGCCATTTTTATTTTCAATTGATTTTTTTGTAGTTGTTCATGAAAATTATTTTTGATCTTGAATTATTTTGTGGTTTTTTTTTCTCTAATGTGTTGGATAATTTTATGTATAGATCACCAAAGATATTAAATAAACTTTAAATGAGACTATTTTAAAGATTGTACTGCTGCTATATCAAGAGAAAACATATTTTTCATGAAAAGCTACAAAAAAATAAATTGAAATTTAAAATAGCTGCCATTTAGATGGGAGAAGGATGGGACTCCCTAGTGGGGTGTTTTTCGACGATAAAATGTGTTTTTTACATGATTTTAAAATATCGGTAACCCTATTTTGTTACAAACTGTATAATCAAGTATACAGGATGTAACAAAATTGGTGTAGGTCCCGTTAACTGGGGCTTCTACTCATCATACTGAACAACTTTTGTTCTAAGAATTTGCTGAAATCGCAAAATAAAACTGTTTATACAAATCGATCAATTTTCTTTGAGAATTCACTATGGGTTCCTTGGAGAAAGTTGTTCAGTATGGGGGGTAACCCGTTAATTGGGGGTTCAGTTAACGGAACCTATACCAATTTTGTTACATCCTGTATACACAACATACCATAACAACGTAATTGACTATATGAAACCCTGCAACAATACACTCGTTAACGTTTTAGGGTTCCGTACGCATAGGTATGGTGGTACGGTCCCTCGACGTGCAAGTCCGACTCACACTTAGCTATTTTTTCTTCACTCGAGCCTGTATAAAGCTACACGTGGCAATGTGAATGTGCCCTAGGGTGGTTCTAATATAAGTCCGACTCACACTTGGCTGTTTTTCCTTCACTCGAGCCTGTATAAAGCTACACGTGGCAATGTGAATGTGCCTTAGGGTGGTTCTAATATAAGTCCGACTCACACTTGGCTGTTTTTCCTTCACTCGAGCCTGTATAAAGCTACACGTGGCAATGTGAATGTGCCTTAGGGTGGTTCTAATATAAGTCCGACTCACACTTGGCTGTTTTTCCTTCACTCGAGCCTGTATAAAGCTACACGTGGCAATGTGAATGTGCCTTAGGATGGTTCTAATATAAGTCCGACTCATACTTGGCTGTTTTTCCTTCAATCGAGCCTGTATAAAGCTACACGTGGCAATGTGAATGTGCCTTAGGATGGTTCTAATATAAGTCCGACTCACACTTGGCTGTTTTTCCTTCACTCGAGCCTGTATAAAGCTACACGTGGCAATGTGAATGTGCCTTAGGGTGGTTCTAATATAAGTCCGACTCACACTTGGCTGTTTTTCCTTCACTCGAGCCTGTATAAAGCTACACGTGGCAATGTGAATGTGCCTTAGGGTGGTTCTAATATAAGTCCGACTCACACTTGGCTGTTTTTCCTTCACTCGAGCCTGTATAAAGCTACACGTGGCAATGTGAATGTGCCTTAGGATGGTTCTAATATAAGTCCGACTCACACTTGGCTGTTTTTCCTTCAATCGAGCCTGTATAAAGCTACACGTGGCAATGTGAATGTGCCTTAGGATGGTTCTAATATAAGTCCGACTCACACTTGGCTGTTTTTCCTTCACTCGAGCCTGTATAAAGCTACACGTGGCATTGTGAATGTGCCTTAGGATGGTTCTAATATAAGTCCGACTCACACTTGGCTGTTTTTCCTTCAATCGAGCCTGTATAAAGCTACACGTGGCAATGTGAATGTGCCTTAGTGTGGTTCTAATATATATTTATCCTGTCCGTTCCCCGGTCACTGGCCGTATGTCGGACCTTTATGTCGGCTATTTTCCGGCTGAACGCTCTGGTATGCCGATGCTTTAAAGTTTAAACAACCAGTGTTTAATAAATTATACTTTTCAGATATTTGAGTAGGTAAGTATTAAAAATTGAAAATATTGGTAGATAGATAGATAAATTCATTTAATTCTCTAGCGAGACAGCACCATATCAACAAGCAATAAAAATAAAACTTGGTTTGCGTTTCTTAGACAAATTATTTACACACTTATAAATAAGGTTAAGGTGGCAGTGGACAGGGCACATAGCTCGTAGAACAGATGGCCGATGGGGTAGTAAAGTTCTCGAGTGGAAACCGCGCACCGGAAAACGTAGCGTAGGAAGGCCTCCCACGCGGTGGACCGACGACCCGGTGAAGATCGCGGGAAGCCAATGGATGCGGGCAGCGCAGGACCGGTCGTCGTGGAAATCCTTGTGGGAGGCCTTTGTGCAGCAGTGGACGATTTTCGGGTGATATGATGAAATAAGGTTAAGAATAAAGAATCAAAAAAGGTAACTGCCTGGCCAGAATCAAAGGCAGGCTCAGCATAATGTTATACCCGGATGTGACGGAGTCATTCTCTTTTGTTTGTTTTCGAACTGCTTTGTAACATTTTCTTTTTAATTTGTTTTGTTGTTTTCTAATTTTTGACTTTTTATACTGACTTCGTCCTCCATCATTACCTTTTCTGTCTGTTTATTTTTATTTCAGTTTTTCGCTGTAATATTATTATTATTATTTTAATTAGTACATTTAGTTCTGGTGGTAACATTTTTCATTAATTTAGACCCTGCTACCCTTGCTCTCCAAGACCAAATTTTATTTTGTGCGTGCTTAGACGCGATTGAGGGCGCGTCGAGGCTGCATACATGCACAACGTTGTTTTTCAGCCAAGGACAACGAAATAAGATGAAATGTGCGCACCTCTATAAAACAACTCAACTTGAATATGTTAAAGCAAAATCAATATCATAAAGTATTTATATGAAGTAGAGTAGATTTATATGAAGTAGAGTAGATTTATATGAAGTAGAGTAGATTTAAAGTACATACTCGTAGGTATAATTAAGTTAGTAAGTACCTACGTAAAAACCAAAATCAATTTAAAAAAGTATGGATATAATGCAACTATGTAAAATTATTAATAACGAGTGACGTGTTAATGAATGACATTCAATAAGTTGTATCAAATTAATAAAATATGTTGAAGTTTTAATTTAATTTTCGCTGTTAGTATCCGTTATTCGCTTTGCAGTTGTGACAACAAGTATCATCGTATAAATGTTTTCTGAAAACATAAAGTGATGGCAGAACACGAAAAGGTGATGGGAGGTCGTTCCAGCATTTTTTTTATTTTATTTTTTTATTCACAATTGTTAAACCCTTGACAACGTCTCACCTGGTGGTAAGCAAGGAAGCGAAAACTACAGCGAAATAAAGCAGTTTTGTAACGGGGGTTAACGAAAACACTTGAACAGTATCGTGCCAAGTAACAATGATTAGCATAATGCCAATTCAGTTTTTTAAACAGGTAGTCGGGTGGACATATAGGTGTCAAAGGTATATTGTCAAAGTCGTTAATCCGCCTCCGTGGCGTAATGATTAGCTCATTCGCTTCACACCAGGAGGTCGTGGGTTCGATTCCCGGTGGGGTCAACTTGTAAGACTCGGTTTGGTTGGTGGTAGGGCATTTTCTAAGCCCGCCTGGCTAGCCGCCAAACATCAGTGTGTTAAAAAAACATTGATGTGTTCCGGGTAGAAGATAAGATAGCCAGTTCCCCATTACGTTGGGGAATTTTGGTAAGCCCGCTTCCATCTTCGGCATCATCGTCACTTAGCATCAGGTGAGATGATGCCAAGGGCTTACCAATTGTGAATAAAAAAATAAAATAATATAATTTTACAAGTAAAAAATATTGAAATTATAATTGCACGGTAAATTGTTAATCGGCTCCATTTCTTGCAATTTCGCGGCTTATTTTTAGTGTCATTGTAATTTCACGCGCTCACTATAGTGACATTACAATATTACAATAACACTAAATGAGCGAGCGAAGCGAGCGACGTTCGGTTCGGTAAGTTGTGATTGATTATAGAGTCAATGAGCCTCACCAAGCGAGGCTGCCCCCCTGGGTAGCAGAAAACTTCGCAGAAGAAGAAATCATCGGTTTTATTCAGAGATACATAGATGACACTAAGAATAGACCGTGAAATTTCGAGAAATGGAGCCGATTGACAATTTACCGTCAATGGAACTCCTTGCCTGCGTCAGTGTTTCCCGATTCCTATAATTTGGGGATCTTCAAGGCAAGAGTGAATAGGCATTATTTGAGTTTGCGTGTACCATCCTCGACTGCATCATCACTTACCATCAGGTGAGTTGCAGTCAAACGCACTCAAATTTATAAAAAAATAAATAAATAAATATAATTTCACTAAATTTCACTAGTGAAATTATAATATGTATCATGACTTTGACAATATAACCTGCGACATATTATATAACGTAGTTGCGACCCTGCATATCCTAAATAACAGATGGCCGATGGGGCAGTAAAGTTCTAGAGTGGCGACCGCGCACCGGAAAACGTAGCGTACGCAGGCCTCCCACGCGGTGGACCGATGACCTGGTGAAGGTCGCGGGAAGCCGATGGATGCGGGCAGCGCAGGACCGGTCGTCGTGGAAATCCTTGGGGGAGGCCTTTGTCCAGCAGTGGACGATTTGTGGCTGATATGATGATATCCTAAATATTAAATGTTACACGATATCGCGGTGGTATGTGAAAACAAAATCGTGTACTGAGCATTCTGCAATCTTTGGATAAACCGCTGCGATTTTTATTTAAACAGGGGATTTTTATTTGAACCGTAACACAATAAGTTAATTTTCCATCGGCTTCGGCTTTCCACCAATATTTCCAACAATTTAATACGTTGTCAATCAGATACATGTTTTTCAAAGCGTAATTGATATAAATAAGTAAACTTTCGTGAAATTCGAGATCGAACCCAAGTTTCAGGAATAGAATAATGGCACAAAGCGTTAATTTTAGTTACTTTTAGTTTTATTTTACTTCTTTCTACTGTATTTGTGTAGTGGTAAGGAATAAATGTTTCATCTATCTATCGGTGTATACCAACCTGTACAAACATCAAAAAATTAAATTAAAGTTTTATTTTTAATCTAATTAACCAATCAATGATGGAAGTGTAAGCGTTTATTTTAGTTACTTATAGGTTTATTTTACTTCTTTCTGCTAGAGTGAAACGAAAATACGCACATCGTGAATCTACTAACCTTTACAAAATACACATATCGTGAATCTACTAACCTTTACAAAATACACATATCGTGAATCTACTAACCTTTACAAAATACACATATCGTGAATCTAATAACCTTTACAAAATACACATATCGTGAATCTAATAACCTTTACAAAATACACATATCGTGAATCTTCTAACCTTTACAAAATACACATATCGTGAATCTTCTATCCTTTACAAAATACACATATCGTGAATCTACTAACCTTTACAAAATACACATAATATCGTGAATCTACTAACATTTACAAAATACACAATTCGTGAATCCACTAACCTTCACAAAATATACATGTATTTTGTAAAGGTTAGTAGATTCAAGATATGTGTATTTTGTAAAGGTTAGTAGATTCACGATATGTGATCTACTAACCTTTACAAAATACATATATCGTAAATCT
This sequence comes from Coleophora flavipennella, assembly GCA_947284805.1. NCBI lineage: Eukaryota > Metazoa > Arthropoda > Insecta > Lepidoptera > Coleophoridae > Coleophora > Coleophora flavipennella. Next base: position 2,839,245 of record OX369273.1, read on the forward strand.
TACGTAATCGTAATCATACGCGTCGGTGGCTCAACCGGTAACGACTCGGTCCATCTAACCAGAGGTACCGGGTTCAAATCTGGACGGCCAATGTACCAATGAGTTTTTCAAAAACTTACGTACATACTTACCGATTGCTTTAACGGTGAAGGAAAACATCGTGAGGAAACCTGCACACGCCTGCGAAGAAACTCGAAGGTTGTGTGTGAAGTCGACCAACCCGCACTGGGCCCGCGTGGTCGACTAAGGCCTAATCGCCCTGATTCAGGGTAGGCTCGAGCCCCTCGGTGGGGACGTATATGAGCTGTAATGATGATATCGTAAATCTAATAACCTTTACAAAATACACATATCGTGAATCTTCTAACCTTTACAAAATACACATATCGTGAATCTTCTAACCTTTACAAAATACACATATCGTGAATCTACTAACCTAAACAAACATTATATATTTTTTTATTTCGATCTAATTTATCCAATCAATGACGGATGTGTACATGTTATATTCAAAAACCGGCCAAGAGTGGGTCAAACTAGCACTCCGAGGGTTCCGTACCACCACACCTCTCCCCACAACAACATATAATGACAACGATACCTATTCACATTACAAACAAAAGACATCAACGCGAGCTACAAAAATATGCTTTTAAATACGTTATAAATATAAAAATATCATGCAGTTCGGACTCCTTAGCGCGAGTGCGACTCACACTTGGCCGATTTTTTTGTATTTGTTGTTTTATCTCATTGGTAGTACTATAATCACACTAAGTTTCATACTTGTATGTATTACTGTTTTAAAGATAGAGCAAAATCAAAAATACTTCTAGACCTACAAAAATAACTTTTTTGTACGGAAGTTTTTTTTTAATTCTTAGTATTTTTTGTTTTAGCAACAACAGAAATACACATTCTGTAAAAATTAAAACTGTTTAACTACTACGGTTCATGAAATACAACCCGCTGACAGACAGACAGACAGACAGCGGAGGCCTCTTAATATGGTCCCGTTGGTCACCCGTTGGGTGTACAAAAAACACACCTTACATTTTAGTCACAATCGCTAAAATTTTGAGCGAGAGTGTAATATAGCTAGAGGCCGGTGAGAAGCAAGTGTGAACGGGTCACTTCGAAAATAAAATATCCCAGCGCCATTTTACACTCGGCCGCGTCAGAACCCCCTCGCCTTACTATCGAGTTATGTTTCATAATACTGGATGGAGCGTCGGAATCCCGCTGATGAAACTGAGAGTAAAAAGTTGAGATTACAATTCTAATGGAATTTATAGCCGTATATTTACGGCTTTGTGGTTCGACGAGATGCCTGAGTGCCTTTTGAAACTCTATTATATTTAGATTTATGTTATTTTCTCTTGGATCTCTCTCTTTTTGGCTTTTTGAAAGAGAAAAATGCCTCTTATTTAATATTTTATAAGATATAATATTTCCATGTCCATTTCATTATTTTTGATAACTCTATTTCCTGTGAAAAAAGATATTTTTTCATTACAAATTCAAATTAATTAATTAGCCCTGGCAGCCTGATGATTACCTACAAGTAATGTGCTACCCAGGTATATGAGCACTGGCAGCCTGGTGACTACGTACAAGTAATGTGCTACCCACGTATGTGAGCACTGGCAGTCTGGTGGCTACGTACAAGTAATGTGCTACCCTGGTATGTGAGCACTGGCAGCCTGGTGACTACGTACAAGTAATGTGCTACCCAGGTATGTGAGAACTGGCAGCCTGGTGACTAAGTACAAGTAATGTGCTACCCAGGTATGTGAGCACCCAGGTATGTGAACACTGGCAGCCTGGTGACTACGTACAAGTAATGTGCTACCCAGGTATGTGAGCACTGGCAGCCTGGTAACTACGTACAAGTAATGTGCTACCCAGGTATGTGAGCACTGGCAGCCGGGTGACTACCTACAAGTAATGTGTTACCCAGGTATGTGAGCACTGGCAGCCGGGTGACTATCTACAAGTAATGTGCTACCCAGGTATGTGAGCACTGGCAGCCTAGTGACTACCTACAAGTAATGTGCTACCCAGGTATGTGAGCACTGGCAGCCTGGTGACTACGTACAAGTAATGTGCTACCCAGGTATGTGAGCACTGGCAGCCTGGTGACTACGTACAAGTAAAGTGCTACCCAGGTATGTGAGCACTGGCAGCCTGGTGACTACGCACAAGTAATGTGCTACCCAGGTATGTGAGCACTGGCAGCCTGGTGACTACGCACAAGTAATGTGCTACCCAGGTATGTGAGCACTGGCAGCCTTGTGACTACGCACAAGTAATGTGCTACCCAGGTATGTGAGCACTGGCAGCCTGGTGACTACGCACAAGTAATGTGCTACCCAGGTATGTGAGCACTGGCAGCCTGGTGACTACGTACAAGTAATGTGCTACCCAGGTATGTGAGCACTGGCAGCCTGGTGAGTTGGTGACTACGTACAAGTAATGTGCTACCCAGGTATGTGAGCACTGGCAGCCTGGTGACTACGTACAAGTAATGTGCTACCCAGGTATGTGAGCACTGGCAGCCTGGTGACTACGTACAAGTAATGTGCTACCCAAGTATGTGGGCACTGACAGCCTGGTGACTACGTACAAGTAATGTGCTACCCACGTATGTGAGCACTGGCAGCCTGGTGACTACGTACAAGTAATGTGCTACCCAGGTATGTGAGCACTGGCAGCCTGGTGACTACGTACAAGTAATGTGCTACCCAGGTATGTGAGCACTGGCAGCCTGGTGACTACGTACAAGTAATGTGCTACCCAAGTATGTGGGCACTGACAGCCTGGTGACTACGTTCAAGTAATATAAGTTAGTGAATACGTTTTAAATTGTTCATGTGTCGTCGGCTTGTGGGCGATTTAACGGAAATATACAGTTTATTGCACATGCACAGCAGAATGAAGGTTAATATATGAAATCTGAAACAATTTTATATAAAAGGATAATAATACTGCTATTGCAAATAATATGAAAATAAATATTTATAATTATGAATTATGAATAATGAAATACTGCAAATATGTATCTACCTGTTACCCACTAATTTCCTCATCATTATTAGATCAGCCGAAAAACGTCCACTGCTGGATAAAGGCCTCCCCCAAAGATTTCCACGACGACCGGTCTTGCGCTGCCCGCATCCAGCGGCTTCCTGTGACCTTCACCAGGTCGTCGGTCCACCGAGTCGGACGCCTGCCTACGCTTCGTCTTCCGGTGCGGGGTCTACTAATTTAATTTGGACGTAAACCGTGAAGGAACGGGAAGGTATTATTAATTTAGTCTACGATTTTGTTATTACATATAATCTTTGAAGTAAGATATCTTGCCAAAAAGTACAAAACATCAATTTAAATAAAAAAATCGGACTGATGTGCCAAACATATCCAAGAGAAATTCAACGATACGTAGGTGTTTTGCGGCGAATGCGTTTCGTTAACGTTAAAAACCAAATATGTGTGTGGTTCGAATGAAATAACCTACTACGATAATACACCATAATAATCATCATCATCATATCAGCCGAAAAACGTCCACTGCTGGACAAAGGCCTCCCTCAAGGATTTCCACGACGACCGGTCCTGCGCTGCCCGCATCAATCGGCTTCCCGCGATCTTCACCAGGTCGCCGGTCCTCCGCGTGGGAGGCCTGCCTACGTTAAGTTTTCTCTACTAAACTTTATTATCGCAACGGCCATCTGTTATACGAGCTATGTGCTGTGCCCACTGCCACTTCTGTGAGCTATGTCGGTTACTTTGGTTCTCCTGCGGATCTTCTCGTTTCTGATTCGATCACGCAGAGAATAACACATAATAACCATAATACTGGTCACTAACAATTAAAAGTAAAAATAAAACCAGTTTAAAGATGGTAAACTTGTATTCACACGATCGATCTCCTTGTGGTGGGCGCGTGGCGGTGACGGCGGCGCATCGTAGCGATCGGGGCGGAAACCCCCGGGGCACTGCACAGCAAATTTATCATACGCCAGCGTACACACACCTCCATGAATATTTACCAATACACATACACCAACTGGTACATCAACTGACGGACTGATCAGATTATTATATAATTGAAAACGCTAAACACGTTAAAAAACCGACTTCCATCGCAACAACTTCGTACAATTTTGCAATATTATTTTTGGTTTTTGTTAATTTTCTAATAAAGCACTACACCGATTTTGATAAAATTTATATGGGACCACACGGAAAGCACTAGCTTTCATTTAAAAAAAGAATCATTAAAATCGGTTCACTCAGTCAAAATTTCTGAGGTAACACACATAAAAATAATCCTTTCCTTTTGGAAGTCGGTTAAAAATAAACTACAACACATACAAGGCACGAAACAAAAATGCATTATGAAAGCCAGCAATTTTGTTCCTCCTCCGTTTTGGAAGTCGCTTGAAAATAATATATTATGTAAATGACAAAGATACATATGTTGATTCTATTAACCATTACCTGAGACTAATCTGAATTATGACATTATTTGTAATAGGCAATAAGTTTTGTTTTGACTATTTAAAAGTTTGTGTAAACACCTATTTAAAATAAATTATTTTGATTTGATTTGAGTGCTGTCACTATAATCAGTTCCCGCTACACTTATGTAGTGTAGTAAATATCTAATAAAAATCCGGCCAAGGGCGAGTCGGACTCACGCTCCTAGGTTTCTGTACCACCACACTTCTTCGCACAACTGTGACAATCATACCTATTGTCATAACAATCAAAAGACATCAAAGCGAGTGACAGACAAATAAGGTTTTTTTTATTCAGTTTAGACTCTTTAGCGCGAGTATGCCTCACACTTGGCCAGTTTTTATGTATTTTTTTGTTATAGCGGTAATAAAAATACACATTCTGTAAAAATTTCAAGTAAATTCCTATTACGGTTCATGAAACATAGCCCGCTGACATACAGACAGACGGACAGACAAATAGACAGTATATAGATAGATGTCCCGCCGCCCGCTGCCCCGCAAGTATACTTCCGTTGCTCCGCGTAAGTACATTCGTTGCACTATATTGTAATACTGTGCTTTGGGTGTGCGAAACGGTACGAAAAAGTGCAGCTCAGAATTTCATTAGTTAGTTAAATAACACTGGATGTAAGCCGAGCGCTTTTAAATTTGAAAACTAATTGCGATGCAAAATAAAGGTGAAAGCACACAAAGTTAATCAAATCGGCGCTGTCGCGGTGTTTGCCGTCCGGCGCGGCCGCCTGCACAAAAGGACATCGAACGAAACGATACTGCGTTTCCAAACAGTTACAATACAACCTCCCAAAGGGGTAATGAAATTAAATGTCAGGCGTGCGACACTAATAAAAAATAATAATCAACGATTTATCATTTTCTCCGACGAGGCTTGGACTCGGAATACATTTTTTTGCAAATCGCTTTCGTTTGTTTGTTAGGTTGGTAGACCGGGTTGCTCGCTTGATGCTCTTTGTAACGGCGCGGCGGGTGAAAGAAATATTTCATTTCGTTGAATTTCTCTACCAAAACAAAACACGAATGTCGAAATGTCGAATAACGAAGGCGTACTACTCAATTAATGAATTTTAAATGATAAATCATTTTGATATGAGTATTTGTTTACAATAGAATTTGATATCATTAATTATTAATTTATCAGTAGGTAGAACTGTGGTAGTGTAGGTGTTTCTGTGATTTTTTGCACAGAGATGGCTGAGGGGGTGGGAAATGACATAATTTACTAATTAGCATATCCTGACATGGTTCCCGACGGATCTGTGGAAAACTCATTTCCGCGCTCGCGCACGTCAGCGTCGCAACGGAGCTACGGACTGAAGTGGAAGTGACATAGACTTCTAATCAGAATAGTCCGATATCGTTCCTGAGGGATCTGAGGAAAACTCATGTCCGCGTTCGCGGCTCGCGCACCACTCACCCTAAAAAGCAGTCATAAACACGATGTCCACTAAAATTAATCCCTACTAATATTATAAATGTGAAAGTAACTCTGTCTGTCTGTTACGCTTTCCCGAAAAAACTACTGAACGGATTTGGCTGAAATTTGGTAGGTAGACAGATTAGGACCTGGATTAAGACATAGGCTACTTTTTACCACGCTCGCGAGCCGCTTTCGGCTCGCGCACTGCGCACCCTCGAAAAGTCATAGAAACGTGGTCCACGCGGGTGAAGCCGCGGGAATCAGCTAGTTCGTTTATAAAAATACTATTTCATACTTTTGAGATTTCTTTTTGAAGTCGGTTTTAAGGTTTTTTAAACTTTTATTTTTGGCTCTGCTTCGTTTGATTTTGCTAATTTAAGATCCATGTTATGAAAACTCCATCTATCGAGAATTTGGAACTACTTTTTTTAGCTGTCAGAAAATCTCTCATCCCTACTATCCCTACTATATTATATATAATATATACATCCCTACTAATATTATAAATGCGAAAGTAACTCTGTCTGTCTGTTACGCTTTCCCGCAAAAACTACTGAACGGATTTGGCTGAAATTTGGTAGGTAGACAGATTAGGACCTGGATTAAGACATAGGCTACTTTTTACCACGCTCGCGAGCCGCTTGCGGCTCGCGCACTGCGCACCCTCGAAAAGTCATAGAAACGTGGTCCACGCGGGTGAAGCCGCGGGAAACAGCTAGTTCTATATAAATATCAGATACACACGTTATTCCCAAGATATCGGATTGTGCTATTCTTATACATTTCCTGAGTTCCTTTATCTGTGACATGACAACGGTTATGGTGAATAGGAAATGGAAAGTAACGATGTGCACCCAATTTACTTTGATCCCTCCCCTTTCGCCCGTTTCCACTCCAACTGCTGGGCTCAGGTAAAAACTGAGCGCCGTTTACGGCTCATTTATATTGGTTATAGTTTCACCCGCACTCCTGGGACAGGTAATAAAATCGGGATAGCTCTCTATTTGTGCTGACTAACTGCCTAATACGATTCTGTGCGCAAAATTTACAGCTGAATATTGGTTGTGTGTAAAATACCAACTACAATCACATTTATAATGTATCCGCATTTATAATGTATGTTAACCGCCTCCGTACCTCAGAGGCAAAGTTCACTGGCTTTACACAGGAGGTCGCGGGTTCGATTCCCGGCGGGGTCAATTGTAAGACTCGGTTTGGTTGGTGGTAGGGCATTTTCTAAGCCGGCCTGGCCAGCTACCACCATCTTATCTAAGTCTTGCCGCCAAATCCCTACTAATATTATAAATGTGAAAGTAACTCTGTCTGTCTGTTACGCTTTCCCGCAAAAACTACTGAACGGATTTGGCTGAAATTTGGTAGGTAGACAGATTAGGACCTGGCTTAAGACATAGGCTACTTTTTACCACGCTCGCGAGCCGCTTGCGGCTCGCGCACTGCGCACCCTCGAAAAGTCATAGAAACGTGGTCCACGCGGGTGAAGCCGCGGGAAACAGCTAGTATCAATATATAAGCAGCTCTATATATAATGATATCATTGGTGTGTTCCCCATTGCTTTGGGGAATCTTGGTAAGACCGCTTCCATCTTCGGCAACATCGTCACTTACCATCAGGTGAGATGTTTTCAAGGGTTTACCAATTGTAAATAAAAAAAACCAGTTTTAACTTGTTGAACTCTAATGACATAAGTATTGTTTTCAGTTGGATACGACCTGTTTTTATGCTTTTGTCTCCAAACACCGGGTTGTCTGGAAGAAATCACTTTGAGCGATAAGACCGCCCAAATTGTACCGCTATAGTTCTTTTTTTATGCTGTGTTTTTTTATATATTTTTTAAGATTAGTTTTTTTAAGTTTTTATAATTTGTTTATATTTTTTTTTTGTAACTAGTGTGTACAATAAAGAGTATTTATCTTTATTTATCTACGAGTGTAATATTATGATGTGTCATCAAATTAAGTTTTTTAACGAAAGTATAAAGCCAACAGGTAAATCAGTCTTATTGCCCGATTGTCCAAAAAAGGAGGGTTCTGTTTTTCGGGTGTAGGTATGTATCTATGTATGTTTATGTATGCACGTACGTATGTATGTGTTTTTTTTAGCTGAGCATGTACTGCAAACGGCTGGATGGATTTTGAAGTGCGAGGTGTGGTTAGATTCGTATTGTTCTCGTGAGTGACGTAGGATGATTAATTTTTAGCCGACTGCCGAAAAAAAGGGGGTGAGGGGCAATCAGGCTTTCAATTTTAAATAAATTTAGTGAGATATGGAACACGATAAAGCGTCGGTGGCTCAACCGGTAACGACTCGGTCCTTCTAACCAGAGGTACCGGGTTCAAATCTGGACGGCCAATGTACCAATGAGTTTTTCAAAAACTTACGTACATACTTACCGATTGCTTTAACGGTGAAGGAAAACATCGTGAGGAAACCTACACACGCCTGCGAAGAAACTCGCAGGCTGTGTGTGAAGTCGACCAACCCGCACTGGGCCCGCGTGGTCGACTAAGGCCTAATCGCCCTGATTCAGGGTAGGCTCGAGCCCCTCGGTGGGGACGTATATGAGCTGTAATGATGATGATGGAACACGAAAATATTGTTAAATCAATTAAAAAAAATTACTTTTTTTGTTTTGTGAGATACTGGTACATGTATATGTCACCGGGATATTGTGAAAACCGCGATATTACAATGTCACTACTTAGATTACGATATAACGGTGAATTGTGAATCGGATCACAATATCACGGCCTATTCTTGTACCTCCGAATAAAACCGATGATTTCTTCTGCTGCGAAGCATTCTGCTACCCAGGGGGGGACTGTTAAATCAATCAAACCTGACCGAACCTTACATCGCTCGAATCGCGACTTCATTTATTAAGGTGTTTTTCACTTCGCTTAGTGTAATTGTAATGTCACTAGTGAGTTTACACTGTCACTAGTGAAATTGTAAACAATATGTTACAGTTCACAATCTCGTGACATATACATGTATTAGGTAGTTAAAGTTCGGGCTTACCAAGTTTCCCCAATGCAATGGAGAACTGGCTATCTTATCTTCAAGCCGGAATACATCAAAACACTGATGTTTGGTGAAGACTTAGATAAGATGGTGGTAGCTAGCCAGGCGGGCTTAGAAAATGCCCAACCACCAACCAAACCGAGTCTTACAAGTTGACCCCACCGGGAATCGAACCCGCGACCCCCTGTTGTGAAGCGAATGGACTAACCATTACACCACGGGGGCGGTTACAAACAAGAGAGAATAAAATCCAGGAGTCTTCATTTCAGTTTACAAAGAAAATGTAAAGTGGCTGTAGAGTAACATTCCGACCAAACCGTGCTTGTGCAACAATATTTTACTTAAAGCTCTGAACACTGAAAGCAATCAATAACCCCCGCTATTGGTCGATAATAAAAATGTTCTAAAAGTAAACTCGAGCTAAAGTGTCGGAAGTTAGGGCAATTCCTTCTCGAGGCGTCCATCTGGGCGGCAATAATTCACAAGTTCTTCGGCGGGAGCTCCGACGGCGCACAGTGTTTTAAAAACCATTGAAAATGGTCATTTTCATTTGACCTCATGGGGCGATAGGATATAACAGAGTAAAATGCACACAGTGTTTTAAAAACCCATGAAAATGGTCATTTTCAGTTGACTTCATGGAGCGATAGGATAATAGAGTAAAATGCGCACAGTGTTTTAAAAACCTTTGAAAATTGTCATTTTCAGTTGACTTCATGGGGCGATAGGATAACAGATTAAAATGCGCACAGTGTTTTAAAAACCCTTGAAAATGGTCATTTTCTGTGTTGACTTCTTGGGGCGATAGGATAACAGAGTAAAATGCGCACAGTGTTTTAAAAACCTTTGAAAATTGTCATTTTCAGTTGACTTCATGGGGCGATAGGATAACAGAGTAAAATGCGCACAGTGTTTTAAAAACCCTTGAAAATGGTCATTTTCTGTGTTGACTTCTTGGGGCGATAGGATAACAGAGTAAAATGCGCACAGTGTTTTAAGAACCTTGGAAAATTGTCATTTTCAGTTGAATTCATGGGGCGATAGGATAACAGAGTAAAATTCTGTCTAGTTTGTACGATAAAGATGCTGGAATCTAAACAGAGGCGTATTTAAGAATCCGGCGCCCTGGACAAAAAAAAATCCACCCCTCTAAGTGACAAAAATCGGCCAAGTGCGAGTCAGAGTTGCGCGCTAAGGGTTCCGTACTGCCACACGATAAACGTCACCTTACTGTAACCTTTTTTTTGCAAGAAAATATACAAGTAATTATCGACTACCTGATTTGCTCAATTTTTTTTACTACGACTTGCGAAAGAACAACCGAATAAGGAGCGGCTTCCGGCCGCCCCTCACCTCTTGCCGCCGCGGGCCAAGTGCCCCTGGACATAGGGTAAATACGCCTCAGAATCTTTGTATATTAGATGCACATATTTTGTGGTTTACTAAATTTCTGCAGTTCAAATAGTTTACAAGAAAATGATATTTTTAAATTTTAAAATTATTTTTTTCTTATTTTCTTACTCTCTACTATGCACCACATATTGAGGGGTATTTTTTTTCAAACCTAGATAGAATGTGCAACCGCGAGTTCTACTCTTATACTTTTATATACAAATCCTATCGACTCATGAAGTCAATTGAAAATGTCCGATTCCGAGGGTTTTTACAACACAGTGAGGCGCGCACCGGAAAACGTAGCATAAGCAGGCCTCCCACGAGAAACGGACACCTGGTGAAGATCGCGGGACGCCGATGGATGTGGGCAGCGCAGGACCGGTCGTCCAGGAAATCCTTGGGGGAGGCTTTTGTCTAGAAGTGGACGCTTTTCGGCTGATATATGATGAGACGCCAGCGGGCAAACCTCATGTCTCGTTTGTGGCGAAAAAGGTTTTCTTATATATCTACGTGTTGATATGTTGAACAGTAAGCACGCTCAGTATGTATGTTTCTTTAACTTACAATTGGTAAGCCCTTGGCATCATCTCACCTGATGGTAAGTGACGATGATGCTGAAGATGGAAGCGGTCTTACCAAGACTCCCCAACGCAATGGGGAACTGGTTATCTTATCTTTCAAATTTTATTACACGATTATTAGACAAACAAAGGGCTAAATTCCGTACTTAAAAGGTACCGGGTGAAAATAAAGTCAAAGTTTAATTTAAAATGAAAACAACTGTACTTTTAAGGAAAGGGAAAACATGACAACACGAGATAAGTATGTTTCCTTAGGCAAATTAGAAGAATAGAATACAATAAATTTTTATTCAGTGATAAGTACCCACAAGTGAAATATAGAATATATAGTGAATTAAACCAAAAAAAAACAGTAGTTAACTATAGGTAAGAAGGTTTACTTGACAATAACTTACAAGAATGCTCAAACCTCCAGACATTTTAGGTAATAATGCCACTTGAAAGAAGGAGCGTTCTCCGATAGAGATATTTCTAATTTCCCGCTCGACCGCACCGCATCGCATCACTCGCACAGAGCCGGACCTTACCGGACCACACTTGACCGCACCGGATCACACCGGACTACACCGCCCCGCACCACCCCGCACCACCCCGCACCGCCCTCGCCGCTAGCTAACTGATAGAACAACGTAAACAGACCAAGAGAAAGAAGACGTTAAAAGTTTCCACAAGAACAACCGCCGCCAGTGCTAATTAAAACCATTGTGTCCACTCATAATTGAACCTTAATTTATAAAACTTCTGATTGAATTAGTTGCTTGAATGGACCACTGATTTTCTCGAGAAGATTTGTTCTTCAGAACACTTTGATTGCGTTATTTAATTTCAGATAAAATTAGGTTTCTGTGAGAAAAACTAAATAAGCAGACTGAATGCGTACTAAATTAACATAATAAAGTTTATATCCCATGTCATCAATTACTTACCCAAGTCTCTCAGAAAAACGAGTAGGAAGAAAATAAATTCTCACATAGAACATAGGGTGAGTTAGAACAAGAATTCTGACTTATTTTTATGCAGTTTAAGTTTATTTTGTCGTTATGCTCTGAGTCGCACTTAATAAAATAAAATATAACTCCTGCGTATTTGTAAACTGCATTTCGTATTTGTATGTCTGGGTGTTTTAAAAGATAAAGTTAAAAGTCCATTTGAAAGTTCAATATAACAAAATTATCTTCGCTTACCGGGACCAAGGGTTGGTTACACACAGACAAACAAAGTAAAGCAGCTCTAAAATGAAATCAGGGTTCCTCAGGACCAATTAAAAGGTCGTAGCGAAAGAGTTCCAGCCGGGGAATATGGCGCCAGGGCCAGCGACAGGGAATACTGAGGCCTGCACTTTATGGGGCCCTTTGTACAATAACTGTAAGTAATGATATCAGCTTAGCCATAAAGCGTAGCCATTAGCTAAAATTATATACCAATTCATCCCACTTCTGATTCGTGAAAATCAAGAATGTTCGAAAAAGGCCAGGATTTGCTTCCCTCACCTCTTTGATTTGGAAATTACCGTATAGCAAGGGCCTATAGGGGCTTGAAAATACGGAGCCCAAAAATTTGTTTTCCCGGGCCTGTACCGGGCCACCTGCTCCGCCAAGATAGGGATCATAATGTTAATTTAATTAAAGGACTAATCTAAATTGCAGACGACCCGCCACTCGGGCGGCCATTAAAAGGATATTTCGACGCCAGAAAGTTAGGGAAAGTTGCAGACTATAAATATCTTTGAGAACAGGCCGGAGTAGAAGATTTGCGAAAACATCCAAACGTGTACTAAAAACTTAAACAAATTTATATCTTTCAGGTTGTTTTTGTTGCTCATCTGATTAAGTGAGAAAAAGAAGCCTTATTAAATTGCGTCCACTTTGTTTCAAAATAAAACTCTACGTTGTCTACGCTGTTGAATTAAAATCTAGACTCAGATTAAAATAAGCCCTATAAATAATTGTTGAAAGTCAGTTCGAGTTTTGCTATAGGAGGACCAACTCGCTTCGCGCGGACAGGAAAAGTTTGGCCCCGTGATACTGATAAAGATATCCCCCTTGTGAGAAGCAGACGAAAGTTGTCGGGAGGCGGAGCCGAGCAGAGAAACGGACACGATTTATTATTTCCCCCGGTAGGTAGTCGGGAATCCTGGGAATTTAATAATTACCAGATATTTCTCATGTCGGAGGCAATATCGCCAGGAAGATAACACGAAGTAAACACAACTAATCAGAAGAAATACTTGCTCATTGGGTGTTTTATTTCTCCTTACATGTATTTTTCACATTTCTTACTCAGAGGAAAACACATCCGGCTCTGCGAGTAGCATCGATTAGTTTGATTCACATTTAATATATTAGTACTAACATAACGTATAGATTAGTTAGATTCATATTTAATATATTAGTACTAACATAACGTATAGATTAGTTACATTTGTATTTAATATATTAGTACTAACATTACGTATAGATTAGTTAGAGTCGTATTTAATATATTAGTACTACCATAACGTATAGATTAGTTAGATTCATATTTAATATATTAGTACTAACATAACGTATAGATTAGTTTGATTCATATTTAATATATTAGTACTAACATGACGTATAAATTAGTTAGATTTGTATTTAATATATTAATACTAACATAACGTATAGATTAGTTTGATTCATATTTAATATATTAGTACTAACATAACGTATAGATTAGTTTGATTCATATTTAATATATTAGTACTAACATAACGTATAGATTAGTTAGATTTGTATTTAATGGGTGGTAAGCATTGTTGTCGATAGATGTATTTTTTTTATTAGGGAAGTTTACAGCTTAAATACACTCTATACAGGGTGTGACAAAATTGGTGTAGGACCCCTTACCTGGGGCTACTCGTCATACTGAACAACTTTCCGCACGGAACCCATAGTCAATTCCCAAAAAAAATATTGAACCCTCCATACTAAAATGCACAAAATTGGTAGAGCTAATTTTCAATATACCTCCAAAACAGGTTAGGATGTTTTCAAGTCATTTGTATATTTTTTAAAGTTTAATTAATTAACTATTAAACAAAATTCAACCGCCACCGTAGCGTAATGGTTAGTCCATTCGCTTCACACCATGAGGTCGCGGGTTCGATTCCGTCACCTTGAAAGACTCGGTTTGGTTGGTGGTAGGGCATTTTCTAAGCCCGCCTGGCTAGCTACCAACATCTTATCTAAGTCTTGCCGCCAAACATCAGTGTTAGTAACATTGATGTGTTCCGGCTTGAATATAAAATAACCAGTTCTCCATTGAGTTGGGGAATCTTGGTAAGCCGGCTTCCATCTTCGGCATCATCTTCACTTACCATCAGGTGAGATGATGCCAAGGGCTTACCAATTATGAATAAAAAAAAAAAATAAGTGAACAATATGTAAAATTATAAATACTTTGTACACGACTGTATTTGCGAGAGACTGGTAGCTACTCGCATGGCGCGGTCCGGCCCGCCCAAATGATGTCCGTCGATGGATAATTAATCGCCTCACTCCAATAACAATGCCACCGTTATATATGGGACAGTAATTATGAGCCACATTAGGGGGGAGGGGGGGATAGCTGCCAAGCTTCAATAGTCTAGAGGTACACTGTTAGGGGATAAATTAAACTACAATACAAAAAAATATTGAAGTGAGACAGAAAAAGTGGTTTACAGAAAGTATATAATGTTCCCTTATCATATCAACAATAATATGAGAAAAAAAATAAGTGTGTGGTTTTATGAAACCACGGTAAAAGTGAAACTTCACAGAGGACGAAACGATCATGGCTGCTCTCGCTACGGTACAGAGGACGAAACGATCATACCGTCAGACGAAAGTGACCGTTACGCGAGATGCAACACACAGACGAAAAAATTTGAGACGATGTAATAAAAGTTTCACTTCAATAAAAAAACAGGAAGTTAAAATAAAATCGGCCAAGGGCGTGTTGGTCTATGCATAGACTATGGTTCTGGAGTCAATATTTAAAAATTGTTGGTCTAAGGATATAGTAAAGTTCGTTTGCTAAATTAGCTGCAGCTCTGATGGCTGCTGACAAAGAGGCCGTCAAAGAGGCCACCCTCAGTTCAATCGCAGCGCCGAAAATGACACGCCGCGCGCGCCGGGTGGCGCGTTTGAACTGAGGGCGGCCCCTTTGTCGGCAACCTTTAAAGCTGCAGAGAATTCAGCAAAAGAACTATACTAAAAGAACTATACTAAACTAAAAGAACTAACTAAAGAACTATACTATACTAAAAGAACTAAGTTTAGAAACTCAAGGGACACATAGTGACTTTGTTAAGGAAATGGAACACCTGATAAAAATATGTTGTAAACAATACTGAGACTAATTTTATAAAACCCCATATGACGGGGTGCACACAAATTAGTGTTAATTCGAGGAATTCAATATTCGTCGCCCGAGAATAAAATATTTTGTCCCCGAGTGAAACACATAATTTTGTCCCCGAGTGAAACACATAATTTTTCATCAGAACCTATTAAAAAAAAAAAAGAAAGAAATAATATAGTTTCATTTTGCTTTATAAGTTATCATGTAAGTACAAAAAACATGACAGTAGATCTAAAAGATGAGGGGGTGCATTCAAAAACAACTTTCACTTGTAAGGGGTGGGTTAAGAAGATTTTTATTTGTTCAGGTATATAATTACAGTTTATGGCGCACAGTAACATACTATTAAACATAGTAACAACACACAAAGGGAACAGCTTATTTCCGATGAGAAATTTCTTCCAGCAGACCCGAGACCATTTTTTTTCTGTACCAAAATAATTTTTGTGTGTTCATTTTAGTATAGTTTTTTTTTCAGTTTTGAGACTCATAGAATAGAATAGAATAGAATAGAATGCCTTATTTGCTTTTAAATAAGGTAAGTATAAAAGATCTTACAATAGTTCTAAAGTTAGGGGGGTGGGACTTTGGAATTTAATGTTTCGTAAATGCTACTTTAATTAAGAAGTGAGAAGAGAAGCCTTAATTTTATTTTTCTTTTAAATGTAGTTAAGGCATCAAAATGTTTTTTTTTTCATATTAAATTTCACGTCAACAACTGTACATACGTGTATTCATTTACAACTTAACTTTACATACGTGTATTCATTTACAACTTAACTTAACATACGTGTATTCATTTACAACGTATCTTTACATACGTGTATACATTTACAACTTAACTTTACATACTTTAATTGCGTTACTGTAAGTCTAACAGTAACTGAGACATATGGACAGACAGACGAATATGACGAAATTAAAAGGGATCCGTTTTTTGGAATTTAAGCTCATGAACCCAAAAAACGAAATAAAATATTGTGTAAGGTGCCTTGACAATAGAAGCCAAATTTTATTTTATTCACAATCGGTAAGCTCTTGGCATCATCTCACCTGATGGTAGTGACGATGATGCCGAAGATGGAAGCGGGCTTACCAAGTTCCTCAACGCAATGGGGATCTGGGATCTTCAAGTCGGAACACATCAATGCTGTTAACACTGATGTTCGGCAGCAAGACTTATATAGGACTACCTGTTTCCCGCGGTTTCATCCGCGTGGACAACGTTTCTATGACTTTTCGAGGGTGCGCAGTGCGGCTCGCGAGCGTGGAAAAAAGTAGCCTATATTTTAATCCAGGTCCTAATCTGTCTACCTACCAAATTTCAGCCAGATCCGTTTAGTAGTTTTTGCGTGAAGAAGTAACAAACATACACACTCTCAAACTTTCGCCTTTATAATATTAATGTGATGGAGGTAGCTAGCCAGGCGGGCTATGAAAATGCCCTGTCACCAACTAAACCGAGTCTTACAAAGTTGACCCCACCGGGAATCGAACACGCGAACTCCTGGTGTGAAGCGAACGGACTAGCTATTACGCCACGGAGGCGGTTAAAAAGACTTTTAAAATATTAAAACTTACACAGCCGCCTTTTTAAACAAGACACTGAAACAGGCAACTCGTGTTTAATAATATTTTAATGGAAGTCCAGAGGTTGGGCTCGTTTGCAATTAAAATTTTCCGTTTTATTAATTTAACGAGTAAAGGAAGGGGTGTCAAGTTTTTCGCAAACTTCTTGTCTGTAAGTTTATTACTTAACAAAAGGATGGTTGGATTTTTTTATTTGCACTTTTATCTTTTATTAAATTAGTGAAAAAAAAATTAGAAAAAAAAATTTTGGAACTTAAAACTACGGGTAAAAATTTTAATGTGTACGATAGCGACTGCATGAGTCGAGGACTGTGTCGCAGTTACTAACGCCAATCTCAGGAACAAATAATAATGTGACGTTTCTTAACGTATGAAATCTAAAACAATATGACAATTAAAAAATAAATAAATTAAATTATTTAAAACTAAATTTGAAAATATAATTAAACAAAAATGTAAGAGCAAGTTGCTACGCCGCTACGACGAGCCTACGCCGTAGCATACCCTAGTAGACTGTACTAGATAAAAACTTAGCAGTTTCATCCTACTAATATAACAAATGTGAAAGTTTGTATCTACGGATGTTTGTTACTCTTTCACGCAAAAACTACTAAACGTATCTAGCTGAAATTTGGTACATAGATAGATTAGGGCCTAGATTAACATATAGGCTACTTTTCCCACGCTCGCAAGCCGCACTGCGCACCCTCGAACACAGTTATAGAAACTATGTTCACGAGAGCGAATCTGCTAGAAAAAGCTAGTGCAATATAATCCTCAGTCCAGTAGAGCAGTGCGTAAGGAATCCAACTAAACTAGTAACGCCGTGGTTCCGTGCAACTACAAACACACTCGCTCGGGGTCCCAAGCCGGGCCCGCCTTATTTGAATTTCAAATCGGCTGCAGGTGGGGACAGGATTGGCCCAACTTCCTGCAGGTTTAGATTTACCCAAATTGAATTTAACACCACCGAACACGAGTGGGACTCGTGCATATGTTTGCGAGTACGATATTGAGCCTGTTATTGTGTTTTGAGATGATATTTTTGTCGTTCAGAAGAAATAAGGTTGTTACAGATTTCTTAAAACTTTTATTCTTGGCAGCTTTAAAGTCCGTGAAGACAAGCTATCTGAGACACAGTTGAGGTGGTATGGACATGTTATGCGGCGGCCAGAGGATTATATGACCAGGAAGGTTCTGACGCTTGATACCGGCCCAAAAAGGCGAGGACGACCCCTATTTACTTGGTAGTCAGTCATCAACAACGACCTGAAGAAGACCCCAGCAGATGACTTGATGACCCAGGATAGACGTGCCTGGCGAAAGATGACTAGGAGAGCCGACTCCAAATGAAATGGGATAAGGCTAGGCAAAGAGAGAGAGCTTTCTTAAAACCACGTCCATTCGCTTCACACTTAGAGCTCGTGGGTTCGATCCCGGCAGCGTGTAACTTTGTAAGACCTGGCTTGGTTGGTGATAGGCCATTTCTAAGCCCGCCTGGCTAGCTACCACCATCTTATCTAAATCTTGCCGCCAAACATCAATGTAGACAGCATTGATGTGTTCCGGCTTAAAGTTAAGTGAGCCAGTTAGTTCCCCATGGCGTTGGGAAATATTGATAACCCCGCTTCCATCTTCGGCGTCATCGTCAATTACCATCAAGTGAGATGATGTCAAGGGCTTACCGATTGTGGATAAAAAGCCTACAGCAGTAACAGTCCGTAAATAATAAAAAAACAACCAAGTGTGATTCGGGCCTCCGCTGTCTGTTCGTCTGTCCGTGGGCTTTATATCATGAACCGTTATAGGTGGACAATTGAAATTTTCACAGAAAGAATTGATTTTGTAACGACATGTACTATGTATTATATTTGCGCTGCGTATGCAGCTAGCCATTGCACTAGGCTCGTCTCGGCAGTCGCTCCCGAAACGCGCCTCACTATAGACCTAACCTTCCTTCTGTAAAACATTTTTCATAACCATAATAAATTCGGATTTTCGTGAACTGCAAACCTGGTCAATTTTCATCTTCTCCACGCAACCTTTAACCGTAGAACGCGACCCGCGACATTGGTGACACCCTAAGTGAATGGAAAGTGATTAGACTGTAATCGAGTGTTCACGGACTCAAGTTCTGCCGAACCCGGGGCGACTCAACTTCGTCTATAGCGAGGCAGCGCAGCACAAAACTCACCTATATATACCTACCCGGTAAATAGGAACAAGAAACCTTGGCAGAAGACATCGACACACCTTCGTCAGCAACTCCACAACGACCCTCCAGCCGGTAAAGTAAGCCTCAGCAGTCAGCAGTCCAACGCAACGAAGCCACATCCAACCAAATCCAATTTGATGATGACCATAATATCTGCAGCAGGTAGCACATCATCATCATCATATCAGCCGAAGGAAGTCCACTGCTGGACATAGGCCTCCCCCAAAGATCTCCACGACGACCGGTTCTGCGCTGCCCGCATCCAGCGGCTTCCCGCGACCTTCACCAGGTCATCGGTCCACCGAGTGGGAGGCCTGCCTACACTACGCTTTCCGGTGCGTGGTCACCACTCGAGAACTTTACTGCCCCAACGGCCACCTGTTCTACGAGCAATGTGCCCCGCCCACTGCCACTTAAGTTTAGCAATTCTGAGAGCTATGTCGGTTACTGTGGTTTTCTTACGGATCTCCTCGTTTCTGATTCGATCACGCAGAGAAATTCCGAGCATAGCACGCTCCATTGCCCTTTGGGTGACCTTGAGCCTTCTTATGAAAGTAGCACATCACACATACCTATTTACACTCAAGTTTGAATATCACCACAGCGGTCCTATCCATTTAGATTTGAGTTAGATTGATTGAAAAGGGTCGGAAAATAAGTGCCACGAGAAAATCCCTTACGGATTTAAATTGCAAATGCGTGTAATGTGAGCCTAAACAATATTCTAATGAGGCGAGAGGTATTACTGGACATGCCTATCGCTCCAAAACAATGGACATAACTATACGAATGCTAATATTTTACTACCGGAACATAAATAGTATATTTTATGTCGAGGGACTAAACGAAGCCATAATATACCAGAGGTGGTTTGAGGGAGTCAACCGAGGGTATATTAAGTTGGCGTTTATTCTCGAGGTGCAAACTATACTTTTCACATTGCGTGCGAGAAAAATAGTCAATTTAGTAAAAAAAACATTTAATAAATATTACTTAATAAAATAATAATCAATTAGTTTAAAAAACTAAAGAACACGCTTTTTGTAAACACGTTAAGTAGTTATCTTGGATGTCCGCCATGTTGGATTTAAGTCACGTGACTATTTTTTCGTATTCCTGACAGCAAACCCTTTCATTTGATACCCATATCATGGGGGTGGATTTCAAACAGCCAGTCCGCCATCTTGGGGAGGCCGCCATATTGGATTTGTAATGACGTTTCTTAGCTAGTCATGTATAGTCATCAGAACTCAGAGCGTGTGCAAAATTTCATCCTAATCGAAAACCAGGAAGTGGGTCAAATTAAGATTCCAAGATTTTCTTACATACATATAGTTAGTTACAAGTGAAGCTAATAAAAGCGTGTTAATAAAAATCACAAAAGATTTTAAAACACATGGCGCCACCTTCTTTACGGAAAAACCATGGAACTAAAACTCTCAACAATTTTGCAATGAAGATGGTCCACACTCCACAGATAATAGTATAATATTTACTTGCTGTTTGAGTTTGTCTATGTCATATGAAGGAAATTAAAAAAACTAATTACTTTTCACTCCCTAGAGACTAAAGTGGTCACTTTAGTCCCGCTTCGAAAGGCTATATTGGCGTACTTTTAAAGCATGAGAAGTGAAAAAATATGAAATTAAAACTGTGCACTACTTAGTATCATCATCATATCAGCCGTAAAAAAAGTCCAAGTCCATATTAACAACATTGATGTGTTCCGGCTTGAAGATAAGATAGGCAGTTCTCCATTGCATTGGGGAATCTTGGTAAGCCCGCTTCCATCTTCGGCATCATCGTCACTTACCATCAACTGAGATGATGCCAAGGGCTTACCGATTGTGAATAAAATATAAATAAATAAGTCCATTTTAACATCGCACTACACCGATTCCGTTGTTCTTATTTGTTTTCTGTGTTTATTTCTTCTGTTTCTACAATTTTTACTCTTTTTTATATTGTGTAATTGGTGTGTTTGTGTCAAATAAAATCTGTCTATTGTTTAAAAACGTCCACTGCTGGACAAAGGCCTCCCCCAAGGATTTCCAGGAAGACCGGTCCTGCGCTGTTGGCATCCAGTGGCTTCCTGCGATCTTCCTACCGGCCTGCCTACGCTACGTTTTCCGGTGCGCGGTCGCCACTCGAGACTATTTAGGATGCTTTGTAAAAAAAAATATGTTGAGAAATAGCTCTTATTTCCGGGTTTTATGGTAAATCGTAAATTCAAAGAACCAAGGCCCATATTGAAGGGTAAACTATCTACCTCTATACTAGTTTTTACCCGCAGCTCTACATCATGGACATTGAGGGTGCGCGTTTGACGACCCACAAGCGGCTCGAAATCGATATGTTGCGTGGTGTGCGAAAATGTGCGCCTTGAATGTGCCGCACCTAGCTTCCCTCCAACTCAACCAATTTAAGTGGGCAATAGCTCAAATGAAAGAGTTCGTTCCAGCGAGTATTCTAAAACCAAAACAAACAGTGTACCTCAATTAGAACCAGAGGGTGCGCAAGCGGCTCTCGTTGTGATAACCTATGTTTCATGAAAAATCTGTGCATCACTACCTTTCATTAAAAAAATAATAAAAAGTAAATCGTATGGATATACCAGCCGGACGGACTTGCATTACATTTTACAGTTCTTTTATAAACAGGTGACTGGAAATTCGACGTGATCCTTTTAGGGGGATAAACTACATCTAGAACTAAAAAAAGTCATATTAACTAGCGGTCGGAAATAACGCTTTCAATTGAATAACGTATTCCGTTACATAATATGTTATTCAATTAAAGCTAGAGGACCACTGACGCCTAGTAATGTGAAAAAATGGTAAAATATCAGATATTAAAAACTCGGAAACAATTTTTTATGGATATTTGTTTAGATGACTTGGTGTAACTTCTCAACAGAAATCATGCTTTTTTTGTTCAGAAATTGACGTTTTACAAGTTTTATACCTTTTTATATATTTCGCTCGCTTAGTGTATACAACATTTTTTTTACAAAATCACGCAGAATTAAGTCTATGCGTTTTTCATTCAAAATTTGATAATCAAATTGACTATATAAAAACCTATTAATATCACTTTTTTTGGTTCTACTCGTAAACTAGACATAGTTTATCCCGTTAAAATGATCACTTGAATTTCCAGTCACCCTGTATATATCGTGGCGATGTCATTGAAATTTGCCATTTCATGAATTGGCGAGATCATGGAATGATCATGAACATCGATTTGATGATGATACTGTGGAAGAGCCTGGGACCTGGGTGGTAGGCAGTTAAAGTTAGGTTCGTTTTACATAATTTCATGGCAAGAACTGGTCAATCTATTTCATGAAATGGCCTATTCGACGACGACCATTTCATGAAATGATCAATTCTACGACGACTATTTCATGAAATGGCCAATTCTACGACGACCATTTCATGAAATGGCCATTTCTACGACGACCATTTCATGAATTGGCCATTTCTACGACCATTTCATGAAATGGCCAATTCTACGACGACCATTTCATGAAATAGTCAAGTGGCTTCGACATTGATGTGTTCCGGCTTGATGATAAGAAAGCCAGTTCTCCATTGCATTGAGGAATCTTGGTAAGCACGCTTCATCTTCGGCATCTTCTTCACTTATTATCAGGTGAGATGATACCAAGGGCTTCCCAATTGTGAATAAAAAAATATAAATAAAAAAGACTACACTTTTTTAATTCACAATTTTTAAGCCCTTGACATCATCTCACCTGATTGTATGTGACGATGATGCCGAAGATGGAAGCGGGCTTACCAAGATTCCCCAATGCAATGGAGAACTGGCTATCTTATCACTAAGCCGGAACACATCAATGTTGTTAACGCTGACGTTTGGCGGCAAGACTTAGATAAGATGGCGGTAGCTAGCCAGGCAGGCTTAGAAAATGCCCTACCACCAACCAAACCAAATCTTACAAGTTGACCCCACCGGGAATCGCACCCGCGACCTCCTGCTGTGAAGCGAATGGACTAACCATTACGCCACGAGAGGCGGTTAAAACCACTCTAACCCGACTTCGATAGATGCTATTTGATGTGTAAATTGTCAGGAAATAAAGAGGAATAACCATAAACAACGCTCCTAAAGGGACGATTAAATTCTCTTCGCCGTGGATAAGCAGGAAATTTATCCACTAGACATGTATATCGCGCGCAATTTTTCACAACTTCATGTGGCAAGCCGCCGCCGCCTTGCGAGAGCTGGTGCAAAGGGACCAAGTTTCGCGTTTCTTAAAAACAAGAAAACCTGTTTTCTCATCCACTTTTTGACTGCTGACCTTCACCATCTAGCACGTTCGATTTATTCGCAGGAGAAGTATCCCGCGCCGACACAAATAATTTCCGATTTAGTTTTTGAGGTACCCCGCGCCAACACAAATTATTGCCGATTTAGTTTTTGAAGTATCCCGCGCCAACACAAATAATTGCCGATTTAGTTTTTGAAGTATCCCGCGCCAACACAAATAATTGCTGATTCAGTTTTTGAAGTTCATTGCCAACTTTTATTGAAAATAAAAAAGTTATTGTTTTTTTTTATTATTGACCTTATGGTGACACTACTTATGATCTTTTATTATTAACTAGTGGCATGTCTCTCATGTTCCCCTGAGCTATGTACCATTAAATGGATCAAAGGCGTTTTCTTAGTGGTCAGATGGGGCAATGTTTTAGACTAGTTAATTTTCTTGAATTTTCCTGAAAGTGACGAAATCTTATGCGGGGTATTCCCAAATATGACATAAGTAACGAAGAAACTGCTGCGATAACTCTAGAGCTTTAAAATTAAAAATGTGTATTTTTTGCCTCAATAAAGGCGATTGTTCAGTTGAAAAACCCGACTTCATGGGGTCAAAGCCACCGTGCTCTCAAAATATCTGAACAATAGGCATATGTTTACCACCATTAAATTTGTAATAATCTAATGCTATTTTGAGAATAAATTTTGATTAATTGTTTTTAATATTAATTTTCATGATACAAAAAAATCCCAAAGATAGGCCTACACCGTTACTTTCAACAATAGTTATGACTAATATTTTGAAGTGTAAATTAAAAAAAAAATGTAAGTAATGGTATTGTTTTTTATACTTTTATCGTAGTTTTTGATTGAAACCAAAAACCATTGAAACCATTGAAAAAGTGTGGTTATTTTTACATGTAAAGAAAAAGACAGAGACAACTGTTCCAATCAACACCTCGCCTTAACGCTACAAAGCGGAAAAACATTTTATCTTTCCGCATTCTACCGAATTGATCCACCTAAGTAAGTGAAACCAGGGGCGCATGTTAAGAAAAGTTCTGTAACGCTAATACTTCTGCCTCTCTATTTTCCACCTATTTCTATCTATAAGCAGAAATTTAGGAAACGCTACCTTACTCATGGCCGTTGGGACCGTAAAGATCTCGAGTGGCGACCACGCACCGAAAAACGTGGCGTTGGAAATCCTCCCACTCGGTGGACCGATGACCGGTCGTGGTGGAAATCCTTGAGAGAGGCCTATGTCCAGCAGTGAACGTCCTTAGGCTGATAACCTCACTAAAACCCCTACATCGACATGCGTAACAAATTGTAAAGCAAAGATTTCAATTATTAGGTTCTTTATGATAAAAAAAAAAAGAATTACTGTTAATTTTCACTTAAGGTTAAGGGGGTTAAGATGGGGTGTTTTTTTTTTGTTGACCTACCCTATCGTGTGGAGTATCGTTGAAAAGGTCTTTTAAAACTTTTGGTTCTAGGGTCGGTTTGTGAAATATTAAGCTTTAAAGTGCAAACTTTTGTTAAAGTCGACTGTCCCTCCCCCTAGCAGCTAAACCGCTATTACAGGACATCTGAAAAAAAAAAATAGTAGGAAATACAATAAATTTCACCAGGTCGTCGGTCCACCGCGTGGGAGGCCTGCCTACGCTACTTTTTCCGGTGCGCGGTTGCCACACGAGAACTTTACTGCCCCATCGGTCATCTGTTCTACAAAGCCGATGGATGCGGGCAGCGCAGGACCGGTCGTCGTGGAAATCCTTAGGGGAGGCCTTTGTCCAGCAATGGACGATTTCCGGCTATGATGATAATAAATTTAAAAGAATATCGATTTGTTTCAACGTTAGCACATTGGGTATTTGACAGCATCAAAAATAAATTCTTAAATGAAGTTCACGAAATAGCCCTCGTTCTGCAACTTCAAAAAAAACTTACTTATTTGGGTTACCATTTATTATTATATCAGCTCATATACGTCCCCACCGAGGGGCTCGAGCCTACCCTGAATCAGGGCGATTAGGCCTTAGCCGACCACGCGGGAACAGTGCGGGTTGGTCGACTTCACACACAACCTTCGAGTTTCTTCGCAGGCGTGTGCAGGTTTCCTCACGATGTTTTCCTTCACCGTTAAAGCAATCGGTTAGTATATGTACGTAAGTTTTTGAAAAACTCATTGGTACATTGGCCGTCCAGATTACCATAAACATTTTCTATTTTTAATTTATCAAAATCACTTAATTAGTACGTCAACGGCCATGGAGAAATATGACGTTGGTTCAATATTTCAAACATTTTTAGAACAAAATATCGATTTTGAGGGTTCATAAAAAGTAAGTCAGATGATGACAAGTACCAAATTCCCTCGACTGACTCGTTGACTCAGTGGTTAGTGCTCTTGACTGCTGATCCGAGAGTTGTGGGTTCGATCCCCACCCAGGGCAAGCATTTGTGTGATGAACAGATTTGTTTGCTCTGTGTCTGGGTGTTAAATATCTATATATGTATGTATTTAAACGTATAAAAGTATGTATGTAGTCTCTGGTTCCCATAACACAGGGAATCCTACTTTGGGGCCAGATGACCATGTGTGATTTGTCCCAGAATATTTATTTATTGATATTACATATTTACCTTATCTGTATTCTGACTAAATCGAAATCCATAGTTAGGTTAGTAACACTGCTTACAAGAGTAAAACATAAGTTATGTCAATTCATGAGTGTTAAGTATTCATATCACGAAGTTAAGCAAGTTATCAAGTATGAGCTGCTAGACGCTTACTAGTGTAGGTGTTAAGTTCAACACTTAAGCCACACCGATAGAGGCATCTCGCCACCGCTTCCTCGGAGCTCCTGATTGATGGCTCTAATCTCCACAACTCTACTCCGCACAAAGAGATATCGGTGGAATTAACACGAGCTTACACACAATATGTAGCTACCACGGATAAGATAAATAAGGTTGGATTGGCAATAGTCACACTTTTGTTTGAAAACCAGCGCCGCCGCCTGTCTGCCACCCATCAACTCCACTACACAAGCAATTATAATACATACACGAATTGCGCGCACTAATAAACAAAACACACTTAGAACACAGGGCTGCAATTGTGTCTCACACCATTTCGAGAGTCTGTACATTACACACAACTACACGCAAATAAAAAGTATGAACGCGTGCTTCAGTTAAGTATGATTGTCTAATCATACTTGTAACTTGTGGCGCGTCTGCCCAGCGCACATTTCCAATCCAACCTTATTTATATGATCCGTGGTAGCTACAGATAAGCACGTTCTATTGAAATAGAATGTTTCTCGTTCACGTTACCTGTTACGTTATTGCCTACCCCGAAACAATTGTGACGCTCGACGTTAATTACTATTCCAAAATAGATTGTTTCATGTCTGCTTGATATTACGAGCACTTAAACTTGGAGCGATGAGTTTCTATTTGAACCACGTGCCAAATAAGATGCCAGACTTGTTAGTTTGTAATAAATGTTTGCCGAACAGTTGTTTTTTTTATCCACAATTGGTAAGCCCTTGTCGTCATCCAAACTAATGGCAAAGTATAATATTAGTACTAACATACAGTATGGAAACTCCCTGTCGCTCTCTAGATTCCGACCTCACCCCCTCGTCACCCAGATTGATTCAGATTGGTTACAGTTCGGTTGTGGAACGTATAGGATTTCACCGCCATTTTGTTTGTTCCGTCATTCGTTTTTTGCAATGTCATTTCTGGCCCGTTGTATGAAGTGTCCAGGGTGTGCTAATGGTAAGTGACGATGATGGAACTTTCCCTAATGCAAAGAGGAACTGACTATCTTATCTTCTAGCCGGAACACATCGAAGCCGTTAACAGTGATGTTTGGCGGCAAGACTTATATACGACGGTGCTAGCTAGCCAGGTGGGCTTAGAAAATGCCGTACCACTAACTGTAAATCATCACATCAACTCATATATACGTCCCCACCGTGGGGCTCGAGCCTACACTAAATTAAGGCGATCGGGCCTTAGCCGACCAAGTGGGCCCAGTGCGGGTTGGTCAACTTCACACACAACTTTCGAGTTTCTTCGCAGATGTGTGCAGTTTTTGTTCACCGTAAGAGCGTCGGATAAACGTACCTACTTAACAGATCGAAATTCGAAAACACATTGGTACGTGGCAGGACTCGAACCACGACCACCGGGATAGGAGGTAGCGGCCCTTGCCGTTGCGCCACCGACGCTCAACTATAAATAAGTCTTACGACTTTAGACTCCGTCGGGGATCAAACCCGGAGTAAATGGAATATTCATTACGCCACGAAGGCACTTACTTCTAATAATTCCATATGTTTTGAGTCTTAACTCAATAGCCCTCGATCAAAGTTTGTATTAAGTTGTAGCATAACTATCACAATTGACCCTTCGAACTATCTTATCTAACAAAGGTTGCTTATCTTGAACATAAGTTTAATTTTAAAGAGCGAATCCAATCAGTCCAAACAAGCAGCAAATCGAAGCCCAAATCATCCGATCGTGGCAAATCACGAATTCGGAGTCCGCGGAGCCAAGATGACGCTGGGGCAAGGGCCTGATTTAAATTGCAGATGCCGCCGACTGCCGCGATATGCTAATCATAGTCGAGCCAGGATTATCCCTGTTTACACTCAACAAACTCACTTAATTTCGCACCGACCGACGACCGACGACCGACGACGTTTGGCCGCGTACTTTGCTATCGACGGGGTTGAATGGCAACCGCGACAGAACCGCCTATTTGATTAAACGACTAATTGATTGCAACAATTATGATTCTAATAGTAGCTCTAAGCACAAGGAAGTAGGTTACTTTATATTCTCTTTCCCGTGTAATCAATTTATCTTCCTTCTCTGTTTGTGCAGTCCGGTTGTGGAATAGGGATGACGACAGCATCAGAAATAAATTATGAACTCTTGATCACTTAATTGCCCTCCTACTTAAACTTTGTTTTCCATCAAGTCTTCGATTTTTAACTCATTAAAATCACCAAATGAGTACATATATGACGCTGCTAAACTATGACGTCACGCCTAGGTATTTTAAACATTTTTAGAACAAAATTACGTTTTTGACAGATGATAAAAAGTAATTCAGATGACTAGCATTCGTCATCCCTATTCACTTCCTCACGAAATTAGTGACTGTGATAGTACATTACTGCCAGCGGCCAGGAAAAGAGGCATTGATGGACGAACGTCTTAGGTGAGGCCTATGTCCAGCAGTGGACGTCCTTCGGCTGATATGATGATGATGATGATGATGACATATAGAAGACTGTAAGGCATAAAACTTGACTTACGTGAAATCCTTCTAATTTCACAATTACCAAGCAAACAAGATGCTCCATAAAAAAAACTCTTATAAAATGTCACAAGCAAACAATGATTGACTTGTCATCCGCAAAAAGCTACAAATCCATACAAAACGGTTTTCTTATTATTAAATCAAGAAAATTTCACTTCTGTTCAAATTCTCAATTAATTTTAAAGAAAGTCCGCACCGTTCTTAATGATGTCTTCTTTGCACAGTCAACTTTGAAATAGAACTGACTTGGAGTATAACTTTCTACCTCGTAAGCTTTACTTTGGAAAGCTAACTTGAGCAAATAACTCGGTGTGTTTAAATAAAAAAAAGTTGTCCTAATTCAGGGAAGGCTCGAGCCCCTCGGTGGGGACGTAAAAGAGCTGATATTATGAAATAAAAAATACGCCTGGTTGCCTGAATTTAGGTGACTAATTGTTAAAAAAAATCATTAATATTTTATTTTTAAATTGTTATTATAAACGCGAAAGTTTGTATGTATGTTACTCTTTCACGTAAAAACTACTGAACGTATCTAAATGAAATTTGGTACGTAGACAGATTAGAACCTGGATTAACATGTAGGCAATTTTTTTCCACGCTCGCGAGCCGCTTTCGGCTCGCGCACTACGCACCCTCGGAGACAGTCATAGAAAATATGTTCACGCGAGCAAAGCCGCTAGCAAGAGCTAGTTATTTATATTTTATTTTGCACGAAGTAAACATTTGCGGAGGCGGGTAAATATCTACATTGGGCAATAAGTACGTCTGAGGCGTCGTAAAGTCGACCAGAGGTGGCACTAATATGGATTTATGTCGTCGGACCCGCGGCGGAGCCCCGGCCGATATCGATCCTCCGACGCCACATTAATAATTCAATTTCAAACAACCTATGTGTACACTACATGGCGAGTTTAATCGTAATAATTTTGAACCAAAAAAACCGACTTCAAAATGGAAACTAAGGTTCCCCTCAATTTCCCTGGGATACCATCATTAGATCCTGGCTTTCTTATCATGGTACCACCCTTGGGATATATCTTTTCCAACAAAAAAGAATCATCTAAATCGGTTTATAAACGACGAAGTTACCCAATTACACACATACAAAAATAAAAATATATATACGGTCGAATTGAGAAACCTCCTCCTTTTTTTTAAGTCCTTTAATAATAAACATATATTTTGACATGATTTTTTACTGAGACATGGTCGCTTACCATGGGCCTCATAAGAATGCTCAAGGTCACCCAAAGGGCAATGGAGCGTGCTATGCTCGGAGTTTCTCTGCGTGATCGAATCAGAAACGAGGAGATCCGTAGGAGAACCAAAGTAACCGACATAGCACTCAGAATTGCTAAACTCAAGTGGCAGTGGGCGGGGCACATAGCTCGTAGAACGGACGACCGTTGGGGTAGTAAACTTCTCGAGTGGCGACCGCGCACCGGAAAACGTAGCGTCGGCATGCCTCCCACTCGGTGGACCGATGACCTGGTGAAGCTCGCGGGAAGCAGCAGGATGCGGGTAGCGCAAAACCGATCGTCGTGGAAATCCTCAGGGGAGGCCTATGTCCAGCAATCGGCGTCCTTCGGCTGTTATGATGATGACAAAAGATATTTTCAAGAAACAAAAGTTAAAGTGACAGTGTTTAGGAGGTTAGAAAATTAAAACAAAGAAAATAACCTGAATAATTCAATTAAAATTTAAAAACCCGACTGCCTAAAAATTCATTCTATATCACTCAGGGGATCAAGATGACTCTAAAACGTCACCCCGCACTGCCAAATCCATCAAGCAGTTTAGTCTACAGGCTTAGCCAAATAAACATACATACATACTTACATTTATACACCTAAAAAACCGGCCAAGTGCAAGTCGGACTAGCACTCCGAGGGTTACGTGCCACCACACCTCTCAACACATCACACAACATTCACATTCCAAACAAAAGACATCAACGCGAGCGACAAAAATAAGCTTTTTGGGTCATTCTGTTCGGCCTGACTAGAGCGAGTACGACTCACACTTGGCCGATTTTTACTATTTGTTGTTTTACTTCAGTATATGTGCTATAGTAACACCAAGTTTAACGTTTGTATGTATTACCGTTTTTACGATAGAGTTTAATTAAAAAAACTTCTAGACCTATAAAAAAAATGCGACAACAAAAATAACATTGTGTGAAAATTTCAACTGTCTACCTATTACGGTTCATGATATAAAGCTCGCTGACTGACGGACAGACGGCGAGACAGCGAAACTCTAAAAAAATTCTCGGGCAGTCAGGTAAAAATATAAACGTCATCTACGAAAAACAATCTAGAATAGTTTATTTATTAGTAGAGCCATTGTAACATAAGTGCTAGTTATAGATAGCACGAGTGTTACAATGGCTAATGGCGTGCTCTTTTTCTACAACCATGAAACCATGAAATAAATAAAAGAAAAATTTCAACCGTCAAAAAATTCATCCATACAGCCTAATCACACGCGATGTTTAGCCATGGCGCAGGTACGCGCGCTTTTTTAAATGGCCTTGGCATCTTGCACAAAATAAATTGAAATTTGGTTATAATCATATTATATTGAATTTTTAAAAGCCAAAGCCATAAAAATATTTAATAAGTTTCATTGTAGTACAGTGTTGTCTCGTTTTGACGGGCAAAGCAATAAAAAAATTAAAAAAGTTTCATTGTAGTACAGTTGTCTCATTTGAAGGGCAAAGTTGTAGTACAGTTGTCACGTTTTGAAATGATCATTGTAAAACGACTTGTTGGAATGAATACTTTTGTGATATGATTTGAGGTTATATATTAAGCAAATTACCAAATGGGAGTAGAAAATAGTTATTTAAGATACAAGGGTGGTAAAATGGTAAATACGTGTAGTTTTTTCTTTTTACACCCATGTACATATCATTCGACATTTTTCAATACAGTTGTGAGGAAACAGGTAATAGTAGATTGTTAATCAAGGGAAGAAAGTGATCCATTTCACTCGAGATATTTCTGGCGCTCGAACGAAGTGAGAGCGCCAATAGTTCGAGGGTGGAATGGGTCATTTCACCCAAGTTAAACACTCTACTTTTCATTTCGACTATGAGGAAATGTATTTATTGTAATTTAATTGTTTATATGATATAAAATATTAATTAGATATCAATAAATTAGTTTTACCTATATCCAACCTCCAACCTTTTCGCAATGGCCGCTTGCCACGGCCGTCTAGATTGAAACTAATCGAGTTGGTCACGACGTGCATCTAGGTGGCCATGCCGAAAATTGAAAAACAAGTGTCATGTTATCATGGCATTATGGCGCGCAGCAGAATAGAGGAATGATTTTAAATTTTAATCTTCTGTAATTGTGAAAAAAATAGACCAACTATAAAATGATTTAATATCAATCTGTAGATCGTAATAAACCCGTCGTTTAATGTATAGCTGAGTTTAGATATATGAAAACCTCTTAGTTCGACTCCGTGGCTGGCAATTAAAAAAAATTACTTTCCACCCTAGGGATGACAATACTTTCCACCCTAGGGATGGAAATACTTTCTACCCTAGGGATGGAAAAGCAATGTTCCGCCCGGCTATCTAATCATGAAAATTAAACTTTCCGAACAGGAGAGATGAAAAATAAATAACGACCGTGACAGAAAAACAAAATACATGGCTACATACCTATCAAGGTTTCGGCAACCAAAGTTCATTTTACGCGACTTGTGGCTCATTTTAAATGTCCGGGGAGTATTTTCAACTCGTTTTTTCCTATACATACACATCTTAAGTATATTTTTATAACACGTAATTATTCATGGTACTATAAAACAACTTAATTTAAGTTTACGAAAAATGCGCCACAGATTACACTAAGGCTTGGGATACCAACAATATATCGTTCTCCCTCTACGTCGTACTACACTAAGACTTGTTCCATTTCAACATCAAATTCAATTTAACTGGGTGGTTTTTATGTGTTATTCACAACTAAGAGGCAAAGATGACCTATTATTACTAGCGTACAAGAGGCAAATATGCGAAATTTAACTTGAAATTAAGCAAGTTAATGAAATTAGGCCTATTATATTGTAAAGACTGAAAGTGTTTACAGCCAGAGATTAGAATGTGGTCTAGAAATAAAAAAAAAGTGGTAAAGTAAGATCACGTGTGCGGTAAAATCAATTTTGATCACACTTGACTGGCATATAAAGGACTACTTTTCGAGCAACTGTATTGAAAATATTTTAATTGAACTATGACGCTTTGATAATAACAGCTGATTATCTAGGGTCTAACAAAATTAGCTGAAACTATTTTAACTGGTGCTTCTACCCATGAAACTAAACAACTTTCCCCGTGAAACCCTTAGTCAAATCTCAAAAAAAAATTTGAACTTCCCATACTAAGTTGGCTGATCAGCTAATCGAGTTAGTATGGGACAGCCTAATTTTTTTGCGATTTGACTATGGGTTTCATGGGGAAAGTTGTTCAGTTTCATGGGTAGAAGCACCAGTTAAAACAGTTTCAGCTAATTTTGTTAGACCTTATATAGAAAAAAAAATTAAATGTTAAGACTTAAGCGCGGCGCTGACAAACAGGCTTGTAAGCTCAACGTTTAACTTATAAATCGCGTTCGGAGAGGAAATCTCTGAAATTTACATGAGAAAGCATCGGGGCGGGGCGCGGGCCCCGGGGCGCGCCGTCTTCTAACAAGGGACGGGAATGTTTGAGGTATCCGAGGCAGGCACGCAAAATACGACAGGATATTTGATTGAAATCGCGAACGCGCTTGATATTCAACTTTTATTTGATTAAACTTTAGGATATCCAAGTAAGGGTTTTATTATATATTACTAACTAGCTTTTGCCCGCGGCTTCGCTCGCATGGACATCGTTTTTATGACTGTCTTAAAGCGGCAAGCGGCTCGCGAGCGTGGACATGAATTTTGTCAGGATATGCTTATAAGTAAATCATGTCATTTCCCACAACAAATTACATTGTTCCGTTGCGATGTTAAGGAAATTAACCAAAAAAGAGTATATTTTCAGTTCCCTCAGGAACTGCATCGGACAATGCTATTTTCACGGGATAAAAAGTAGCCTATGTCCTACCTCGTAACACAGGCTACCTGCACGCCAAATTTTATTAAGATTGGTAAAGGCGTTGAAGCGTGAAAAGGTAACAAACAAGCAAACACATTTTCACATTTATAATATTATTATAGAAAGGATAAGTTAGTGCGCTTATCTCGCGATAAATAAAGCGATACACACATTTCTTGACGTAACCTTACCCTGTAGCGCCAACTAAGTAATTAATAAGTTCAACGAATACAACTTTTTCTATTACAAAAGTTCCTTGGGAAACAAGATTAAGCGTTTCTGTCGCATTTGACATAAGATAAATATGGTAGCGTTCGTCTCATTTCGGGAGCCAACGTTCACGAAACGGCATTGGCTGTCCCTCGCTGGGCGCCAAAGTTCGCGATATGCGGCTCGCCACACGAGT
This sequence comes from Coleophora flavipennella, assembly GCA_947284805.1. Classification (NCBI taxonomy): domain Eukaryota; kingdom Metazoa; phylum Arthropoda; class Insecta; order Lepidoptera; family Coleophoridae; genus Coleophora; species Coleophora flavipennella. The sequence goes on from OX369273.1 coordinate 2,873,536, forward strand.
AGTAATTAACACCGCCTCGCGAGTGCCCCCGCACCCCTCACACCCGCGGCGGAGCTCCTCCCTCGCCCCGCAGCTCCACCGACACTCAGTGGGGCACACCGATTGAATTAAACTTCGGCACGGTTGTTGTGGCTCAGATCCGTGTTGGTTTTGTCGGTAACGTTTTGTGCACTTGTGATTAAACGAGCAATAGTTGTCTGGTATAAATTATGCTTCCGCTATCGAGTTTTTGAAACAAGAACGCCTCCATAGCGTAATGGTTAGTCCATTCGCTTCACACCAGGAGGTCGCGGGTTCGATTCCCGGTGGGGTCAACTTGAAAGACTCGGTTGGGTTGGTGGTACAGCATTTTCTAAGCCCGCCTGGCTAGCTACCACCATCTTATCTAAGTCTTGCTACCAAGCATCAGTGTTAACAACATTGATGTTTTCCGGCTTGAAGATAAGATAGCCAGATCCCCATTTCGTTGGGGAACCTTGGTAAGCCCGCTTCCATCTTCGGCATCATCGTCACTTACCATCAGGTGAGATGATGCCAAGGGCCAAAACCAACTGAGAATTTAAAAAAAAGAAGACGGCTATTGAAGTACAAAGGCACGTGCCACGGAATCATTTATTTGTACTAATTTATTATCTAGAACGATGACACAGCGGGAAAATTTGATGTAGTTAAATTCCTGTTTTTGGAATTGTATGTAATAATGACTTATAGTTGAATTATAAATCTGCATAGCTCCGTAGTTTGGGGTGGTTCTCTTACCAACATTTAATTAATTGGGGATGTTAAATTGACAAAGTGGCTACCTGCAAGTTAGTTAAGCTCCCCGAGCTGCTGTCCCAGTTGTCTGGAGATGTATGTGGAAATTTAACATTAATTCTCTGTTTTAAAGGGTACGTCAGGAGAAAATAGATTTGGATAGGCATTATTTCGAAGTAACAGATGGGCTATTTTAAACGCCTCCGTGGCGTAAGGGGAACGTCCATTAGCTTCACATCAGGGTTTCATGGTTTCGATTCCCGGCGAAGTCCAACTTTGTATGACTCGTTTTAGTTGGTGGAAGGGCATTTTCTAAGCCCGCCTGGCTAGCTACCACCATCTTATCTGAGTCTTGCCGACAAGCGTCAATGTTAGCAGAATTGATGTGTTCCGGCTTGTAGATAAGATAGCCAATTACCCATTGTGTTGAGAAATCTTGGTAAGCCCGTTTCCATCTTCGGCATCATCGTCATCAGGTGAGATGATGTCAAGGGCTTACCGATTGTGGATAAAAAAGTAAGCGGTTTTTCTTTTACCTACTCAACATCAAAAACATAAAAAGCGTCTTGTTAAAAAGCTTGTTAAAGTAACGCAGTAACGAGACTGTAGTTTTACCTAAAGTTAATTTCTAATTAAAGGAGTTCGTAATTCATGAAATCTGTTTTAATCCAGAGTCACAACGCTCCTCAATATCAACAGTTATAAAGTTTTTCTCTCGGGAATAGGGTGACCATCTGATCGGATAAATCCGGTCTAGACCTGATTTTAAGAGTATAGACCGGACTCCGCCCGGATTTCATTCAAAACCGGATTTTTCGTTATGCCTGTAAATAACAGGCGCCGCCCGCGCGAATTTGAATAATTTTACAGTGAAATTTCAACAAAAAGATTTTTTAAAGCTGTTGCTAGTAGACACAAATATAAATACAAATAGTATAAATAACATTGAAATAAAGGTTAATTAAACGTAGTTATAATCTACGGAGTTCTATTTTCGGCCAAAGACCGTTTTTTTTACAGAAATCAGGATTTTTAAAAGCTTTTAATTAACTTGCAATCTATGTATGTATGTATGTATGTTTGTTCGGGTGAAATCTTGCAAGTTAATTTTGACCCACTTCCCGGTTTCCGATTGAGCTGAAATTTTGCATGCATATGTATATCGCGTGACAATGCAATATTAAAAGCTTGTACCTAAAAATTTTTAAGGTTTTTCGAAAATTATTTAACACTTGCAACCGGCTTTTCGATTTAAAGTCCTGGTAGCCGGGAACTCAGTCCCCAGTCGTCGAAACAAGGACTGCGATGGCACGTGTGAGCATGAAGTAGGTGGGAAGGGGGACCAGGGGGGGGGGGGAAACAGGGGAGCACCTAGAGCACAATTAGGGCGCGCGACTCAACGGGGCTCGAGTTTTAACAACACGGCTTGGAGCACTCGGCATCATTCACACGAGGTGGCTCTAAGGCTCTGCTGTGAGGCTCAAAGCTTCTCGCACTGTGCGGGGAGAACCGTTTCTAGACGCTGGCGCTACACGTGTTAAAGGAACGGAAACGCAATTTGCGGTGCAATAGTTCAAGCACGAACCACTTACACAATTGTAATCTCTGAATTTGTGTCTTGTGAGACAATAGAAGAAAAAATAAGTTATTGGAGCTTTTTAAAAAGTTCTGAGTTGTTTCTATCCTATTTGTGATTATATTTGTGATATTTATTTTTCCTTATACGTTGGTAAGTTGAATTGGCATTGTTCAGAAAAATTAAGTAACTTTTCATTTTTTATGAAAATAATAGCTTTTGCCCGCGGCTTCGCCCGCGTGGACATAGTTTTTATGACTGACTTTGAGGGTGAGTGGTGTGCGAGCGGCAAGCGGCTCGCGAGCGTGGACATGAGTTTTCTCTAGATCCCTCGAGAACTATGTCATGATATGCTAATAAGTAAATTTTGTCATTTTCCACCCCCTCAACCATCTCTGTGCAAAAAATCACAACTATCCATTGTTCCGTTGTGATGTAAAAGAAATTAACCAAAAAAAGAGTATTTTTTTCAGTTCAAACAAACTAACAAACCAAATAACTTCAAAGCTCTTATGAACCAAAACGTCTAAAGTAAACACTAAACTTAACTTGCAATGTTCGTATTTAAGCATGTAAGTTGTCCGCTTCAAAATTTTCAAGTCAAATTTGACCCAATTCCCGGTTTCCGATTGAGCTGAAATTTTGCATACATGTTTAGTTTGGATGACAATGCATGATTAACTATATGACGTCATTCTAAATCCAATATCGTAACCGTAATTTTATTGTTTTATGTGATATGGGTATTACATGAAGGGGTTTGCTGAGAAGTTAGGTTACTTCTACAACAGTATTACGATAAGGCTTACAGTAGCGAAACGTCTTTAATGTTGCACGATGCGCCACTGGCGTAGGTATTAGCCCATACTAGACTGTAGTCAGCCTGGCTGTTCAGGCTGTGCCCCGCCGCCCCCTGCCCCGCAAGTACCCTTCCGTTTTACGCAGAGGCGTAAGTACATTTATTGCGCTACTGTAAGCCGCTATATTTTATTACTGTGACTAAACTATTAAAACTAATTACCTACATTCGTTCGTGATGAGCTCATAATGGACTCAAATTAGGGCCATTAAACACTAGGTGGATTTACACAACATATCCTGCAAGGAGGCGGTATATTATCCCGTAATTAGCGCCGTAGCTAGCGAGAGGCCGACTTAGTCTCCAGACGTGTTTTATTGTTATGCTGCGGAGGAAGTACACTTCACCTGGGCTAAGTGGTATCATGTCTAGCTGTAAAACACCCTGTTTATACAAGCTTAGCCATAAATTATTGGAATATTTAAGTATTTAATGGTTTTTGAAGAAAAGCTCGTCTCGTTAGGTAAATTGCTTCGCATTTTTAACCTTCTTCAAAAAACAAGGAGGTCCTATGTTCGACTACATATATATTTTTTTATGTATGTTCACCGATTTCTCCGTCAATTGTGGACCGATTTTCAAAATTCTTTTTTTATTCGAAAGAGTATACTCCCGAGGGGGTTCCATTGTCACCAAGTCAGTATCTGATGATGGGGTCCCAGGGAAATCGAGGGCAACCCTCAATTTTATAGGCACTTATTACGTGATTCATATGTTTTCTGAAGCTGTTAATTAAAATACTTGCGTCTGTTAGTTATCATTTCATGTTAATAAGCTGATGAAGGAAGGAAAAACTCCATAACGGTTAGGAGTTGGAGGAAAATTCTTTCAATATTATACATAGATATATTACATGTAGGTATGCATAGACCGATAGTTGTATTCTTTCAGGTTATTCAGATAGCGTCGGTGGTTCAACCGGTAACGACTCGGTCCATCTAACCAGAGGTACCGGGTTCAAATCTGGACGGCCAATGTACCAATGAGTTTTTCAAAAAACTTACGTACATACTTACCGATTGCTTTAACGGTGAAGGAAAACATCGTGAGGAAACCTGCACACGCCTGCGAAGAAACACGCAGGTTGTGTGTGAAGTCGACCAACCCGCACTGGGCCCGCGTGGTCGACTAAGGCCTAATCGCCCTGATTCAGGGTAGGCTCGAGCCCCTCGGTGGGGACGTAAAGGAGCTGTAACGATGGACGATTTAACTCCTTAACTTTCATGCTGCTGAGATGATGATGGAAGCTACAGGACTCTATATCTGTTAATGAAACACATGTTTTATGATTTAATATTGCCTATTGGTAAGTAGGTGATTGGGTTTGACGTTATGAGATAGACAGCATTATTACTAAAAATAAAGAAAATAAAAATAAAAGTTTAAAAAACCGAAAATCCACTTCAAAATGAAATTCACTCAAAAGTATTAATAAATAATATTACTTTACTTAAATACACAACAATAACCAACAATAACGAAATCAAAGGTGGGTACGAATTAAATTGGGGCTTAATTTTTTTTGAGGTCGGTGTCAGCAAACCATCGAATCTAAAACATTCGATACGTAAGTAACTGTGTGCTGGTGCCGACCTCAAAAAAATTTTAAGCCCCTAATTTAATTCGTATCCACCTTTGATTTCGTTATTGTTGGTTAATGTTGTGTATTTAAGTAAAATAATATTATTTGATACTTTTGATTGAATTTCATTTTGAAGTCGGTTTTTGTTTTTTATAAACTTTTATTTTCTAATTTTTGAGTTCGCCTAGACGTATAGTAAAATGCTAATACCTTAGCATACCAAGAACCAACCGCCAACTGAAAGTCGGGCTTGCACACCGATCATTCACACAGTAAATAAATCTTATTTACCAAAAAAATATATATATCGAAAACACAACTCACACTTCGCCAGTTTTTATTATTTGTTGTTTTATTTTAGAGTTTGCTTTATAATCACACCATGTTCAACGCTTGTATGCATAACTATTTACGATAGAGTAAAAAAAACACGTTTCTTGTATGGGGACCCTTAATTTTAAACTATTTATTATGTTTATTAATTGTTAAAAAAACCGCTATAAAACACATATTTTGTGAAAATTTCAGCCGGCTACCAAGATACAAAATTTCTAAGGTCATATAGACGGACAGAGGGACAGAAAGCGTACGCTTAGTAATGGGTCTCGTCGTTGGCATCCTTTGGGCACACCCCGTACACTGCATACAACGGTCGTGAAATGACATTTCTAAAAACAAATGACGGAGCAAACAAAATTACGGCGAAATCCTATACTTTCGAGAACCAAACTATAACCAATCTGTATCAATCTGGGTGACGAGGGGGTGAGGTCGGAATCTATAGAGCGGCAGGGAGTGTCTATACTGTATGTTAGTCATCATATCAGCTCATATACGTCCCCACCGAGGGGCTCGAGCCTACCCTGAAATAGAGCGATCGGGCCTTAGTCAACCACGCGGGCCTAGTGCGGGTTGGTCGACTTCACACACAACCTTCGAGTTTCTCCGCAGGCATGTGCAGGTTTCCTCACGTTGTTTTTCCTTCACCGTAAGAGCGTCGGATAAACGTACATATGAAATCGAAATTCGAAAACACATTGGTACGTGGCAGGATTCGAACCACGACCTCCCGGACAGGAGGCGGTGGCCCTAGCCGTTACGCCACCGACGCTCCTATGTTATGTTATGTTAGTACTTAAATTTGTTGCTCTATCACATAAAGAGTATTAGATAACCGAATAAATCGAATACGAATAAGTAAATCGTGAAAATAAGGAGACAAGACCAAGAAGAAATTTGTCAATACAGTCAATTTAGATAAAAGCGAATTTGTCAATGATGGTAACGTAGTGATATTCACTTGTTGCCGTAAAAGTATTCATATACAATGCAAAACAAGACAAGAGCCATTATTCACACGAGGTATTTCCATAACTGAATATTCCGGCATATCCCCAGGAATTTTTAGGAAAAATATGGGGCATGGCTGGAGTGACGTGAGTTTTTGCAGACAATGGGCATTATAGGAAAGTAGGTTAGACACTTACCGTTCAGTTGTTCGTTTATTGATAAAAATATAATAAGTCGAAGATTACGAATTAATACTTATTTAATGTCAATCTATTTAACGTAATACAATGAAAATTTGCAAAAATATCAAAACAATTTGTACTCTTAAACGACCCCACCGAGGGGCTGGAGCCTTAGGGATGACGAATGCTAGTCATCTGATTAATTTTTTATAATTTGTTAAAACGACATTTTGTTCTTTTTTTTTTTATTAAAAATTTGAGTGCGTTTGGCTGCACCTCACCTGATGGTAAGTGCTGATGCAGCCGAGGATGTAACACGCAAGCTCAAATTAATTTCTTAGGTTGCTCGATAGACGAAAAATATGGCACAGAGCGCCCCACGCTTTTTCACAATAATACTAGTATTTTGTTAATTATTATTTTCAACTTATATTAAGAATTATTTTTTACTTTTTAGTTCGATGTACTTTAAAAGCGTGTTTTTTTAGTTTTTTTAAAGTCTATTTATTCTTTCATAATCTTAACGCGAAAAAATTTTGGTGTATGGCAGGATTCGAACCACGACCTCCCCGACAGGAGGTAGCGGCTCTAGCCGTTACGCCACCGACGCTCTTTTTTACTTCAACTTAGCCGAAATCGAAAATAGTTTGGACTATTCATTTCATACAAACTGGGGTAATCAGCTGCTCTGTTTGTATGAAAATTCCAAGAAAATGTTTGCGATCTTACCTAAGCCAAAGTATATATATTAGTACTAACATACAGTATGGACACTCCTTACCGCTCTCTAGATTTCGACCACACCCCCTTGTCACCCATAGATTGATACAAATTGGTTTTAGTTTAGTTCTTAAACGTATAGGATTTCGCCGTGATTTTGTTTGCTACGTCATTTGTTTTTAGAAACTGTCATTTCACGACCGTTGTATGCAGTGTCCGGGGTGTGGCTAAGCTGTAGAATAAAAGTTTTTCAGTGTCATGCGTAGAATCACAAGTCAAGAGATTATTGCAGTCACCTGTATCACCTGAATCATAACTGAGTAAGGTACTTTTATTTATTTGTATTACGTACAAAATCCCTTAGTTTCTTCACAAATAAAATACAATATTGTGTTCATAAATATTTAAAAACACTACACAATGATCTAAAATAACCTATTCAATTCACAAAAAATCAGATTGCTTAAAAATTTATCCTATATTACTAAGGGGATCAAGACGAATCTAATACAATCTCGAACTCCTAAATCCATCAAGCCGTTTAGGCTACAGCTAAGCCAAAGGACCAGATATACATACATACACCTGAAAACTAAATTACCCTCCGTCTTGGTCAGTCGGGTAAAAGTGACTCTTTTTAAATCTTTTTTTTTTGTGATTTCAGCAAAATTATAGAACAAAAGTTGTTCAGCATGATGAGTATTAGTTTCGTCTCAGTTCGTTTTATTTTCTAATAATTTTTTCACATCATCAGTTTTCAAAGCTCTGCAATCTCCTTAGTGGTTCTACAAAAAGGGATTTTTACGAGCCAAAGACCCGATTTTACCTATTATGCAGATTAAATACTATAAGAAGTATAAGAGTTATAATTTTCTTCGTGGTATAATATTCAACACGAGACATTAATACGACTTAAAGTGCCAAAAGAGTGCTAGTTATAACTACTGTACAACCAATGGTGACATAAATTATTATGCATGACCGTAATGCGGCGGAAAGCGGTATAGGAGATATAATTCTAACTAATAAGCAGTTAACGGTGCCATAACGTGCTACAAACATGTCTTAGGTTCCCGCTGCAGTTCCAAGTTCTAATTTTAGCTGTTATAAAACCAGGGGTTAATTCTTGACCCCTCATGCTACTCTTAAAGACCTTATAGCTTCAAGGGAAGCTGCAAATTTCACTTATGTAGAACACCAATTTTGTTACATCCTATACAATTTAGAATATCCCGTTCATTTCTGCGAGTAACTTGCGTGTTACTCAAATTAAATTTGCCGAAGACCCGGCGTATATATTAGCTCACTGAGTGACAAGCAGCGGTGAGGGATAAGTTTAGTGTAATTAATATTTGCTATACACACAACAAACGGTTAAAATAAATTGTTGGAATTTCAAATATTCGAAATCCACTAATACAGTGTTTACATTTTAAACCATTTCGTTCCTAAGAACAAAAAACAAGACGCTAAACACGTTAAAATACCGACTTCCATCGCAACAACTTAGTACATTTTTGCATTATTATTTTTTGGTTTTTGTTAATTTTCTAATAAAGTTCTACACCGATTTCGATAAAATTTATATGGGACCACACGGGAATCACTAGCTTTCAAAATATAACAAAATAATGATAAAAATCTGTTTACCCAGTCAGAAGTTCTGAGGTGACACACATAAAAAAAAAAAACATTGACAGACGAATTGAGAAACTCCTCCTTTTTGGGAGTCGCTTGAAAATACGAACACATTTTCATGACAAAAAGGTCTGAGGAGGTTCTACAAAAACGCGTCAGCTCCCATTACGGTAACAGCAGTGACAGTGTGTAATGTAGGGCAGAACACACGACGTGTGGCGAAAGAAAACACGCTCAGTGTAGACCGGTGCACAGTTTCCACCCTTTTCCTTAATAATTCACAATTGGTAAGCCCTTGGCATCATCTTACTTGATGGTGGGTGACGATGATGAAGCGGGCTTACCAAGATTTCCAACCCAATGGGGACCTGGCTATCTTATCTTCAAGCCGGAACACATCAATCAGTCAGTCGGTTCCGTTTTTGCTCCTCCGTGAGTAAACGCGGCACCCACCTCGCCGATACTTTCTTCATGCCCAATTTTTCTTCTAATATGTGTTGTACCCTCTCGATTGAAACGTTTACACCATCAACGATTTCTCGAAATTTAATTCGGCGGTCGGCTAAAACGATATTTTCAATTTTCTTAACCATATCGTCTGTAGTCACCTCAATTGGCCGGCCTGGGCGATCCTCATCAAAGACGGTTGTTCTCCCCCGCTTAAACTCGTTATACCAATATCTGACGGTTGTCATAGAAGGAGCACATTCATGGTAAACCGCTTGCATTCTTACTTTTATTTCATCACATGTTTTTCCTTCCAAAAACAAGAATCTAATTACAGACCGATACTGTTCTTTCTCCATTTTAACAATTTTAAGTTCACGCTTTCACTAAATCGCTGTCAAATGAGAAAAAAAACAAAAGAATGCAATTTTTTTTTCTTTTTCCCGCCTCTGAAAAATGGCTTAAAAAGGTGGTATACTTATTTTCGGCCAGTGATATTAATATATTTAGTAAACGGGTACTTATCAAACAGCCTAGGTAGTATGAAATTTTGCAGGTTCACAATCCTCACTGCAGCTACTGACTACAAACTGGCTACGCGGGCATTGTCAGTTTTATTCTTTTAACTAAAGAGCACCGCTTTTATCTGTGGAGTAATAGCCAATTCTTCCGATCATCAGCCTTACTGTCAAGTTTTATGTAATGACAGATAATTTGCCTGTCACTTCAGCATATACATTTATTTATATCACATATTTTTTAAATATTCAGAATTAGAATGCATCCAACCATCTTCATGCGTTCTTTGCGTCATCGTCACTTACCATCAGGTAAGAGTTGATGTCAAGGGCTTACCAATTGTAGATATAAAAAAAACGTATATTACCTTTTTTTACCCGATTGTCTAAGAAGGAGGGGGTAATGTTTTTCAGATGTATGTATGTCTGTTTCTTTGGCTGAGTCTGTAGCCTAAACGGCTTGATGGATTTTGGAGCGCAAGGTGTCCTTAGATCCGTCTTGATCCCCTGAGTGACAGGTTTTTAATTTTTAATTGATTTGGTTAGTTTGTTTTTTTTATTCACAATTGGTAAGCCCTTGGCATCATCTCACCTGGTGGTAAATGACGATGATGCCGACGATCGCTGAACATAACATATTTTTAATATCGGTGACAGACAAGCTAACAGTATTGTAAAACGTACCTAAGATTACCTAGTTACCACTTAATATTTAATGAAATATCTGTGAGGGGTGTAGTAAAATTGCTATTTGCTGGAACATTTTAATAAATGAGCACCGCGGAGCATTCACGCAAAAGCTCTTTAATAAGAGGGAAAAAACATTTTACGGTCCGTTGTAACCACGCAACGCATTCATCTTTACCTAAACCAAAGTATGTATATTAGTATTAACATGCAGTACGGACACTCCCTGCCGCTCTCTAGATTGCCTACATTGGCCGTCCAGATTTGAACCCGGTACCTCTGGTTAGAAGGACTGAGTTGTTACCGGTTGAGCCACCGACGCTTTTTATATGATGCTAAGGGCTTACCAATTGTGAATAAAAAAAATACTCAGAACTCCGCGACTAACCGACGCAACGAATGATCATTTGAAAAAAAAATACAACATTTTTTACACTTACAATGCCATAAAAAGAAAACTTGCCGTGTACAGGGTGTGTTTATTAAAACGTCAAGTCGTATTTCGTTCGCGTGACGCAGACCGTAATTAATAAAAATTCCCGGCGCGCTACTTAAGAGACCGCCGGTGTCGAGTAACACCACGCGTGGGGCTTTACAACGTACTTGCAAGTACTTGACGAAGTCTCAGGGCTTGCAAACGTTCAAATAAGTCAATATAATTTTATCTTATTATTTTTTTTAATTTTTGGATTACATTATTTAACCACCTCCGTGGCGTAATGGTTTAGTTCTTTAGCTTCATACCAAGAGGTCGTGGGTTCGATTCCCGGCGGATTCTAACTTTTAAGACTCGGTTTGGTTGGTGGAAGGGAATTTTCTAAACCCGCCTTATCTAAGTTTGGCCGCCAAACATCAATGCCGACAACATTGAGGTGTTTCGGCTTGAAGATAAAATAGCCATTTCCCCATTGCGTTGGGGGAATCTCGTTATGTCCGCTTACATCTTCCGCATCATCGTCACTTACCATCAGCTGAGATGATGCCGAGGGCTTACCAATTATGAATAAAAAAACACCATTAATCTACTGTAGACATAAATACCCAATAACTACCTATTAGCTACCCGGATTCAGTTGCTTTTATTTAAGGGTTTATTTCAAAGAAGTGTTTACGTGTTTATACTCGCCTCTTGCCTTTGCATCATGTAATATTTTCAGTCAATCTAAGGTTGACTAGAAGAGATCCCTTCCAGGTGTAAGTCAACCTTTGTATGCTATTTAAAAAGAAACCAAAGTTTCGTTTGTAAATTGTACAATAAAGAGATTGCACACAAATAACTTAATAGTTTATACTATTTCAGTACATTCAAATCAATCTTCAAGGCGAGAGTGAATAGGCATTATTTGAGTTTGCGTGTACCATCCTCGACTACATCGTCATTTACCATCAGGTAAGATGTAGTCAAACGCACTCAAATTTTTAATAAAAAAAAATTAAACAGATTTTATTTTGCTTTCCATTCGACTTCTTTAAATAAACGTTCTCGCAATGTAGTGTATGATGCTGTGTGGCGTGTTCCCAATGAATCTTCAAAATAATTTTCGAAAAAGCTAAATACTTTTAGGTACAAGCTTTTATTATTGCATTGTCACGCGATATACATATGCATGCACAATTTCAGCTCAATCGGAAACCGGGAAGTGGGTCAAAATTTACTTGCAAGATTTCACCCGAACAAACATACATACATAAAAAATAAAATATTTTTTTTAAAAATAAAATATTTAAAATATTTTTTTTTTATTTCTGTACCAAAATATTTGTGTCATAGAACAATGTTGGGAACACCAAGTAGATATAAAATACCTGTATTAGGTGAACCCGCTCTTCCATATCAAGTTAATTTAGTATATTGGAACAAATAAACAAATAACTATCTACAAACTATAGCGATGACAAAGTAGGTACTAATTGTATTGAAATTGAAATTTGAAATACTAATAGTTATGTGATTTTTATGAAAAACAAAGGTAAAAGAAATAAGACTGTTCATACATTAAAACTGCCATGCTCTCTCTCGCTCTCTTTTGTGTGTGTGTGTGTGTGTGTGTGTGTGTGTGTGTGTGTGTATGTGGGTGTGTGCGTGAGTGTGTGTGTATTTGGGTGTGTGTGTTAGTGCGTGGATATGTGAGAAAGTGAATGTATACTTATATATTTTTGTCGTTAAGTAAGGTAAATTAGTAAGGACTCAACAGAATCATACGTTAGGGGTTTTATCCATTCTGTTATTGATTTCTTACAGTTATATGATGTCATCGGATAAATATCTAAGAGCTTGTTTAGCTGATTATACAGGTGAGACGATAGTTTAATAAATTGTCTACCAGCAAATGATGTCCTCACTGCAGCTGATCGGATTGCAATATCATGTCGCCTTTTACTTAGGATGCTTGGATCAAAGACCAGGCTCTTATGCAGTCTTAGTACAGAGTTTACAACAAACAACTTCCTTACTGTAAGAACTTGACTGTATGAATACAGTTCGGTAGTAGGGAATCTGTATGGTTTAAAGTACATGACTTTAAGTAGTGCCCTCTGTGCTCTTTCCGCCTCTAAGAACATGGTTTTTGCTGCACCTCCCCATAAGACTCCCCATACATACATTGCAAGATAATTAAAATCTTGTAATAACAATAGTTAAGTGTCTTTATAAATTGCCACAAATTAAGTTAATTATAATCCAATCGCGAGTTATGCTGTACGTGGTATTAGACTAACTGAGGTATTAGACTAACTGAGTTATGCTGTACGTGGTATTAGACTAACTGAGGTATTAGACTGAGTTATGCTGTACGTGGTATTAGAGTAACTGAGGTATTACACTAACTGAGTTATGCTGTACGTGGTATTAGACTAACTGAGGAGTGCGGGGCGAGCCAATGCTAGCGCCCGTCAAACTGTTGATAACAAGTTACAGGTAAAATTTTTTGGAGTTTTTTTTTTAAATTTGAGTGCGTTTGACTGCAACTCACCTGAGTATATTATTTAACCACCTAATGGCGTAATGGTTTAGTTCATAAGCTTCATATCAAGACGACGCGGGTTCGATTTCCGGCGAATTATAACTTTTAAGACTCGGTTTGGTTGGTGGAAGGAAATTTTCTACACCCGCCTGCCTAGCTACCATCATCTTATCTTAGTCTTGCCGCCAAACATCAATGCCAACAATATTGAGGTGTTCCGGCTTGAAGATAAGATACAGTTGTGTACCCCTACACGCAAACTTTATTGATAAAGAAAATACTCCTAATATTGTAAAATTTTATAATATTCGTTATACAGTTCTTTAATTTTCTTAATCTAAGTAGCATTTAAAATAATGTATCTATCACAAAATGGTTGTAGGGTTTTAGTTTTTAATTTTACTTTTTTCTTTACTATGTTTAAAGTTTTATTTTGTTTAAATTTTTAAAATATTATGTGTATTTCGTTTAGGTCCACCCCCTTCCCTGAAGGGGTAGTAGCTGAAAATCAGCGCTGTGATCTGTGTGATGACAGCATATGCTGAGCTGATACCTTTTCTTTGTATTTTAAAAACTAAGAAATATTTCACTTGTGTGTACTTATCACTGAATTTTGTATTTTGTTAAGAGTTAACTCTGGAGTAGTGGCAACCCTAACCCCGCGAAGGCACTTCAAACTCCTTTATAAGTCAGCTAGTGGCTCCCCCCCCTGTCTCGCTCTCAACGAGCACTTGCTCATTTGCCACTTTAGGATTTATTGCTTGTAGTCTTGTAGTCGTTGCGTCGCGTTGTTCGGTCGGAGTGTACGCAAATGACAATTTATTAACGGCTGAACCCTTACTCAATTTTATTGGTGGGGAACTAGTGGGGAATGATCATTGGTTGTTTAAATGGGGAACAATTTGCAAAACTTGAATTATTTTAGCTAAAGAAATTTGTGATTTTATTTTAATAGTTTAAGTCTACATATTGCCGTTATCAATATCGAGCAAAAAAATACGTTTGTTGTATGGGAGCCCCACTTAAATATTCATATTATTTTAATTTAATTATTTATTTTTAAACTGAGTACATACTAAATATTCTGTAAATATTTCAACCCCCTAACTGTTGCCGTTATCAATATCGAGCAAAAACAAGCAAAAAAAAAACATCACGTTTGATGTATGGGAGCCCCCTTAAATATTTATTTCATTTTATTTTTTAGTTTTAGTTGTTATAGCGGCAACAGAAATACATTATCTGTGAAAAGTTCAACAGTCTAACTATTATTTATTATCATGAAATAAAGCCTGGTGACAGACGAATGGACAGAAGGACAGCGAAGTATCAGTAATAGGGTCCCGTTTTTACCCTTTGGATACAGAACCCTAAAAATCGCTGGTATAAGCCACATTCCAAGTAAATGACGATCAAGCGGAGACCCGTGATCTGTGTGAACTGTGCCAGGCTTGCGCACTCTGCGGTGTAGGTATGAAAATGTTAAAAATGTACCTACGCCGCGCCGAGCCGCGCGGCCCCTTGCAAGGTGCAAATTCAGTAGTCAGAAGAGATAAGACTTACGCGATAGAAAGAGAGGCAACTTGTAGGTGAATATAACTGTAGGTAATTAGAGCTGTGCGACCTGAATTTGCACTTTGTTGTGTAGTAGCAAGAGTCGCCATTCGTTCATATGATTTTGCGGAGTTAACCTTCTTTTACGTAGTAAATAGTCTTTATTCTTTGGCATGGGTCAGCTAGTATTATTTTATTTGAAAAAGTTCCACCTTTTTACGTTTTATTGAATAAGGAGGGAAATGTACAAACTTTTCTATTTCTGGACCATCTAGTTCCACTAGAAAGCCATAACACTCCTTGCCTCTCTACTATTTAACTATTAAACCGGACCGACTACTAACGTATTCATGAGTTGAGAATAACCCCCCCCCGTTCACCCCCCCTCCCCCCTCCATCCTCCCCCGTTTTACGAGCGGCGGCCGCACTGAATCGAAAAGGTAACCTGTTTGGACTCCGCCTTACGTAAAACACCATCATATGTTACGTAATTTGAGGGATTTCAAAATGTGAGGGAGGCGCCTGTTCTACTTTGTGTAATGGTTACCATGGAGAATGTGGTTCAGTATTACCTGTCAAGAGTGAAAGCCCAGTTTCCAGATGATATTCCGATGCACCAGAAAATGTTGCCCTATAGTCCTATAGTCTGAGTCTTCTGCTCATCCATCATATTGCACAATGTTCTTAGAGGTCAAAGTTAATTCTCAAAAAAAATTGTTAAACACTTTATACAATTGAATTAGCTGAATAATGTATGTCCCCATCGAGGGGCTCGAGCCTACCCTGAATTAGGGCGGTCGACCACGCGGGGCCAGTGCGGGTTGGCCGACTATACACACAACCTTCGAGTTTCTTCGCAGGCGTGTGCAGGTTTCCTCACGATGTTTCCTTTCATCGTAAGAGAGTAGGATAAACGAACATAATATGTAATCGAAATTCTAAAGCAAATTCGTACGTGGCAGGATTTGTAATACGACCTCCCTGATAGGAGGTAGCGACCTTAACCGTTGCGCCATCGATGCTTTATTGTATGGAGCATTGAAACATTGTTTTTGAGAATAGATTGTAGTTTTTTGGGAAAAGTTATGTTGTACAGTTATTAGGTCCTACACCAATTTTGTTACACCCTGTATATCTCAGCTAAAACAGCTGTTAGCATATTATTTGAATTCTGTTTTTAATGTTATTGGACGTGACGTGAATAATCATTCGGTTGACACTGGCCAGGTGACCATCACACGCTCTGCCCGTCACGGGACTCTAACCTAATGCCACCGAACGTTTTAAAGAGCGCCTTTGAAGAGTTACAAATTTATCGTAAAGGTTATTTAAGAGTTCAAACAGCGGGTTCTCAAGTTGTTTGTGTAAAAATTCGTGTTTTATTAACATACCGCATTGTTGAGAATGTAGTTATGAATGTTTTACCTGAAAAACAAGAAAAAAAATCAATTAGTGAAAACTATATGAAATTCATATAAAAACAGTAGTAAGGTGTAGTAGTAGTAGCTCACAGTAGCAGGCTTACCACGCGAAGGACCGATGACCTGGTGAAGATCGCGGGAAGCCGCTGGATGTGGGCAGCGCAGGACCGGTGGTCGTGGAAATCCTTGGGGGAGGCCTTTGTACAGAAGTGGACGTTTTTCGACTGATATGATGATGATGATGATGACAGTAGTAAGGGCTAAAAGGTAGTTTCAGCCTTTTAATAGGGATGACGAATGCTAGTCATCTGATTTACTTTTATTCATCTTTCAAAAACGACATTTTGTTCTTAAAAATGTTTGAAATACCTAGGCGTGACGTCATAGTTTTGGAGCGTCATTTATGTACTCCTTTTGTGATTTTGATCAATTAAAATCGAAGACTTGATGGAAAACAAAACAGGGCAATTTAGTGAACAAGAGTTCATAATGTATTTCTGATGCTGTCGTCATCCCTATTATATCTTAGGATGCGACAAACATTACTCAGAGTAATTCTAGATAGTACACAATTTAATTCGGATGATATTTCAGCCTTAGGTCAGTCCGGACTCAGTAATAAACTGCCCAAATATTTCAACGGCTCACGCAGCCATATTTCGCGCCTAAAATGTAAGACGAAAAAAGGCGAATAAAGGCGGAGTAGTAAAAAGCGAGTAGAGGCATTAAGGCTTACTAACTGCGCTACACAAGACATCTGTCTGCGGCCGGATTTATTTAGGGACAAATTGCATCGTACGGGTAGCTGACTCGTACTGCGTCGTTGCAAGCAGAGCTGCGGAGTTCAATTTTTGAAATTCTAATTCAAAATTAATTTATTAATCCTGTATTAACCACTTGTCTGTCGATTTATTCGACAGATATGTGATTATGCTGCGGTCCAGAAGTGCCTACTCAGAATGTAATTTAAGGTGCAATTTCGTTGTAAAAACATACTGAATCAATCAATCAATCAATCAATCAAGTATACTTTATTTATTGTACAATATAAATAATATTAGGTATAAAGGACCAGCTTCAGCCAACATAGTTTCTACGACTATCTTCGAGGGTGCGCAGTACGCGAGCTGCAAGCGGCGCGCGAGCGTTGAAAAAAATAACCTATAAGTTAACACAGGTCCTAATCAAATTTTTTAATAAAAAAAAATCTGGCTACCTACCAAATTTTATTCAGATCCGTTTATCTGTTGTGGAGTGAAAAAGTAACAAACATCCATACATACAAACATTTGCGTTTATAATATTAATTATTATAGGGATAAGTAGGGATAGTACACAGTGAAAATTTAATGTATAAGCACAGATGATATACTAGTTACTTCGTAAGTTACAAAGAAACTAGTATCTCATCTGTGGCACTGGTTAAGTATGATACAGAAAATTATTAAAGACCTAGAAATATATTTTTTTTCGAAAACAAAGCAAAAAAGTCTAAATAACTTTTAAGAGCGTACGTGGACACAAAATCGTTTTCCAAACAAACTTAAAATACTTTTTCTTGAAAATGGATCTAATTAAACTTTATACACAGCAAGTCACGAAATTCTAGTTTGTGGATATGTCGCGCCGATATCATAAAATTGACCATTTCATAAAATAATTGACAAGGTCATGAAATCGTCAAATTTTATGAAATCCTCTTCTAAAAAAAAATATGTTACTAAATAATAGTGATTTAAGGTTTTCGTAGTAATCACAAAATTCGCAAAATCTCTTCTAAAATAAAACATTTCGAAAATGTGATCTATTCACAAACTAGAATTTCGTGACTTGCTTATGTGTACAAAGTTTCATTAGAATCGGCCCATCTGTATTCAAGAAGTGGTAATTCTTGTATGGGAAACGATTTTGTGAATACGCTCGGAAAACTTTCTTGAAAATCTTTCAGTTGATTTTAATCTCACTTTTAAGGCGAGGTTGTAAAACAGTTGTCTCTGTTTTTTCCTTTACGTGTAAAGAGTCAAGAAAATAACCAAACTTTAGCACTTTTTCGATGTTTTACGTTGTTATTTCTCTTAAGACTTCAATTTAAAAACGAAAATTTAGCAGATTCTCTGTAGTACTTAAAAAGAAATATCTCCATATAAAAACTATGTGCAAATTTAGAAATTCGTTTTAGACTTTTTTTAGACGTTTTAGACCTGTTTTTGGGATTTTTTATGATCGAGTAAAGTACACGCTATCGTGTAACATATTAGCACATTCCTAAGACAATATCCTTAAGTATGTCCAATATATTTTGCAACACCGATATTTAGTAGTAATTACCCAAAAAAAAAAATCTAGCAAAAGGGTTTCTCCGCTTTTCCACTAGTGCCTCGCCTTAAGCACACCCGGGCTTAACATACAACGGGCCAGAAATGAAATTTCAAAAATCCATTGACGGAACAAACAAAATGGCGGCGTAATCCTGTACGTTCGACAACCAAACTGTAACCAATCTGTATAAACCTGGTTGACGAAGAGGTGAGGTCACAATCAAGAGAGCGGCAGGGAGTGTCCATACTGTTGTTAGTACTAATATATATACTTTGCCTTAAGATTATCAAGCAGTAGAACCTCAAAAATCTCGTCCCGGCGAGGAGCCCGCGTCGCTAGCTGTGTGCAAATGAGAAGCGGAACAAAGCCGAAAATGGTTCCGCCAAATTAATACGTTTGCAGAGCCCTGAATTATACACAGTGTACCGATTCGTGGCAAATTTGAATAATACAATGTTATTCATGTGTTGAGTGAGGAACCAGATAAAGACAGAGATTTCCTGATAATCTTTTATTTTTGAATCGTTATCACTTCGTGGAGGTTTTGATATTTTCCCGCGGGAACTCTTGAATTTAAAAAAAAGCAATGACGGAACAAACAAAATGGCGGCGAAATCCTATACGTTCGACAATCAAACTGTAACCAATCTGTATCAATCTGGGCGACGAGGGGGTGAGGTCGCAATCTAGAGAGCGGCAGGGAGTTTCCATACTGTATGTTAGTACTAATATAATATACTTTGCTTTCGTTCTATTGTTTTGCAGCATTCAATAAATGGCAGAACGATTAAGACAAATAACCAAATTCGGGAGAATAAACGGTTTCATGGTACTGAACCCGATAAAATAGCAAGCATCAACGTTGAGTCAACAACGCCGACCCGCAGTCGCACAGCGGACTCAACTTGTCTGTTTAGACGTTAATTATCGTTTTATTTATGTTGGGAATATTCTAATTTGGCCGGAGTATTACCCGGCGGGTTTCGGGAGACGAGACAAGACGCCTCCCGTCCTCGGTTGACAGGTGTCTTACGCGCGGTCGGATTTATCTCGAGATAAATTGCTGAGCCCCCCAACGAGCTGCGACCGTGTGAACCCTTCACGTCACTAAGATTTGTGTAATTTTGCGAGAAATGAACAAGAACAAGAATGGGGTTCGAAATATTGAATAACAAGCTGTTTTCCACGGCTTCACTCGCGTGGACAACGTTTCTATGACTTTTCAAGGGTGCGCTGTGCGCGAGCCACAAGCGGCTCGCGAGCGTGAAAAAATGTAGCCTGTGTGTTAAGCCAAGTCTTAATATGTCTATCTACCAAATTTCAGCCAGATCCGTTTAGTAATTTTTGCGTGAAGAAGTAACAAACATACACACTCACAAACTTTCGCCTTTATAATATTAGTGTGATAATGTCAAAATTTTAACTTACTTGGTTCGATAAGTTTAGTTTGAATCCCACTCATATTATAAATGTAAAAGTTTGTATGTATGGATGTATAGATGTATGTATGGATGTTTGTTACTCTTTCACGCAAAACTACTGAACGTTTTGGTAGGTAGATAGATTAGGACCTGGATTAACATATAGGCTACTTTTTTCCACGCTTGCGAGCCGCTTTTAATAGTCTGAATTTGTTTTCGTACGAAAGGACACACCTATTGCACCTGACTTTCCTTGTTTTAAATATGTTATCGCACCGACCGTCTGCACTGCGAGTGTCTCAAACGTGTTACTGCTAAGGCACCCGTTTTAATATTTAAGAACGGAACTGTAATCGAAACACAGTTCCGTTCAGGAATAAGTACATTTACTTACATTGCTTCTTTAGTAGGCTCGCTTATACTTATTTATTTATAGGGCGAGCGCACTACGGATTCCGTATGACTGCTGAAACCCAATAAAAAACTTTTAGGTACAAGCATAGCATGCAAAATTTCAGCTCAATCGGGAAGTGGGTAAAATTTAACATGCAAGATTTCATTATAGACACCGGGACAGATGAAAATAAATAAAAGCTTAAAAGACTGATATTTTACCCGACTGCGCCAGAATGCCTGGTGCCTATTATGTGCCTGGTGTCTCGATAAACTTATTCTATTCTATCCTATTAAGGAGGTTTATGTTGTTAGTGTATGTATGAATGTATGCGAGGTGTCGTTAGATTGATATAGGATGATTTTTACCCGACTGTCCAAAAAAAGAGGGGTTAAGTTTTTATGCAGTCGGGATGACGGGGTTTTAAATTTTTAATGAATTCCCTGAAGTTATTGAATATTAGCGGAGAGCCTCGCGCATTGCACACCCCTTTTATTGTTTGCCCTAATAATGGCCATACTATCAAGTACCTATTTTGTAAAAAAATTAAGCAGCTACAAAATTATCGCGGATGATAAGATACAACACTGTTCCAGACACATATAAGGATGCTGTAGGCTTAGTGACATAGGGGTACTCTTTGGATATGAAATTCTAAATAGATGAGAGAGAATGATAATTAAACCTATTTTTCTTTTGTTGTTTGTTTGTTAGGTTCAGTAAATAAATAATTTCTTATTCCTATATTCAATAAGTTATTTAATATAAGGAGGTGTAATTCATACTTAGCAGCGATGGCCTCATAAATACACGGGCTGAACAAAATTTTAAACAATCAATCACATTTTTAGGGTTCAAAGGGAAACAAAAAGGATTATTATAGGATCACTTCGTTGTCCGTCTGTCTGTCAAAACCATAATTCTCAGGAACGCGTGAAGGTATCAAGTTGAAATCAATATCAATTTCCAAGGTCTGTGGTACCTTGAAGCTTCTTTACTCCCTTAAAGCGTCTTTGAATAATCAAGCTTCTAAATCAAAGCATAAAAAGGTATTACTTTAACAAGCCATTTATATCACAATTTTGATTTTTATCACACTAGCAAGTAAATCAAAACCTATAGGGTACATTCCGTTGACCAAGAATCATGAAATTTGGCAAGAAGCAAAGCCTCACGGCACTAGTAATGAAAAAAATCCTAAAATTGTAAATTTGTAGTTATATCACAGATTTTTTTATTACACACTTCCATTTGCAGGTGTAGAATCGACCGCGACTTAAATCGGTATACGGGAGTAAATTTTTAACTACAAAGTTAAGTTTGTCCTTCACTATAATTATTGTACTCGTTGTCTTTTGGCCAGTATGTTGTACAAATATACCAATATATTTTTAGCAGATCATTAAACGTGTCCTATCAGCTCATATACGTCCCCACGAAGGGGCTCGAGCCCACCCTGAATTAGGGCGATTGGGCCTTAGTCTTTGCAGCTTCTTCGCAGATGTGTGCAGGTTTCCTCACGATTTTTTCCTTCATTGTAAAATCGTCGGATAAACGTACATATGAAATCGAAATTCGAAATTACATTGGTACGTGGCAGGATTCGAACCACGACCTCCCGGACAGGAGGCGGCGGCCCTAGCCGTTACGACACCGACATTGAACCGAAAATTTAACGTCTACATCTAAACAGTCGAATAAAACCTCGTATAATTACAACTGACGGCGCTGATGCAGTGATGTTTGTATGTCTTTACAGTTTACACCGCCGGGTGACCAAAACATTTCCCGGGATCGCTAAAATCTATTTAGTTATCGGAAATATTCAATCATACATAACACACCCCATGCAGGGTTTTATACAAGCGCCATTGAAAGTTATTGTATGGTAAACAAAAGTTACAGTATTGTCTGTATAACGAATGCGAAAATTATTTTGTCTTATGCCACAGCGCCTCCACTATATAACAAGAAAAAAAAGGTGGGTTGTGTCCGAGATGCTACCATAAATTATTTAGGTAGATACTTCTTACACAAGGAAACGGCGGGTTGTGTCCGAGATGCTACCGAAAATTATTTAAGTAGATACTTCTTACACAAAAAAACAGCGGGTTGTGTCCGAGTTACTACCGTAAATTATTTAGGTAGATACTTCTTACACAAGGAAACGGCGGGTTGTGTCCGAGATGCTACCGTAAATTATATAAGTGGATACTTCTTACATAAAAAATTGCGGGTTGTGTCCGAGATGCTACCGTAAATTATATAAGTGGATACTTCTTACATAAAAAAAACTGCGGGTTGTGTCCGAGATGCTACCGTAAATTATATAAGTGGATACTTCTTACACAAAAAAACTGCGGGTTGTGTCCGAGATGCTACCGTAAATTATATAAGTGGATACTTCTTACATAAAAAAAAACTGCGGGTTGTG
This sequence comes from Coleophora flavipennella, assembly GCA_947284805.1. Classification (NCBI taxonomy): domain Eukaryota; kingdom Metazoa; phylum Arthropoda; class Insecta; order Lepidoptera; family Coleophoridae; genus Coleophora; species Coleophora flavipennella. The sequence goes on from OX369273.1 coordinate 2,896,297, forward strand.
TCCGAGATGCTACCGTAAATTATATAAGTGGATACTTCTTACATAAAAAAACTGCGGGTTGTGTCCGAGATGCTACCGTAAATTATATAAGTGGATACTTCTTACATATAAAAACTGCGGGTTGTGTCCGAGATGCTGCCGTAAATTATATAAGTGGATACTTCTTACATTAAAAAACTGCGGGTTGTGTCCGTGATGCTACCGTAAATTATATAAGTGGATACTTCTTACACAAAAAAACTGCGGGTTGTGTCCGAGATGCTACCGTAAATTATATAAGTGGATACTTCTTACATAAAAAAACTGCGGGTTGTGTCCGAGATGCTACCGTTAATTATATAAGTGGATACTTCTTACATAAAAAAACGGCGGGTTGTGTCCGAGATGCTACCGTAGATTATTTATTTAAGTGGATACTTCATAGCCCGCCTCTTTACGCTTGTCATTAAAAGCTATATTATTTCGAAACCAACATAAAATTAATAATAACTAACGACAAATTATGATCAAAAACCGGCCAAGTGCGTGTAGGTTTCGTGTAAAGTAGGGTCCCGTAGTCATTGATTATACGCGTCTTGCTATTTTAATATTTTTTTTCAAATACCCTTACGTTTAGTAGGTGGAAGGGGGGGGGGAGGGGGCGGCACTCTATTATTATTATAACAGCTCATATACGTCCCCACCGAGGGGCTCGAGCCTACCCTGAATCAGGGCGATTAGGCCTTAGTCGACCACGCGGGCCCAGTGCGGGTTGGTCGACTTCACACACAACCTTCGAGTTTCTTCGCAGGTGTGTGCAGGTTTCCTCACGATGTTTTCCTTCACCGTTAAAGCAATCGGTAAGTATATGTACGTAAGTTTTTGAAAAACTCATTGGTATATTGGCCGTCCAGATTTGAACCCGGTACCTCTGGTTAGATGGACCGAGTCGTTACCGGTTGAGCCACCGAAGTATTTTGTATACCCACGCCAAATAACAGCTTTCCACTACTAAGAGTCTCTGAGCTAAATGAACCGACAGACAGACAAACGGACATGGAGAAACTATGAGGGTTTCTTGTTGACTATAGAACCAATCAGAAATTAAATTCTCCTGCGTTAAAAAAAGCTATTCCTGATGGGACGTACAAACACTAAACTGGATGCACCGCCCTGCACAAAGAAGTGTCCAGTTTAAAAACAAAACGTAAACCTAACCATACCCCGGACACTGCATACAACGGTCTTGAAATATTATTTCTAAAAACAAATGACGGAGCAAACAAAATCACGTCGAAATCCTATACGTTCGAGAACCAAACTATAACAGAAAACATGTGCAGTTGGGGCTGCTGATAGGCTGGTGCATGCAAGTGCGTTGTTTCTCCCCAGACCACACCCTGGACACTTCATACAACGGGCCAGAACTGACATTTCAAAAAAGGAATCACGGAACAAACAAACTGTAACTAATCTGTATTAATCTGGGTGACGAGGGGGTAAGGTCGGAATCTAGAGAGCGGCAGGGAGTGTCCATACTGTATATACTTTGACTTACGTAAGTGTCGTATTGTATCTTTACACCGAGGGAAACGTGGAAAAAATTGTTGTTTTAAATTAAAACATAAAACTCATATTTGTAGCTTGGTTGTAGCTGTCCATTAAATAGTGCATAGTGAGTGCACTAATGCAACGCGCCGGGAAAGCCGGGGAAGCCGGGCAAGCCGGGGAACGCTACTCGACCGGAGAAGGGGCAATCTGCATACATTAGCTTAACGTCTCTTAGTTTTGACACCTGCTTTCAGCGCGAGATGGATGGCACAAACATGTCAAGAATAATGTTGGCGTTACCTAAGAACAAAAGTTGGATCTGTCAAAGGTGTTGCAGCAAGAAATGTATTCGCTCCAACTTTCTAGTCTACAGCGCAAGTATGTGCAGTAGAAATGTGGGAACATCTGTTATTCACTGGAGCGACTTCGCTAGGTATATGAATAGGGATGACGAATGCTAGTCATCTGAATTGCTTTTTATCATCTGTCATAAACGAAATTTTGTTCTAAAAATGTTTGAAACACCTAAGCGTGACGTCATAGTTTTGCAGCGTCATTTATGTACTCATTTTGTGATTGTGGTGATTTAAAAATCGAAGACTTGATGGAAAACAAAACGAGTAAGGTTTTCCGAAGTTTAAGTGGGAGGGCAATTTAGTGATCAAGAGTTCATAATTTATTTCTGATGCTGTAGTCATCCCTATTTATGACACTTACACTGTGGAAGTCGATAGTATTTTATTTAATAATTTTCGAAAAATCTAAAAAGTTTTTGGTACAACCTTTAATTTGAAAAGAGTTTTTATGCTCAAGTAGCCAAATGCTCAGTGAAAAATGTATGTAAATACAAATTTATACAAACTTTCTATTGAAAATAAAAAACGCTCCTAGGACCTTGATTCCACGTCCAAAGCTCATCAGCAGATCAACTTCAAAAAATCAAAAGGAGATGTTGTCAAGGGTTTACCAATTGTGAATAAAAAAAAAATCGTTTATAAAATTTTACCTACACAAACTAACATACATAATGCAAAAATTTCAAGTTAAATAAAAGTTCTTCAAAACAAATTAATCCGGGTTTACTAAGATGAATGTTTTCAACACAACGTATAGCCATAGCAATATAATTACGGCAGCGCAGCGGATAGCTTAAATACTTAAAAGCTAAGCCATCCAGGCGAGTTAAATGGGCTAGGTCATGAGGGGCGTCACATTGCGCGTCGGAGTACATTTTAATAATTTAACCCCTCGTTTAGTATGAAAATTAGCTAGCTTGCGGCGGCCCTGCTGACTCGCCAGCATGGATGGCGTCTCTGTGGGCTTCATGTGCCAATTGACCGATTTGCAAAATGACATGTCGACATAAGCGTCGGTGGCGTAATGGCAAGGGCCGCTACCTCTTTCCTGTCCAGGAAGTCGTGGTTCGAATCCTGCCACGTACCAATGTGTTTTCTAATTTCATATGTACGTTTATTTGACGCTTTTACGGTGAAGGAAAACATTGTGAGAAAACCTGCATACGCCTGTGAAGAAATTTGATGGTTGCGTGTGAAGTCGACCAACCCGCACTGGGCCTGCGTGGTCGACTAAGGCCCAATCGCCCTAATTCAGGGTCGGCCCAAGCCCCTCGGTGAGGATGTACTTGAGTTGATATGATGATAATGCCGACATATATCACCCGACTACCAATCGCTCATTTGTGATCTCTTGAAGAAATATAAGAGTCTTCGCAAATCGGTTATTGAACGAATTTGACATTTTGCTAATCAAAGGTTATTCAAATACGAAAGACGATAGGAATTCACAAGCGCAAAGGCAGCAAAACCATATACTAGCCGAATCCTGTCCAGTTTCTTCACCTCCACGTTGCCCTGGGCGCATTTTACCACAAGCGTCCACGACAGGATGTCCCTTATTTTTAACAGTTTATTGTGTACAACAAAAGATTACATAACAGACAGAAAATAAAATTAAACAATAGGTATTACTTATTTCTTATTGGAAATTTCATCCAGCAAACCTGGGAAAGAGTCATCTTATCGTGCGAGTATTTTTAATAATTGCTCTTAGAGCATCGCGCTTGTACAACATGCGAATCGGACAAACTGCTTATGAATCCACAGTGCCTCTGATTAATTCATCATTTTAAACTCGAGTACTTGCTGCTTGGAACCTCATAGCACTCAATATGCTTCCTCTCGTAATTGGGTAAGTCGTGTTTTGGTGTCATGAGATGCGGTCTAGTTTGCAAACTAGCGTATTCAACACGTGAACCTTCTATTGTTTAAAATTCATCGAATTTCTTGAGTAGCTGTTTAATGCGCCGAATGTAAAGATATAATTATACAGGGGGTGTAACAAAACTGGTGTAGGACCCGTTAAATGGGGGGTCTACTCATCATACTGAACAACTTTCCCCCAAGGGACTCATAGCCAATTCTTGAAAGAAAAACCTCCGGGAGTGCCGACAGAAGGAAGTGACAACTGCGAGTGTTCCTGGTAAGATGTCGGTTACGTTACATGGTTACAGTGCCACGAGTTCAATGATTTTTTCCCATCTCCAATACAGTTTTATAAGTTTTGACCGTGCGAGTGTTCCTGGAAAGGTATCGGTTACGTTAATTTTTTTTATTCACAATTGGTAAGCCCTTGGCATCATCTCACCTGATGGTAAGTAACGATGATGCCGAAGATGAAAGCGGGCTTACCAAGATTCCCCAACGCAATGGAGAACTGGCTATCTTATCTTCATGCCGGAACACATCAATGTTTTTAACACTGATGTTTGGCGACAAGACTTAGATAAGATGGTGGTAGCTAGCCAGGCGGGCTTAGAAAATGCCATACCACCAACCAAACCGAGTCTTACAAGTTGATCCCACCGGGAATCGAACCCTCGACCTCCTGGTGTGTAGCGAATGGACTAACCATTACGCCACGGAGGCGGTTACAGTACATGTTTACAGTGTCGCCAGTTCCATGGTTTTTTAACATCTCAAAAGAAGTTTTCACTTCAAAAATAGGACCCTCCATACAAAAATGCACGAAAGTGGTCGATAAGGTGATCGATTTGTATAAAGAGTAAACATTTTTTTTGCGATTTCAGTTAAGTCATAGAACAAAACTTGTTCAGTATGATGAGTAGAAGCTCCAGTTAACGGGACCCACATCAGTTTGTTACACCCTGTACACTCGTAAATCCACATAAATGTATTGAGTAATCTAATAAGTTAAGTATTCTCTGAGTGGATTAGTGGCGAGTATTGGGGGTAGTTAATTACAGTTGAAATAGGCACAAGTACCTTTAATAGTAGCAAGCAATTTAATTAGAGGACGGAAAGGGAAAAGGAACCATTTAGTTAATAAGAAATTTAAATAAATAATTATATCTCCCTTTTCACTCGATTTTCCGTTTTGCTATGTATTAAAAACTGGTTCACAAAATTAAACTATAATGAAACGGAAAGTTTATTTGTAAGACCAAAGTAAACACAACAAACTATCGCACAAACATTGAAACCCATAAACTTAAATACACAAACCAATATATACACACACACACATACCCACACACACGCATACCCACACAATGACATATGCACACACACGTACCCACACACACACCTACACACTTACATACATACACACACACACATTCCTACACACACATCTACACACTCACACACTCTTACCTACACACACCTACTTACGTATGAGACTATGTAATTTAGGTACTTATGCGTTATTGTCCTTTTGCTGTAATTTTAAGTTTTTTCTTATTTTTTAGGTACCATACAGTTTTTTTTAAATTAATCTAAATTATTTTTCTGTAAGTTTTCATTAATATTATAATCTTATAATGTAACCTGTAATGTAAGTTCTTATTTATCTGTTCAATTTAATGGTGTTCTGGCAATTTTGTTGTGCGTTTACCGGGGGAAGACCCTGTTACCTGTGACACAATTTCTAACTACCACGGGTGACAGGGTTGCCATCAGCTTTTGTAACCACACCTTGAACCAATAAAGATTTTATTTTTATTATTAGAATATAAAACTAGAGCTTCTCTGCTCACTTGGTACGAGGCGAAGTGGCAGGAGTACCTTCAGCGGAAGCACAGTCGGCTGGAGTTCAGTGCGACGGGGAGAGAAAGCGTCGGACTATCCGGGCATTGTCGAGGAGGACTGTTTCCTGCATTGCTGCAATTATTGGTCTGCCTCGGAGTTCCAGCCGCCTTAGGTGACGTTCAAGGTCGCAGAAATTTGCCCGTTTACAGATAGGACTACGGGAATGATTTCGGTGGATTCCACTCGCCACATATCAGTAGCCTCGTGCGCCAGGTCCAGGTACTTGGTCCTTTTTGCGGCATCAGCCTCCACAAGGTTTTTATCGTATGGGATAGTGACATCTTATTATTATCTTATATTCATTATTATTATTATATAGTTTTATTTGCTTTAGTTACTTATTGGATATAATATTATATTGTTATGTTTTCGTATAATATTATTTCTAATAACAATTTAATTGCTAAATATCATGGGAAGCGCGTAGTCCATGTATTGCGAGCTTTCGCTTTTTTTATTGCTTTTTAACACAGCAAAACCTGTCTACACGCTATGTTTGTACGATACTTACATTTTGTGAGTCTTTACAATACATATCCGGAAAATCAAAACAAATTACACTTCAATTCATTTATTGCCGCTTCTTTAAAAAAAATCAAAAGGCCAAATAGAGTTTAATTTTTTTCTGCCCTAGCTCGTATCTCGTTCGTGGATCGGCAACCAATCGGGCGGATACCCGACTTGCCCTGCACGTGACTCGAATGTGTACCGACAGCGCCTGCGAGCTGACCCCCACCAAACGAGCATGATGCGCTTTCTATGGTCCAACAATTTAATTCAACTTATAACCACAAGAGTTGATTAGATTTAGCAACTTTAGGAAAGCATAGTCAATAGATAGTGTAAGGAAATGGAAAAATAATTTTAGTAACTAGATCGGTAGGAGCTATAATTGTTAAACCGACGCGTCTGGAGACGCATTGGCGACGATGAGCTTGTCAAAAGCTCCAAAGACTTGAGCATCACCGCAAAGTCACCTGTCTTTTGGTATTATATCGAATTCACTTCAGAGAGTGTCCGAAAGAACTATACGACCACATTTTCCCAGCTCCATTCCAACTAAGAGAGACGCAGGGAGGGATTCCACACCTATGTATTTGATATTCTGCCTATCTACACGAAGCGTGTCCCTTCCTTATTTATTATGCGGACAGTGATGGAGTGGAACTCCTTGCCAGCGTCTGTGTTTTGCAACTCCTACACTTTGGGGATTTCCAATAAGCATTATTTGAGTTTGCGTGTATCATCCTCGACTGCATCGCGACTTTCCATGAGGTGATATATAGTCGAACAAACTCAAATATTTAATAATATTTTTTTAACAAATTTCAGGAATTAGAATAGTATTTGTGAAACGATACGTCGCAAATTAAATTTGCGTTAATTAGGGTTATTAGTTAGAAATGTTTCAGCCAAATATAATACAAAAAACAAAGAATTTGACAGCACGTGAATTTCAAATCGTTTTTATTCAGAAAACAGTTAAAATATTTTATTCTAAATGCTAGAAGCGTTATCGTTACTGATATGCTACGAGAGACGTAGCTGGCGTAGCATCGTAGCAACTCGATTAAATTTCAATGCCATCTTCAGGAGCTTTAATTCTACACTAACATTTTAACACTTTCGTGTCCAGCACGCTATTGAGCGTGGGTAAACTTTATTCAGCACATATATATTATTTAACCGCCTCCGTAGCTCAGAGGCAAAGTCCACTGGCTTTACACAGGAGGTCGCGGGTTAGATTCCCGGCGGGTTCAATTGTATGACTCGGTTTGGTTGGTGGTAGGGCATTTTCTAAGCCTGCCTGGCTAGCTACCACCATCTTATCTAAGTCTTGCCGCCAAATATCAATGTTGATATCATTGGTGTGTTCCGGCATGAAGATAAGATAGCCAGTTCCCCATTGCGTTGGGGAATCTTGGTAAGCCCGCTTCCATCTTCGGCAACATCGTCACTTACCACCAGGTGAGATGTTGTCAAGGGTTTACCAATTGTGAATAAAAAAAAAATAAAAAAATATAGGTTTTAGAGTTCATTTGTAATGAAACGTATGAAAAACAATTTGTTATGTAATGCTATGCTATAAAACACAAACATTTTTATATGACTATTTTTACAACAATGAAGCTCGATTTTAACTTTATTAAGAATTTAATTCGCAGAAAATCACTACAGAATACAGTCATTCTGTTTTTAACTTTAATTAAAAAGTTATTTCCTTTGTAATTTCATTTCTTTTATTTAACGTTAGTCATCTTAAGTATCTTAATGTTTTGTTTTTAACCGACTTCAAAAAAGGAGGAGGTTTCTGAATTTAATCGTATATATATGTTTGTTCGCGGATAACTTAGTCATTTATACACCGATTTTAATTATTCTTTTTTTGCTGGAAACCAGGATCTGATGATGGCATCCCAGAGAAATCGAGGGGAACCTGCTTTCCTGTTTGAAGTCGGGTTTTTTTTGTTCAAAAATATACCTTTACTGAACTAATGGAGGAGCGAGATCCTCTAACACAGGTACTTGCGTACCTAAAAGGAGGTCAAAGCCATGCAATCTGTAATATCTTTGGTTACAATAAAAGTTTTTTTTAATTTTATTTTAATTTTATGCTAATTTTATTGCTTTTCTAAGCCGTAAGTCGCATTGTAAATATCTATGTCCCGTACGGTCAGACAAAAGCACGCAAAAACCCGTTTGTGTACGTAAACTCGACTGTGCATAAATCAAACAGATTGGGGTCCGACGTCCGAACGAATCTGCTATCGATGTACTGACTATTAAATGCAGATCAGTTTTTACCAAACGTACAAAAATAAACAGCCAAGTGCGAGTCGAAATAGCACTTCGAGGGTTCCGTGCCACCACACCCCTTAACAATGGTTGATTATAAATGTGAAAGTTTGTATGTATGGATGGATGTTTGTTACTCTTTCACGCTTCAACCACTGGACGGCTGGGGATGAAACTTGGCACACATATAGGTTAGGTCCTGGATTAACATATAGGTTACTTATTATCCCGATTTCTTAAGTTGTTCCCGTGGGATAGCTATTAACTCTCTCTTCTTTGTTAATTTATGTCACGTCGCAAGGAAGCGAAAGCCCATTTCACCCATGTATGGTCGAAGATGATATCTGTTAACATTACAAACAAGAGATAAGCGACAAAAAAAAACTTTTTTTTTATTTACATCACTCTTTACCGCGAATAAGACTCACACTTTGCCGGTTTTTTATTATTTTTTGTTGTTTTTCAAAATTATATTATCGTTTTTACGAAAGAGCAAAAAATACCCCTAAAATAAACACGTTTATTATACCCCCTTATTTTTGACTTTTTATTTATTTTATTTTATATCAGCTCATATACGTCCCCACCGAGGGGCTCGAGCCTACCCTGAATCAGGGCGATTAGGCCTTAGTCGACCACGCGGGCCCAGTGCGGGTTGGTCGACTTCACACACAACCTTCGAGTTTCTTCGCAGGCGTGTGCAGGTTTCCTCACGATGTTTTCCTTCACCGTTAAAGCAATCGGTAATTACATGTACGTAAGTTTTTGAAAAACTCATTGGTACATTGGCCGTCCAGATTTGAACCCGGTACCTCTGGTTAGATGGACCGAGTCGTTACCGGTTGAGCCACCGACGCTTTTTATTATTTTTTACTATTTACTGTTATAGTGACATTACAAGAACACACTCTGAAAATGTCAACTGTCTACCTGTTACGATTCATGAAATACAGCCCGCTGACTGACGGACAGACAGCGGAGGCTTAGCAATAGGGTCCCGTTGGTCACCCTTTGGGTGTAGGGAACCCTTAAAAGGAAAGCTATGATACTTTTGTGAATAAGAAGGTTAAGTTAGGCAGAGCTTGGAGCTTGGAATCAGGGAGGTATCTATCAATATTTGTATTTTGAAGTTAACATTTGGTTAAAAATTTTGTTTTTCTTTGCCTTTACTTAATACCAATAACTAAACAAGATAAGATAAGATAAATACTCTTTATTGTACACACTAGTTAAAAAAATAAAATATAAACAAATTATAAAAACTTGAAAAAACTTAACCCAAAAAAATATACAAAAAACAAACACAATATAAAAAAAGAAACCTATATAAGTACTATAGCGATACCATTTGGGCGGTCTTATCGCTCAAAGCGATTTCTTCCAGACAACCCGGTTAAGTTTAACTATCCCTCTAAAATCTTGATGAATTCTTAGAATATAACTCCTACTGGCCAGAATATCGTAATCAGACACAGCGCCTGTTTCGGCAAAATCAGACCTCGGTCAATAACTATCCATCAATATTTGTATTTTGAAGTTCATCACATCGGCTCATATACGTCCCCACCGAGGGGCTCGAACGTACCCTGAATTAGGGCGATCGGGCTTTAGACGACCACGCGCGCCCAGTGCGGGTTGGTCGACTTCACACACAACCTTCGAGTTTCTTCCCAGGCGTGTGCAGGTTTCCTCACGACGTTTTACTTCACCTTAAGAGCGTCGGATAAACGTACACATATGAAATCGAAATTCGAAAACACATTGGTACGTGGCAGGATTCGAACCACGACATCCCGGACAGGAGGTAGCGGCCCTTGCCATTGCGTCACCGACGCTCAATTTTGAAGTTAACATTTGGTTAAAAACTTTTGTTTTCCTTTTCTTTTACCTAAAAGTCCTAAACCCAGTAACTACACAAATTTAACTATTCCTCTTAAATCTTGATTAATTCACAGAATATAACTCCTACTGGCCAGAATATCGTAATCAGACACAGCGCCTGTTTCGGCAAAGCCAGACCTCCGCCACACCCTGGACACTTCATACAACGCGCCCGTCATTCCTTTTTTGAAATGTCATTTCAAAAAAGGAATGACGGAACAAACAAAATGGAGGCGAAATCCTATACGTTCGACAACCAAACTGTAACCAATCTGTATCAATCTGGGTGACGAGGGGGTGAGGTCGCAATCTAGAGAGCGACAAGGAGTGTCCTGTATGTTAGTACTAATACATATATATACTTTGCCTCCGCCGTCCCCACTCGCACAGCGGCGTAACAAATTTTCCGGGTTCTTTAACGGGATTCATTCATAACTCACGGCCGAGTGGAGCCTTCGAATATTCCAGAGGCCCGAACTCCGCCCCCATAAATTCCACGCGTCGGGCTGCCAAATTAGGCGCGAGAAACGGCGACTTATTCCCCCCATTACGCCGCCGCCGCCGCCGCCGCGCCACTTCCAACGAAAGTTACCACGTGCTGTCACAGGTGGTATGCAAGTAAATTATATTACAAAATAATATTACACTTTAGGAGAATAACACTCATAGCGAATGTTGCCAGTTACAGAAACGCTGGAGGTAAATTCAATATAAGTAACTAATCCGGGTCCTACCACAGAGCAGAACCAATAGGTTACTATCAATTACTCCGCGATATCTAGTTGCGTACTGATGACAGCGCCCCAAGTGTTCAGTAGACTAAAACTAAAATCTGTGACGTCAGGACTCAGTTGGTGGCTTCAGTGCTCAGTTGCTTAAGGCACTTCTTCTATTAGTTCTGCTCTGTGGGTCCTACTTGCTGCAAAGATTGTCTATTGCCATCCTGAGCGGCAAAGCGATGTGTGATTGCGGCTGGTTAGACTCGGGGTTTCGGTTTTTATTAATATTTTTATTGTTAGGTTAGGTTAATTATGTTAGGTTTATAACCACCTCCGTAGCTCAGAGGCAAGGTTCACTGGCTTTACACAGGAGGTCGTGGGTTCGATTCCCGGCGGAGTCAATTGTAAGACTCGGTTTGGTTGGTGGTAGGGCATTTTCTAAGCTCGCCTGGCTAGCTACCACCATCTTATCTAAGTCTTGCCGCCAAATATCAATGTTGATATCATTGATGTGTTCCGGCATGAAGATAAGATAGCCAATAGTTCTCCACTGCGTTGGGAAATCTTGGTAAGCCCGCTTCCATCTTCGGCAACTTACTACCAGGTGAGATGTTGTCAAGGGTTTACCAATTGCGAATAAAAAAAAAGGTTTAAAATTAGATTTTTTATGATTAGGGTTAGACATTGGCTTAATATATATTGTAAGGTGCAGTATTGTGAATAGGCAAGTGCGCGAGTTCGAGGATCAGCGTAAAGCTGACCTTGATAGCAAACGCGACCAGCTAAAGGCCCGACCACCTGCGACCATTTCATACAATTACGAGGGTGGCATACTTAAATGCCCTCATTGCGCGAGGAGTTTCGCTGCCAAGATTGGCTACATATCACTAGGAGTCAAAGTGGTCGCCATGACCATAATCGGTTGGATAGATCATCATCATCACTAAACTACTTATAGCAAATAAAGTTTTTACATACTAATTCGATTAATTAGGTTTACAGACATTATGACGCTTTCAACGCCAATTGCGATTGAATAAACACGCTAAAAAACCGACTTCTATCGCAACAACTTATAACAACAAACCAAATTATTTTTGGTTTTTGTTACTTTTATAATAAAGTATTGGAATGATTTTGATAAAATTTGTATGGGACCACACGGGAAGCACTAGTTTGCATTTGCAAATAAAAAAATAATCATCAAAATCGGTTCACCTAGTGAAAAGTTCTGAGGTAGCAAACATAAAAAAAACAGTTGAATTGAGAACCTCCTCCTTTTTGGAAGTCGGTTGAAAATTACTCTCTCTCTCTCTCTTATCGTGTGGCACAACTAACCATGCTATCCAAGGGATAGAAGGCGGTTTCCCGGTGTTGCACTCAGGATTACCCGCGGATACGTGCAGGGCTTTTCGATTTAGACCTACGGACGTGTGCAACGCGACCTTCATGCACATCTGGAATCAGATGTGCAGGTTTCCTCACGATGTTTTTTCTTAGCGTTAAAGCAATCGGTAAGTATATGTACGTAAGTTTCAGAAACTCAATGGTATATTGGCCGTTCGGATTTGATCCTGGGATGTCTGGTTAGGAGGACCGAGTCGTTACCGATTAAGCCACCGACGCTTTTTTTGAAAACCGGCCAAGTGCGAGTCAGAACCGCACACATAGGGTTCCGTACCATCATACTAGATCGCGCTAGTACAAAGGGTTCAGTACCATCATACTAGATGGCGCTAGTTTTTTCACGTTAAAAAAGCACGTTTTTTGTTAGAAGACCCCTTTTATTTTTTTCACTTTTTCTAATGTTTAGTATTTGTTGTTATAGTTATATAGCGGCAACAGATATACATTACATGTGCTCAACTGTCTAGCTATCACGGTTCATGAAATACAGCCTGGTGACAAACGGACAGACAGACAGACGGACGGACAGCGAATTCTTAGTAATATAGGGTCCCGTTTTTACCCTTTGGGTACGAAACCCTAAAAATTACTTTTTCCAAGACTTAAAACACAGTTGCATTTTCTTCGAAGTTAAACTAAATAATATAACACTGAGTAAATTAGTTAATAAATAAATAATTCTGAGGAGTTTATGACCAGAGATTCTCCGAAAATTGTTGAAAAGTGTTGTTTTTTGTCTGCTCATTTCAAAGAAGATAGATAGATAGATAACACGTCACTGCAATCACACACATATTATTACAATCATACATAATATAAAACAAAACATAACAAATTAAAAAGAGCAAAAAATAATAATAATACAAAAACATATGTGTGTTGCAGTAGTACAAAAGAAAATACAATAAAAGCAATTGTAATTTTGACGATCAATATTATTCTCATTTTTGTTTTTATTTGTATTCCATGAACTACGTGAATACTATGGTAGACCATGTGAATTTTAATTTCTCTGCTGTAAAGCAATGTTTACCAGTACATAATCTTATCACAGAATTTTCTTTCTTAGCGACACATATAGTAGTATAGTTAGCGAAACGTGTTAGTACCAACAATCAAATAAACTTTCGCTCAATTTGCTTTAATATGTAACCCATTATAATAATTGCCAACAGTTTGGGAGTTGGGGCTTCAACCGTTGGGGCTTCAACCGTTGTTGGGGCTTCTCTGGGTTGTCCAGTGAGACGAACCTCCTTAAGGGTCCCCGGGAGGCTCGAGTTTCCATACAAACGTAGTTCCGCTTTAATACAAAAACTACATGCGAAACATACTAAATCCAAACTTTGCGAATATATTGAGTAGACATATATCGATGTTTGTAATTAATTTTCGATGTACTAATATAAAATCTAAAAAAAAAAGAGAAGATTCAAACTTTTAGTACCAAACTAATTTAAGCCTTCGTCAAAGTATATACAAGTATATTAGTACTAACATACAGTATGGACACTCCCTGCCGCTCTCTAGATTGCGACCTCACCCCCTCGTCACCCAGATTGATACAGATTGGTTACAGTTTGGTTGTCGAACGTATAGGATTTCGCCGCCATTTTATGTGTTCCGTCATTCCTTTTTTGAAATGTCATTTCTCGCCCGTTGTATGAAGTGTCCGGGGTGTGCCTTTGTTTAGTTAAGTATGTTTCAATTTACTAAGACGAAAACTAATTACAAACATCGATATATGTCTACTCAATATTATATTTGCAAAGTTTGGATTCAATCCGGCATGTAGTTTTTGTATTAAAGCGTAACTACGTTTGTATGTAAACTCGAGCCTCCTGGGGACTCTTAAGCATAATATCCTTTATGTACATACGATTTACCCTTTATGGGTAAATTTGGAGCTCTTTTACTTTTCTCTCTACTAATCCAGGATATTTAAAAGTATATTAAAAGTTTAGGGGTAGATAGAAAGAATACAGAATGAAAAATACTTAGTTTGCTACTAAGGTTCGATATTTTACTAATTTCACTTATATACTTAATTCATTTTGTCCTACGAGCTATGTGCCCTGCCCACTGCCACTTCAGTTTAGCGATTCTGTGAGCTAGCTATGTCGGTTACTTTGGTTCTCCTGCGGATCTCCTCGTTTCTGATTCGATCAAGCAGAGTAACTCCGAGCATAGCACGCTCCATTGCACTTTGGGTGACCTTGAGCCTTTTTATGTGGCCCATAGTAAGCGACCATGTCTCAGTTCCGTTCGTCATCACTGACAACACACACTGGTCAAAGACCTTAGTCTTGAGACACTGCGATATTTGGGACGTGAAGAAGCTTAAGCTTAAGAAGAACAGATGGCCGATGGGGTAGTAAAGTTCTCGAGTGGAACGTAGCGTAGGCAGGCCTCCCACGCGGTGGACCGACGACCTGGTGAAGATCGGAGGAAGCCGATGGATGCGGGCAGCGCAACACCGGTCGTCGTGGAAATCCTTAGGGGAGGCCTTTGTGGACGATTTTCGGCTGATATGGTGATGACTTAATTCATTTTATAAAGTAAATGTGTGTGTGTAGATATAAAACGAATCTCTTCTGAACCAAACAACATAATTTCGCCGAAATGCACTATCAACAAATCGATGTTAATATTGCTGGTCGTAATCAATGAGTACATTTAAAGCAACCCTACAATAGGAGTGGTCGAAAATACCCGGTCATTTTGCGTGCGCAATCCTCACGGAGCGTTGGTTGAATTTAATTTTATCTCGAATAACCCTCTTGCGGTAATATTTCATGGACATTGCCCCGCGCTGTGTTGGGATCGGAGAGCTACATATAAATGTATTTTCATATTTATAAAGTTTTAGAAATAAGGATGGACTTCTTCACTTTTATGTACTTATATTAAATTCTTAATATTAATGTGTCTATCTGTATCTTACTCTTTTACGCTACAACTACTGAACTGATTTGACTAACTCGGTGGCTCAGTGGTTAGTGCTTTTGACTGCTGATCCGAGAGTTGTGGGTTCGATCCCCACCCATGGCAAGCATTTGTGTGATGAGCAGATTTGTTTGCTCTGTCTCTGAGTGTTAAATATCTATATATGTATGTATTTAAACGTATACAAGTATTTATATCAGTCTCTGGTTCCCATAACACAGGTAATCCTATTTTGGGGCCAGATGACCGTGTGTGATTTGTCCCAGAATATTTCTATTTCTAATTTCGCAGAAATTTGGCATAGAAATAAATTAAAGAATGCTATTCCTTCATAAAGAGGCTTCGTACGCGAGGAGGCGTCGCACGCTAGCTCACTGAGAGTGCGACACGATGAGAGTGAGGTTAGAAAGAGAAGGCACCTGTACCACCTAGTGTAGGTACGAGTATTAATTCTTATTTCATAGGATTGGCTAAAGAAAAAGATAGAGAACAACATAGTCGGTGGCGCAACGGCAAGGGCCGCTACCTCCAATCCGGGAAGTCGTGGTTCGAGTACTGCCACGTACCAATGTATTTTCGAATTTCGATCTCACATGTACGTTCATCCGACGCTCTTACGGTGAAGGAAAACATCGTGAGAAAACCTGCACACCTATGCAAAGAAACTCGAAGGTCGAGTGTGAAGTTGACCAACCCGCACTGGGCCCGCGTGGTCGACTAAGGCCCGAGGTAGGCTCCAGCCCCTCGGTGGGGACGTATTTATGAGGTGATGTGATGATAGGATTCATTGCTTCCAAAGGATCGGGTGAACGCTCATATCTACGCATCGCATACCTTCGAATACAATCGTAATAAAAACGATATCCATGCGTGTGAAGCCGCGGGAAAAGCTACTGTGTCATGTTTACATAGATAACACATTCAACTAATAACTGCATCATTTCAAAGGTTGAGGAAAAGTATATATCTTAGTACTAACATACAGTATGGATATTCTGCCCTCTCTAGATTGCGACCTCACCCCCTCGTTACCCAGGTTGATACAGATTGGTTACAGTTTGGTTGTCGAATGTATAGGATTTCGCCGCCGTTTCGTTTGTTCCGTCATTAGTTTTATGAAATGTCATTTCTGGCTCGTTGTATGAAGTGTCCAGGGTGTGGTTGAGGTCACGAAAACTTGTGTTTACTGGTATTGTAAGCTTCTGGCTAACCCTGTACACTTCATACAAAGAGCCAGAAAAGACATTTCAAAAAAGGAATGACGCAACAAACAAGATGGCGGCGAAATCCTATACGTTCGACAACCAAACTGTAACCAATCTGTATCAATCTGGGTGACGAGGGGGTGAGGTCGCAATCTAGAGAGCGGCAGGGTGTGTCCATACTGTATAGTGCGTGCCACTAAAGATGAGACTTAAAATACCACGTAAACTTTAAAAATACAAAGTAGGAATATGGTTTACGAAGTGTACACCTATATGTCAAAAGAAGCAAAGGATTATGGATAATTATTTCGTACACTTTCTACTTTGTCTTTTTAATGTTTTACGTGGTGTTTCAAGTCTCATCTTTAGTGGCACGCATTATATGTTAGTACTAATATACCTGGGACAAACAGTTTAGTTAGGTAGGTCCAACTTCGAGAAAGAGATCAGTCGTCAATCTCGGCTGGGCAGTGTTCGGGAAGCTTCGCAATATCTTTACGTTCTAAATACCGCAATGTCTTAAGACCATGGTCTTCGACCAGTGTGTGTTGCCAGTGATGAAATACGGAACTGAGACATGGTCGCTTACTATGGGCCTCACAAATAGGCTCAAGATCATCCAAAGGGCAATGGAGCGTGCTATGCTCGGAGTTTCTCTACGTGATCGAATCAAAAACGAGGAGATCCGTAGGAGAACCAAAGTAACCGACATCTCTCAGAATTGCTAAACTTAAGTGTCAGTGGGCGGGGAACATTGCTCGTAGAACAGATCGCCGTTGGGGTAGTAAAGTTCTCGAGTGGCGACCACGCACCGGAAAGCGTAGTGTAGGCAGGCCTCCCACTCGGTGGACCGATGACCTGGTGAAGGTCGCGGGAAGCCGCTGGATGCGGGCAGCGCAGGACCGGTCGTCGTGGAGATCCTTGGGGGAGGCCTATGTCCAGCAGTGGACTTCCTTCAGCTGATATGATGATGATGATGATGACTAATATATTATATACTTTGCCACTGGCGTATATTCAAACAATTCTGACGTCACCGAGCGAAAAACGCGGTTTGTCAGTGGAACGGCAATATAATTAATTCAATCGGCCCAACTTAACATTCAGGTTCAGCAACGTTTGTTCTATTGATGTCGGGGTACAAGAGACTCCAAGGGTTTGTTCACGAGACCACGTTCAATGTGAAAATGTGTTTGTTTGTCACCTTTTCACGTCTTAACACCTCGACCAATCTTGATGAAATTTGGCATGCAGGTAGCCTGGGTTACTGGAAAGGACGTAGGCTACTTTTTATTCCGTGAAAATAGCGTAGTCCGATACGGTTCAGGAGGGAGTTGAAAAAATACTCTTTTTTTGGTTAATTTCTTTAAAATCAATAGAATTGTGATTTTTTTCAAAAAGACAGTTGAGGAGGTGGGAAATTACATAACTTACTAATGAGCATATTCTGACATAGTTCCCGAGGGATCTGGGGAAACCCACGTCAGCGTCACAACGGAACAACGGATTGAAGTGACTGCTATATATATAGACTGCTAATCAGAATAGCCCGATATAGTTCCTCTGGGATCTGGAGAAAACTAATGTCCTTGCTCGCGCTCGTGAATGCATCACTCACCCTCAAACACAGTCATAAAAACGATGTCCACGCGGGCGAATCCGCGTGCAAAAGCTAGCACTTTGTAATAAAAACTCCTTCACTCTCCTCTGGCGATACTATCGATCTTTGCCAATGAATGGTTTATTCACCATCCGCACAAACGACGCTCTCCAATATAAAATTTCCAACCGATTTTCCCTTTTATGTTTGCACGCAAAATTATAAATGATAAATGAATGTTGAGTTGAGGAAAATTTTGTTAATTTTACAAATAAATTGCCCGTTTTATCGCAATTTCGGCAGGGCTTGAAGCACTTTTGGCATCAGCGACGGGTGGTGGTACCCAAACAACGAATTGGACATATTGCTAACTAATTTAATTTCTATAGCTTATTTTTCCATTTTTAATCGACTTCAAAAAAGGAGGTTTCTTAATTCGACTACACTTAATTCGACATATATATTTATGTGTGTTCGCGGATATCTTCGTCGGTTATGAACCGATTTTGATGATTCATTTTTTGTTGGAAAGGAGATATCACAAGGGTGGTACCATAATAAGTAAAACAAGGTTCTGATGATGGCATCCCAGAGAAATCGAGGGGAACCTTAGATTCCTGTATTTTAACACTTGGTTACCTACGTCATTCTTTTATCCTAATTAAACTAAAGTTTAATTTAGACTGTATTACCCCAAAAAAAAAAATCGAAATGGATGTATAGAGGTCATAGAAGAATCTGTAGTAACGGTGTGATCCTACTCTTCGATCTCCACCAGGCGAGGTGGTACGCTTGAGGTCCAGCCGTGGAAAAACCGTTGATGGTTGGTACTTTATTTATACTCATTGCTGAAGAAATGTTAATAGCGCGTTTTAGGTATCGTATTTCTTTTGTCCTCTCGTCGCTTGTGTTAAGGTTCAGTGGCGGGTTACTGCAGTTGCCGCCACAAATTTAAATTATGGTAAAACAAGATCTGAATAACAAAAAAAAAACCACCCTAAAGATATAATGTCTCACTTTTTTTTAGTTTAGTTTTAGGTGTGAAAGGTTTTTAAAGTTTTAGCTCAAGTGGAATCGCAGCCTTATCGCAGCGATTGCACCGCGAAGACGACACGACGATCAATTACTCCGGCAAGCACCGTACAGCCCCCTGTTTTTAACGAGCCGTCTTGAGGCGTCTTGAGGCGCCCTTTATTTTACCTTTTATTTTTATTGAGCACTAACTTTTGTTTCTCTTGACACTCGTGAAACCGAAGTTTCGAGAAAGGCTCACTGAAGATGATCCGGGATTTGAAGAAGGTATGAGTATTCAGAGGCCCAATGATATTGATATCGACCAAGGAGTGGAATTGCTGTCTGTATTGCCCGGTTCGTATAATTTAGGAATCTTCAAGACGAGAGTGAATAGTGTGACAAAATAAATGTAACTTGGGAATTTGCCACATATGACACGTAAAATTTAGAGGTTCAGGCCTAAACGGAGTTTTGAAGAAAAAATATCATGGGGTAAATTAGAATATATTTTTAACAAAATAAAAACAAGCAATAAAATTTAAGTAAATTTAACTGAAGTTTCTTAGGTAAAACATAAAATTTAAATGTTAAATAATTTAGTTAAATGGCGGTCAGACAACGATCGTCGCTTTCCCAGTATCCAAATAAGTTATCAACTATATATTATAATTTATCAATTATCCTTATAACTTCGGGGGTACACAGAACAGTTGCCAATTAAAAAAACTAAAACATCTAAAGAACACAGGTAAGACATTTTAGAGGAGAACTCCGCACAGCAATAAAGTAAAGAAAAATAAAGGACTTCCCTCTATGCAGCTGGTACTGCGCCTGGCGTTGTATGGCGAATTCAACATGTATTTGGTAGTGTGGTTGCTGTGTCCCAGGTCAAAACAATATTCTGCGGCTATCTCCTGAAGTATTTGGAAGCACGGGAGCGGCAAACCCGCGCGTACGGAAAACCCTACAAAATAATAGTACATGAAGCTCGCACCAGCACCAACCAAAAACGCACCATGGTTTCCGAATATAAATTACTTACCTCCGATTAACAATTAGGAGGGCTTTGTTTCCAGAAAAACCTTTTATATAAACTTTGATAACCATTTTAGCTAAATCGTGATCTAAACTGTAGAAAAATAAAACAACAATCGCAAATACCCAAATTAAATAAAACTTGCAAAAATAGGCTTGGCCATCAGTCAATCAGAATAAATTTTGTTTTACACTTGTCAAAAAGTCACAAATATTTTCAAATTAAATTTCCATAGAGGAACAAAATCAAAAGAGAATTTAATTATGAAACGCAAGAAAGGAGATCGGCTTGAAGCGATACTTTGCGCTTCAATAGGTACTATTTAAGCTTGCGTGTTACATCCTCGGTTACATCAACACTTACCATCAGGTGA
Organism: Coleophora flavipennella; assembly: GCA_947284805.1. NCBI lineage: Eukaryota > Metazoa > Arthropoda > Insecta > Lepidoptera > Coleophoridae > Coleophora > Coleophora flavipennella. The sequence goes on from OX369273.1 coordinate 2,916,928, forward strand.
GGTGCATCAAAACAAACTAAAAATTTTTATAATAAAAATAGGTATCAAAGAGAAGAGTGGCTGCATTTCTTAACCGACTTAAAAAAGGAGGAGGTTTCTCAATTCGACCGTAAATTAATTCGACATAAATTATATGTGTGTTCGCGGATAACTTCGTCGTTTATGAACCAATTTTGATGATTCCTTTTTTGTTGGAGAGGAGATATCCCAAGAGTGGAGGATCTGATGATGACATCCCAGAGAAATCGAGGGGAACCTCAGTTTCCTGTTTGAAGTCGGTGTTTTTTTGTTCAAAATTATTAAAGATCAGATTAATTTTAAAATTTTGGGACCCAAGGTGTATGGGAATGGGAAACCTGTAGAAAAAGTTTTTGGGTTAACTAAAATTAAATGGTTCATAGTTCAAATTTAAATAAATTAAACAAACATGAATAAATATAGTACGTGAAAGATATTTAGGGCTATAACATGCATAATGTCGACAAAGAGCACATTTCGCTTGCCAAAACAGAATGTTCTTAGAGAAGGTATAATGCCGTGTCGTCAAGTAAATGACACCAATTACGCCGCGGTACAAGTTACAGAAGACAGCAATTTCGGAACCGGTTCCATGAACTTAGCAAGTACAAGCGGGTCACCTCGTCTCACCTCCAAAATGTTACATCCAGATGAGCATTTTCATGCTGAAAATTGTTTTAAAAATATCTGTAATTATTTATTGTAGGTGATTGCGTTAGTTGCTACGCCCGAAAAATATGCAACGCTGCTACGTCTCAGAAACCAGCGTTACATTTTTTATAGACGTACCGCACCGAAGAATATACAATACAATACAATAATCTTGTTTGAATCACAACATAATAAAAGAAGAAAACAAAGTAGAAGAAGTATTATATAATAAGCGGCCTTATTGCTAGGTAGGTAGCAATTTCTTCCGTCGAGAGAAAGAGAGCGTCGGTGGCGCAACGGTAAGGGCCGCTACCTCCTATCCGGGAAGTTGTGGTTCGAGTCCTGCCACGTACCAATGTGTTTTCGAATTTCGATCTCATATGTACGTTTATTCGAAGCTTTTACGGTGAAGGAAAACATCGTGAGGAAACCTGCACACATCTGCGAAGAAATTCGAAGTTTGTGTGTGAAGTTGACCAACCCGCACTGGCCCGATCGCCCTAATTCAGGGTAGGCTCGAGCCCCTCGGTGGGGACGTATACTTAAATCGAAATACCTTTCCATTTGTGAATTACTCGAATAAAACCAATTATACGTTACTGCCGTTCTTGCCAACGCAATGATGTTTTATCGGAAAAAGCTCTATACCTAAACGAGAAAAAAAGAACGCCTGCATTCCAAATGCCAACACATGCGTATGAAAAGTGTCCGAAAATATTCGAACATTTCGCATTCCGGAACGCGACGGACAATGAAACGGGGGGGGGGGGGGGGGGGGCAGAAATAGGGACCGAGAAATTATCTAGTGGAGGGAACGCAGATCAATTACCACAACCACACCCTGGACACTTCATACAACGGGCCAGAAATTACATTTCAAAAAAGGAATGACGGAACAAACAAAACCGTGGCGAAATCCTCAATCTGTATCAATCTGGGTGACGAGGGGGTGAGGTCGCAATATAGAGTGCGGTAGGGTGTGTCCATACTGTATGTTAGTACTAATATATATACTTTGGCTTAGGTAAGATCGCAAACATTTTCTTTGCCACAACAGTGCCGGATTCCAACTACTTGGTGCTAAACACGTAACACAATGAGCCATGCATCGTGGGTCAGGGAGAGGAACGTACAAGTCAAATGAGTGAAAATGTAGTTACAACCACATAAATCGGCATTATACCCATTTATGTGTTTACAACTTTATTTAACCTATAGCTCTGTTCCTCTTGCTACATATAAAGGAGCCTTTATCTATGGGCCCTGATATGCCAATACTAATGAGGTTCTATTTTACAAAAGAAAAGAGTAGCAAGAGGACATATAAAGTGAATCCGAAAAGGGATTTAATTTTTTTTCTATGGAGACTGGCATAGTACCAGGTCCACCATTTTCAAAATAGCTTCTCGAAACTAAACAAGTATTCGATAGGACATAGCAGAAGGTTCTTATGTAGGGTAGGGTAGATTAGGGTAGTGTAACGGTATTTTAACCGCCTCCGTAGCTCAGAGGCAAAAGTTCACTGGCTTTACACAAGAGGTCGCGGGTTCGATTCCCGGCGGGGTCAATTGTAAGACTCGGTTTGGTTGGTGGTAGGGCATTTTCTAAGCCCGTCTGGCTAGCTACCACCATCTTATCTAAGTCTTGCCGCCAAATATCAATGTTAACAATATTGATGTGTTCCGGCTTGAAGATAAGATAGCCAGTTCCCCCATTGCGTTGGGAAATATTGGTAAGCCCGCTTCCATATTCGGCAACATCGTCACTTACCACCAGGTGAGATGTTGTCAAGGGTTTACCAATTGTGAATAAAAAAAAAAGTGTAGTTCAGTGTAGTGTAGTGTAGTGTAGTGCAGTGTAGTGCAGTGTAGTGTTGTGTAGGGTAGGGTAGGGTAGTGTAGTGTAGTGTAGTGTAGTGTAGTGTAAGGTGGTACGAAGTTCGCCGGAAATACTAGTAGAGCAATAAAACTTAAAATTTATCAAAATTTCCTAAGAGGCAAGTTACGGAAACAACTAAACATAAAAAAATATAATAAAATAATGTCGTGTCATTCTGCAATTTCGTGTTCAATTATCTGCTCTTTAAGACCATTTATGACATTATGCTAAATATGTTTCTATGTTTGTGTGCATTTTAAATTTATTTTATAGTGTGATGCAATTTCAAATATTAAAAAATGGTCCATGCTAATAACTTTTTTAAAAACCTTTCCGATTTCGTTAAGGTTCCAAAGTTAAATCGTTTTATAGATAGTGTTGAAAATTTGAGCCACGGTTCCCCTCATACCTAAATTCGGCACTGATTACTGAGGCTCGTTGCCCCTTATTCCTAAATTCGGCACTAGTTACTGAGGCACGCTGCCCATGCCTACATTCTGCACTGGTTACTGAGGCACGGTGCCCCTTATACCTTGATTCGTCACTGGTTACTGAGGAACGGTGGCCCTTATACCTTGATTCGTCACTGGTTACTGAGGCACGGTGGCCCTTATACTTAAATTCGGCCCTGGTTACTGAGGCACGGTGGCCCTTATACCTTGATTCGTCACTGGTTACTGAGACATGATGGCCCTTATACCTAAATTTGGCACTGGTTACTAAGTCACGGTGGCCCTTATTTCTAAAATCGGCACTGGTTACTAAGGCACGGTGCCCCTTATACCTAAAATTGGCACTGGTTACTGAGGCACGGTGCCCCTTATACCTAAAATTGGCACTGGTTACTGAGGCACGGTGCCCTTATACCTAAATTCGGCAATGGTTACTGAGGCACGGTGCCCTTATACCTAAAATTGGCACTGGTTACTGAGGCACGGTGCCCTTATACCTAAATTCGGCACTGGTTACTGAGACACGGTGGCCCTTACACCTAAAATTGGCACTGGTTACTGAGGCACGGTGCCCTTATACCTAAATTCGGCACTGGTTACTGAGACACGGTGGCCCTTATACCTAAATTCGGCACTGGTTATTTAGGCACGGTGCCCCTTATACCTAAAATTGGCACTGGTTACTGAGGCACGGTGCCTTTATACCTAAATTCGGCACTGGTTTCTGAGGCACGGTGCCCCTTATACCTGAATTCGGCACTGGACACTGAGGCGCGGTGCCCCTTATACCTAAATTCGGCACTTGTTACAGGGTGAAAGGAATTAGGTTTAAGGAAGGAGAAGATTTGTTGCGACCATTTTAAAGCCCATTCCGTTGCGGTCGCGTTAGCTTTAGCGGGGAAAGAAATGGTAATTGATAATCGTAATTACTTTTTGTCTTAAAATCACATTTGGATTGCTATGATTTTAGAATTTAGAGGACAAGAAAAGTAAGGAATTTCATATTTCACAGATAATATGGATGCTACGGTAACTGTACGGAATGAAGCATATACCTATATCAGATAAGGAATAAGAAACTCATCTAACAATGCAACAAAACAAGAAATCTCACATCACGCTGATCAGTGAAAATGTTAAATGACATGAAAGGATAACACAAATGTTAAATTACATGACAGGATAAAACAAATGTTAAATTTCATGACAGGATATCACAAATGTTGAATGACATGACAGGATAACACAAATGTTAAATTGCATGACCGGATAACACAAATGTTATATTACATGACAGGATAACACAAATGTTAAATTACATGACAGGATAAAACAAATGTTAAATTACATGACAGGATAACACAAATGTTTAATTTAATGACAGGATATCACAATGTTAAATTACAGGACAGGGTAATACAAATGTTTAATTTAATGACAGGATATCACAAATGTTAAATTACATGACCGGATAACACAAATGTTATATTACATGACAGGATAACACAAATGTTAAATTACATGACAGGATAACACAAATGTTAAATTACATGACAGGATAAAACAAAAGTTTAATTTAATGACAGGATATCACAAATGTTAAATTACAGGACAGGATAACACAAATGGTAAATTACACGACAGGGTTTCATTCCAATACTAACATTGAATGCATCAAAAATAAATTATGAACGATTGTTATGGTAAACTAAATCAAATTAAAATTTTAAAAGCCTTTCCCGTCCTTTAAATTCTTATAACACCCAGTAAGGTTGGCTGCAAGAGATCTATTATAGAGATAATTCCACCTTTGTATACGTCCATTCTTAGTGTTTTTCATGTAATTATTTGTGTGCAATAAAGAATATATCTATATTATATAAAATTATCGTGTCACAGTGTTAGTTGCTATGCTCGGAGTTTCTCTGCGTGATCGAATCAGAAACGAGGAGATCCGCAGGAGAACTAAAGTAACCGACATAGCTCACAGAATCGCTAAACTGAAGTGGCAGTGGGCAGGGCACATAGCTCGTAGAACAGATGGCCGATGGGGCAGTAAAGTTCTCGAGTGGCGACCGCGCACCGGACGACGTAGCGTAGGCAGGCCTCCCACGCGGTGGACCGATGACCTGGTGAAGGTCGCGGGAAGCCGATGGATGCGGGCAGCGCAGGACCGGTCGTCGTGGAAATCTTGGGGGAGGCCTTTGTCCAGCAGTGGACGATTTGCGGCTGATATGATGATGATGATGAGTGTTAGTTGCCATACTACTCTGACACGGCTGGAAATTTCTATGACATTTTCTGTGTATATTCGGAAGATCTGAGAATAAGTATAGAAGATTTTCACCGGGATCTGAGTGGGCAAAGCCGCGGAAAACAGCTAGTATACTTATATAAAAGTAGTACATAAATGACGCTGAAAAACTATGACGTCACTTTTAGGTATTCCGAACATTTCTAGAACAAAATGTCGTTTGCATGACTGATAATAAAAATTTACTCAAATGCCTATAGCGGTCTTTGTTCCTATAATACCTGTTTATAAAATTAATCAATACGAAATGAACAGTAAAATTACAGAGATTACTTGAACCGGAAAACCAGTACTAATTACGGCATAAGCACACCCCGGGAACTAATCTTTTTAATTAATTTGTTAAATACATTTCGGGCTGCCAATTAAATTTCCGTTACGCTGTAACCTGTTCCACATTCGAGAGGCGAGGGTCTGAAGACGAGGATTAAATACGAAAACGTTGCGATTATATCAGGGGACCCGGCAGGAGGTCTGCGCTGTTATTCTAAGTCCGTATATTATCTAAGTGCAACGTCTTTACGCACGGAGTAAGCTGGTGAATGCGTTACGCGAACGCTGATTTCTAGCGTTACAAAAAGTGCGATCGGACGAGGCGAACGGCACGCTTGGCTTGAGAGTAAGCTGGTGAATGCGTTACGCGAACGGTGATTAAGTTTTACTTCAGTCGTGTGGTCTAAAGCACACTCGTTTTTTTCTTAGTTATTGTTTTGCTGCGAGATCCTGTCAGAATTTTATTTTGCCCTTTTATTCATCATCAACGAAACAGTATAGACAGTTGTATAGTTACCGGCTGAGCGACAGACCTCTTGAGCTGACATACGGTTTTGTTCCCTTCGCGGTTAAAACGGCTGGCCCGTGGGACATGGAGGCAAAGGCCTTCATAGGAGAAATTGGGCGCAGACTTAGAAATAATGGGTTTGACTCCCGCTCCAGGTCCCTCCCGGTGCAAAGGATATCTGTAGCAATACAGCGTGGTAATGCTGCGAGCCTCATGGTAACCTTTGCACCGGGAACGATTATGGGAGGATTATTTGACTAACTCGGTGGCTCAGCGGTTAGTGCTCTTGACTGCTAATCAGAGAGTTGTGGGTGTAAACATTTGTGTGATGAGTAGATTTGTTTGCTCTGTGTCTGGGTGTTAAATATCGATATATGTATGTATTTAAACGTATATAAGTATGTATATCAGTCTCTTTTTTTAATTTTTTTTTATTCACAATTGGTAAAACCTTGACAACATCATAAAACCATAAAACAGGGAATCCTACTTTGGGGCCAGATGACCATGTGTGATTTGTCCCAGAATATTTATTGTATTTATTTATTTTAATTATTTATGGGGGAAGGAGGAGGAGGTTAGTTTAATTGACATGTTATTTTTATAATAATAAATATTTTGACTTCACTGACCTCTAGCTTTGCTTTTATGATATTAATCTTATAAAATCGGTGTCCATATTCGGTCATATAGCAGAGCTACAGGTTTGAGCTGTCTCAAGTAGTTATCGAGAATCTTTGCAGCCATTGACAGAAGAGTAGAAAATGGAAAACATTTAATTCTAATTTAGGCGGAAGACATAAGTTAACTGTCTCCGTGGTGTAAGGGTTAAGTCCATTTAGCTTCACATCAGGAGGTCGCGGGTTCGATTCCCAGTGGAGTCTAACTTTGTTTGACTCGGGTTGGTTGGTGAAAGGGAATTTTCTAGGCCTGCCTGGCTAGCTACCACCATCTTATCGAAGTCTTGCTGCCAAGCAACAGTGTTAATAGCATTGATGTGTTCCGACTTGAAGATTAGATAGCCAGGTTCCCATTGCTTTGGGGAATCTTCGTAAGCCCGCTTACATCTTCGGCATCATCGTTACCATCAAGTGAGATGATGTCAAGGGCTTACCAATTGTGGAATAAAAAGTACTTACTTATGTCCTACACCTAACATAAAATGTATATCGTACTAATACCACAGTGTAAAAATCTATTCAGTGGTCAAAAGTCTTTGATTTTGGCGTCAAAGCCGACATCACTGTACTCTTAAACTGGCAATGATACTGGCGCTGGCGATGGCGCTCCTTTTTTCTTGGATTGTCCCGAACGGTGACGGACAGTTAGGGCTCGACTTCCCCCGTCCCGCCCTTCGAGCCCCGCACGACTTCCCTGCCTAGACTACTCCATTGAATAACTGTCTGGATTCTTAAAATTGTGCTAATACGTGCAAAGAGATTATCAATCTTGTTACATAGAATAAGTTAAGACAGATGTCCAAGACCGCCATTATGGATTCCGAACGAATCGAGGACATGGAATCGACAAAATTGTGCTCGTGACCCCCTCGTGCCTTACATCGTGTGTTTTCCTAAACGGCGCGTATTTTAATATATCTCTCTCTCTCGCTTAGAGGGCGAGGGGCGCTTGTGTTTGATGTTCAGGTTGTAAAACATTCACTAGATTATGTTAAGGGTATTCCCTGCTGAGACACCTGATATGATAACTACTATAAGATATTCTAACATCATCATATCAGCTCATATACGTCCCCACCGGGGGGTTCGAGCCTACCCTTAATTAGGGCGATCGGGCCTTAGTCGACCACGCGGGCCCAGTGCGGGTTGGTCGACTTCAAACATAATCTTCGAGTTTCTTCGCAGGTGTGTGCAGGTTTCCTCGCGATACTTTCCTTCACCGTTAAAGCAATCGGTGAGTATATGTACGTAAGTTTCGAAAAACTCATGGTACATTGGCCGTCCGGATTTGAACCCGGCACCTCTGGTTAGGGGGACCGAGTCGTTACCGGTTGAGCCACCGACGCTTTTATATTCTAACATAGACACCGTTTATTTGATAAGCTGTTTGGCTAACTTATTTTTTTGTTTTTTAGTACACATTTATAGTACACATTAATACAATCTTTATTATTATTATTATATGAAAAATTAATCTATATATATATAAAAATTAATCCCTATTTCCCTTGGTCACGACATCACGCGTGAACGGCTGGACCGATTTCGCTAATTCTTTTTTTGTCGAGTTCGTTATTGTCAGGAGAAGGTTCTTATGTAGGGTAGGGTAGGTTAGTGTAGTGTAGTGTAAGGTGGTACGAAGTTCGCCGGGAATACTAGTGTTTTGATAAAAATTGATAAAATTTTGCTTCTTATAAAAATTGTTTTATAAAAATGTTCAAATTTTGCTTCTTAGAATATGCATGTAAAAGATAATGTATTCTATTAATTAACAGTTACTTAGGTTTTATAATTGAAGCACTTAAGCCCTCACACCCGTAGCAATACGCCCTCACGGGGCGTCATAATTAAGTGAAAACACCTACCTACTATTACACATATTATTATGTTTGTATATCATTCGTTGTGACACTGCAATAAATAAATGAAATGGAATAAAAGGTATAAAAATGTCGTGTAACGGTGTTTGTGTTCGTAGGCCTCCGAAACGGCTCGACTGATTTCTATGGTTTTTTTTTTACTAAAAATTTGAGTGCGTTTGGCTGCATCTCACCTGATGGTAAGTTCCGATGCAGCCGAGGATGTAACACGCAGGCTAAAATAGTGCCTATTGACTCTCGTCTTGAAGGTTCCTAAATTATAAGAATCGGGGAATACAGACGCCAGCAGGTGATTCCACTTCTTGGCCGTTCGCATGATGAAGGTAGAAGCAAAACACTTCGTGCGTAAAGGTGGAACATTAACAACAAAGGGGTGGAGCCGCCCGTGGTGGTTTTTTTTTATTGTATTCGATGGAAAAAGGTCGTAAAGTATATTTCAAAACGACGTTTGCGGGGTCAGCTAGTAATATTATACAAATACTTATGGGAAGTTCAAAATTTTTTTTCACATTGCTCATCATATCAAAAAAAGTACCTTAAACAAAGAAATAGTCTTTAAATATACTCAGCCGTAGAACTGCAGCCTAAACGTGAAGATGCATAATAATAAGTACCTAAACCAAAAAAAAAATCACTTAAAAATTTCCGATTTTTAAGAATACTGATATTAGGAAAGAAACAGACAGTTATGTAACTTTTACCTGAAATTATAAAAAGTAAGTGAAGTTTCTGATGTTAAATCCTTACTAATATTATAAATGTAAAAATGTGTCTGTTTGTTACCTTTTAACGCTTTAATGATGAAATTTGGCACGCAGGTAGCCTGTGTCAAGGGAAATGACATAACAGGCTATTTTTTATACCGTGAAAATAGCATAGTCCGATGTAGTTCCTAAGGGAACTGTTAAAATACTCTTTTTTGGTTAATTTTCTTTGATATCGCAACGAAAGAATGGATTATTGTGATTTTTAGCACAGAGATGGTTGAGGGGTTGAAAGATGTCATAATTTACTAATTAGCATATCCTGACATAGTTCCCGAGGGATCTGGGCAAAACTCATCTCCACGCCCGCGCACGTTGGCATCGCAACGGAGCAACTGATTGAAGTGATTTTTATATAGAATTAGTTTCGGGGATGGGAAGTGACATAGCTTGCTAATTGGAATAGCCCGATATAGTTCCTGAGGGACCTGGAGAAAACTCATATCCACGGCCGCAAGCCGCTTGCGGCTCGCGCCCCACTCATCCTCAAAGACGGTCATAAAAACGATGTTCACGCGGGTGAAGTTGCGGGCAAAAGCTAGTTGAGCAACAAAAGTAATAATAAACAAAAACTATTGTCATTATTCGAGCGCCGGTGGTGCAACGGCAAGGGTCGCTACCTCCTATCCGGGAGGTCGTGGTTCGAATCCTGCCACGTACCAATGTAATTTCGAATTTAGATTTCATATGTACGTTTACCTGACGCTCTTACTGTGAAGGAAACCTGCACACTTCTGCGAAGAAACTCGCAGGTTGTGTGTGAAGTCGACCAACCCGCACCGGGCCCGCGTGGTCGACTAAGGCCCGATCGCCCTAATTCAGGGTAGGCTCGTGCCCCTCGGTGGGGACGTATATGAGCTGACATGATGATGATGATGATTGTCATTATTAAATAGGAGATTTCAGTCAAGGTGGCAATACGAGTAAGTACATTGTTAACACTATCACAGCCGCCTTTGAATGCGTCCCATTGACCCGCACGGCTCCGACCCGCACGCTCCCGCACGGGGGGTCAAGTGCCTTAATTGTGCGGTCGCTACTAACTACGCGTTTAATAGCGAGGTTACCAACATCATCCTTTTACTACGCCTATATGCAGGTATAGCACCGAAGAGCGAGATAACAATACATATTATTATTCCATTGCATGAGAACCTTAGCTTTTTTATCTTAGAGTTGACATGAATGGTGCACGCTCGCTTAAATGTTCGTGCGGATGGTGGCGCATCGGGAGCCGGGTCGTTCCTTTCCCTCTAATATGGTTGAGAGGAGCGATGGCTGACTCTCGCGTTATACTCGTGACCGGGTGCTGTCCATGTGAACTGGCCTACACTTGTCAAAGGCGTTCATGACATTCAATAATTTTAATGTATAACTTCTCGCGTCATATTGTTTTCATGATGTAATGACATTATTTGATTTTTTTTTTATATCACAGATTGGATTTTGACGTTATTAACTAATTATTGATTATTTCTTGATTTTTTACAAATAAAAATATGTAATCACTATTTTATGACTATCAGAAAGAGTGTAATTTGCACCTATTTTGAATAAATATCTTGAATCTTGAAAAACCAATCTTCATGACAGTCTAAAATATGTTTAATTTTATTGACTAGGTCCAAATCAAATCAAAATCAAAAATAATTTATTTTAAATAGGTGTTTACACACTCTTTTAAATAGTAAAAAAACTTATTGTATAGTTATTACAAATAATGTCATGATTCAGATTACAGTCTCAGGTAATGGTATTTGTTAAAGAATCAACATAATATGTATCTTTGCCATTTACTTAATCTATTATTTTATAATATCCTCTAGAGCACAAGCATTTTTTGATATATGTCTTGAATTTATTCTCTGACAAAATAGTTACATTTTCTGGAACTTTATTGTAGAATCTTTTACACTGCCCCACAAATGACTTTTTAACCTTACTCAGTCTCATATAGGTCCATAGTAATAGGTTTTCTTGCTTCTTATCCCTGATTCCGACATGTGTGTCATCTGCAAATAAACTTATTTCGGCTCATGATGGTGTTGCTGACGCTAGATGATTAAAATAGATAAGAAATAATACTGGTCCAAGTATAGAGCCTTGTGGGATCCCTATATTCATCATTTTTATTATCAGAAAGCACTGTGACTACCATAACTAACTGTCACCTGTCCTCTATCAATAATCAATACGTTACATGATGAATGGCAAACTCGAACAGTTTAGCCATCTTGTTTCTCATCATATCAGCCGAAAGATGTCCACTGCTGGACAAAGGCCTCCCTGAAGGATTTCCACGACGACCGGTCCTGCGCTGTCCGCATCTTGTATCTTATGAAAACATTTTTTTTTATTATGATTGGCAAAGTAAACACGTCAAAAAACCGGCCAAGTGTGAGTCAGACTTGCGTACGAAGGGTTCCGTACCATTATCTATAAAAAAAACACGTTTGTTGTATGGAAGCCCCCCCCCCTTAAATATTAATTTTATTTTAATTTAATTATTTATTTTTAAAGTGATTATATAACTAAATATTCAAGGTATATTTTAAGCGTCTACCTGTTTCCGTTATCAATATCAAGCACAAACGAGCAAAAAAATCACGTTTGTTGTATGGGAGCCCCCTTAAATATTTATTATATTCTGTTTTTTAGTATTTGTCGTTATAGCGGCAACAGAAATACATCATCTGTGAAAATTTCAACTATCTAGCTATCACGGTTCATGAAATACAGCCTGGTGACAGACGAACAGACGAACAACGAAGTCTCAGCAATAGGTTCCCGTTTTTACCCTTTGAGTACGGAACCCTAAAAACTGACTTGCAACGCAACAACTTAGTACAATTTTGCATTATTACTTTTGATTTTTGTTAATTTTCTAAAAAACTATGTCTATGTCAATGTCAATATATGTCTATTTGTATGTAGGTATATAAAAAAAGTATTATACCGATTTTCATAATATGAGACCAACCTGGCAACATACCCTTACGAATAAAAAAAGAAACCATGAAAATCGGTCCACAATCTGCGAATATATCGTGTAACAAACATACAATCGAGTCCTTATTGGAAATTGGTTAAAAATAGCTTTGTGATAAAATTCCCCTGAAATCCCACTAATTTCCAATAGAAAGGTATACCAAATGATGTATAGTGCAGTTAACTATTAATCTAACTAACAATGGACTATCAGTGACATCCACAGATACCATAATAGGTTTATACGAGACTAGGGCCTAATGAATTGGATATGTCAACATATCCTCATTGTACCCTAATCCAATGCTGGTTTAGAGCGAGCGGTTTCAATAACATTATAATAGCGGAGTGTCTAAGAATCAATTAATAGCCAATTGTACTGAATTATCTCATTATTTTAATATATATCTTAATGTTATACCACTGTATATTAACTACATAACTTTTTTTTAAATTCAAAAACAATAGGCATTGCCTGCGACTGCACCCCCGTGAGCATCGTTTTTGTGTGCGGTGTGCGAGCTACAAGCGACTAGCAAGCGCTTATTATGACTGCCTTTAAAAGTAAGGATTGTTTTGAGTTTAAAAAATATTTTTTGTGCTCACTTGCGTTATACAGGGTGCAACAAACTTGGTGTAGGATCCGTTAACTGGGTGTTCTACTTATCATACTAAAAAAAAATTCCCCAAAGAACCCATAGTCATTTCTCAAAAAAAAAGTTGGACCTTTCATACAAAAATGTACAAAATTGGTAAGTCAGCTGATCGATTTGTATGAAGAGTGAAACATGTTTTTTACTATTTCAGCAAAGTTGTAGAACAAAAGTTTTTCACTATGATGAGTAAAAGCCACAGTTAACAGGACCAACACCAATTTTGTTAAACCCTAAATGTAAGGAAATCCTATGCAAAACTTCATGCTTCTAGGCTCACCGGTTTAGGCTACGTGTTGTCCGTTAGTCAGTGTCCACCAGTCAGTGTTAGATTTGAACATCAATTAAAAAAATTATGTTTCTAAGAAAACAAAAGAACTAAACGAAAAATGTTCACAAACAAAAGACTACCAATCTATTAGATAGAGGTGAAAGGCTTTGGAATGTTGATATTACGCCAAGTCTCGGCACACAGAGGATGTTTGCAAATCGCTACCGGCAAACACAAAGTGATCAGATCGGATTTTCAATGTTGTAGCTATTATAGAGGCTCACAAACAATGTTGAGGTAGTATGTCTTTTGCACGCTACTTATAGCAGATCGGAGAAGTCAGAAATAATTGAAAACACGAAATACGTCAAAAAACCGACTTCCATCGCAACAACTTAGTACAATTTTGCATTATTATTTTTGGTTGTTGTTAATTTTCTAATAAAGTACTGCACCGATTTTATTTATATGGGAACAACTCGGGAGCATGTATACCCTATCGAATAAAAAAAGAATCATAAAAATCGGTTCAATATCTGAGAAGATATCCCGTAACAAACATAAAAAAACAGTCGAATTGAGACCCTCCTCTTTTTTTTGAAGTCGGTTGAAAACCCTTCTGACAAGAGCGTACCCTTAAAAATACACGTTTTAATACATATTGTACAAATAAAACAGCAAACTAATTGTTTCCATCATGCTCCTGCTGCGACAAAAAGAGACAGAAAAAAAAACAATTTCACCGGATCAAAGATATTCCAGAACAACAATGGGAAAATTGGTGACAAAAAACGACCCACATGATGTGGTGTCAACAAAGATAATACGTATCACGATATCGGGGGCCTCCGTCGCTATTGTTGTCCCTGAAACGGCCCAGCGCCCTGATCCGGCCCCCGCACTCGTATGTCCTTAAAGCGGCCCGCCCCCCTGGCCGTGATCCGGCCCCTTACTCGTTTGTCCTCCATATCCTTCGGCAAACATTGATGAAACCCAAGATTCACTAGACCTTCACACAAGAACTTTGAGGGCCGCTCGAGGCCATAAAAATATAAAATAAATAAAATGTCTTTTTCCCGGACCTTACGAGTAGATAGTACCTACTTATTTGAAATATTGCGGGACTTTCGATTTTGGTTTGGTTTTGAATTGGATATGAATAAAATATGAGAACTTTACACACATTCAAACAGAATAAAGCCCTCCTCGGTTAAAAAACAAGATGTTATTAGTACAGTAGTGCAGCGGCCAGCAAAAGAGTCATTGACGGACGCACGTGTAAATGTGGGCCGAGACGAAGCCGAGGCACACATACGTAAGTCCATCAAAGCCTAGTTGTGGCAAAGGCTTTTATAGTACTTTTTTCAAATAATGCGCGGAAATTTAAATAACAATAATTTTTCACGCGCCAAAAAGTTCATTTGTGTTTTTTTTCCAATAAATTCTTTCTATTTGCTAGCCAGATCGAATTTTAAATAAAACCTTTAGACATGGATATGGATAAGTTATCTCCTTGGTTGCCATGTTTCGAAGTAAAAGATCGTTCCAATTTCGAAATAACACGACAGATTTTAGTTTACACAGTAATTTATTTGATCGCTAAAATACGACAGATATGAATTTTCATATAACTTTCGGCGGCCGCTGCTTGCATGTATTTGGCCAGAACAGCAATTTCGAAGAAGGTTGTCAAAATAAAGCTTAAATTTCCAATCATGTTGAGAAAAAATAATTTTAAAGCCTCCATCAAAGATCACGTACACCCCGCCCGAGTGTAAAAGACAGCAGAGCAACTTCCACGGAAACATCCAATAAAAGGTGGTCTTCGCCAGATGCAGCTGTAAACTTTGTCTGACCCGACGAATCTGTCGACTGGTTGGCCCATCGATCGGCCGCCTTCAAACTTCAATATTAGTTCGCGTGATCGATTCCGGGCCCAGTTCGACAGTTGCGATAGTGACAGATGACGCTCGGCGCCATATCGTCCGGTGATTTGTCTTCAACTTACTGCATTGCATCGGCCTTAAAGTTAAGTTATTTCGTTCGTGTATCTATTATGAAATCTTGGAAAAATCAGGTATTGTTTATCTTCTAAAGGGTGAAAATTAAAAATAACTTTTTGAATGAGATCCAAAATACTATACAATAATCGAGATGATGCTATTCGCATTTTCAACCGACTTCCAAAAAGGAGGAGGTTCTCAATTCGACTGTATGTTTTTTTTTAATGTGTGTTACCTCAGAACTTTTTACTGGGTTAACCGATTTTAATGATTTTTTTTTTATTTGAAAGCTAGTGCTTTCCGTGTGGTCCAATATAAATTTTATCAAAATCGGTGTAGTACTTTATTAGAAAATTAACAAAAACCAAAAATAATAATGAAAAAAATTACTAAGTTATTGCTTTTTTTTTGCATCGGCTACACTTTTCAAAAATTATTAAGTACAATTTTCATTATTCTGCACACCGCATCGATGTCGATAATGGGCGACTCAATTAACCCTAGCACAGCAAGGCAGGAAAAGCATTCGTAACTTAATGGCTTTGCAATAAATAATTTCCCGCTGGTGTGTGTCGCAATTGGGGTTGGAAATCTGCGAGAAAACACTCCAAGTTTTAGGAAATTTTCAATTCATCGAAAAGAAAGGAAATGGAAAATGATTACTGAATATTAACTTTCTATAAGTTTGAGCTATAACTTCGAAAGTTTCAATCATGATTCACAAGTGCCAATTGATGATGTTAAATTAATTTTAAAGCGACTAGAAAGTTGCTTCTGTTTTCATTGAATAGGAATGTTGCCACGAAGGAAATGTTAATAATGTTTTCCTACTTTTTCACAATTTGTAGGTAAAGCTAAACCTGGCAACCCCACTGGCAGCGGTTCGCTGGGCTGTTTAACGCCTTCACTGTCATTCCAGTGATTAATTTGTGTCGGCCTGTCGTGCTAATGGGCTAAAATAATTTACTGTGGCAACCTTATTTATCGCCTTTATAAGTAGAAAAGCGGGCGATAACATCGGGTAAGCTGGTTATCTTCCATCGGGACGAGACAATGCTTTGTACCTATCTATCGGCCATTAGCTGTGATTAGGTTAATGTCTGGCATTGATTAACCTCATAGCTCGTATGTTTAAGCAAATAAAGCTGATTATGTGTTAATTTAGTTATAAGTGTATATTGTTGCTTCACCCTGGACACTTCATACAACGGGCCAGAAATGTCATATCAAAAAGGGAATGACGGAAAAAACGAAATGAGAGAGAGAGAGAGAGAAAGATTGTCCATACTGTATGTTAGTACTAATATCTATACTTTGGCCGAACTATGACGGTAACGGGGGTAGGCACAAACAATATAATATACAAGGATGTAACAAAATTTTTGTAGGTCCCATTAAGTGGGGCTCTACTCATCATACTAAACAAGTTATGTTCTATGATTTTGATGAAATCGCAAAAAAATCTTCTTCATATAATCGATTAGCTGATCTACGAATTTTGTATTTGTGTATGGAGGATACTTTTTTTTTTCAAAACGTCAATGGACTTTTTAGGGAAAGTCATTCAGTATGATTAGTAGAACCCCCCGTTAACGGGTCCCACACCAGATTTGTTACACCCTGTATATTTTTATAGTTTGTGCTGACCCGTTACCGTCATATCTCGGCTATGAAGCAACAAAAGCAAGTAAGACTTATATAGACAATGCATGATTTTGACAACATCAATCAGATACAGTCATCATCATCACATCAGCTGAAAGACTTTCACTGTATGTTTATGCAAATGAATCTAATTATAGTATTGTTTATTTTGTTAAATATTGTTTGTATAGACTTTTTTAGTATTCAAATTGGCAAGCCTATGGCATCATCTCACCTGATGGTGAGTGACGATGATGCCGAAGATGGGAGCGGGCTTACCAAGATTCCCTAGCGCCATGGAGAACTGGCTATCTTATCTTCAAGCCGGAATACATCAATGTTGTTATGGTGGCAAGACTTAGGATAAGATGATGGTAGCCAGCCATGCGGGCTTATAAAATGCCCTTCCACCAACCAAACCGAGTCTTACAAAGTAGACCCCGCCGGGAATCGAACCCACGACCTCCTGATGTGAACCATTACGCCTCGGAGGTGGTTTGGCTGTTTAGCAACACTGTTGTTGTAAAATTTACACAGGAAACGCATCCAAATTTACGCTCGAAAATTAATCGAAAACCTTTGTCGAATACAGTCATCATCATCATCATCATATCAGATAAAAGACTGCTAAACAAAGTTATCTCCTTAGATATCCACAACGACCGGCCCTGCGCTGCCCGCCTTCAGCGTTTTTCGTCGTCGGTCCAGCGAGCCGGAACTGCTTACTCGCCACTCTGGAACTTTACTACGCATACGAACCATGTGCCTATTTACTGCCACATGATTCAATCGATCTGTGATAAGTGATCGAACGAATCAGAAATAAGGAGATCAGTAGGAGAATCAAAGTAAATGACATAGGATATTCATAACATCAGCTCATATACGTCCGCACCGAGGCCTGAGGGGCTCGAGCCTACCCTGAATTAGGGCGATCGGGCTTTAGTCGACCACGCGGGCCCAGTGCGGTTTGGTCGACTTCACACACAACCTGCGAGTTTCTTCGCAAGCGTGTGCAGGTTTTCTCACGATGTTTTCCTTCACCGTAAGAGCGTCGGATAAACGTACATATGAAATTGAAATCACATTGGTACGTGGCAGGATTTGAACCGCGACCTCCCGGACAGTAGGCGGCGGCCCTAGCCATTACGCCACCGACGCTCTTATAGTATCATCATATCAGCCACAAATCGTCCACTGCTGGACAAAGGCCATTATAGTATATTACAAAACAAATAAACCAACCGCAAGTTGGTTATAAAGTGCTCTCTAACTAGCTCCAAACCAGCCGTAATTACAAATCCAACCTCTATAGGCGATAAACAGAAAGTGATAAACAACAAACCAAAGTTGCGAATCTGCGTCACGCAACTGGCAAGCTGGAGAACAACCCTCGGAATACGTTGTTGGTTGCCTGACTGCGGGCGGCTCAATCGACCAAACTTGGCCCGCCTTGGGCCAAACTTTGGACTGGGGGGCAACAATAAGCTGGCGGAAACAAAAGGGCTTCGAATACTTCGTACACGTGCTTCAAACGTACAATTCAATCTGTTGTAAAGTTTGATTTAAAAAGTTATAACAGCAGAGGCGATGTATAATATGCGGGCAGTGCAGGGCCAGTCAGCAGTGGATGTCTTTCGCCTGATATGATGATGATGAAAGCAGAATAAGAAAATTAAATGTACTAAAGTAATGTATCCGTTTAACAGTTGGTACCGGTTGTTATAGCTAGAAGGCAGACGTTGAACCAAGTCATATGCCTTATAGGCGGCTTAAAAAACTTCTGACAGTGGGGTTCGTTACTAACCAAAGTGACGAGGGGGTGAGGTCGCAATCTAGAGAGCGGCAGGGACTTCATACAACGGGCAATGGCAAATGACAATTCTAAAAACAAATGACGGAACATACAAAATCACGGTGAAATCCCATACGTTAGAGAACCAAAATGGCACCAATATGTATCAATCTGGGTGACGAAGGGATGAGGTCACAATCTAGAGAGCGGCCGGGACGTCATACAACGGGCAAGAAATGAAATATCTAAAAACAAATGACGGAACATATAAAATCACGGCGAAATACCATACGTTCGAGGAACAAACTACCACCAAATTGTATTAATGGGTGTCGAGGGGGTGAGTTCGCAATCTAGAGAGCGGCAGGGACTTTACACAACGGGCAAGAAATAAAATTTCCAAAAACAAATGACGGAACATTCAAAATTACGGCGAAATCCCATACGTTCGAGAAACAAACTACCACCAAATTGTATCAATCTGGGTGTCGAGGGGGTGAGGTCGCAATCTAGAGAGCGGCAGGGACTTCATACAACGGGCAAGAAATGACAATTCTAAAAACAAATGACGGAACATACAAAATCACGGTGAAATCCCATACGTTCGAGAACCAAAATAGCACCAATATGTATCAATCTGGGTGACGAAGGGATGAGGTCACAATCTAGAGAGCGGCCGGGACTTCATACAACGGGCAAGAAATGAAATATCTAAAAACAAATGACGGAACATATAAAATCACGGCGAAATCCCATACGTTCGAGGAACAAACTACCACCAAATTGTATTAATCTGGGTGTCGAGGGGGTGAGGTCGCAATCTAGAGAGCGGCAGGGACTTCACACAACGGGCAAGAAATAAAATTTCCAAAGACAAATGACGGAACATTCAAAATTACGGCGAAATCCCATACGTTCGAGGAATAAACTACCACCAAATTGTATCAATCTGGGTGTCGAGGGGGTGAGGTCGCAATCTAGAGAGCCGCAGGGACTTTACACAACGAACAAAAATGACATTTCTAAAAACAAATGACGGAACATATAAAATCACGGCGAAATCTTATACGTTCGAGAACCAAACTACTACCAATCTGTATCAATCTGGGTGACGTGGGGGTGAGATCGCAATCTAGAGAGCGGCAGGGACTACATATAACGGGCAAGAAATGACATTTCTAAAGACAAATGACGGAACATACAAAATCACGGCGAAATCCCATACGTTCGAGGACCAAACTACTACCAATCTGTATCAATCTGGGTGACGTGGGGGTGAGATCGCAATCTAGAGAGCGGCAGGGACTACATATAACGGGCAAGAAATGACATTTCTAAAAACAAATGACGGAACATATAAAATCACGACATAATCCCATACGTTCGAGAACGAAATTAAAACCAATCTGTATCAATCTGAGTGACGAGGGGATGAGGTCGCAACCTAGAGAGCGGCAGGGACTACATATAACGGGAAAGAAATGACATTGTATTAATGGGTGTCGAGGGGGTGAGTTCGCAATCTAGAGAGCGGCAGGGACTTTACACAACGGGCAAGAAATAAAATTTCCAAAAACAAATGACGGAACATTCAAAATTACGGCGAAATCCCATACGTTCGAGAACCAACTACCACCAAATTGTATCAATCTGGGTGTCGAGGGGGTGAGGTCGCAATCTAGAGAGCGGCAGGGACTTCATACAACGGGCAAGAAATGACAATTCTAAAAACAAATGACGGAACATACAAAATCACGGTGAAATCCCATACGTTCGAGAACCAAAATAGCACCAATATGTATCAATCTGGGTGACGAAGGAATGAGGTCACAATCTAGAGAGCGGCCGGGACTTCATACAACGGGCAAGAAATGAAATATCTAAAAACAAATGACGGAACATATAAAATCACGGCGAAATCCCATACGTTCGAGGAACAAACTACCACCAAATTGTATTAATCTGGGTGTCGAGGGGGTGAGGTCGCAATCTAGAGAGCGGCAGGGACTTCACACAACGGGCAAGAAATAAAATTTCCAAAGACAAATGACGGAACATTCAAAATTACGGCGAAATCCCATACGTTCGAGGAACAAACTACCACCAAATTGTATCAATCTGGGTGTCGAGGGGGTGAGGTCGCAATCTAGAGAGCCGCAGGGACTTTACACAACGAACAAAAATGACATTTCTAAAAACAAATGACGGAACATATAAAATCACGGCGAAATCTTATACGTTCGAGAACCAAACTACTACCAATCTGTATCAATCTGGGTGACGTGGGGGTGAGATCGCAATCTAGAGAGCGGCAGGGACTACATATGACGGGCAAGAAATGACATTTCTAAAGACAAATGACGGAACATACAAAATCACGGCGAAATCCCATACGTTCGAGGACCAACCTACTACCAATCTGTATCAATCTGGGTGACGTGGGGGTGAGATCGCAATCTAGAGAGCGGCAGGGACTACATATAACGGGCAAGAAATGACATTTCTAAAAACAAATGACGGAACATATAAAATCACGACATAATCCCATACGTTCGAGAACGAAATTAAAACCAATCTGTATCAATCTGAGTGACGAGGGGATGAGGTCGCAACCTAGAGAGCGGCAGGGACTACATATAACGGGAAAGAAATGACATTTCTAAAAACAAATGACGGAACATATAAAATCACGGCTAAATCCCATACGTTCGAGAACGAAATTAAAACCAATCCGTATCAATCTGGGTGACGAGGGGATGAGGTCGCAACCTAGAGAGCGGCAGGGACTTTATACAACGGGCAATAAAAGACTTTCTAAAAACAAATGACACAACATACAAAATCACGGTGAAATCCCATACGTTTGAGAACCAAACTACCACCAATCTGTACCAATCTGGGTGACGAGGGGGTGAGGTCGCAATCTAGAGAGCGGCAGAGACTTCATACAATGGGCAAGAAATGACGTTTCTAAAAAAAGATGACGGAACATTCAAAATCACGGCGAAATCCCATACGTTCGACAACCAAACTGTATCAATCTGGGTGAAGAGGGGGTGAGGTCGCAATCTAGAGAGCGACAAGGAGTGTTCATACTGTATGTTAGTACTAATATATATACTTAGGTATGACCTAACCTTCCACAGTTTGGAAGAGACCCATGCCCCAGCAGGGGGACGTTTATGGGTTGTTAACAACAACAAAGTAATTTATCGGTTTTCGTAACAAATACAATAGAGTCAAAACGTACAGTCTGTCAAAAAAGTCCTGAAAGCGGCTTTGTTCGAACTGAGTAATTTGTAACGCCAACCTCAAAGTTCTGAATCCTCACCCGTTGAAGAAATGCTCGAATGTTGCCATTTAAGAACGAACAGCGCATACTTACTTTGAAGATTTTCTTTTTTTTACTCACAATTGGTAAGCCCCTGATATCATCTCACCTGATGGTAAATGACGATGACACCGAAGATGGAAGCGGGCTTACTAAGATTCCCTAACGCAATAAGGAACTGGCTATCTTATCTTCAAGCCGGAACACATCAATGATTTTAACACTGATGTTTGGCGGCAAGACTTAAGATAAGATGGTAGTAGCTAGCTAGGCCGGCTTAGAAAATGCCTTTCCACCAACCACTCCTTATACTCCGCTAGGAATCGAACCCGCGACCTTCTGATGTTAAGCTAATGAACTTTAAACACTACGCCACGTTTTCCAGACCATTTTCTAGACAGGATGCTCGGACCTATAATTAAAACAAGAACGAAATAAATGGATTTAAATGAATGTTCTCTTCGAATTCAAGGCTGTTTATTTTCAACCGACTTAAAAAGGAAGGGGTTCTCAATTCCGTTGTATTATTTTTTATGTTTATTAAACCGGTTGGGAAAATTATTTTATTATTGATAAGGATATACTTTTAAATTGGTCCTATAGAAATATCATCAAAATTGGGTAAGTACTTATCTAGCAAAAAACAAAAATATTTGGCAAAATTGAACATGGTTTTTGTGAATGAAGTCGGGTTTTTTTATGTGTTTAGCGGTCTAAATTATCGATCGACTGTACCTCCTTCTATGACTTGATTGCTGTCATCTATTAAGATTAGTTTAGTATAAGCGGCCGCTGTTAAAAGGGCATTAAGTCTGCTTTTAATGGCAGTTAACGTCGAGAGTCTCCGGAACGTGAAGTAGTTAAATGGTGGCAGTTATGTCATTTTAAAGGTTAACCTTTCGAAAATTTTGTAACGATTCCACGCATGGTAGGAATGAATCGTTATAAATTTACTGAAATATTTTTTAAACAAATAAAATTTAATAATTAAAATAATTATAATCATCATCATCATATCGGCCGAAGGACGTCCACTGCTGGACATAGGCCTCCCCCAAGGATTTTCACGACGACCGGTTCTGCGCTGACCTTCACCAGGTCATCGGTCCACCGAGTGGGAGACCTGCCTACGCTACGTTTACAGGTGCGCGATTACCACTTAAGAACTTTACTGCCCCAACGGCCATCTGTTCTACAAGCTATGTGCCCCGCCCACTGCCACTTAAGTTTAGCACTTCTGAGAGCTATGTCGGTTTCTCCTACGGATCTCCTCGTTTCTGATTCGATCACGCAGATAAACTCCGAACATTTACCTACATTTACATTGTACCTTGAGGTACAAGCTTTTATTTGAAAATAATTTAACGCTCAAAAAGCCAAATGCATAGTGTGCCAAATGTGAACATAAATACACATTTCCAAAATAAATATGTTGAATAAAAAAAGGACGTGTGGCACTCGGGGACTGCCGCAGTAAAGCTATTGCATAGCATTTTTATCAACTTTTAACACTAAGAAAGTTACACCAGTAAAATTGATTAAGTCCTTTTAGTACCGCAAATCGCTAATGGATGGCACTGTAAGTTTTTTTGGAACGCGGTAACTTTACGTCACGCTCGGCCAAACCAGTAAAATTAACTGTCCTTTTAGTACCGCAAATCGCTAATAGATGGCACTGTAAGTTTTTTTAGAACGCGGTAGTGTTAGGTTTTTTTCGTTACGGAATTTGTTGATTCGGTCGCCGCGTTCAAAGCCCGCGATTAAAGCTATGCAATAGCTTGAAAACCTAAAATTTTTCAGTACAAAACTTTTATTTGAAAAGAGATTTTATGCTCAAAAGCCAAATGCTCACGGCTCGTTTCCAAAAAAAAAAGACTAGCATAGTATTTCCTACGATTCTATTGATAATAAAAGACGACCCTTGGACCTTGATTCCACCTCCTTAGTTCATCATCAGATGAACTTCAAAATACCAAAAAGATCTATTGTCACCGAAAATACGGCTTCATATCAAATTTCAGCTCAAACTGAGCTCTGAAAGTCACTCTAAAATCTATTGCAAGATTTGACCTAAAAAAATATACATACAAACATTGCAAGTTAATGATTTTTTTAAAAGGCGTGCACAGTAATACCTACGAATCTATTGAAAAAAGACGATCCTTTGACCTTAATTCCACCTCCAAACATCAGATAAACTTCAAAATACCAGACGGATATATTGTCACCAGGAATACGGCTTCATCACCAAATTTCAGCTCCATCGAACTTCTGGCAGTCGTTCTATAATCGTTTGACCTAAACAAACTAACAGTCATACAAACATGGAAAGTTAAATTAAAGCTTTTAAAAAAGTTTTTAAAGTAAAATCTTCTTTAGACGCGTTGGGCATTTTTTGATACGGGAAAAACCATTGAACCCGCGACACTGTAATGTAACCCGCACCGTACCAGGAACACTCGCAGGGTTAAAAGTTATAAACCGGAGTGGTTAGGTTTTTTTTTTGTATTATTATTCTCATGTCTCGTGCCCTTGCTCCCCGCGGCTAAGCCTTATTTACACGACCGATTACTGCAGGCTTATCGATGAGTCCACTTGATCACGCTGTAGCGAGGGAATATTGATTACTAGTGTACTGTGAATCCGCTTTTTCCATTACATCACATATTTTGTATACAGGTGTAACAAAATTGGTGTAGGTGCAGTTACTGGGGCTTCTACTCATCATACTGAACAACTTTTGTTCTACGACTTTGCTGAAATCGCAATTTTTTTTCTTCTATTTATACAAATCGATCAGCTGATCGGCTAATTTTGTGCATTATGGTATTTAAGGTCCAATTTTTTTGGAGAATTAACTATAGGACCCTTGGGGAAAGTTGTTCAGTATGACGAGTAGAAGCCCCAGTTAACGGGTCGTGTAGGACCAATTATTTTAAAACCTGTATAATTTGTATGTTGCTTCATTATTTAATATTACCATATTATTATGATTTCTAGTAGATTAATATGTAGTTTTATTACCCAAGTTCAACAAAACAATTTCTGGTGAAATTTAGGAATTAATTCATTTGTCAATTAAATTGATTAATTTAATTAATTCAGGCAGAATAGCAAATTTGCGTTTTTTTTATTTGAACTTTTCTGTGTTATTTTTCCTCAAATATTACGGTTAATTTTATATTATGTGGATAATCAGAGATGAGACCATTTTAAAGTCTGTACTGCAGCTAATTCAAGACAAAACATATTTATCATGAACAGCTACAAAATAATTAAAAACGTTAAAAAAACAACTTCCATGGCTACAACTTAGTACAGTTTTTCATTATTATTTTTGGTTTTTATTAATTTTCTGATAAAGTAACAAACCAATTTTAATAAAATTTATATGGTACTAATTCAGGAGCATACCCTATCGAATAAGAAAAGAATTATGAAAATCAGTTCATGTGAAAATAATAAAACATACATACAACAAGAATTGAGAACCCCCTCCTTTTTTGGAAGTCGGTTGAAAAAATAAATTTAAAATGATAATGGCAGCCATTTAGAGGGCAGAAGGATGCCAGCCCCATAATGTAGGGTTTTTCGTCGATGAAATATAGTGTATTACAAATCCTTAAATATCGGTAACCCTATCCATATATAGGTACATATTGTAACTTCGAAGTTTCAGAGTTCGAAACGAAATGAGTGAGAGAAGACAGATGGGCCGCGTCAAACGCGACTCGTCGCGATTTGTTACACTCCGGGACGCAAACAAGTGCCCTTTGTCTGCTGTTTGTTTTTAAGGCACGCCCAGACAGAGTCTCGTGTGCAAAATGTGCTGACCTCATTTTGACATCTGATTCATGATCCCAGGTTTCGATATGACTATTGTTGTTTATTATTGAACGTAAAGCTGATTTTGATACCAAACGCGACCAGTTAAAGGCCCAACCACCTGCGACCATTACATACAATTACGAAGGTAGCATAACTTAAATGCCCTCAGTGCGCGAGGAGTTATATGCAATTACGAGGGTGGCGTACTCAAATGCCCTCAGTGCGCGAGGAGTTATATGCTATAACGAGGGTGGCATACTTAAATGCCCTCAGTGCGCGAGGAGTTTCGCTGCGAAGAGTGGATACATAAGCCATCTTCGAGCGCACGCGCGGCAAACCGACTAGGAGTGGAAGTGGTCGCCATGACCGAAATCGGTCGGAAAGATCATCATCATGACTATTGTTGCTAAGTCTGTATGGACATTCTCTGCTGCTCTCTAGATTCCCCCCCCCCCCCCCTTCCGCCTAGATTGATACAGATTGGTGCTAGTTTGGTCATCTAATGTATAGAATTTCGCCGTGATTTCTTTTTTCCGTCATTTTATTTTAGAAATGTCATCTCTCGACCGTTGTTTGAAGTGTCCGGGGTGTGGTTGTGGTAAATATTTTTAGGGGTGAGAAATGTGACGCAGGGAGGGTAGGGGGATGTTTTTAATGTAATACATTGTGTGGGGTATCGTTGAAAAGGTATTTTATATATCGTGTTGTTTTCCTACAGCATAGATTTTTATCTGGTGTTCCATTTGCAAGCTACAGCTACCAAAGTCATTAACAATGAGCCCCTCTGCCACCTCGGCGGTTCTAAACGGCTTGACCTACAATTACTTATGTAATTGGGCCTCGGTAGGAGCTATTAAGTTAAAAGATCCGGATATCCTGTGATACAATTTTCCAGAATCAAAAGTAGATTATGTATTCGTGTCGATTGAAAAACGAACTCTATTTACCCGACTACGCCAGACCTGCTACGTAACACTACGCCGCTACGCAAGTACTACGCAATAACATTGACTATACATAATATAATAAAACTGTGTGTCTGCACTTGAAATATTTTTGGAAAATAATAACTGTGGTGAACATTACTAACGATGAAGAGGCCAAAACAACAACCTTTGAATTTTCATCTGTCTGTCTGTATGTTCGCGCATCACGCAAAAACTGTCAAGCCCGTTTAGATAAAATTTTGTATGGTGGTTCCTTATAGCCCGGATTTACATATAGGATACTTTTTATCCCGGAAAATCCAAAAGTTCTCGTGGGAAAATTCAAAACCTCCACGCGGACGAAGTCGTACGCACAGCTAATATAGAACATTTAAGCAACCACAGTCCACAACCCATACTAATTGCACAAATATTGAAAAAAAAGCCTCCGTGGTGTAATAGTCAGTCCATTCGCTTCACACCATGAGGTCGCGGATTCGATTTCCGGCGGGGTCAACTTTGTAAAACTCGGTTTGGTTGGCGGAAAGGCATTTCCTAAGTCCGCCTGGCTAGCTACCACCATCTTATCTAAGTTTTGCCGCTAAACATCATTGTTAACAGTATTGATGTGTTCCGGGTTGAAAATAAGATAGCCAGTTCTCCATTGCGTAGGGGAATCGTCACTTATCATCAGTTGAGATGATGCCAAGGGCTTATCAATTGTGAATAAAAAAAGCACAATTCCTCTATAGATTTAGGAACATTATGTAAAACATGTGCTGCGTAATCAAATCAATTTTTTTTTTGTATTTTTTATATTTTTTAATATATTTCAATAAATGACAGCCTTAAATCTACAGTAATCAAACTTTAGAAAATACATATGCCAATAAATTTCAAGTTCTTAAAATTAACAAAATTATTCAAATCTATCTATCCGCGTGCAATCGACTACATCAGATGTGTTGTTTGTTAGTGTGTGTGAGAATGTGTGGGGGTGTGTATGCGTGTGTGAATGTACGTTTATTTTAATTTTAATTATTTTGATTTAATAACGTCAAAAACTGATTTCTTGAATTGGTTGCGCTTTTCGTAAAATATGTCAATACTTGAGAAATACATATTGTATTCTGAAAAACATCTAACCATGATCGATTGGTCAGCATGCTTTGTTCTTAAGAATGGAATATTAAATATCGGACGACTTCGGAGGCGTTGTGGAACTGCACGAAGATGAATTCACTGTAGTATAGTTTAGGACAATCAATCTCACCAAATATGATCTACTGCAGTAATTTAACATCCGCTGTTAACCGCCTGTCTTCCATAGGTAATAAATTATGAAGTTTAGCTTTGTTATCAAGGTCAGAACGCTGTATCAAACAACGGCTCACCAACAATTTCTATATTTCTATAGTTTCAGTATTAAAACATCATAACAGTAAATCTCAATCGGTTTGTCCGTCCGTGTCAGTCAACAATGCGTGGCGTTGTGCATCATTGAGCTGCACTGGACTAGCCTCGTCACACCGAACGAATTTAAACTTTTGTTTCCAAGTGGACCCAACTCCCCTATAAATGACAGGATGAAGCTATTTCAATTCGTCCCCCCTTTGTGAAAAGAGATGTTGGAACAAGTGGCTAAAATTAAAATTTTAACCGCTTCCGTGGCGTAATGGTTAGTCCATTCGCTTCACACCAGGAGGTCACGGGTTCGATTCACGGTGGGGTCAATTTGTAAGACTCGGTTTGGTTGGTGGTAAGGCATTTTGTAAGCCCGCCTGGCTAGCTACCATCATCATATCTAAGTCTTGCCGCCAAACATCAGTATTAACAATATTGATGTGTTCCAGCTTTGGGGAATCTTGGTAAACCCGCTTTCATCTTCGGCATCATCGTCACTTACCAACAGGTGAGATGATGCCAAGGGCTTACCAATTGTGATTAAAAAAAAATATCGAACTCGTAGTGGCTATTTTGTTGTCACTGACATTTTTGATCGAATGAAATTTGTTTTACAAAAATTACGAATTATTTTTTTAACTTGCAATGTATGTACGTATTTTATGTATGTATAGGTATGTTAGTTTTTTTAAGTAGTTTCAAACTCTGCAAACGGTTTAAGAGCGACTTCCACACGTCCGATTGAGTGGTGTGCAGCCGTTTTCCCGGTGACAATAGATCCTTTTCCAGGATCGTCTTTTATTTTCAATAGAATTGTAGGAAATATATAAAGAAGATTGCGGGAAGTTTCTGGATGCGGGCAACGCAAGGCCGGTCGTCGTGGGAATTCTTGGGTGAGGCCTTTGTCCAGCAGTGGACGTTTTTCGGCTGATATGATGATAATGATGATAAGATAATCATAAAATATAACAATTCAAATTAAAGAATTGTTGAAGCTACATATGTAATGACATAACTAGCTTTGAAAACTCGTAGTTTTAAACCGCTGCTGAACCACATATGATATCCGTTCATTACTCTATATGTCGTGTCGCAGTAACATAGAAAAATCCACGAAATTAGTAATAATATCCTTAGGGATATAATTATATCACAGATTTTCCTATCTTACAGCGATATATACAGGGTGTAACAAAATTGGTGTAGGACCCTGCAACCGGGGCTTCTACTGAATTTTTTTTTCGAAAGAACCCAGTCATTTAAAAAAATCAACTACTTATGTTTCGGCGTCAAGGTTATAAAAAATATATAAATTTACTAGTGGGTGCCCGCAGCTTCGCCCGCGCAGATCCCGTTTTTTGCCGTTTCCGTGGGAATTTCCCAAAATCTTTTCTTAGCGGATGCCCACGTTCTAATTGTTATCTGTACTCCAAATTTCAGTGAAATCCATTCAGTGGTTTCGGCTGTGCGTTGATATACCAGTTAGTCACATTTTCCTTTTATATATGTCACCGTAAGATTGTAAATTCCGTTAGATTATAATCTAACGGGATTTATTTCGTGAGATTGTGAACTGTCGAAAGATTGTGAACTGTAACATATTGTTTACAATTTCACTAGTGACATTACAATAACACTAAGCGAAGTGAAAAACCATTAATAAATGAGATCGCGAATCGAGCGATGTAAGGTAACAGTCCCCCCCCCCCCTGGGTAGCAGAATGCTTCGCAGCAGAAGAAATCATCGGTTTTATTCGGAGGTACAAGAATAGGCCGTGATATTGTGATCCGATTCACAATTTACCGTTATATCGTAATCTAACTAGTGACATTGTAATATCGCGGTTTTGACAATGTCCCGGTGACATATATATAAATAACAAAGTAGGTGTATACTCTATAAATGCCTTGACAAGACTGGTTTGAATGGAATCAAATTAAAAGCAACTAAATTGCAGTAAAGGCTTATTATTACTAGGGCGCTGCTTGGTCAGCGGTGTTATGTCTTTGTGATATGGTAACTCCCACCATACATAAAATTGGTTCATCATCATCATATAAGCCGAAGGACGTCCACAGCTGGACATAGGCCTCCCCCAAGGATTTCCACGACGATCGGTGCTGCGCTGCCCGCATCTAGCGTCACCAGGTCATCGGTGCACCGAGTGGGAGGCATACCTATGCTACGCATTCCGGTGCGCGACCGCCACTCGAGAACTTAACTACCCGGCCATCTGTTCTACGAGCTATGTGCCCCGCCCAATGCCACTTAAGTTTAGCAATTCTAACAGCTATGTCGGTTACTTGGTTCTCCTACGGATCTCCTCGTTTCTGATTCGATCACGCAGAGAAACTCCGAGCATTGGTTAATTAGTTTTAATGAAATTGGTTAATTAGTTGAAATATTTGTATGAGTATATCAATTTTTTTGCGAACTAAGTGTGGCACTTGCTGAGCATAATGATGGGAAGCCCCAATTAACGGCATCAGGACCAATTTTGTTACACCCTGTAAAATAAGTTCTAAGAAATATAAATGTGTCATCCACATACAAAAATAGAACAGTGCGGACTTAAAATCAATATAAGCTTGGGACAGGACGCACCTGCCGGGTCACCTAGCAACCGCGATACAAACAGAGCTGGCCATCGACGAATCATAGACAACGGCGGTGAATAAACCATCCGAAGAGCTATTAAGGAACCATAGACAAATATAAGTAATGATAGAGAGAAACGATAACGAAATTGAGGCTAACAAGCTTACTAACAATCAAGGTGCACATTAATATAGGTACTGACAAGCTGTAACCCGCTACTTCGTTCGCGTTAGAAAGGATTCTTATTATCAGCTCATATACCTACGTCTCCACCGAGGGGCTCGAGCCTACCCTGAATTGGGGCGATCGGGCCTTAGTCGACCACACGGGCCCAGTGTGGGTTGGTCGACTTCACAGACAACCTTCGACTTTCTTTGCAGGCTTGTGCAGGTTTCCTCACGATGTTTTCCTTCACCGTAAGAGCGTCGGATAAACGTACATATGAAATCGAAATTCGAAAACACATTGGTACGTGGAAGGATTCGAACCACGACCTCCCGGACAGAAGGTAGCGGCCGTAACCGTTACGCCACCGAAACTCTCTAAAAAGGATTAAAGCAGTGTATATTGCAAGTTTAAAGCAGTGTTAATCCAGTTTCTTTTCTGTCTACCTACGAAATTTCATCCACATCTGTCCAACCGTTTAGGCGTGAAGAGGTAAAAAACATACTCTTACACAAACAAATTTTCGCATTTATGATAATAGTGTGATTGATTTTATATGTAAAGTTTTATTTGAAGGGATTCCCGTTTATAAGTATCTTGATTTATTAACACGCTTATGTTAGCTTCATCTGTCTGTATATATGTATGTTTTTTTGTATGTTTGTAACCGACTCCTTTGCACTCGATTTTGACCCACTTTAAACGGACAGATTTAATTCAAACTTTGTACATTTATCAAGAATCAGTGACAATATAATAATTTCATAAGTTTACATCTTTATCCTGAACTAAAAATTTAAAAATAAATATAGTTTAAAAAACTAAAAAAACACTCTTTTAAAGCACATGAAACTAAAAAGTGAAAAATAATTCTTGATATAAGCTGAAAACAATAATGAACGAAAAATACTACTATTGTTGTGAAAAAAGTGTGGGGCGCTCGATATACGAAAAATATGGCACAAACCGCCCCACGCTTTTTTCACAATAATAGTAGTATTTTTCGTTCATTATTGTTTTCAGCTTATATTAAAAATTATTTTTCACTTTTTAGTTTGATGTGCTATAAAAAAACTATATTTATTTTTACTGTCACTGTGGACATATTATAAAAGATCGTCACAAATATGTTGACAACACTAGATACTAAATTAACAATAATATAGAAGTCTCAAAAAGTCTTATCATACTTAGAAGTTGCTCTCCATTTTATTCCTGTTTTTAACTTTTTTTTTTGTTTTTAACTATGTTTTTGAGGACAACGGTACAATAACCTTCTCCTTATCTAATTAAATACTAATTATATACGCTTATCTTATATACCACTCGGTGGAACGATGATCTGGTGAAGGTTGCGGGAAGCCGCTGGATGCGGGCAGCGCAGATCCGGTCGTCATGGAAATCCTTGGGGAGGCCTATGTCCAGCAGTGGACGTCCGTCGGCTGATATGATGATGATATACGCTTCGTACCTAAGCTCAATAGTATAGCTGTTTGTTGTTCTTCTTCTTCATCATATCAGCCGAAAGACGTCCACTGCTGGATATAGGCCTCCCCCAAGGATCTCCACGACGACCGGTTCCACCGGTTGTTGTTCTTATCACACAAATATTATAAAGGCGAAAGATTGTAAGTGTGTATGTTTGTTACTTCTTTACGCAAAAACTACAGAACGGATCTGACTGAAATTTAGTTAGGTAGACAGATTAGGACCTGAATTAACACATAGGCACTGCGCATCCTCGAAAAGTTATAGAAACGTTGTCCACATGGGTGAAGCCGCGGGAAACAGCTAGTTTAAAATAAAATAAGTACTTGGTGGAAGCAGGTATTTGTAAAGACAATGAAACCAAACCAATTATCAGTTAACAATTGTAAATTAAAGTTTTTGCTCGATTGTGAACGTGACTAACATGCGAAGTATCGTGTCGGTTTGTGGTTTAATAAATAAGAAAATGTGTAGTTATATACAGGGTGTAAAAAAACTGGTGTAGGACCCGTTAACTGGGGGTTCTCCTCAGCATACTGAACAACTTTCCCCACGGAACCCATAGTCAATTAAAAAAAATGGACCCTCCATACTAAAATGCACGAAATTTGTCGATCAGCTGATCTATTTGTGTGAAGAGGAAAAATTTTTATTTGCGTTTTCAGCAAAGTCGTAGAACAAATGTTGCTCAATATGATGAGTGGAAGCACCAGTTAATAAAGCCCCATTGCGTTGGGGAATCTTGGTAAGCCCGCTTTTATCTTCGCCATCATCATCCATCACTTACCATCCGGTGAGATGATGCCAAGGGCTTACCAATTGTGAATAAAAAAAGTTCTGTTACAAACCATAAATATTCGTAACACTGAAAAAGTTTTATTACGAAACTTTGTGTGTGCTCCTTTCGAATGGACTGTGTTTTCCTTGAGTGATTTCTCTTAAGATCCTCCACCTCAACTTCAGTCAATATTTTTGTTTCTCAGAGTCTATCAGGAGCAGATAGTAAGAATCTGGCAGATCGCGATCTGCCCAGAAATCATTTATTTTATCCACAATTGGTAAGCCCTTGACATCATCTCACCTGATGGTAAGTAAAGATGATGCCGAAGTTAGAAGCGCGCTTACCAAGATTCCCCAACGCAATGGGGAACTATCTTATCTTCAAGCTGGAACACATCAACAATGATACTTAATTGGCGGCAAGACTTAAATAAGATGGTGGTAGTTAGCCAGGCGGGCTTAGAAAATGCCCTTCCACAAACTAAACATAGTCATACAAAGTTAAGACTCCACCGGGAATCGAACCTGCGACCTCCTGATGCGAAGCCAATTGACTTAAGCATTACACCACGGCTCAGAGGTGGTTAAGGTGGCCCAGGCAGATCATGAATAGCCCAGGCATTTCATCACGGGGCTCCGAAAAATAACTAAAAATTAGGTTTGTTTAGCATGTCTGTTGATACCTGCAACTTATTTTTTGTCGGAGTCCCGCGATGAAATGCCTGGGCCTTTCACCGTCTGCCTGGGAATATCTGGGCAGATCACAATTTGCCGGATTCTCATTGTCTGCCGTCGAAAAAATAACTAAACATTAGGTTTGTTTAGCATGTCTGTTGATACCGTCAACTTAGTATTTGTCGGAGTTCCGCGATGAAATGCCTGGGCCTTTCACCGTCTGCCTGGGAATATCTGGGCAGATCGCAATTTGCTGGATTCTCACTATCTACCGCCGATAAAAATAACAAAAGATTAGGTTTGTCGGAGTCCCGCGATGAAATGCCTGGGCCTTTCACGGTCGCCTGGGAATATCTGGGCAGATCGCGATTTTCCGGATTCTCACTATCTGCCGCCACAAAAATAACTAAAGATTAGGTTTGTTTAGCATGTCTGCTTATACCGTCAACTTAGTATTTGTCGGAGTCCCGCGATGCAATGCCTGGGCCTTTCACCGTCTGCCTGGGAATATCTGGGCAGATCGCGATTTTCCGGATTATCACTATCTGCCGCCGAAAAAATAACTAAAGATAAGTTTTTTTAGCATGTCTATTGATACTTGGATTGGAAATGTGCGCTGGGCATGCGCGCCTCAAGTATGATTAGACAATCATACTTAACCGAAGCACGCGTTCATAATTTTTATTTGCGTGAGGTTGTGTGTAACCTACAGACTCTTGAAATGGTGTGAGACACAATTGCAGCCGCACAATTCGTGTATATGTATTATTATTGCTTGTGTAGTGAAGTTGATGGGTGGGAGACAGGCAGCGACGCTGGTTTTCAAACAAAAGTGTGACCATTGCCAATCCAACCTTATTTATCTTATCCGTGATTGATACCGTCAACTTAGTATTTTTCAGAGTCCCGCGATAAAATGCCTGGGCCTTTCACCGTCTGCCTGGAAATATCTGGGCAGATCGCAATTTGCCAGATTCTCACTATCTGCCGCCGAAAAAATAACAAAAGATTAGGTTTGTTAAGCATGTCTGTTGATACCGTCAACTTAGTATTTTCTAGAGTACCGCGATGAAATGCCTGGGCCTTTCACCGTTTGGGCAGATCGCAATTTGCCAGATTCTCACGACCTTCCGCCGACATCTATAATTCTTCTGAATTGCACCCCGTGTTCCTAGCTGGATGGAATCGACGAGAGCTGAATGACGAGGGGCGGGATGTTTGCCAAGTTAACGAACTCGCTAACTTAGTTTAACAGTATAATTTTGATGGAGTTTTTAGGGCGGACGCAAAAACAGATTTGATAGACCACCCGAACTGTATGGAGACGAATTGACTTTGCAAACAGTTATTTTGACAAATACTTTATGTAAATCGTACCGGTAACAACACTTTTAAACTATCCAAAATTACAAAACTTTCAAGTTAGGTAGTTTTACTCCTTTTTACACCATCTAATCGCATTAACTTCTACAGGATGTTTATACATTTGCATCGCTATCTAAACAGTTAAGTTCTGTAACACACGAACGCTTTTTAGGGTTCCATAGTCAAACTAGGAATCCTTCATGCCTTTTTGCTCTTTTAATTTGTATTTTTTTTTTAATATGTATAATGTATCTATGTGTGTGTTTGCAGTGACAAATAAACGTGTTATTTATTTATGTAATCTATCTTTTAGTTTCGCCACGTCCGCCTGTCCGTCCGTCGATATATCACAGCCGTTATTCTCAAATACAAACAGTGAAAAAGAGACAGAGAAAGAAGCGTTTGAGATGTGGTGTTGAAGGAGAATGGAAAGAATCGGTTGGACAAAAAATAAAACAAATTAAGAGGTTCAAGATAAGATAAATAAGAAGACAAGCTTACTGCTAAAAGAAATAGAAGAGGAAATATGTAAGGGGGCATCTGATACGACACAATAGCTTTCAAAAACCATCTTAGAAGGAAAAATAGAGGTAAGTAGAGGTCTACCTTTTCTTACCTCTATTTTTACATTTCTATTTTTAGTTTTCCTCTAGGAAGACCAAGGCTAAACAACATGGAGCAAGTAAAGGAAAAGGCTGCTGTCGTGTCGTATGTCGTTAAGATGATGGCTGAGGATAGGAAGAATTGGCGATTACTCCACAGATAAGAACACATGTAAAGTGGGGGGGATTTTTTTTTGTTTACGCATTCTATTGTGTGATATTATGTTGAATACGTCTAGTGGCGATTTTTGTTAGAGTTACATAGCCCCAGCCCCTCGCACCTAAACCGCTATTTCAGAAAATCTGAAAATTATTGGAAATAGTAGGGCATATCATTCATTTAAACATCATGGTTTTGGAGTAATAGTCGACCGTTGCATTAGTAAAAAGTCCACAGATTTTCCACACAAAATTTTTAATAGCAAATTTTTTTAAATATACAATTACTTTCTGCAAAAAACAAAGAACCCTTCTTTACGCGTGGTCCGACACACACTTGGCTACTTTTTTAAATCGGTTTGTCGCTATGGTAAAAGTTTTTCACACGTCCGAGTTTAGTCCACCGGCGCGGCGTGCGGCTCAAAGGCGCAAAAAGCCGGGCACTTTGAAGCTCGAGCGGGAAAGCCACAAAAGACCTAATTACAACCGCGTGTGCCGAAAGGGTTCCGCCGCAGCCCAGTCAGTGAACATTTCGTTCACTTTCACTTTCTGTTCGTGCAACTGGCCAGAGGTTATAATCATATGGATAGAATAACGCACTAGACTACGGTTCAGCAAAGATAGAACATTTCTATCTTGTCATAATGTAAAGCGGCTATGGATTGTAATTGACTGAAAATAAACTGAATTTGATTTAATTTAACTTTCCTATATCTATCTATTTAATACATAAATAAATAAACTGAATTTAATTCAATTTAATTCAATTTAACTATTAAATAGATAGACATAGGAAAGTTAAATTAAATTAAATTCAGTTTATTTTCAGACAATTACAGTCCATAATTTGTTAGTTACAATTTTACCTAATAAATTATGTTAGTAAAACAAAAATAAATAATTTAAAATTCAAATAAGAAAGAAAGAAAGAAATAAGTTTATTGGTTATTATTTATTTAAACAAAGCGAAGTTAAAGAGATCAATGATGTATTTGAGGCAAATTTAATTTTCTACTACTAATTATTAAACGCCTCCGTAGCTCAGAGGCAAAGTTCACTGGCTTTACACAGGAGGTCGCGGGTTTGATTCCCGGCGGGGTCAATTGTAAGACTCGGTTTGGTTGGTGGTAGGGCATTTTCTAAGCCCGCCTGGCTAGCTACCACCATCTTATCTAAGTCTTGCCGCCAAATATCAATGTTGATATCATTGGTGTGTTCCGGCATGAAGATAATACAGCCAGTTCCCCATTGCGTTGGGGAATCTTGGTAAGACCGCTTCCATCTTCGGCAACATCGTCACTTACCACCAGGTGAGATGTTGTCAAGGGTTTACCAATTGTAAATAAAAAAAAACTTATACAAACTTATACAAACTTCAGTATGAAAAAGAGAAGGATCCTTCACATTTTACAGCTCAAATAACATCCCTTAAAAGCATAGTTTTTTGTTTGAGAGAATTTTGAAGAGCATTAAGAAATTTTCCGTGGTGGCGTAATGGTTAGTCTATTCGCTTCACACCAGGAAATCGCGGATTCGATTCCTGGTGGGGTCAACTTGTACGACTGGGTTTTTCTGGTGGTAGGGCATTTTCTAGCTACCACCATCTTATCTAAGTCTTACCGCCAAACATCAATGTTGACAACATTGATATGTTTCGGCACGAAGATAAGATAGCCAGATTCCCATTGCGTTGGGGAATCTTGCTGATCCCGCTTCCATCTACGGCATTATCGTCACTTACCATCAGTCGAGATGATGCCAAGGGCTTGGCATTTGTGAATAAAAAAAATCACATGCCATCACAAATAAAAGATCACAAAACGACAGGCACGTACGTGTGTCCTTATCACACACAAATCAAATTATATGCGGCCTGACAGTTGCGGCGAAATATGAAAATATATGAGCTGGCATTTTGTTAGTAAATACCTATCGCTATATATCCCTTTGTGCGTGGAGTGGAATCATCATCATCATATCAGCCGAAAGACGTCCACTACTCGACATAGGCCTCCCCCAAGGATTTCCACGACGACTGGTTCTGCGCTACCCGCATCCAGCGGCTTCCCGCCACCTTCAACAGCTCATCGGTCCACCAAAACTTAGTTTAAGTTAAAGCATTTTGAAATGCTCTATAAATATAAATAGTTTATTGGCACTTACTAGTTACAAACATTGAGATGCAGCCCTAGTTAACTATTTAGTAATCTGTGCCCTAGTTCCTAAACTAGTCGTTAGACTGTATCCTGGGAACTAGTTCCTTCCCTTTTTTAAGGGACACGATAAAAAAAGTAAACCTACACAACTTTACACTATGTAAAATATTACTCAAAATAAACTTAGTCTAATTTTACGAGTAGAACTTATAAGTAATTGTTCTTGTAGTAGTTTAAAGTGTGAAGAATGAGCGAGTGAGTGTTAGTGTGTGTGTGTGTGCCTGGATGT
This sequence comes from Coleophora flavipennella, assembly GCA_947284805.1. Lineage (NCBI taxonomy): Eukaryota > Metazoa > Arthropoda > Insecta > Lepidoptera > Coleophoridae > Coleophora > Coleophora flavipennella. The sequence continues at coordinate 2,955,467 of OX369273.1, forward strand.
GTGAGAGTATTTGTATCTACAATACTATGTGAAATTAATTTGGGCAGTCGGGTTTAAATAAATCCTATGTCACTTTTGGGATCACGATGAATGTAACGACACCTCGCACTTCAAAATCCATCAAACCGTTTAAGCTGCAGGCTTAGCCAAAGAAACAGACATGCACACACACATAGGGTAAAACCAGGATAGTTACCCCAGTGGTATAGTTCCCTGATTGTAATTACTCTAGTTTCGCGGATGAATCGGATGCTATTTTACTAATCTATCGAAAGATTCTCCAATTACCACTAAGTTGACCGTGTCTCATGTCTCTGTGCGATAGCATGGGAAGGCAAAATGCGATCAAAGTATTTGCGGGATAGATGTCCTGTTTCTCGGCGGGGTATCTATCCTCATCGTAATTTACATGGATTAGGCAACTATCCCCAATGTAAGATAGATTTCGCAAAACATTGAGGTCCGCAAAAATCGCTAATACTCTAAAAATATTAAAGATAGTGTTTTTTACTTTTCATAAATTTGTAGATAAAAACCAAAGTACCAGACAGTTTTGATATCAGCTTATGTATACGTCCCCACCGAGGGGCTCGAGCTTACCCTGAATTAGGGCGATCGGGCCTTAGTCGACCACACGGGCCTAGTGTGGGTTGGTTGACTTCACACACAACCTGCGAGTTTCTCCGCAGGCGTGTAGGTTTCCTCACGATGTTTTCCTTCACCGTAAGAGCGTCGGATTTACAAATAAAGTATTTTGCGTTTTGTACTGGGAGATATAGAGTGATTTTAAAAAGTGTGGCAACTATCCGGCTTTTACCCTACATAACATGTCGTTGTGGAAATCCTTGGGGGAGGCCTATGTCGAGCAGTGGACGTCATTCGGCTAATATGATGATGATGAATCTAAGTTTTATTTACACACGTGCTTGTATCAGATTTTAAGTTATGCGTTCAAATAAAATTGATATAGAAAACACTACCGCCAGTTAGTGAAGTCAACCGCCAAAAATTACAATTTTGACTTTCCGCAACATAAACCATAGCGTTGAATAAATCACGGGCAACTTCGGCCGAAACAGACTTGGAGCGGAAGGAAAAAAAATACGCCATTTTCATAAGGGGAAAAACAATAACCTGGAGGCGAGAGCCGGGGGCCGGTTTTAGGGGCCGTAAATCAAAACACGGAGCGATATTTTCCGTGTAACGGAGAGGCCACTTTCAAAGCCGGATTTTTTTCCGGGACACATCGGGATTAGTGTTGTTTTTACGATTCACTTCTACTTACTGTTGTTCCTTTATTGGTGAGGTCGTAAAGGGACTTAGTTGGGTATCTCGTGGGCGACCGCCGAGGGGTAAACAACACATGTACGAGTATGTAGTTGCCCCAGCTCCGGTTCAATCGGTATCGGATCAGACGTTAACTTTCATTGGAGCATAAAGTTGATGAAAGAAACAAGGGTTGAAGCGGGGCAATCTGGATTTTGATCTATTTGTATTCAGTGTACTCAGTTGTGGGGTACAAGATAACTATTGCTCATTTCAAAATTTAAAGATGTTTATTTTTTACATTTAAAGATTTTATTCCATCGTTTCAAATTTTTTCGTCTGTGTGTCGCGTGACGGTCGGTATGATCGTTTCGTCCTCTGTGCCGTAGCTCCAAGACGAGAGCAGCCACGATCGTTTCGTGCTCTGCAAATTTCTATAATGTGAAAAAAAGTCTCACTTTTACCGTGGTTTCATAAAACCACACACTCTTTTTCAAAATAGGTGCAAATTAAACTCTTTATGATAGTCCTAAAATAGTAATTACATAATTATACATGTCATTTATATGTCATACATGTCGTATATTCATAAAAAAACAATCATTAGTTAATAACGTCAAAATACAATCATTGATGTTGAACGAATTATGTCTTTAGAACATGAAAACAATATAACACGTGAAGTTATACCTTAAAATCATTAAATGTCATTAATGCCCTTGACAAAAGTAGGCCAGTTCACACGGACAGCACCCGGTCACGAGTGTAACTCGACAGCCAGCCATCATCTAATCAGGAAGACGTTTCGTTGACAACCTATATTAACGTCCCCACTTTTCCCAAACTAGGGACGTTTAGATGTACCCCACACCTGGGGGTTCAAGTCCGAGTTGAGGCTGTAGGGTTGGTGGCGAACCAAATTGACAGAAGTAATTCAAGCCGCCACTAAGAAACGGCTTAGCGACTGCTATCTAGTGCTAGAAACCAGCACCAAGGGCTATACCTGCTTTGCGAAGCACGGAGTCGAGAAATCATTTTTTATTTTTTTTTCTTAACGAACAAACAGTCGCAAGCAAGAATGGTAACAAATAAGCTTATCAAATACGCCTAAAGTTCCATAAAATAAACACATTTAAATATTAATAACTACATAATATAATATGCGTCGGGGGCGTAACGGCTAGGCTCTGAACCGGGAGGTCGTGGTTCGAATCCTGCCACGTATCAATGTGTTTTCGAATTTCGATTTCTTAAGGAGATCCGTCGCTCTTACGGTGAAGGAAAAATTGTGAAGAAACCTGCACACGCCTGCAAAGAAACTCGAAAGTTGTAGGTATGTGAAGTCGACCAACCCGCACTGGGCCCGCGCGGTCGAATAAGATCCGATCGCCCTAATTCAGATTAGGCTCGAACCCCTCGGTGGGGACGTATATAAGCTGATATGATGATGATTAGAAAAGTCAATAACAGTCAAACCCATCCAACTGATGACCGTGCTTCAGGTTAGTTAACTTGCGTGACTGATTCAACCACGCAAGTTGCATTGACTACAACCGCTTAAACAGACGTTCGCCAGTGTAAAAACGAATCAATTTTGGCTAGATTGTATATTTTGGATTACATATTCGCTCCAGGCGGGAACGGAATGAGATTCCTCCTTTGTACCTTCATATTTCACCCACCTACTGGCCCCCGACGCATTTAAAATGCATCATCTGCAGAATACTTAAATAAACCTTATCTTCGGGGATTTGAGTTGGATTTGAATTGTTGGATTTTGGTACAGTAACTAGCGCAATGTTCTGGGGTTGTACTGCACGTGGGATAATTTGCTTTTAAGCTCCTTTTAGGAGTTCGCGGGTTTGGCCGGGGCAAAGAATAAAGACTATTTACTACGTGAAAGAAGGTTCACTACGCAAAATCGTTTGAATGAATGGCGACTCTTGCTACGACACAATAAAGTGCAAATTCAGATCGCATAGCGCTAATTACCTACAGTTATATTCACCTACAAGTTGCCTCTCTTTCTATCGCGTAACTCTTATCTCTTCTGACTATTTAATTTACACCTTGCAAGGGGCTAGTGAATAATGACTTCATGGCTGTCCAAGTTTCCGGGAAAAATGTTAACCAGAATTGCACTGATTGAAATTTTCAAAAGATTTTTCTCGGAATGACATCAAATCAAAAATTGAAATTATCTAATCAAATAAATATTTTTATTTATTATTTTGTGTCAAAAAATAAATGAATGTCTATGTATATGCGTAAATTTCTGTCTTTATATTTCGTCATCATACATTAGCCGAAACAAGACCTCCTGTAATTGACATGATAAAAAGTTTTCAAGTTTTGAAATAGATCCTTATAATACGCGTTATCTAACACGCACTGGGCTGGTTTTCATAATTTTCAAACTGCTTTCAATAACATGACAAAGAAACATCTGTTTCTAAGAATTTAAGATTAAGTTACGAGTAACATTAAAACTTTTCTATACAGCTGTTTTATTTGCTAAATGTACTATAAACTCCTCCCTATAAAGTAACAAATCGACGCCACTTTTCCTCGGAGCTCGGAATCGAGAATTAGCGTGATCTATTGCGCTCTTCGGCATTTCTTTCTTTTGTCTCTGTCACTCCTGAAGAGCTCGTCTCAGTCTTCGCCTTAAAAAGGAAATAAAAAAGACGGTCACGTCTTAATCCCGTTGTCATTAGCCAGCCACGCTTGTGTTGGGAATTTCCCTCGAAATTTTTAGGGCCTCGCTCAATTTAAGTCATCATATCGGCTCATATACGTCCCCACCGGAGGGCTCGAGCCCACCCTGAATTAGGGCGATCGGGCCTTAGTCGACCACGCGGGCCCAGTGCGGGTTGGTCGACTTCACACATAACCAAGAGCGTCGGTGGCGTAGCGGCTAGGGCCGCCGCCTCCTGTCCGGGAGGTCGTGGTTCGAATCCTGACACGTACCAATGTGATTTAGAATTTCGATTTCATATGTACGTTTATCCGACGCTTTTACGGTGAAGGAAAACATCGTGAGGAAATCTGCACACGCCCAATCTAAGTATTTCAACACTATTCAGAAGAATCACTCCTTGTTACGTATGTATGATACTTTTTAGGGAAACGAAGAAACCATTAATATCCCCTAAGAAAAGCTCTCGTTTTGTATGAGAAACTGTCTTGAGACGTCTCATCTTGAAGGCGCAGAGAGAGGGGGAGAAAAGGCTCTGTGTCAGTGACAATTATGAGGCGTTCCGTTATGGATGGCAGGTTCGCCGCCCCTGGTGGCTTAGATAACGCAATTAAGGCCCTGTTATTAAGCCCCGGCTATTATTCAATGCCGACTGTACCTATGTATTCATTAGAAAGGCTGAAAGTCGACGTTGAGTGCTTGAAGTGGCGTCGCCATGGCAATCTTTCTCACTTCACGACGATTCTAACCGCCTCCGTGGCGCAATGGTTAGTCCATTCGCTTCACACCAGGAGGTTGCGGGTTTGATTCCCGGTGGGGTCAACTTTTAAGACTCGGTTTGGTTGGTGGAAGGGCATTTTCTAAGCCCGCCTGGCTAGCTACCACCATCTTATCTAAGTGTTGCCGCCAAACATCAGTGTTAACAACATTAATGTGTTCCGGCTTGAAGATAAGATAGCTAGTTCTCCATTGCGTTGGGGGATTTTGGTAAGCCCGCTTCTATCTTTGGCATCATCGTCACTTACCAACAGGTGAGATGATGCCCAAGGGCTTACCAATTGTGAAATAAAAATTTAAAAAAATTGCAGAGATCCTTTGATATAATTCATTTATTATGAGATTCGTGAGTTTATTAAAGCGAAACTAAAAAATTGTGAAAGATAATCTGCTGACGGCAGTTTTGAAGTGAAAACTGCTTTAGGTGCGTTGGGCATTTTTTGAGATGAGAAAAAACAATTAAATTCGCGACACTGTTGCCGTAACTGACACCGACACCGTCATCTTACCAGGAACACTCGGAGGGTCAAAACTTATAAAACTGTAAAAAGTTTTCACTTCTGTCATTACTCCCGGAGTGCCTTTGTGTGTTTTTTTTATAGTAACTGGGAGAGCTTAGAGGAGTGTGTGTGTTTGTGCTAAGTGGTATGATTGTGGTTCGTTTTTAAAAAAAGAGGATGAATAATATGTAATACTTTTAATTCGCAGATATTGAACGGAAATTATTTTTTTCTACTACTTTGGAAGTTTTTGTACCCACATTTGGGTAAATTAAAAAAAAAAATACAACATACCAAATCAAACACAGAGTTATCTCTATGTTTGACTCAGAATGTTTTTTTTATTTGTATACCTTAGGCCTATAAACCAAACAATATTTTCTTAATAAGCGTATTTTACTGACATTCAGAAATTAAAGCGCATGTGCATAGGTTTCATACAAAAAAAATATTTTATTGGCGTTTTTCTAAAAACCTTAACCCTAAGCAGTGCGAGCGAGCGAGAAAAGAAAAAAATCCAAAATGGCCGCGTCAGATGACGTCTCGTTTTCGCGCTCCGGGAGTTTGCCAATCGAAGGGGTATACAAACAAACGAAGATATTATAATGACAATATCTTTAAAAGTAATAGTATACATATTATAATTATGTATAAAAGTCAACAAGTAACAAAATAAAAATACATATTTAACGCTTTATTTTCACAAAAATATCATCCTATCAACCGAAAGATGCCCACTGCTAGACAAAGGCCTCCCCAAGGATTTCCACGACGACCGGTCCTGTGCTGCCCACATCTAGCGGTTTCCATCATCCCAAAAACATACTTCTGTTTATTAGATTCATTCCGAGCATATGCCCGCCCACTCAAAGTGTGTTTTATTGTCCTCTACAATGTTTATTGTTTAAGGGGGCGTGTGAAGAGAAACACGAGATACTATTCAACATCTCAATGTTTATTTAAGTACGCAATTCAGTTCTTTAGTACTAGAATATAAAGGGTATGCGTTCGAATAAATGTTAGATTACTTAATTACCTCTTTATACTATATGGATAACATCTCTGGGATATAAAATGCTTTAAGCTAGCCTGGTCGTGCATTTCCCTCTAATATGGTTGATGGGAGCGATGGCTGACTCTCGCGTTATACTCGTGACCGGGTGCTGTCCGTGTGAACTGGCCTACTGTTGTTAAAGGAATTAATTACATTCATTGATTTTTATGTATAACTTTTCGTGTCATATTGTTTTCATGTTCTAATGACATAATCTGGTTTATATCAAGGATTGAATTTTGACGTTATTAAGTAACTAATTATTGTTTATTTCTTGATTTTCACAAACGAAATTGTTAATATTGTTTTATGAGTTATGACTATCAGAAAAAGTGTCTATTTTTAAATAAATAAATTGAATAGAATTGACGCTAACATAACATGACTCAGAGAAATACATAGTTATATTAATTTAATATCTAAAAACAATGTTTGTTTGTTAGTATGTTATAAGCTGCCATACGTGTCATGCGATTGCGTTGAATCTTCGTATATTTGTTGCGCGCACTGGCGGGACGGTTATAGGAAAAAAGACACCGCCGGCCATCGATATCCATGCGGGCAAAGGCGTGAGCACCCATCTCTAAATATATATAACTCAAAGGTGACTGACTGACTGACATAGTGATCTATCAACGCACAGCCCAAACCACTGGACGGATCGGGCTGAAATTTGGCATGCAGGTAGATGTTATGACGTAGGCATCCGCTAAGAAAGGATTTTGGGAAATTCCCACGGGAACCGCAAAAATCTCTATCTGCGCGGGCGAAGCTGCGGGCATCCACTAGTAAGTAATAATGTAATGAAAAAAATCTGGTAGGACTATATTGCTTTAACGTGAAATGTCTATGTCAGCCAGTCACTTTTAGTGTTATAGCAAAGTATATATATTAGTACTAACATACAGTATGGACACTCTCTGACGCTCTCTAGATTGCGACCTCACCCCCTCGTCACCCAGATTGATACAGATTGGTTACATTTTGGTTGTCGAACGTATAAGATTTCGCCGCCATTTTGTTTGTTCCGTCATTCCTTTTTTGAAATGTCGTTTCTGGCCCGTTGTATAAAGTGTTCAGGGTGTGGTTATAGATTGAAATAAATAACGATATAAGCCCTAAGCGCCTAGATCCGGTCGTGACAAATTATATGAGTCCAAACACAAGAGGTCTACGATGGATAGTTACAGAGATATTGGCATGTAAAGTTTAGACGTCAGTGACCTTGCAAGAGGTACGCTCCGGGCTTCGTCCTAGCCTTTGGCCTCGTGGTTCTTTATTTGTTATTTTTCTATTTCTACTTACAGCTTTGAAACGCATGCGAAACCGCCTCCCTCGCTCGGCGCCTGACTTTGGGGTATCTAATTCCATAACCCCCTCTTGCCGACCATAGCCTTGAATTTATATTTCTGGTTGGTTTTTTTTTAATCTACAATTCATAAGCCCTTGGCATCATCTTACCTAATGGCTTAACAAGATTCCCCAACGCAATAGACATCTTATATCTATCTTATCTTCAAGCCGGAACACATCGGAAACTTAGATAAGGCTGAAGCTATCATGTAACATGAATTTTTACATGAAAATACAATAATAGGGGTGACGACAGTATCAGAAATAAATTATGAACTCTTGATAACTAAATTGCCCTCCTACTTAAACTTCGGAAAACCTTACTCGTTTTGTTTTCCATCAAGTCTTCGATTTTTAATTCACCAAAATCACAAAATGAGTATATAAATGAGTATATGAGATCACAAAATGAGTATATAAATGAGTATATGAGCTGCAAAAATATGACGTCACGCCTAGGTATTTCTAACATTTTTAGGAACAAAATGTAGTTTTTGACAGATAATAAAAATAAATCAGATTAGTAGCATTCGTCATCCCTATTGGAAGCGCTAAACAAGTTGAAAAACCGACTTCCATAACAACTTAGTACAATTTTGCATTATGGTTTTTGTCAATTTCAAAAAAATTGCTACACCGATTTTGAAGTGATAATACACAACATATTGGATCATTAAAATCGGTTCACAATCTGCGAAGATGTCGCGTAGGAAACATACAGAAAAAACACTTTTTGGAAGTCGGTTGAAAACTATCGTGGAATACGTACAAAAGAACCACTGCTATACTCTCCCACTTCACGTTGATTTCTTGCGATTGATCTCGCAAGCTTGCAATTGAACTCGCAAGCTTGCAATTGAACTCGCAAGCTTGCAATGTTCATCGCTATCAATCGCAAGGATTGAGCTTAAGTTGCAGAGCTAATAAACATTATATGTTCACAGCAATAAGGTTAGATTTACTACAAACATATGTTTTAATTTCCGCTTCGCACATACTCGCTCATCCTGACCACACCCTGGACACTTCATACAACGGGCCAGAAATGACATTTCAAAAAACGAATGACGAAACAAACAAAATGGCGGCGAAATCCTATACGTTCGACAACTAAACTGTAACCAATCTGTATCAATCTGGGTGACGAGGGGGTGAGGTCGCAATCTAGAGAGCGGCAAGGACTGTCCATACTTTGTCCTAACCATCTCCACTGAAGATGCGCTGAGAGAAAATTAAAATTTTGCCATACGAACCGCCCATCTCATCTTATCCTAGCGGTGGTTATGCATCTTTATTTGGTTGTTTTGCTTTATTTAACCGATTCGTACGTATTGATGTTTAAGACCTTAAGATGGGTCAAATGACAATATTCAATTTAAATTACTGAATGACTGTGTAAAGCTATCACCATGGAAAAAATAGATAACATACTTAAAGTAATAAAAAATCGATTTAATTGAATATCATTTAAAAAATATTACCACTTTTGATGTAAAAAAATATACTGTAGACCCTGTTTTTGGCATTAATTTCAAAATTTCTCGAAAAAAAAAAGTTAATATAGAATGAATTCAACACACAAAAATCGGTGACTTTAAGACCTCACATTTTAATTGAACACATTTTTTAAAACTTATTTGAAAGTGATGAAAAGTAATAAAACATGTAAAAATCGAGGATTGGGCGTTCGATTTCAACGTAACAGCCGCGTTAAAGCTGAACTGATTTGAACTTAAAATGAATTGACTTACGTTCGATATTATTGAAACACGTATCAACCTGCTCAGATTGAGTGATCTTAGTGCCTTAATGCCAAAAATATCGATAGAAAGAAATACCCAGAAGCCTCGCATTGGAAGCAACAGCTACAAATGACTTTAACTTTATCGTCAAATTTACTTAGTCTGAACCAGGAGGTCTTAGAACGAAGCTCGCACCTAACGCAGTTCTGAAAACCGGATCACAAAGCCTGGCTTCAGCATTCAATCTAACTAGTAAACTCTGAAGCCTTAGACAAATCGACGTCAGTGGCCACCTCAATCTGTCGCTCGCAGAGTAATAGAATCGACAGAGACGCCTGACCGCTCTCGCCCCGGATATGACCTGTCATCCGGATAGGGGACAGAAATTGTATAAGGGACGCGCTTGTTTACTCTCTTGCTAAGTGCAAACAATACTCGTCTCGCTTGTTGCTACTGTATGGAATATTTGCACACTAAGCTAAAATTAACAGACATATTGAAGATTATTTCAGTTGATTAGTTTGATTGTGTTATTGACACACAACAAAGGATTTACAAAAGGCTAATAATACACTCAGCGGCACAGGAATTAGCCCACCTAATATTTTTATACAAAGAGGGCGGGGCCCAAACATGTATTATCTTCTTTATATTATATATAATTCTACTGTACGTGTGTATATCACTGAACTCCTCCTAAACGGCTGGACAGATTTGAATGAATTTTTTGTATGCGTTTGGGTGGCGCCCTGAATGATCGATTCACAAATCAGCTCGGCAGATGGCGCTGGTAGTGTAGTGTAGTGTAAGGTGGAACGAAGTTCGCCGGGACAGCTAGTTATTTATAGTTTATTGTATACAGGATACAAAAATTACACATCTGATTATTTGATCAAGAAAAGTAAGGTAACTAGAAAATGCAGTCATTAAGTTGGATCCCTGGTTACAAATTTGCAAATCTTCGGAAACTCAGATGGGAGCAAGCACACACTTAATTGGCAAATTTCCGATACGTTTTGCGGAAAAAAACGTGCTCTTTGTTATAAACAGTCTACTCCAAGACTCCGCAGAATGTTGAGCTCTTTGACAAATTCGTAGCGAGAGACCTGACTTAACCCACTTATCAGTAACATAACTTTTCTTGATTAAAAAAATAATTTGTCTGGAAATGTATGATATGTATAAAAAATACTAAGAATCATTTTAGGTGAGCCTAATTTCTGTACAGATACTATTACTATCACATCACATCAGCTCATATAGGGTTGGTAAACTTCACACACAACCTTCGAGTTTCTTCGAAGGCGTGTGCAGGTTTCCTCAAAATGTTGTTTTCCTTCACCGTAAGAGCGTTGGATAAACGTACGTAATGAGATCGAAATTCGAAAACACATTGTTACGTAGCAGGACTCAAACCACGACTTCCCGGATAGGAGGAAGCGGCCCTTTCCTTTGCGCCACCGACTATTACTATAGTATTTCTTAATATAGTTTACTTTAGTCAAGAGCATTTAATAATCTAATTGAAACCGATACATAATGTGGTATATTTTGCAAACAAAATTCTACCTTAATCCAATATGGTACGAACCAAATTGTACGACACAAGTAAATACAAAACACACATCTATTTAGTTAGTTGTTGTGCTGCATGCGCCACTTTGTGCCAGTTAATTGTTTGCGGGCTCGGCGACCGCGCCGGGGGACTCCGCTGAGCTGTCACTAGTGCTGCGGACGCACTACGCTGACCCTCTGCAGATTGCACTACTCTGTGCCACTGTTGTGCCGCGCCGTAATATGAGAACGAAGTTTAATCCGTGTTCTGACGTCAGCTCCCAACACAGCTAAGTGTCGCGTAACAACGCCGACGATGGAGTCGCGAAGAAAGTGTGTTTTTAGAAATACACAGGTATATAATTAGTAAATTTATTACAGTACTACTCACTTGAATCAGGCCCTAATCCAGGATAGGCTCGAGCCCCTCGGTGGAGACGTATATGAGCTGATATGATGATGATGATGACTACTCACATAGGCATTAAGAACGCAGCGGAATTGGCTTACCTGTAACGTAAAAAATAAAAAATAATTAATAGATGTTTTTTTGACTACTCATTAATAAAATGACAAATCTTTAAGGCTTTAAGAGAGGTCAAATGACAATATTCAATTCAAATTATTGAAAGACTGTGTAAAGCTATCACTATGGAAAAAGTATATAATATACCTACTCTTACAAACGTAAGTAACAAAAAAAACGATTTAATTGAATACAATTTTAAAATTATTACCACTTTTGATGTAAAAATACATACTGTAGACCCTGTTTTTGGTATTAATTGGAAAATTAATTGAAATAGTAATTGTTGAATGAAACCAACACATAAAAAATGGTGCCTTCAACCTTTAACTACTGAGGTGGGGGCCGCTCAGGCCCTTAGAAAGTAAAAATGTTGAATTACTACCTGCCCCCGCGCACGACACACGCGTACCTTCTAGTACCTTCGAGTTTAGTTGCGCCGAGGCTGTCAATGGCAGTGCACGTGATGTTTGCGCGCGCAATTTCAGTACGTAAATTCAGTTTGAAATTTCTCGCGGGCTTCTTAGACCCCACCTCAGTATTTACGTAACTTTTTTGTTAGTAGTTTCGATTTAGTTTTTTTTTTTTTTTGCTATATGACATACATCATGACAAGACTATACTGAAACGGGAATTTTCGTGAAAGAATTAGCTCGCAGTTTAGTGCTACCCCACATGCAAAGACGAGCGTTAAACGAACGGTTGCCACGTGAGCTGTGCTTGAGTTTGGCACGTGTACTCGGAAAGGATATGCCTATACCTGACCGTCAAGAAGATAAAGAAGAAGTATTTAAAACAAGACGAAGGTGCCACACATGTCCTTCCAAACTTCAAAGGAAGTCAACACACACATTTTATGCATGCAAAACACATGTATGCCTACAATGTGCAAAGCAAGTTTGCCCAGACTGTGTGTAATTTGCATTAATTGATGTCCTGTATATTTTTGGTTCCTTTTTTAGTACAACAATTACTCATGTGCCATTTGCTAAAGAAACTATTTAAAAGTGAGACAAAAGTTAATTTGTTAATTTTTTAAAATAATTTCAATTTATACTTTGTTATTTACGATCTCATGTGATTTTTACCAAAAAAAACTCCAAGTGTTTCATGATGATGATATCAGCTCACATACGTCCCCACTGAGGGGCTCGAGCCTACCCTGAATTAGGGTGATCGGGCCTTAGTCGACCACGCGAGCCCAGTGCGGGTTGGTCGACTTCACACAAGTGTTTCATAAACTTTAAAATTATACTTAATTATGAACATGATAATACATGAATATAAAATCTATGAACTTTTTAAAAATCCAACTGCACATCTTAAGTTAGTAGACTGTTACTCCTAAACTAAGAAAGCCTACTTAGTCGTGATAGTTTTCCTTTTAAATTGATTATAATATGTCCTACTATTTTAATATTTCTTCAGCTGTCCTGAAATAGTGGTTTAGCACCAGCAACCAAGTGGGAGGGGAGGGTTATACTTGACTCAAACAAAAATTTGCGCTTTAAAACTTAATATTTTGCAAACGGCTTAATGCCAAGGGCTAAAGAAGATAAATAATTACATTTTTAACCAATAGTGATAAAAAAAAAACGGAACCCTAATTCGAAAAATGGTTTTAGCAATGTGGTTTTGAAAGACCTATTCAGCAATAAATAATACCTTTTTACACGACATGGTACGTAAACGAAAAAAAAACCTCCTCTTAATATACAATTTTTTTTTCTCAATATTTTACTATGCCACTTTGTCGGCGTGATTAATATATATATCCTTGCCGAATTGCAGCTTTCTAGTCTCTAAGCTAAGCCGCGGACAGACAAACAGACAAAGCGGAAGTATAAAGGTTCCTTGTTGACTAAGGAACCCTAAAAACCGACTTCAATCACAACAAAAAAGTAAAGTTTCGCTATAGTTTTTGTTTAATTTTCATGAAAGTACTTAACAGATTTTGATGAAATTTATTTTCATGGGACCAATCTAAAATTGTATCCTTTCAAATTAATTCGAGTAAAGAATTTACAAATCGGTTTACAATTGACGGTGTTTTGAGGTAACAAACATTTTTTTTAAATAGAACCAATGCAAGAACCACCTTGTTTTTTTGAAGACGGTTAAAAAGTAACAAAACCTTTTAATTGGTGAACTTTGTTTTTTTAAATACTTTAGTGAACGCGCTGAAATATGTGAAAAATAATAATAGGCGTATATTTTGGCAAGCCCACCGCGACACAGACACTTGTGCTCGCTCGGTCCTCGGTGATCCCTAGTGAACAGCCCGTGTCAGTTGATTGGACAACCGACCTGACGCAAGTGGATTGATTTCGGACCCCCCGTGCTCTGCCCCCCACTCCCCCTCCTACCAACCAGCCCCATCGCCCGAACCAGCGCCGATTCCGCGGCAAACCTTATTACCGAAACTATCCACACCGTTTATTATTGACCCTCTTCGGACATCACTTTTCTATTGTTCCCAAAGGATTAGATTACAAGTTTTGGATTGAATGTGCTTCCAGGTGTAGTAAAGTTTAATTTAATTTTAGAATCCTATTTCGGAGTTCAAAAGTTCCAATTGGGAATTCAAATTTATGTAATCGCCTGCCTTTCACAACAGTATTATTTGTTCGAATAGGTTTTTCATTCATTCATATCAGCTCATATACGTCCCCACCGAGGGGCTCGAGCCTACCCTGAATTAGGGCGATTAGGCCTTAGTCGACCACGCGGGCCCAGTGCGGGTTGGTCGACTTCACACACAACCTTCGAGTTTCTTCGCAGGCGTATGCGGGTTTCCTCACGATGTTTTCCTTCACCGTTAAAGCAATCGGTAAGTATATGTACGTAAGTTTTTGAAAAACTCATTGGTACATTGGCCGTCCCGATTTGAACCCGGTACCTCTGGTTAGAAAAACCGAGTCGTTACCGGTTGAGCCACCGACGCTTTTTATATGGCGGAATAGGTTTACTTAAAAGTAAAATAATAGGACCTCTCAAGAATTCCTTACCAAAAACATTTTATATAGAGTCCAATATATTTTTTGTAAGCAATACCAAGGGAACAAGAAAGCGAATGAACCGAAAAAACCGTAACAAAGGGATAACAAATGCTAGTCATCTGAGTTACTTTTTATCATCTGTCATAACATAAACGACATTTTGTTCTAAAAATGTTTGAAATACCTAGGCGTGACGTCATAGTTTTGCAGCGTCATTTATGTACTCATTTTGTGATTTTTGTGAAATAAAATCGAAGACTTGATGGAAAACAAAACGAGTAAGGTTTTCCGAAGTTTAAGTAGGAGGGCAATTTAGTGATCAAGAGTTTGTAATTTATTTTTGATGCTGTCGTCATCCCTATTCTGCCGCTTGACGTCACAAACTACAAGTGGATCTGTTTCGTTATAACTGGCCCAACTGGAAAAGTTAGGTTTTTCAGTTACACCACTTTGCTTCAGCACCCGCTGTGAGTACGATGATAAATCTCTTGAAGAGAGAAAAACACAAGTTAGCTTTAGTTGTTGAAATCTAGATAGCATTTGTTGTTCTCACTGTAACTCTTTTTTTTATTTTGGCTTATTTCCATCTCCTATTACCACCAAACTGCTTTCTATTTTAGACTAGCTTTACCCGAGGCTCCGCCCGCGTGCGTTTACATCGTTTTTATGACTCTCTTTAAGAGTGGGTACAGGATATATACATAGTTCGAATCGTGAGTTATGGTCTATAGTTCATACAAAAATCTCATACAAATTATTTTTGAAAAAAAAAACCGACTTCAAACATGAAACTAAGGTTTCCCTCGATTTCTCTGGGATGCCATCATCAGATCCTGGTTTCCTTATCATGGTACCACTCTTGGGATATTTCCATCTTCGGCATCATCGTCACTTACCATCAGGTGAGATGATGCCAAGGGCTTAGCAATTGTGAATAAAAATAAAAAGGTTTTTTTTGAAGTCGTTTAAAAATCACTTTCAATTAATTTCGAATTTTTCAATTTCTAAATTCTTTTAAATTTCCTCTTTCCCTAAAAAACCTTATACGGACTATTACGAACATTAAAAAAAATAGCTAAATCGGTCCACCTGTTCTAAGTGATGCGCTTACCAACGAACAAAATGAATTTTTATTTATGTGGATTTGCTGTGTTTGCTTGCCTTAGAAACATGAAAACATTTTAATTACAATGCGATCAATTTTATTCTAAAACCCGAATACTGACATTTTTTGTTTCAGTGCTTCGTAAGGCACGTTTGCTATCACTAGATGGCAGCCTTTAAGCCGTGTCAGATGCCTTATAGGCGGCTTGAAAAACTTCTTTTTATTATTATTCTCAATTGGTAACCCCTTGGCATCATCTTACCTGATGGTGACGATGTTGCCGAAGATGGAAGCGGGCTCACCAAATTCCCCAACGCAATGGAGAACTGGCTATCTTATCATCAAGCCGAAACACATCAATGTTGTTAACACTGATGTTTGGCGGCAAGACTTAGATAATATGGTGGTAGCTAACTATAATAGTAAATGCATAATTGTTTGTTATAACTTATAAGCTTCGACCAATAAAACAGCTATAGACCGACCAACGCGAACAACTGTTTTGATGTCCACAGAATGAGCGCATTCGCTCATTTCGCCTTAGTTGATCAGTATTTCTCAAAATTCGAAATTAATAAAATATATTATCTCATTCGTCGTATGTCTCTCTGTTGGCGGCAAAATTAAATAAGATGATGGTGGTAGCTAGCCAGGCGGGCTTAGAAAATGCCCTACCACCAACCAAACCGAGTCTTACAAGATGACCCCACCAGGAATCGAACCTGAGACCTCCTGGTGTGAAGCGAATGGACTAACCATTACGCCACTAGACCTACAACCTTCACCAACCCGGACTTCGCCCCCGTGTGTGGTATGGCCTGACCTGCCTGAGTTTGGGAAAAGACCCGTGACGCAGATGAGATACTAGTCACCCCGTGCCCCAACAGTGGGGACGTTTATGGATTGTTAACGACTTAAGGCCAATTGGTAACTAAATATCCACTTAAATAGGTTTTTAGAATCCATTTTTGAAGTAGTTAACATTAAATTTAAATTCTAGGAAAACATACTGGTATTATTGAGAATAGTTACGAGGGACTATATCGAATGGAAACACGATTTAATAAAGTTGGCTCGATAGAATAATTTCGCAAAGGTACCTCTTTTCGAGGCATTTTATAGTCTATTTTCGGTTTTATTCTTAAAATAAGTAATTTTATAATACGATTTATTTACTGAAATAAAGTTTATAGGTGACTGAAGGGAAAACATCGAATGGATTTTTATTTAAGATAAATATGATGAAAATAAAAACGAAAACATCGAAAAAGTGCAAAAGTTATTTACTTCTCTCTTTAGACGTAAAGAAAAAGACAAAGACAGATTTTTAAGTACCATTGCGCCTTAAACTACTTCGCTCTTCTGTGACTGGGTTTTAAGTATTAAAAGATGGAGCATGTTTACCAACAATCTTCTATAGTTTTATGCATTGAGGAGCAGGTCGTCTCATTTCTAATTTAAAAAAAACTAACCATTCCGGGAGTGCCGAAAGAAGTGAAATCTTTTTACAGTTTTATAAGTTTCGACCCTCCGAGTGTTCCTGGTTACGGTAACGGTAACAGGTAACGGAATGAAATGAAATGAAATTATTTATTAGTAACAAATTTTTATAAGTCAAATGAGATTTTATAAAATCATAAAATTTATATATAAATGTCATTACTAATAGTATAAATTATAGTATTTACACAAATAATAAAATACGAATTACGTTATATGTAATTTCGGCGATTTCAAAAAATCTTCGTAACTATAAAACACTTTTTCATGCAGCCACTCTTTCAAACGGGTAACAGTGTCAGTGGTTTTTCCATCTCAAATACAGTTTTATAAGTTTTGACCCTTCGAGTGTTCCTGGCGCCCAAAGCGTCTAAAGAACTTCAAAAAGTTTTTTTAAGACATATTTACCCATAGCCACAGTATTACGATATGGCTTACAGTAGCGCAACGCCTTTGATGTCGCACGATGCCGTTACGGCGTAGGTATTACGAGTAGCAGTACTAGCCTGGCAAACTCGCGGAGTTTGCCAGGCTGTACCCCGCCACCCGCTGCCCCGCAAGTACCCTTCCGTTGCTCTGCGTAAGTACATTCGTTGCACTACTGTAAGCCGCTATATTGTGAGCCATAGCCATGTAAAATATAACGCGAGCTCATAACGTTTCAATCGCATAATGCGAGCCTGGCTTCGCCTCCGCAAATCGCGTCGTATGTATCAAAGCTGCTGCTCCTACGTGAGTCGCAATCATTTCCCGGCTCGACAATATGCGTCGACCATATTTCATTCACATCGCTTCCTGCGTAGACGCCAAATGGGCCGTTTTCAGTGTGTCAAATAAAAGGAGGGGGCTGCCTTCTCTGAGTTTCCTTTCTTATTGCAGACAGAAAATAGATTGATAAAGTTTGACAGTGAAAACTGGACTGTTTCGTAGTCTAGTCTAGTCTAGATCTATCTTAAACAATGTTATTCACTTCACACGTTATAAACGTTGAAAACATGGTTTAACTAAACACCACTTGATGGCGCTGGGCGGATCCTAGATCGCGCCAGCGAAATTTTTTAAAACAACTTCATCGCGAGTTCGGGGCAAACCACTAGTATTATAAAGAGGCAAAGTTTGTAAGTGCTTTGAATAATAACATATTTATTATCAAGACTCTGACCGCATAAAACCATTACCCCTCTTTTTTGAGCAGTCGGGTTCAAATGTATCCTACGTCGCTCACGGGATCAAGACGAATATAACGACACTCGCACTCCCAAATTCATCAAGGTGCTGAGTGAGGCTACAAAGATAAATAATAATAATAATAAATATTCTGGGACAAATCGCACATGGTCATCTGGCCCTAAAGTAGGATTCCCTGTGTTATGGGTTACCAGAGACTGATATACATACTTATATACGTTTAAATACATACATATATAGATATTTAACACCCAGACACAGAGCAAACAAATCTGCTCATCACACAAATGTTTGCCCTGGGTGGGGATCGAACCCACAACTCTCGGATCAGTAGTCAAGAGCACTAACCACTGAGCCACCGAGTCAGTCAATAAAGGTATGTATAAATAAAGATATATACATACATAAGATAAGATAAGATAAGATAACATTTATTCGACAAAAAATACACACAGACAAAATTAAAATAACAAAAAGATACAAATAACACCCAAAACAAAAAAAAGTAGACAAATATAAGTACGCTACAGTTATGAAAAAGTCAATGTGCACTTTGCCGAACTGGCCCCGACTCAGCATAATGCCGCAAGCAGGAAGACCTACCTACTGCGCTGTTATTCTGCCGGTGCCGAGAGGAATCGTCGCGTGCGCCATCGCAGGGCAAAATATAAAACAGAACGTAAAAACAAAAAGAAAATAACATAATCAGGAAGTTACAGATAATAACAATTGCCGAAAAAAAAATTATCAATTTATAAATAAATAAATATTAAGCACTACCTACTTACTTATTTTAATGATAAAAAAAGAATAAATAAAAATAAATAAATAAATAAAAAAATAATAATAATAATAATAATGATGTTGCCGCTAATCAGTTAGGGGTAGTTAAATACGGAATAGGTACGGAACCTAGTCCAAGGGATTTTTGCTTGGTAAGTAGAAACTCTCGATATTGAAGTTTAAAAGCAAGCTTAGATGTGAGGTTACGTATCGGTGGAGGAAGATCATTCCAACATTTGGACGCTGCATACCTAAAACTACCCCTAAATGCAGTGGTTTTGTGATGGGGTCCGACAATTTGCCAAGAAATCGTTCTAGTAGAATAGTGACAGTTGGAATAACGCCAAGTAAGTTTACTAAACAAGTAAGCTGGTTTTTTGGTTTTAATAATGTCAAACAGTAGAGAAGAATAATAAAGTTTTAACCGTCCCTCCATTTTTAGAATATTGGATCCATCCAAATATGGTGTCACGTGAGTCCTAAAGGGAATAGCAAAACAAAAATACATACATAACTACACCCGAAATGGAAATAGCACAGGATAGAGAGAAGTGGGCATCATTGGAGGAGGCCTTTACCCAATCTGGGGACCCTACTTAACCTAATTTAGTAATAGTGAAGTAAAATATATATATAGCAACTAATAAGCGTTATAATAATATTAATAATAGTAGATAAGATGAAATGAAGCATGGTCAAATAAAGGCTTTTTTATTTTTATTTTATTTTATTTAACTACACCCGAAAAACATAACCCTCCTTTTTGGCAAACGGGTAAAAAGAGGTGAGTAGAACAAAGTAGTTGCCTTTTAAATTAAAAAGAGGTGAGTAGAACAAAGTAGTTGCCTTTTGAATTAAAAAGAGGTGAGTAGAACAAAGTAGTTGCCTTTTGAATTAAAAAGAGGTGAGTAGAACAAAGTAGTTGCCTTTTGAATTAAAAAGAGGTGAGTAGAACAAAGTAGTTGCCTTTTGAATTAAAAAGAGGTGAGTAGAACAAAGTAGTTGCCTTTTGAATTGAACAATAGGTAAGTGACCAAAGGAAGTCAGGTCAAAATGAACTACTTTGTATCCAACAATCCGTCGTTCCCTCAGTGCCAGGATCATGACCGTCATAGCATTGTGAGGGCGGAGAGTGGTCACCATCAGGATCTATCACTCGCTGTGGCTCTCCCTGATGAGGCTGTAGTTGATGGTGCTAGTGACTTCATCCTATCAGCTCATATTCGTCCCCACCGAGGGGCTCGAGCCTACCCGAAATTAGGGCGATCGGGCCTTAGTCGTCCATGTGGGCCCAGTGCGGGTTGGTCGACTTCACACACAATCTGCGAGTATCTCCGCAGGCGTGTGCAGATTTCCTCACTATGTTTTCCTTCACCGTAAGAGCGTCGGATAAACGTACATATGAAATCGAAATTCGAAATCACATTGGTACGTGGCAGGACTCGAACCACGACCTCCCGTACAGGAGGCGGTGCGGCGGCGCTAGCCGTTACGCCCCCGACGCTGCTAGTGACTTAGCTGCACCATTTAGCAGAAGATCTGCCTCTATCTCCTTGCCCTCCATCTTCTCCATTAAAATAAGGTAGTTTAGGCTGTTTTGTCGTCGCACGCAATTTTCAAAGAAAGAAAGGATACGTTGTTGGCTCACCGACGTTCCAACAGTAACTAGCCTGAATTCACAAGGCCGATGTCTCGGACCAAAATTTAGTATGCCCGCTAGCCCTGAATCCTCTCAAGTCTGGTCCTGGCTGACATATTTGCGGAGTCACCGTGTGCCTTAATTGCCGGCAGTCATGCGAATGCCACACCCGGTTACCATACCGCGGGATATTGGGTGCCTATTATTCTACTCCCACATTCCTCCATGTTCCTTTTTACTTTCTTTTGACGTTTCCCTCATTATTTTTATCACTAACCAATTAGAAAAAGCGTCGGTGGCTCAATCGGTAACGAATCGGTCCTCTTAACCAGAGGTCCCGGGTTCAAATCCAGACGGCCGATGTACCAATGAGTTTTTCGAAACTTACGTACATAAATTACCGATTGCTTTAACGGTGAAGGAAAACATCGCGAGGAAACCTGCACATCTGATTCCAGATGTGTATGAAGGTCGCGTTGCACACGTCCGTAGGTGTAAATCTAAATGCCCTACACGTGAGCTAGGGTGATGCTAAGTGCAACATCAGGCAACCGCCGTCATCTATGCCTTGGATAGCACGCGGTTGATCGTGCCACACGATAAGAGAAGAGAAGAGAGACTATCCAATTACCCCAAATGAAATGAAAATTTATGCTATAATTGACCACGCTGAACAGGTTCAAAAGCCGACTTCAGTAACAACAACCAATTACAATTTTGCTTAATCTTTTTTGTTTTTGTTAATTTTCTAAACAAGTATTTCACCGATTTTAATAAAATTAAGGCCCGATCACGATTCAGGGTAGGCTCGAGCCCCTCGGTGGGGACGTAAATGAGCTGATATTATGATGATATGGGACCTCCGTCGAGGTATGAAATATCAATAAAAAAATAATTGAAACCGGTAAACAATTAACAAAAAAATGGCGTAAAATACTATTAAAAAAAACACACAGTGGAATTGAGAACCTATTTCTTTTTTGAAGTTGGTTGAAAAGAAACCTAATAATTCCAAGTTTGCTTTGCTTTTTTTTGATTTTGCTTTTTTGCTTTTAGTTTAGTATAAAATCCGGATTACTGCATGCTGAATAGGTTGTAGTTATGTGCGACTTGTGGATAAGCGGTCGTAGTTCAGTGCGACTTGAGTGGTCGCGTAGATTACGCAGGTTAACTGACATAAGCACGGTCATTACTCGGATGGGTTTGACTGTTAGTGGTATTTATCTCGACCGTTTCCGTGCTTCACAAGGCACGGTAAGTCGTTGGTGTCGGTTGCTATTACTAGATGGCAGCTGTTTAGCTGTGGCTGTTTGAAAACGTCCGACAGGACCACCATCAGCCCTACAACCTAGCGCCGTGTGTGCAGTATGTTACCTTCCAGAGTTTGGGAAGAGACGAAAAAGAAGCAAGTCACTTTGTGCGTAGAGTGGAATCATCATCATAACAGCCGAAGGATGTCTACTAAGGATTTTAACCGCCTCCGTATAGCTCAGAGGCAAAGTTCACTGGCTTTACACAGGAGGTCGCTGGTTCGATTCGCGGCGGGGTCAATTGTAAGACTCGTTTTGGTTGGTGATAGGGCTTTTTCTAAGCCCGCCTGGCTAGCTACCACCATCTAATCTTAGTCTTGCCGCCAAATATCAATGTTAATATCATTGGTGTGTTCCGGCATGAAGATAGGATAGCCAGTTCCCCATTGCGTTGGGGAATCTTGGTAAGCCCGCTTCCATCTTCGGCAGTATCGTCACTTACCACCGGTGAGATGTTGTCAAGGGTTTACCAATTGAGAATAAAAAAAATATAATTCCACGACGACCGGATCCTTCGCTGCCCGCATCCAGCGGCTTCCCACGACCTTCACCAGGTCATCGGTTCACCAAGTGAGCGGCCTGCCTACTAAAATACGTTTTCCTGCTTTGTGGAGTGGAATACCCACTACAAACGTGGAACGTGTGTTAATGTTTACCATCCTAAGCTCACTTTGACCTTTTAGCACAAGAAAATACCTAACTCTAAGGTACTTTTCGCTCGGCGAGGTCATGGAGCTTAGATACTTTACAAACGATTTCAGTACATTTCATACATCTCTTATACAGGGTGTAACAAAATTGGTGTAGGTCCCGTTAACTGGGGCTTCTACTCATCATACTGAACAACTTTTGTTCTACTTGTTTGCTGGAATCGAAAAAAATAATATTTTTACTCTTCATACAAAACAATCAGCTGATTGACCAATTTTTTTTTGAGAATTGACTATGAGTTCTTTGGGGAAAGTTGTTCAGTATGATGAGTAGAACCCCCTGTCACGGGTCGTACATCAAATTTTGTTACATCCTGTATATTTGAAGGTCGCGAAACTCGTGAACTCCGGCACCTTTCTTCCAGTCTCCCGTTCTATTAGTGTGTGTGTATCTGCGATCTTATTTTATTACCCTTCCGCTACATAAAAGAGCTATGTGTGGAACATTTTGTTTCAAGGTTGCTGTGTTGTTACGTTTGAGAATTAATGAGGTTTTTCTTCTGAGAACGGTACTTATAAAAAACCTAACCACTCTGGGAGTGCCAACAAAAGTGAAAACTTTTTACAGTTTTATAAGTTTTGACCCTTCGAGTGTTCCTTGCGAACGACAAGGTTGACAAAGTTTTGACCCTGCGAGTGTTCTTGGAAAGATAGTTGATACTTTTGATTGTAGGTTCTTGGTGGAACATTATATCACACATATTGGTATGTACCTACACTAATTCCAAATAAAATAAATAAAACTGCGTTAACAAATTATAAACGCAGTTTTATTTCTTTTTATGTGGAATTAGTGTTAAATTATATTAAATAAGTGAAATATACCAATATGTGTTCCTGGTAAGGTGTCGGTGTCGGTTACAGTGTCGCGAGTTCAATGTTTTTCCCATCTCACAAATGCCCAACGCGTCTAAAGAAGTTTTCACTTCAAAACTACCAGTCAAGTGCGAGTCGGACTCAAGGTCCCGGGGGTTCCTTAACACCACACCTCTCATCAAAACTATGACATACCTATTCACATTAAAAAAACAAAAGACATTAATGCAAGCGACAGAAGGATGCTGTTTTATTCAGTTCGGACGGCTTTATTATCTGTTGTGATATTTTATAATAAGTATTAATTAATTAATTACACCAAGTTTCACGTTTTTCTTAATATTATCGTTTTTACGAAGAGCAAAATCATAAATACCTCTTAAAGAGCTATAAAAACAACTTTTTGTATGGGGACCTTTCTTAACTTTACAATTTTAGAGGTTTAGTAATAGGGTCCCGTTAGTCACCCTTTGAATGTACGGAACCCTAAAATGAAGACGATTAATACGAATCCTGAAATACGGCTGAGCACGCTGGCATCGCCAGTTCGTAGCAGTTTCTCCCGCATTACAGTGAAAACATTAATAAACGTTAACACAAGTTACTTTACTCCACAAAGTATTCAATCCTTAAGTATTCTATTGGAACACTATAAGTAAATACTATCTATTATATTTTGCAGCCAGTTTTTCAGTTACATCATAAAATAAAAATGGTATGTATCCGAAGCAGTGAATTCATAGTTGGTCGATTTTAGCATGACGAAATTCATAGTTAGTCGATTTTTGCATGACAAAATTCATAGTTGGTCGATTTTTGCACGACGAAATTCATAGTTGGTCGATTTTTGCATGATAAAATTCATAGTTGGTCGATTTTTGCATGACAAAATTCATAGATGGTCGATTTTTGCATGACGAAATTCATAGTTGGTCGATTTTTGCATGACGAAATTCATAGTTGTCGATTTTTGCATGACGAAATTCATATAGGCACATTTAGTGATACGTTCACACAATTATCGACAACTCGATTCAAATCATCGATTTTTTTTACAAAACCATACATTCGTGAAAATTTATTTTTAACGAGGGAACGAGGGAAGGTGGTTGTTTTTCTTTTCAAATTTTAAATAAATCAAATTGAAGAGCTACTCCACAATAACTATAATATTCAGGTAATCATTAGATCGGTACAAAAGCGTCGGTGGCTCAACCGGTAACGACTCGGTCCTCCTAATCAGAGGTGCCGGGTTCAAATCCGAACGGCCAATGTACCGATGAGTTTTTTCGAAACTTACGTACATATACTCACTCACCGATTGCTTTAATGGTGAAGGAAAACATCGTGAGGAAACCTGCATACACACGCGAAGAAACTCAAAGGTTGTGTGTGAAGTCGACCAACCCGCACTGGGCCCGCGTGGTCGACTAAGGCCCGATCGCCCTAATTCAGGGTAAGCTTCAGCCTTTCGGTGGGGACGTATACGATCTGATATGATGAATCATTAGATAGCAAGTACTAGACATGATCTAAAAATTGCTTTAAAAATAAAAATAAAACTTCACATGATTACCTTTATACCATTAAGAGCGTTACTGCATGTTCCACACACTTGTAGCTAGCTAACCCAATTTCCTAATTACAATATATGGGATACCCTAAAACAGTTATCAGGGTGACCACACGCGGCTTGTTTGTTTAGGACTGTGTTTTGATGGTCACCGAGAGTGTTGCCACCCCGATTCCGCCTAATTGCTAGTGCAATGTGTTAGCTCAAGCCTCGTACACTCTTGCTGAGACCACGAAACACACAGTCAAGCCCAATGAGCCGTAATCAAGTTAATTCCGAACGAGAGTTGTCGTTTTCCAGGCCCTGAGCGTAACCCCCAGGGAAAAGATTTGTATTTTGATCAGAGCCAACATAAAATCTCTTTGCATTAAATTTATTGGTTGAGGCGTTACCTACTTTACGGATTTCTATAACGTGATGTTAACAAATAAAATTACTTTGCTATTCGGCTACAAAGGTTCTGCGTAAGTAGGTACTTACGTATTTGAAAAGTCCATCTTTTCAAAGAAATGACGCACAACACAGAAGAGGTTTATTGTTTCTGTGATTTGCGTCATTTCTTTGAAGAATAGATCAAATATGTAAAGTCGATTCGCTCAAATAGTGTCATTCGTTTAAACAAAATGCAAGAATTAAATCGACTCTAATAGATAATTTACAGATGACAGATACAAATCAAGTAATACACATGTGTCTGCATTTTTTGACGTCAAGACGGCGTTCTTTGACACGCGGCGGCACGCGCTGTGTCGGTGTTTACAAAGGGCGAGCGACACTATCTAAGCCAACGGGCTTTACAGAAGCACACTATATATATTACAGAAGCCAGCACATCAAGCTAAACACTTTGGACTATGTAACGTTGTTACGCCGTACGCGTATGGATCAGGATCGCACTACGAGTGTCTAGCTTGATGCGCTGGCCTCTGTACAAGCGCAAAATCTTTTTAATGAAATAGCAGTGCTAAATAATTGTATTTATCTCTTTGCATGGTCTGTAGGTTTTCAAAAATATTTGGTTCAAATGGTCAAACCCCTGGAATTGACCTGAGCTTGGATTTGAATAATAATATTTTAATAATCGACAATGTACTGAAATAAAAAGTCTTAATACTTTCCCTAGCAATGCTATGAAAGATTTCTGTCCCACACGAGAACAAAGTATTTGCATATAAAACATTCAACGAGCTCAATACAGAACTCGGCCGACCGACACGTTACATACCCTATTATACGTTCGAGAGTTAGTACACAAAGAAATTTCGACCTTATGTCGCAAGAAATAACGTTTATATTGAAATTTAACTAAGAAAAAATATCAGTTTATGAATAATCGTGAATATTTATTGTTTAATTTATTTTTTATAGTATTAATAATATTTTGAAGGCATAAATTAAACACTTTTGAAGTAGTGATGTATTTTGGCTTTCCAATAAATACAAATATTTGAGACTTTACAAATCTGCAAAGAGAATCTGTTTAATTTTTAATAATTCACTAACAAATATAATAAACTATTCAGAACAAATTGTTCAATCAGGGGTTATCTATAATTTCTATTAAGATAAGCTAAAAAATCTGTCACTAACTGAACCTTCTCTATTAATGACAGTTCCGGATGAAAAATTTCTTTAATTTTGATATGTTTAACTAGAATGCAAAGCGTTATATCATAACAGAGGTACTTTTACAAAGTAATTTATTATGCTGTACTTACGAGATCAAAACGTGCTCAAAATTTAGTTTTTCAGTTATTTTACATTGACGCGGAGCTTGAAAATGTTTAATTCTTTTTATTTTAACTATAACTAACAATACTTTATGTACTAGAAAAAGAAAATTACAGTTATCGAATTATGTCCAGGTTTAGCTAATTTGATTCGCCTATAGATATAGCCCTAGTGACTGATATCTCGCATCTTCTTGATCGATAAAGCTTGATAAATAAGAAATCATACATATTGGGCGCATCAAAAGATTGTTTCATGTTCATGAAAAATTTGAAACAATCAGTGATTGAGATTGCGAAGGTCCATCATACTTAGAAAATCATGATAGTTTAAAATTTAGGCAAAGTAAGACGCAGAGTTAGAATGGATCTGTGTTGTATCACAAGTTTAGAGAGCATTCAGAAACTTGAGTTTGTGAAGTAGTTCGTTTCCCTCAACATGAGCAAGTTGCCAATTCCCAGTGAAACTTTCACTAAAACAATTGGAGAGCACTATAGGGAAAACCGATAGATAAGAATCCGCAAAGATCTAGAAGCCGCTAACTACGCGTACTAGCCTACACCTACAACATATACATGTCGCAGGCATACTGTATATTTCGTTATTATACATACGGTCGGGCAAATGTCAGGCAAATTATATAATGGCAAGGGCGGGGAGCCGCGAGGCTCTTTGACAGTTAAATCAATCAAACCTGACCGAACCTAACATCGCTCGTTTCTCGAGCTCATTTACAATCTGCCGTAAGGCATTTTAAGAATTTGCCTGACTCGGCCAATGTGTACCAATGTGTTTTCGAATTTCGATCTCATATGTACGTTTATCCGACGCTCTTACGGTGAAGGAAAACATCGTGAGGAAACCTGCACACATCTGCGAAGAAACTCGAAGGTTGTGTGTGAAGTTGGCCAACACGCACTGGGCCCGCGTGTTCGACTAAGGTCCGATCGCCCTAATTCAGGGTAGGCTCGAGCCCCCGTTGGGAACGTATATATGAGCTGATGTGATGATGCCTGACTCGGCATTGACCGTTTATATACGGACGAATTATTACAATTTGCCTGGCTCGGCATTTTACAATCTGCGTACAGAATTTTACATTTTCCTTGAATTGAAATGACGAATGATTAGAAACTGCCTAAATCGGCGTACAGCATTTTACATTTCACCTGACCGTTTACATACGGACGAATCATACAATTTGCCCGCCACATACACATTTACTTACACGCGAACACCAGCTGTTTGTTTCCACACACAAACACGCGTCGCCATGGCAACGGACCGATCCCTCTGGAGTGGGCTATCGCGAACAGTTAATAGGGTGTCGCGAAAATTAGGGAAAGCAGCCAGTTTCAGCCGCGGCTGATTAGAAGCGGGTGCGGGCGGGGAATTGCTTGAGTATTTAACGCTCCGTAAAGTCGTACGTACAGTTGTATAGAACGTGCTCTTTATCGTGCCGTACAACACAGCTGTTGTTTGTAAACAATTCTTAAACTAAATTAAATTATAAAAATATGCAGTGTGCAGGTTATAACACGCCCCAATTCAGGGTAGGCTCGAGACCCTCGTTGGGGACGTATATGAGCTGAAATGAGATGAATGATGAATGTTATGGCACAAAGGAATTTAAAAATAGAATAATACAAATAATGAGTACGCATAGTACGTGCGTCGTTTGTTTACATATGAATACTCATAGGTTCGTAGTCAACTCTTGGCCTATAATACATGACATTTACAAAAACTGTCAAATTTTCAGCTTCAAGTGTCAAAAATTACTAAATACGAAAATACTGCAGTGAACTCGATCATTCAAGTTCAGCGCTCAAAAATATTTTTTCAGCGCTGAAATTTTTAAAAAATAGCACTACAGAATCGAAATGAATTGTGTTTCCTCATCTTTTTTGACATGAAGCGTCTTTAAAATCACATACGGGACAATGAGTCAAAAACTTGGACCATGACGAAAGCACAATACACTACGAAAGGTTTAACGGAAGTGACGAAAGAATCTGTTTCCTCCATAGCAATCAAGTAAGGAACCACGAGCTTCGCGTCGTAGGTCGAAAAGCCCAAAGCCACACCCCGGACACTGCATACAAATGGTCGTGAAATGACATTTCTAAAAACAAATGACGGAGCAAACAAAATCACGGCGAAATCCCATACGTTCGAGAACCAAACTGTATCTGTTTCAATCTGGGTGACGAGGGGGTGAGGTCGCAATCTAGAGAGAGGCAGGGAGTGTCCATACTGTATGTTAGTACTAATATAAAGCACTCCCTGTGAGGCCGGAGGCAAAACAAAATTAAAAAGTCAGGAACATCGTAATTAGACTTTTCATGTTAAACCAACTGCAGTGTACCCCGAGACAGCCCCACTTGATTTTTATTAGTAACAGTTACGAAACGACAAAAATTTCAATGGACACTATATTGTTACGAGTATAACTTCAAAAGAGACACCATTTCATTCAACTTGGATGGAGTAATTTAAATCTATACTTAAATATTATACTATACATAGAGATATGTATAACATATATGGTTTAACATGAAAAGTCTAATTATGATGGTTCTGACTTTTTAATTTTGTTTTGCCTCCTCCGGCCTCGCAGGGAGCGCTTTGGGCTTTTCTCATATTCTTACATTTACATATCTCTATGTATAGTATGATATTTAATTATAGATTAAAACTACTCCATGAATGTTGAATGAAATGGTGTCTCTTTTGAAGTTATAACAAATAGTTAATAATCTGTACTTAAATATCCTACTATACATAGAGATATGCTATATATAGGGAGGTAGATAGGTTACATGCGTCCAAAAAGTGAAGCAAATAAAATGATGCCAAACGGCATCTCTTTTCAAGCGACTTCCAAAAAGGAGGAGGTTCTCAATTCGTCTGTATGTTTTTTTTATGTTTGTTACCTCAGAACTTTTGACTGGGTGAACCGATTTTTATGATTCTTTTTTTTATTTGAAAGCTTGCTTCCCATGTGGTCCCATATAAATTTTATCAAAATCGGTGTAGTACTTTAGTGGAAAATTAACAAAACCCAAAAATAATAATGCAAAAATGTACTATTTTGTTGCGATGGAAGTCGGTTTTTTAACGTGTTTAGCGTTTTCAATTATCTTAGTAGCAGACGGTGCAACGGAAGCGAACTACCTATAACATTGTGTGTGTGTGTGTAAATGGGTTCGATTTTCAAATGTTGTTTGTTAGTGCATAACTCATCTATGGTAACAAATCTCTGACAATTTTTTTTTAAATAAAGAATATTCCCGCGCATATTCAAGAAAAGCACTTCACGGTCGTGTACGTTGGAAATAGAATTTCCTGAAGTTAAAAGATTAAAGTTGAAATAAATGCAAGTTTGACAGAAATTTTTTATGGAGAATAATAGGTGTAAAGTATTAAATTTTGCGTAACGGCTAGGGCTGCTCGGGAGGTCGTGGTTTGAATCCCGCCACGTACCAATGTGATTTCGAATTTAGATTTCATATGTACGTTTATCCGACGCTATTACGGTGAAGGAAAACATCGTGAGGAAACCTAAACACAACCTGCGAAGAAACTCGCAGGTTGTGTGTGAAGTCGACCAACCCGCACTGGGTCCGCGTGGTCGACTAAGGCCCGATCGCCCTAATTCAGGGTAGGTTCAAGCCCCTCGGTGGGTACGTATACGAGCTGATATGATGATGATTAAATTTTATTTGATTCTACCTACCCCTACAAGAATTTTTGTAAAAAATCGCATTCGGCGAGACCATAGGGCGAGACGTACACAGGAAAGCGCCTGATCAAATATTACGAGCAAGGTTTTCCGCAAACGCAACAGTCTACCGACAGGAGTTATACCGACTTGAGAGAGAAGTACCAGTGAAGCGCAGTACTACCACAGTATTACAATATAGCGGCTTACAGTAGCGCAACTAATGTACTTACAGAGAGCAACGGAAGGGTACTTGCGGGGCAACGGGCGGCGGGTCACAGCTGTGGTATTACGATATGGCTTACAGTAGCGCAACGCCTTTGATTTCGCACGATGCGCTACTGACGGCGTAGGTATACTAGCCCATACTAGCCTGTAGTATACTACCCGCTACTATACTACCCGCCCATACTACCCGCCGCCCGCTACCCTGTAAGTACCCTTCCGTTGTTCTGCGTAAGTACATTCGTTGCGCTACTGTAAGCAGCTATATTGTAATACTGTGACAGAAGTATGTGCAACTCGGTAACTTTGTTGTTGAACTCTCTGAATTACATTTTATAAGTAACAAAATTTTAAAGCAAGGAAGCTTTGGTGAGCTAACTAGCTTGCTTAGATGTGTTACGGTTGCAAGTTATGAAGTTATCAAAACTTTGTGTGAGACGTTCGCTTAGAGTAAATAAATCGACTGCCCTAAATCATCTCGATATAATATTATTTTGACCAGAAGTAAAACATTTCTACATATCAATAAAGATATATAACCAATTGCAAAGTGACATAAGACACTCTCCATCTAAACTTTTTAGAAGCAAACTTCATAAATAGCTTTCAGAAAAATGCTTCTACTCAATTAAATAATTTTTTGACCATAATCTTTAATTTTACGACAAAATGTATTTTAATGTAATTAATGGTATTTAATAGTAACAAACATGATATATGATGACATCGAAATATTAATATTACATTTTTTATATTATAATTATTTAAATATATAAAACCTAAGCTACTCTGCTCACTTGGCACGAGGCGAAGTGGCAGGAGCACCTCCAGCGGAAGCACAGTCGGCTGGAGTTCAGTGCGACGGGGAGAGAAAGCGTCGAACTATCCGGGCATTGTCGAGGAGGACTGCTTTCTGCATTGGTGCAATTATAGGTCTACCTCGGAGATCCAGCCACCTTAGGTGACGTTTAAGGTCGGCTGAAATTAGCCCGTTCAAGGACTACGGGGATGATTGCAGTGGATTCCACTTGCCACATATCAGTAACCTCGTGCGCCAGGTCCAGGTACTTGGTCCGTTTTGCGGCATCAGCCTGCACGAGGTTGTTATTATTATTTTTACTATTGTGTCAATTTTTGCATGCTTTGACAAAAGCGAATCGTGTGATACATTAATTAATACATTATTGTTATATCTTTATTCCCACCCAATTTAATACCATTTATTCGAGCAAATAAATAATATTCATTCATTCATTCATTTAAATACTTATACGTAGAATATAAAATTAACACGTAGAAGGTACAAAATGAAATTGTTATACAAAAAAAAATGTAGCGTGTTATAAGCCCTCCAGCATTCTTACTGAGAACGAAGATTGATTAATTCCCTTAAGTCAAGATCCGTCTCGAAGAACAAGATCCAGTCTCAAGTCCCACTGCGGCAGTCTGCCTACTAACTTAAGTTCAAACCACGACAAAGTTGGATGGATCCAGCGCTGAATATACCAAGTACTTGGCAAAAATTTTGGCGATGAGCTGGCAACATTGAAAGATTTTTATCCGTGTAAAGTAAACGAAGGATCTATTAATGAAACTTGACTGCATCCGTGGTGTAATTGTTAAGACCACTAGCTTTACATCAGGAGGTCGCGGGTTCGATTCGAGGCGGAATCTAACTTTGTAAGTCTCGGTTTGGTTGGTGGAAGGGTATTTTTTAATCCCACCTGGCTAGCTACCAACATCTTATCTAAGTCTTGCCGCCAAAAATCAATGTTAACAACATTAATATGTTCCAGCTTGAAGATGCTATCTTTCTTATTTTCAGTTCCCCATTGAGTTGGGGAATCTTGGAAAGCCCGCTTGCATCTTTCGCATCATCGTCACTTACCCTCCGGTGAGATGATACCAACGGCTTACCAATTGTGGATAAAATAATTAAAAAAAAAAATATTTTATACACAAGCGGTACAACATTTTATTTGAAAAGAGTTTACATACTCGAAAGTCAAAAGCTCACAGCACGTTTCCAAATTCAAAAAAAGGCGAGCACAGTATTTCCTACGATTCTCATTAAAATAAAAGACGATCCTTGGACCTTAATTCCACCTACAAAGTTCATCATCAGATCAACTTCTACATACCAATAGGATCTATTGTCGCCGGAAAAGTACGGCTCATACCAAATTTAAACTCAATCGGAACTCTGGTAGTTGCATTAAAAGATTTGACCTAAACAAACATACATACATACAAACATTGCAAGTAAAAAAAAACTTTTAAAAAAATTCACTCGTACACCATTTTGACTATCTTCGATACAGGGTGTAACAAAATTGGTGTAGGTCCCGTTAACTGGGGCTTCTACTCATCATACTGAACAACTTTTGTTGTACGACTTTGCTGAAATCGCAAAAACAAACTCTTCATACAAATCGATCAGCTAATCGGCCTATTTGGTGTATTTTTGTATGGAGGGTCCGATTTTTTTTAGATTTGACTTTGTGTTCCTTGGGTAAAGTTGTTCAGTATGATGAATAGAACCCCCAGTTACCGGGTCATACACCCTGTATTAATAAAAAAATAAATGTTGTTTGTTGGTAAGCGCATCACATGATAACGGCTGGACCAATTAAGATGTTTTTTAAATGTTATTTATTACGAACATAAGGACCAAATAAGGTATTTAGGAAAAGAAAAACAGAAGACTTGTCCGCAAAAATTGAAAATCGGGAAAAACTGAAAAATCTTTTTTCTATTGGCTTTTAAGACCATAACTCATCATCACGATCCGAACGATGTAATCTGTAAAGTTAGAAAAACAATATCCATGAGGGCGGAAACGCTAGAAATGTTGAGTACCTAGCAAATAGCGGACAATAGTTTAGTTGATTTAAAATACTTCAAATATATTCCAGAGAAAATAGAAATAAAGATGGTTGGTTAAAAAAACTAACACACTTCACATTTCGACTTAAATTCCAGAACACTGGATCGTACTCATCTCGAATAATTTAACCATTTTTTATCGGCCGTTATAGACGCATCGATTCAGCTTTTCGGAAAAAGTGTTTTATGGCGCGTTCCTTTTTCGGCCTTTCATTTGGGGCAGGAAGGAAGGGTGTCTTCCTTTGATAGAATGAAAAATAGCGGAGAAGCACGTAACCTGTTCTACCCTTTGCGATAGAAAGCGGAGTCTGAAAGGACCACCACGTTTCGGCATAGCTGCCTGGCATATATACCACATTTTATTATCATCGGGTTTCATAATATTTTTCGGTGAGAATATGCGTCGATATAAGTATAGCTCGTAGAATGAATAGCCTTTGAGTCAGTAAAGTTTTCGACCGGAAAACGTAGCGTAGGCAGGCCTCCCCGAGGTGGACCGATGACCTGGTGAAGGTGGCGGGAAGCCGCTGGATGCGGGTAGCGCAGAACCGGTCGTCGTGGAAATCTTTGGGAGAGGCCTATGTCCAGCAGTGGACGTCCTTCAGCCTACATGATGGTGATGAAGTATAATGCGTTGATACTGAAAAGTTGGTTCGACCTTCTATTCGAGCGACGAGGGAGCAATTAGAAGGTTGTCATAACGGCTACGAGATTTTGACGAAAATGCACTCTGTATCATGCATGTGTGTATGTGAGTTCGTATCCCCCCAATTTGCCGAGAAACTGCTGAGCCGACTCTTTTACCACTATTTTGAATGGACCTTGTGGATGAACATATGCTTGAGGGGAGCGATGGCTGACTCTCGCGTTATACTCGTGACCGGGTGCTGTCCGTATAAACTGGCCCACTCTTATCAAAGGCATTAATGACATTCAATGATTTCAATGAATAACTTCTCGTGCCATATTGTTTTTATATTCTAAAGATATAATTTGTTTTATATGATTGTTTATTTTATTTATTTTTCACAAACGACATTATGAAATATGTAATTACTATTTTATTACTATCGGAAAGAGTGTTATTTGCACCTATTATGAATAAACATTTTGAATCTTTTGGCTAAAAACCGCGGACAACAGTTTGTTACATGATATAATACAAGGGAGCTTACATTAACATCGCTCTAGCGTCGGTCGTTAAAACCATCCTGTTTTCACGAGTTTTACTTCAGCTCGCTTTTTTTAAGTCTCCAGTCTCATTACTCATAGCCTGAAGTGTAGTGTAAGTACCTACCGGCGCGCGCGGCGAGTGTCGTCATCAAAGGCTGCCGCGGGTCGCAGGTTAACAAAGCGCCCTCGCCCCCTGACCTGCCCCCGCCTGCTGCTTTGTCACCTCCCGGACAGATGGGATCACGTCCCGTTATACAACAACATACATATCGGTACTACTACATGAAGCTGCAAGGTACATTGTCTATTTTATTAAGCTGTTGCGTGCAAAGTATTTAAAACAAGGCATTTTTAAACTTTTGACGTGAAAACGTCTAATAAATCGATGGACGCCGGCTGCCCGCACGAAAAAGGTTGACTCGTTGTCCCGCTACGCTCATTGTCCCGTTACGTTATGACGTTGGCACGTTAAACTATCATCCTTAAACCGACTTTATCTGTAAACCAATTTTTTTACCTTTGGCAATTTACGAGTAGGTACCTGGAAATTATTCTTTATGTAATCATTCTACTTGTGAAAACCTATTATTGTTTTTGAATTAGCAACGCCAGATTTAAAGCTTTGTTGTCGGGATTGTTAATTATTTTAAAATTATTTAACGTCACTTAAATATACTCGTATGTCCTGGAGTTTTGCAATCTATATTTCACCCACTTCCACTGAAGCTATCTGGTTGAAATTAGACACACACGTTTTTTTCTCGTGACAATACACGATTTTTAAATAACAAAGCTTTAGAAATGCTTTAATTTTTTTAAACAAGCTTTAATATAATTTCACTTGTAAGTACTATGTCCTGGAACTTAGCAACTAATATTTCACCCACTTCCATTGAAGCAATCTGGTTGAAATTTGACACACACATTTTTTTCTTGTGAAAATTCACGATTATTAAATAAAAGCTTTTCCTGAAAGTTTTAAGGTTTCTCAATTTTTTTATTATTTAACAGGGTTGCGAAATAAATCTTGTTTTTTTTTCTTTTAAGTCAAATTGATCTGACCCTTTCGGCCAAATTTGTATGAAAAGGTTATAGATTTTTTTATAATGTTTTTTCTAGCATTAACCCTAAGTCGGGAATTGCTGATAGATTAAAACCCACCCTGGCCCTGGGACACCACTTTTAGGTGATTTTGTAAATAATGTTTTTTTACTACCTAACTATTTAAATTAAAGTTCTATAGGAGCATAGTGATTCTGAGAGCTATGTCGGTTAATTTAGTTCTCCTACGGATCTCCTCGTTTCTGATTCGATCACGCAGAGAAACTCTGAGCATAGCACGCTCCATTGCCCTTTGGGTGACCATGAGCCTTCTTATGAGGCCCATAGTAAGCGACCGTGTCTCAGTTCCGTATGTCATCACTGGCAACACACAATGGTCGAAAATCTTGGTCTTAAAACGCTGCGGTCACCATCGTCACTTACCGTGATGCCAAGGGCTTACCAATTATGAATTAAAAAAGCTCTTAATTATAATTAGGGCAAGATTTGCAATTTAAGTATGTAACGAACTTTGAGCTTGGCGAGGTATTGATTGGAATAGTTGTCTCTGTCTTTTTCTTTACGTGTAAAGAGTAAAGAAAATAACCGCACTTTTTCAATGGTTTTTCGTTTTAATCAAAAACTACAATGAAAGTATAAAAATAATAACATTACTCACTTTGTATTATCATAACATTTTTTTTGTATATTTCTTAAAATTTATACTTCAAAATATTAGTCATAACTAGAATTGAAAGTAGCGATGTAGACCTATCTTTGGGATTTTTTCTATTGAGCCAAAACTGCTCAATCGTGTTTCTAATATCTTTTGAACAATAAGTGTATTTTTTTCAACTTTAGGTTTTCTATCGTTTAGGAGTAATTGACGTCAAAAATAACGAAAATCTGTAATATTACCGCCTTAAGTGTGTTCAGGTGCCTTATTAGCGGAAGTTCGTAGGATTTCTCGAGTAGCGCAGAGATACCTCTTCAACTCTCCGTACACTCTCCAGCCATGTTAAGGAATCTGGAGTGGGAGAACTTTATGTTTCATCATTAAGATGAGAGAATTGCGACAAATAACTTTGCTTATGAAACATGATATTTCGACGTCTGTGAGCCTTTATGTGAGGGACGTAAGGGAGACAGTCGCTTGAGACACTTTGTTACGTGTTGTTATGTAAGGGTAGGGTCGCATATCTATTCGACTCCGTGAGCGCTACAGGGGCAGCCAACCGGAATTGCGCTCTCCTGAAAAAATTACAAAGCTTTTCCTTGTCGATATTTCAGTCTCCTCAACTTGTATGAGTGGAGAGAAAAAGCTTGACATACTCTTACCTCATGCTGTGTACGTATTTTGTGTAGATATTACTTCCATGACCTTTTTAGCCTCCACCCACACTTGTTTTTCAAGCGACTTCCAAATGAGGAGGTTCTCAATTCGACTGTATGTTTTTTTTTTATGTGTGTTACCTCTGAACTTTTGATTGGGTGAACCGATTTTAATCATTCTTTTTTTATTTGAAAGCTATTTTTTTTAAAGCTATTTTTTTTGAATTTTTTTGAAAATTATTTTTTGAAGGTTATTTTCGTGTGGTTTAATATAAATTTTATCAATATCGGTGTAGTACTTTATTAGAAAATTAACAAAAACCAAAAATTGTACGAAGTTGTTGCGATGTAATTCGCATTTTTAACGTGTTTAGCGTTTTTAATGAGTATAAGAAATAGTTAAAAAGTAATTCCTTTATTCATTTGTCCGTAAAACATTTTATTTATAGTGGTTCTTTATGCTCTTTTTAGATTTAAGTAGGGGCCTTCTTCTTATCACCTCATATGCGTCCCCACTGAGGGTCTCGAGCCTACCCTGAATTAGGGCGATCGGGCCTTAGTCGACCACGCAGGCCCAGTGCGGGTTGGTCGACTTCACATACAACCTTCGAGTTTCTTCGCAGGCGTGTGCAGGTTTCCTCACGATGTTTTCCTTCACCGTAAGAGCGTCGGATAAACGTACATATGAAATCTAAATTCGAAAACAGATTGGTACGTGGCAGGATTCGAACTACGGCCTCCCGGACAGGAGGTAGCAGCCGTAACCGTTACGCCACCGACCTAGGGGCGTACCTATCTTAAAAGGTACAAAATCACGAAAAATAAACGATTTTTTACAGATTTGGGTTACTTAGGCCTACTTATATGTTAAAAAAAACAAAGGTATGTCCTTATCGCTGTCCATAAAAATCTGTGCTATAAAGAGTTAAAACACAGAATTCCCGTTTCCCATTAATAAGAATAACACATTAAAATCATTATAAGAATATAAAACACCGCATGTTACGTTACGTTACTTGTTAGTAATTCATGGTACGGAACAATAATTTTCACGCCTCAAAGCATCCACTTTATGCAGAAAAAAAGAGACGATCCTCTGGAAATGACAACGACTAGTGCCGTGTGGCAGTCTCGTCACGTAAGGAAACTTGATATCGTATCATTATCCGCAACAGGAAATAAACAGGCATAACGTTAAAAGTGACGTTACGTGTAAGGACTAACTATATGGTGGTACGGAGAAAAAAAAATACTTATAAAATTCGAATTATTTTTTCTGACATTAATATATGGATAAGCTTACTTATAAGATTGGACCTAATGGACCGGCCATTAGGTCGAATCTTATAAGTAAGCTTATCCATACTTATCCATACATTAATCTCAGAAAAAATGAGTCAAATGAAATGACAACACGTAAGGAAACTTGATATCGTATCATTATCCGTAACAGGAAATAAACAGGCATAACGTTAAAAGTGACGACACGTGTAAGGACTAACTATTTGGTGGTACGGAGAAAAAAGCTAACTTATAAAATTCGACTAATTTTTTCTGTGTTTAATGTATGGATAAGTATGGATAAGCTTATTTATAAGATTCGAGCTAATGGACCGGCCATTAGGTCGAATCTGATAAAAACTTATCCGTACTTATCCATACATTAATCTCGGAAAA
Organism: Coleophora flavipennella; assembly: GCA_947284805.1. NCBI lineage: Eukaryota > Metazoa > Arthropoda > Insecta > Lepidoptera > Coleophoridae > Coleophora > Coleophora flavipennella. The sequence goes on from OX369273.1 coordinate 2,994,349, forward strand.
AATGAGTCAAATACAACTGCACACAAACACAAACTCACACCATCATAATCTTTTTTTTTTTTTTTTTTTTTTTTTTTTTTTTTTTTTTTTTTTTTTTTCCCCGAAAGATGGTAGGTGGGGAGAGAGGTGAATACGTTTACGTATACCTGTGCAGCGGTAAAGCTAGCACCGGTTATGTGGGACTCACAGCTGTCGAGCCGCACTACCCACTAACACCCCCCGAAGAACTTTGGCAGCAGAGCCACCCTAAAAGTACATCGGAGCGACGCCCCCCCCTAGGGAGGGGGGGGGTGCGAAAAATACACGCTAACCTAAGAACAGCGCGGCGAGCTCCTGAGGGGAGGGCCGATTGGTTTATCACATTAAGTGTGCAAGTGAGGGGACGGTGTTATTCAAATAATAACACTAGCAGTCTCCCTGAGCTGCCAGGAGGCAGTTCAGGTCGGCTGATATTTTATTGGGAGGATCGGTGAGGACATTTCTTGGTCTGCGGACCATGTTACTAGTTAAGACGGGACGTAGGGAGTAGTTCGCTGCCTCGCGAATCAGTGGGTTGGGATGCGACTCCGAGGACTTGAAGAAGTTCTCGGAGAGGCCTTTGAGGAATTGTTGGGTGGTGGGTAAGCCTAAGTCCCTATGCAAGTCCGGGTTTCTGACGCACGACGGTGCGTCCAGAGCCCTACGGCAGAAGATGCTCTGGACTCTTTGGATCAATTCCATCTTATTTGGGTTCGCGTGTGCAAATACGGGGGCCGCGTATGTCATTACCGGTCGGATGCAAACCTTATAGAGTGTTCGCTTATTAATGGGGGACATTTTACTGTGCCTACCTAACATGCTGTTTAGCCTGCCCAGGTAGAAGCGGGCATTTCGGGTCACATTTGTAATGTGAGGTCCGAAAGTGAGACCGGAGTCGAGGGTGACTCCTAAATATTTGGCTGTACGTTGCCAGGGGACGCGGGTGCCTAGCATGCGGATCGAGTCTGCGGGTTGGTTTAGCCTATTATGGTAGTCGAAGCGGACCGCGGAGCTTTTGCTCGGGTTTACTTCGATTCTCCATTTCCTAAACCATCTACCTAGCTCGTCAACTGAGATTTGTAGCTTGTCTATTAGTGGTGATAGAGATATGGACTGCCCCCTTATGTAGAGGGCGGTGTCGTCCGCAAATAGGGAGAGCTGTACTGTTGGCCCTGATTTGCTTTGTTTTGGGATGGGGATGTCGTTAGTGTACAGAGTGTACAATGTTGGGGAGAGTATGGACCCTTGGGGGACCCCGGCTCTAATGGGACGCGGAGAGGAAAGTACCCCCTCGTGTCTAAAACGGAAATTACGGTCTTGGAGGTAGCACTCCACTATTCTAACTAGACGGTCTGGGAGGTCCATGTGGTAGAGTTTGTATACAAGTCCCGCATGCCAGACCTTATCGAAGGCCTTTGCGACGTCGAAGAAGACTGCTACTGTCCTTTCGCGTCTGGGGTAAAATCCGTTCAGTATGTGTTCGACAATGCGGTGGACTTGTTGAGGGCACGAGTGTTTGGCGCGGAACCCAAACTGGTGGTTAATTATGAGGGGAGGTTTTTCCGGCGGGAAGATATGACTTTTGATTCGATTGAGTATGACTCTTTCGAAGAGCTTCCCCATAGTCTTGAGTAGACTTATGGGGCGGTGGTTTGCGGGGATGTTAAGGGGCTTGCCTGGCTTTGGGATGCCTATTACTATTGCTTCCTTCCATGCTGTCGGGAAGTAACAGTGTTCAAAGCAGGCGTTGATGATAATAGCTAGCAGTGCAAGTAACTGTTCCGGATAGTATTTAAGAGCTTGGTTTGAGATACCGTCTGCTCCTGGGGCTTTTTTAGGTTTAAGACCTCTAATAATGGAGCGTAGTTCGTCAGTTGATACTGAGATGGGGTCCGCAGTTAGGGGGAGCGAATTCCTACTACGTACCTCATCCTCCACTGTTTTTATATGATCGGGATCACACTCTTGTGTGCTGGGTGAGCATTGGTCGGCTATGCTGTCTGCGAAGCATTCCGCTTTCTCTAAGTCCTCAAATGCTATTGTATTGTCTGGTCGCGTTAGGGGAGGGGTGTGCGTGATTGCGTCTACGCGGAGAGCCTTGGCTACTTTGTAGTAGGCAGTGTGGGAGGGGGTGATATCCTCCATGAGTTTACTCCAGTTGGAGTTTCTCAGTTCGGAAAGATGCTTCCTAAGCTTACGCTGTAGGGAGTTGGCTTCCCTCCTATTGTCGGGTGTGGGATAGTCTGCGGCTCTACGGAGAGCTGCTCTTTTCTCTGCGATTAAGAGTTTAGTCTCACGCGGGAGTTTGCGGTCTTTGGTGGTAACGACCTTTTCGTTCTCCTTAATCGCAGTCTGTACTAAGTGGGTGATACTACTAACTGCGCTATCTATCTTGTCAGTACTGTCAAGGTAGTCGGGCGAGAAAGCGTATGCGGAGTTTGGGGCGTCAATGGCTGAGGTCAGTGAGTCTGTGATACCGTCCCAGTTGGTGAATTTTGTTGTCGTGGGGGCGGGTGTGCTATTTTGGGGGCCTAGTTTCAGGGAGACTGGGCGGTGGTCTGAACCTAGCTCGTCAAGTGTGTCAATTGCGCATACGTTAAGGGAAACACCCTTAACTATGGCAAAGTCGAGTATGTCAGGGTCGTGGTCCGGGTTATCCGGGTAGTGGGTGGGGGCGTATGGGGAGTATACTGTTAAGTCTAGATCTTCAGTGATTTGGAGGAGCTTTACGCCATTGTTGTTGGTTTTAAGGCAGGTCCAGTCAGTATGTTTGGAGTTGAAGTCTCCAATCATAATGGTGGACCCGCCCAGGGCTAGGATGGCCTCAAAATCGCTTTGTAAGGGAATGTCTTGGGGACGGATGTAGACTGAAGCTATGACTATTGACTGGTGTCCTGTCATAGCTAGTTTGACTATAGTGGCTTCCATGTTGGTAAGTTGGGGGGTGGGGATTTGAGAGCAGTGGATTTCTCTCCTATAGTATATGGCTGTTCCGCCCCATCCCTTGTTAAGCCTATCGTTACGGATTAGGTTAAATTTGGGGATGCTAAGGCCTTTATCTATTTTGGGTTTGAGGAGAGTTTCCTGCACTGCTAGTATGTCAATGTGCATACTTTTAACGAATACTTTGAGCTCGGGGATATTGTTATATAGTCCGCGCGTGTTATAAGTGATGAGCGACAGCCCTTTGGGTTTTATCCGACCGGTATTGATACTTAACGTTGGGGTGTTGTTTTGCCCTAAGGGCATTATTAGAACAAGCTAAGGAGGTGGTGGTGTTCCACAAGAGCGAGTAAGCGCTCTTGGGGAGTGCGTGAGGCGCGTATTTTACCAGCTAAAACCGAAATTTCGCTGATATCGATGTTTGCAATGGTGGCGGCCACCGTTTGCATATCGTCCTTAAGGGACGGCTGAGAGCCGCCCGGTTGGGGACGCGGTTGAGGGGGGGGAGGGGTGGCTTTAGGAGCCGGTTTAGAGGGGGCTGTTGGGATAGCCCTACCCCAGGCATTGTTGGGGGCCGTGTTAGGTTGGACCCTGGGGGTCCTTAACGCGGGGAAATTTGCCGCTGTTGGGGCCGGTGCCCACTTCGAACCCTGTTTGGGTTGCGGGGTGGGTTTACCTCTTAGAGGTGTGGGCGGTTTGGGTTTTGGTGCGCGCGGGCAACCACGGTAGTTGGCCGGATGGCCTTCCTGGCCGCATAGGACGCAGGCTGGGGGAGATGTGTCAGACGCGCGGTCACGCGTGCACTCTTTAGTGCCGTGGGGCCCTAGGCACTTTACGCACCTCGGGGTGGCAGTGCAATTGGCCGCCGCGTGACCGTATAGCTGGCAACGGTGACATTGCCCGGGGTATCCGCGTTTGTGCGGAGGCTCCACTTTTACATTGGATAGCCCACAGATGGTGAGCTTACCCATTTTAAAAATGTCTTTCGCCTCCGGCTTGTTTGACAAGACTACGAGGGCGAGTGGGAAGTTTTTGCCGGAGCGGCTGTGCATTTTGTGCACACCCTCCACTGGCAATCCTAACTGAGTGAGGTCTGTGAATACCTCCTCGTTGGATAATTCGTGTGGGACACCGCGAAGGACCGCACGAATCTTGCGCTCTTCAGGGAGAGCGTATGTATGATAAGGTATCTTATGTGTGAGTAGGAGCCTGGTAAGATTCCTAAAATCGTCGGTCGTAGGGACCTCGATTTTTATCGTCTCACCTAAGTTAGACGCTTTGGTATACCTGACGTTGTGCTCCTTACAGAGATTGCTAGTGGTCTGCCACTTGCTCTTATCTCTAAGGAACACGTTAGGTGGGGGCTTGGCTCTCGGTAGGACCGGAGCGCACCGATTCGGCTTAGTCGCCGTGGTATTTTTGCCTGACTGGCTCGATTCCGCGGGCGGCGGGGCGGCGCGGGTGGAGGGGGTGGTAGCTGCGGCCGGCGGCGGCGCGGAACTAGCGGGAGGGCTGGGCACGGTAGAGCGAGACAGCGCTAGCGACTCTAGCTTTGCTCTCTCGCGTTGGGCTAGCTGTCGCTTTGCGAGCTTTCTAGCCTTTTTTGCGGCCTTTTTGTCGTTTGCGGATACGAACTCGGAATCACCCGTAACGGTGTCTTCTGATGTATCGGACATGTCTGAGTCGACGGGGCGGCCTCTTTTGTGAGGGCGGGAGGAGGACACTGACGAGTTGTCAGCGTCCATAAAGTCATCGTCCTTGCCGTTGTCGACCTCGGACGCCTGCTCAGGGACAGACGCGGGCGACGGCGGCTCGGGAGACGCGGGCGAGTCGGGGATAGTGTTGGCGGTTTTTAGGGAAGCTTCAACCGATTCGCGAGGCAACGAGCGGATGACCGAGTCCATAATACAGGGGTCGGACCTAAGGAGGGCTATAAACCCTTGGAGTAACTCCGGCGTGGGGACGCCGGAGGCGGGTAGCGCGGGTGCTAGTGCACCCGCCATGTTGGGACCTAACAGACCTAGGTGTCCCTAACCGTCACCCCTGGGCAAGCCCTAGTGCAATGGGATCGGGTAGCCTAACGGCCCTAGCTGCCTGAAGTGTCGAGGGTAGCCTGTGCGAACTGGAACCAGCGCAGACGCCCAAACAACACAACAAGAATAGGAAAGGGGATGGGTAGGGTGGGAGGGAGATATCTGGCGTCGGCGAGGGAAGCCCCCAAAGCCGGTGGTTCCAGACCCAACCAAGAATTTCCGTTTCCCAGTAGGGAACCGTGAGGGCTTGGGTCACACTCTGTCCGACTTTGACGCGCAGCGCCGTGAGGCAGCCTTCCTCTTAAAGAGGTGCACCGGACAACCACGTAAAACGGTGGTTTTAGCAAACGCGCGAGGAGACTTGTATCGAACGTCAGAAACTGGCCGTAGTCGCGTCGTGTAAACACCACGTGGCTGGGCTGGGATGGCCGACTGGCAGCGATGCGCGCGGCGCAGGCAGATGTCGGCAGTGTGCGGGGGCGTGGCCGGCGGACGGGCACGACGACGCACGGAGATACTCGAGAGTAGCGCGGATAGCGGGCGGCGGCGGGGCGCCGAGAGCAGACTGTCTAGCACACGTCCACCGCAAGCGATAGACGGTGTCAGACCCTCCACTCACCATCATAATCTACCGAGTCTCGTTTAAATATTAACAATGACAGACATAGAGAGAGAGAGAGAGATAGAGAGAGAGAGAGAGAGAGAGAGAGAGAGAGACGTACTCGAATGTAGCACGAATGAGATAATAAATTTTACTAATTTCTACCTTCAACCCGTTTGGGGAATACTGATCGACTACACAGGCTACTGCATGCCAAATTTCATTAAGATTGGTCAAAGCGTTGAAGCGTGAAAAGGTAAAAAACAAACACATTTTCACATTTATAATATTAGTGAGGATTAAGTAATCATATAAGTACTTATCTAAATGTCTGCCAACGCTAATCTCGCGTAGCACTTTAGGTTTATTGAAAGTTGCTCCATTTCCAATAATTCATTAGGGCATGATAAATGTTCCGTGGCGGTATTCAAATCGAGCCCTTTTCACTTCGGTGATACGCGGAATAGGGCAAAAAGGGTCGCAAGGGGGACGACGTCATCAATCCACGGATGTTGCACGTCAATGTGGGGGAAACTGTCATGGGCCATGACATGTTGACATTTAATATTGAAAGAATAGAAAAGGTTTTTGCGTCAATTTTCAATTTCAGCATTGGTTCCATTCTATTATCTTTGTTTACAACTTACCTATACAAAAATAACAATGACATCAGTCGGAAATAGGAACATTTGTACTTGTACCCAGAGCTTGGTTTCGCACTTACAAGGGTTGGGTTATGCACTAACAAACAACATTTGAAAATCGAACCCATTTACACACTCAATATTATAGGTAGTTCGCTTCCATTGTTGCACCGAATGCTACGAAGAAAAGAGATGTCAATTGGTATCGTTTTACTTGCTTCAATTTTTGGACGCATGTAGCCTATCTTCCTTCCAATATATATAGTATATCTCTGCTTGTACCACTATTTTCAACCGATTTCTGATAAGGAGATTCTCAATTCGACTGTATGTTTTTTTGTGTCTGTTTGTACCGCAATATCTTCGCAGATTGTGAACCGATTTTCATGATTCTTTTTTTATTCGATAGGGTATGCTCCCGAGTTGGTCCCATATAAATTTTATCAAACTCGGTGTAGCACTTTTTAAGTAAATTAACAAAAACCATTAAATAAAAATGCAAAAATTTACTAAGTTGTTGCGATGGTCGTCGGTTTTTTAACGTGTTTAGCGTTTTCATTGAATTAAATCCAATAAGTAAATTTCATTGAAATAAATCTACTAAGTAGATATAATGTACAGAGGCCAGTACATCAAGCTAGACACTCGTAGTGCGATTCTAATCCATACGCGTACGGCATAAGAACGCTATAAAGTCCAAAGTGTCTAGCTTGATGTGCTGTGGTATGTACATAGGTAAGACATAATCCGGTAGTTGCTGCTAGTCATCCGACTTACTTTTTATGATTTGTCAAAAATTAGATTTTGCTCCAAAAATGGTGAACGTGACATCACCTTTTTTTTGGAATTTCCGTTGACGTACTAATTATGTGTTTTTGATAAATTATAATTGAAAACGCGGAATAATTACTTAAATCGCAACAACCACGTACAGTTTTGGTACATTTTTTTGTTTCTGTTAATTTCCTAAAAAAAGTACTCAGGCGATTTTGGTTAAATTTAAATGGCACCAACTTGGCAGTAACTAATACCCATCTAATAAAATAAACAAGAAAATTGATTCACCACCTGCGAAGACATCGCGTACAAAAAAAATCATACAGACAAATTGAGAACCTCCTTCTTTTTAAAGTCAGTTGAAAAGTCTTCTTCTCAAATGTGTTTTACAAAAAATAGAAAAAAATCTAACATAATATTGATCATCTACCACGACCGCGGGTGATGTTAAGTGCAGTACTGAAGTAGTAGACGCCATCAAAAAAATATTTAATGTTATCCCCAAAATTGCCCAGCCATTGAAATAAAAAAAACTATTATGTTTTGCACTACGTTTTTAAATTTTCAATTAAAAAAAATAATTAAAATTAATACATAAATGACGATGAGCAACTATTACGTCACACGTTCCTATTTCATATATTTAAAAAAAAGTTTTTGACACATGATAAAAAGTAACTGAAATGACTGGCAGTCAACTAGCCTATCAACACCACACGATAAGAAAGAGAGAGATAACCTACTATAAAATTATTCATTTCATTCAAAAACGACGCATAAACGAGAGATGGTTAGCAAACACGACGGAAAAATCTACAATATACGGTACCTATGTGCGGGTAATACGTCAATCGGTGCGCAATGCACAAAACTGCACAATCTGCACATAGGCAACACAAAGCTGCATGCAACGTTGCCTAACGGCGGATCACGGATCCCATCGCTAACGTGTCAACGGCATGTTCACATCCGCTGTTTGTGCGATAGATAGCAGTGTCACAATACACGCGTACACCGAAAAAATGTTATTGCATGTTTTCAAAACATCGCTACACGCGAGTTATAGCAGGGCTTGAAATGTTATACTCGTAGAAGAGGGCAGTCGGTGTGAATGTCATTCGATGTAATGTACAGTGTACATACTTTCCTGTGAAAGTAACGTTTATTCAACAAGAGGTCAAGACTACTAAACTGGCAGTAAAGAAGCGAATTGATTCTTTTAGAAAATCGCGAACAAAAATGGGCGTTGTATGGGGACCTACATAGAACGATTTTTTTCTAGAATGACCAACACTACCACTTGGTAGTACATCCATACTAATAATATAAATGTGAAAATGTGTTTGTTTGTATATTTGTTTGTTACCTTTTCTCGCTTTAACACCTTTTCTAATCTCGATGAAATTTGGGATATAGTTAGCGTGTATCACTGGGAAGGACATAGGGTACTTTTTATCCCGTGAAAATAGCATAGCCCGATATCGTTCCAGAGAGATCTGAGGAAAACTCATGTCCACGCTCGCGCACCACTCACCCTAATAGACAGTCATAAAAACGATGTCCACGCGGGCAAAGCCGCGGGCAAAAGTTAGTTATTAATAACTTGCGAAGTTTTTGTTAGACCCATTTTTGTTGTATATGACTCTTTAAGCTGATCAAAATCCTCCGACAAATTAAAGAGTAGGTATGTAGTTGTAACAAACTAAATTCACAAAGGTTGCCTGGTTATTAGTCGTAAGTGCTGTATTTTTTTGGCGTGCAATAAAGTATATTTACTTACCTACTTTCTATATTTTAAACGCTACAGCTAAAAACGAGTCACGATGATCTAATTTTATACCAAAGTGTAACATCGACCGCCCAAGGCAGTTAATTTCACAAAATTGACTGATAAGCCCTTGGCATCACCTCACATGATAGTAAGTGACGATGATACCGAAGATGTAAGCGGGCTTACCAAGATTCCCCAACGGAATGGGGATCTGGCTATCTTATCTTCAATTTAGATATTCTATATAAGAACTGGATCACTGTTAAAGAATCCCAGTTCAAAATTGTATGTGCCACTGGCTGAAATTATAAATTGGCAAGTAGTGTTACTACACTACCACACCCTGGACACTTCATACAACGGGCCAGAAACGACATTTCAAAAATGGAATGACGGAACAAACATGATGGCGGCGAAATCCTATATGTTCGACAACCAATCTGTATCAATCTGGGTGACGAGGAGGTGAGGTCGGTCGCAATCTAGAGAGCGGCAGGGAGTGTCCATTCTGTATATCAGTACTAATAAAATATATACTTTGACACTACTCAAAAATGAAATAAGAGCCAGCTAAGTTTTCTCAGTCCATTTTCATACAAAGAGGTGGTCCAAACAGCCAAGAATATATTTTTTTAAATCAAAAAAGTTAACGTTGAGGTAAAAACAACATCAATTATACAAAGTCACGTCAAGTCCCGTTTTCAATTTGTCAGTATCAAAAAAGTTAGGAAACTACAAAGTGCAGTCATTAGGTTAGATCCCTGGCTACAAATGTGTCGAAGATCACAACATCCTCCTGATCCTCGGGATCCCTGTAGACTGCCCAAAACAAAGGGTATGATTTTATTTTCTAAGTTTTTTGGGAAATTTTCTAATTTATCGTGTGCTGTCTTCTGAGCAGTCTACGGAGTTCTCGAGGATCATTAGTACTAACGTACCCAAAGACAGCATCCGCCAGCTGCAAGGACTGTTGCAGAAAAGATGGGAACTACGAGCATGCCGGGTAATGGGTGGGTAATTGCTGGACTGGTTGCTAGGATATTGATGAGACTACGGGACGCCTGCCAGGAAATTTGCTAATTTATCCAGTGCTGTCTTCTGAGCAGTCTACGGATTTCTCGAGGATCATTAGTACTAACGTACCCAAAGACAGCATCCGCCAGCTGCAAGGACTGTTGCAGAAAAGATGGGAACTACGAGCATGCCGGGTAATGGGTGGGTAATTGCTGGACTGGTTGCTAGGATATTGATGAGACTACGGGACGCCTGCCAGGAAATTTGCTAATTTATCCAGTGCTGTCTTCTGAGCAGTCTACGGAGTTCTCGAGGATCAGTAGAATGTTGTGATCTTCAACATAATTTTAGCTAAGGATCCAACCTTATCACCGCACTTTGTATTTTTCTTACTTTTCTTACTTAAAAAAATATATATAAAGGCTGTTTGGATCACCTCTCTGCGTGAAAATGTACTGAGAAAACTTCATCACATAAGCTCATACCAAATTTTTCTGTCGCTCGCGTTGATATCTTCGTAATGTTAATATGTATCATTGTCATAGTTGTGTGGAGAGGTGTGAGCTAATAACACAGGTAGATGAACATATAGGAAAGTATGTCACTAGGAATAAAATGTAAAGCCTTCGTAGATTATGATGATGATGATATCAGCTCATGTAAGTCTCTACCGAGGGGCTCGAGCCTACCCTGAATTAGGGAGATCGGGCCTTAGTCGACTTAATACATTTGGTTGGTCGACTTCACACACAACCTTCGAGTTTTTTCGGAGGCGTGTGCAGGTTTCCTCACGATGTTTTCCTTCACCGTAAGAGCTTCGGATAAACGTACATATGAAATCGAAATTTTAAAACACATTAGTAAGTGACAGGATTCGTACCACGACCTCCCGGACAGGAGGTAGCGGCCCTTGCCATTGCGCCACCGACGCTCAAACACTAGCCCTTATTTTGTTTTGAGTAGTATATTATCTACAAAAGGATGATTGAATAGTAATAAGAAGCGCTTCAAAGACTTCTCAAGTGCCAGTATTTCATAATAAACAAGTCCGTTTATGAATATTAACGGTCGGTAAATTATGAATAATTAGCAGCGTATAGTACAGCGCTGTCAATATATCTGTCAAATGCGAGATAATGAAGTTTGAATTCCTAGAAAACCGGGTCACTGAGTCAAAACTTTAATAGAATGCCACGACGACGTGGTTGGCAATTACGCACCTGCAGTACAGGTGCAGCTAAATATCTGCAGCGTTTCCAGATTTCGGCACAGAATTTTAAAACATCTGCAAGGTTTGTCTGTGTTTCAATCGCGCGCGATGTGACGTTTGTAAAGCTAGCATTGACACCGTCTAGCATTGTAACTTGATGCTCGGTTGTTATTCAAGCAACAATTTTTTTTTGTAGTGATTTAAGTACTTTTATGATGCTAATTACTTGCCCGAATGAGAATTTTGATGCTCGAGTAATTTCTGAGCAACAAATTACAATGCTAGACGGTGTCAATGCTTGCTTTGACGTCTGTGAAGCTAGCATTAACACCGTCTAGCATTGTAATTTGTTGCTCGGTTGTTATTCAAGCAACAAAATTTATTCGTACTGATATTAGCGCTTTTTTGATGCTAATTAGTTGCCCTAATGAAAATTTTGTTGCTCGAGTAATTTCTGAGCAACAAATTACAATGATAGACGGTGTCAGTGCTTGCTTTGACGTCTGTAAAGCTAGTATTGACACTGTCTAGCATTGTAATTTGATGCTCGGTTGTTATTCAAGCAACAAAGTTTATTTGTAGTGACTTTAGTGCTTTTTTTAATGCAAATTAGTTGCCCTTATGAGATTTTATTGCTCGATTAATTTCTGTGCAACAAATTACAATGCTAGACGGTGTCAATGCTTGCTTTGACGTCTGTGAAGCTAGAATTGATACCGTCTAGCATTGTTGCTCGGTTGTTATTTAAGCAAAAAAAATATATAGTGATTTTAGTGCTTTTTTGATGCTAATTAGTTGCCCTAATGAGATGTTTGTTGCTCGAGTTATTTCTGAGCAACAAATTACAATGCTAAACGGTGTCAATGCTTGCTTTGACGTCTGTAAATCTAGCATTGACACCGTCTAGCATTGTAATTTGTTGCTCGGTTGTTATTCAAAAAACAAAATTTATGTGCAGTAACAAATTTATTGCTGATAGCTGTTGCCCGCGGCTTCGCCCGCGCAGTACCCGTTTTTTGCCACTTTCTTATTGTTTTCTTTTATAAGAACCTTCTCCTGACAATAATAAACACAGTAAAAAAATAATTAGGAAATTGATCCAGCCGTTTACGCGTTTTGCGATGACCAAGGGAAATAGAGATTCATCTTTATATATTTATCATAGATTAGTTGCCCTAATGAGAATTTTGTTGCTCGAGTAAGTTCTGAGCATTAAATTACAATGCTAGACGGTGTCAATGCTAGCTTTACAAATAGACCTCGCGATGTGATATATAAGTATTGCTTTGTCGCCGGCTCACTGCCGATATTTCAATAAATCAACCTCTTCAAGTTTAGCGGACCCTGACCGTCTACCTGTCATAGATAACTTCCCATCGTACGTAAATATCTACGTCAAAGTTGGAATATAGCAGGGAATCATCATAAATATTTCTTTGGCACTTGCGCTACAGATTCTACGGTTCATGTGAACCCAATTTCAGTAGGAAACTAAAAAAAATACCAGTGTGCTTTAGACCACACGACAGAAGTAAAATTTCTTTAGCTCCATCTATATACGTTTGAAAGTAAAATACTTAGTCTTCAGAAAATAATCTAATCTTTTTTGTCATATGGAGGTATAGACAGGTTATGAAAAGAGTTTTATTATCCTCTGAAAATGATCAAATCTTTTTTATCTTATGTGTTTGTTTTGATTGTTTTGACAATCGATATTGTTGCCTTGGCAACCGATATTGTTGGTAAACAAAAATAAATTTGTGAAGATAGAAAGAGAGATACTTTTTCTATCTTCACTAATTTATATATCCCTCTCAACTTCCGTTCGCCTCGCCCAACCACACTTCCGCAACGCTCTAGTCATTTCTACCAGCTTACTCCCCAAGTCAAGCGTGCTTAAAAAAGTTTTACTTCAATAGTAAAATAATAGATTGAATTCAAGCTCCTACCTAGCTAAAATATTTTAATGTGACTCTTGACACTGTCCGAATAACGATTACAGCGTCAAAATGTCATGTAATATCTTAAAAATAGTCTAATCTTGCTTGGTACTGGCTGGTGAGATGACCATCGACGTAACTCTGTCACCAAGGAGACGCAATTATACTTCGATGACGTGCCGTCACACTCCAGAAACTTTCAATCGGCTCACTGTCATGCGTGCGTAGGGTTACCATCTGACCGGATAAATCCGGTCTTGACCGGATTTCAAGGGTATAGACTGGACTCCGCCCGGATTTCATTCGAGACCGAATTTTTCGTCATGTCCATAAATAACGGGTGCCTCCCGCACGAATGTGAAAAAATTCACATTGAAATTTCTACAAAAAAAGTGTTTTTAAAGCCTTTGCTAGTGGACAGAAATATAAGTTCAAATAGTACAATTAGTACAAGAGACATTATAATAAAGGACAATAAAACATAGTTATAATCTATCTACTGAGTTTTATTTACGGCCAAAGACGGGAATTTTTTTACAGAAATAAGGATTTTTTTAACACTTGCAACTGGCTTTTCGATTCTAAGTCCTGGTAACCCTATGCGTGCGAGTATCACGCCGTAGTTTAGAAAGTCGGCCCGAAAGTGAAGTAAGATTACTATACTAATAGATTCGTGTTATAATTTCCTATTCACAAACACAGTAAGTATTATCCTACTAATATTATAAACGCGAAAGTTTGTAAGAATGTGTGGACTATGAATGTATGTTTGTAACTCTTTCACGCAAAAACTGAAATTTGGAAGGCTGGTAGTTTATAGATAGGAGACGTCAGCTAAGAACTGATATTGTGACATGGCCGTATTAAGGGAGTAAAAAGGGTATTGTAAGTTTATATTAAAGTTCTATATTATGGCTGCTAGAGACGTAAATATGAGTTATTCTTATTTAAAATCCTACTAATATTATAAACGCGAAAGTTTGTACGCGAATGTATAGATGTATGTTTGTTACTCTTTCACGCAAAAACTACTGAACGGATCTGGCTGAAATTTGGAAGATAGACAGATTAGGACCTGGATTAACACATAAGTTACTTTTTTCCACTTGCGGTTCACGCACTGCGCACCCTCGAAAAGTCATAGAAACATTGTCCACGCGGGTGAAGCCGCAGGAAACAGCTAGTGGGATAATGACTATGCCCACTTTCGGCGACTTCTAATTACAAAAACGTGAACAAAACAAAACGATTACGCGTGGCGTGAATTTTATCCTATCAGAGAAATGAAGATGTATTCATTATGCTGTCTTATAAATCCTACTAATATTATAAACGTGAAAGTTTCTATGTATGGATGTATGTATGGAAAGTAAATAGTATCTCATCTGTAGTATGGATGTTTGTTACTCTTTCACGCAAAAACTACTTAGCGTATCTGGCTGAAGTTTGGTAGCTAGACAGATTAGGACTTGGATTAATATATAGGCTACTTTTTCCCGTGCTCCTGTGTCGCTTGGGGCTCGCAAACTGCGCACCCTCGGAGACAGTCATGGAAACTATGTACACGCGAGCGAAGCCAGTGGCAAAATCTAGTCATCAATAATGTTATCTTTAATCAGAAATGAATCAGTTTCTTTTTTTTATTTATGTAGTTCTGTAAATATTCTTCTTCTTAGCGTGTCGATGGCAGACACTACACTGTAGCAGCCTAGAATTTGGCCACGTTAACAGCGTTATCAGCCGCTGTCATGAGGTCTTCCTGCGTGCGGAGGTAGGGGCACGCAGGGCAAGATGTCAAGTGTGTCATCGTTTGAACAAAATAATGAATACTTACAAAATTAAACCTGGTTGATCTATTTGTCGTTTACAACCAATAATAGTATGGGCACTCCCTGCCGCTCCGGAGATTGCGACCTCACCCCCCTCGTCACCCAGATTGATACAGATTGGTTACAGTATGGTTGTTGAACGTATGAGAGTTCGCCGTTATTTTGTTTGCTCCGTCATTTGTTTTTAGAAATGTCATTTCACGTCTATTTGTATGCAGTGTCCAGGGTGTGTTGTAGGGCTAGTCACGAACCTAATTGCACTGTCAAAAGTTTTTCAAGCTGCCTACAAGGAATCAGATACGGCTTAACGACTGCCATCTAGAATTCAAAAGATTTAAAGATTTCAAAATGTTCATTCAAAATTTAGTTGTGTGTGAAGTTGAACAACCCGCACTGGGCCCGCGTGGTCGACTAAGGCTCGATCGCCCTAATTCAGGGTAGGCTCGAGCCCCTTGGTGGGGACGTATGTATGAGCTGATGTGGTGATGATTCGAAGTAGGTGCTTGTTACCCTCGGTGGACCGATGACCTGGTGAAGGTCGCGGGATGCGGGCACCGCAGAACCGGTCGTCGTGGAAATCCTTGGGGCAGGCCTATGTCCAGGAGTGGGCATCCTTCGGCTGATATGATGATGATGATGATGACGGTAAAATAGCCTATTCAATGAAGGAGTTGGCTGTCATACAATGTTGGTAGGTAGGTACTTGCAGTGTTGCCAATTTAGCGACTTAGTAGCTAGATCTAACGTATTTTCGGAGCAGTCTAGCGACAAAAAAAATCGACGCTTCATACATTTTAGCGACTTTTCAAGCACAGTAACACCATACATCTAGCGACAGAATTGCCATTTTTATATTGTTCTAGTGACTTTTTAAACATTATTTAGCTACATTTAACAAAAGTCACCTGGCAACACTGGGTACTTGTGACACCGTCAGTCGCAAGCGCAACACGTTTATGACTTCCCGTCAAGCGTGTCGGCGGCCGAATCGTGCCGAAAAACCATCAAAATCGCCGCAGCTGACCGGAATAAACTCTATTTTCGCCTCTGACTAACGCTGCACGACAATCTTATCCTGATTAAAAATACTAACGACAATTTGTGTTAATGGCGTGCGTGAGGTGTCGAAAAAGAACCGCACGCGCAGTTTGTTTTCAAGCTCGGTTTGGTTGGTGGTAGGGCATTTTCTAAGCCCGCCTGGCTAGCTATCACCATTTTATCTAAGTCTTGCCGCCAAATATCAATGTTGATATCATTGGTGTGTTCCGGCATGAAGATAAGATAGCCATTTCCCCATTGCGTTGGGGAATCTTGGTAAGCCCGCTTCCATCTTCGGCAACATCGTCACTTACCACCAGGTGAGATGTTGTCAAGGGTTCACCAATTGTGAATAAAAAAAGCGACTTCCAAAAAGGAGGAGGTTCTCAATTCGACTGTATGTTTTTTTTATGTGTGTTACCTCAGAACTTTTGACTGGTTAAACCGATTTTGATGATCCTTTTTTTTATTCGAAAGCTGGTGCTTCCCTTGTGATCCCATATAAATTTTATGCAAATCAGTGTAGAACTTTATTAGAAAATTAACAAAAACACAAAATAATATTGCAAAGTTGTACGAAGTTGTTGCGATGGAAGTCGGTTTTTTTAACGTGTTTAGCGTTTTCAATTATCGTTCTTTGGGTCTAGACACACGGCCTGCAAGCCAGCTGGCGTAATGTTTAGTCCATTCATTTCACACCAGGAGGTCGTGGGTTCGATTCCCTGTGGAGTCAACTTGTAAGACTCGGTTTGGTTGGTGGTAGGGCATTTTCTAAGCCCGCCTGGCTAGCTACCACTATCTTATCTAAGTCTTGCCGGCAAACATCAGTGTTAACAACATTGGCTTGGAGATAAGATAGCCAGTTCTCCAATGCGTTAGGTAATCTTGGTAAGCCCGCTTCCATCTTCGGCATCATCGTCACTTACCATCGGGGGAAATGATGCCAAGGGCTTACCAATTGTAAATTTAAAATAAGCTGCAAATTCGCAGTTTGTGTGCAGTTTGGATGCAGTTAGTCTTGCAGTCCGTGTGTCTGGAGTTTTAATGAAAACGTGAGTAATTAATGTTTGATTGGCTCAGCATTTTCTCGAACACTTGTATTGTATTGTGAGATCCCGTATACAGCGATGCTAGTGTACCTACAATACCTAAAAAATGTAAATAGAAATTCTATTCGTAAAATACAAAACAAAGCAAAACATTCTACTCGCAAAGCCATTTTGCTTTGTTTTTGGAACAGTTGTCTCTGCCTTTTCTTTATGTATAAAAAGTATAAAGAAAATAACCACACTTTTTCACTTTTTCAATGGTTTTTCGTTTTAATCAAAAACTACAATGAAAGTATAAATAATAATAACATAACTCACTTTGTATTATAATAAAAAATATTGGTGTATATTTTTCAAAATTTATACTTCAAAATATTAGTCATAACTAGAGTTAAAAGTAAAGGTGTAGACCTATATTTGGGATTTTTTTCTATCTAGCCAAAACTGCTCAATCGTGTTTCTAATAGCTTTTGACTTTAAGGGTATTTTTTTCAACGTTGGGTTTTCTATCGTATAGGAGTAATTGACGTTAAAAATAACGAAAATCTAATTATAATGTACATAATATTACCGCCTTAATCGCGATGATTTAGTATTT
Source organism: Coleophora flavipennella (assembly GCA_947284805.1). Taxonomy (NCBI): domain Eukaryota; kingdom Metazoa; phylum Arthropoda; class Insecta; order Lepidoptera; family Coleophoridae; genus Coleophora; species Coleophora flavipennella. The sequence goes on from OX369273.1 coordinate 3,011,814, forward strand.
TCCTTCAACACGTAGCTGCTCTGTGAAAGCTATGGGAAAGTTATTATCTTAGAAACTGAGTACCCAGGTAATTCTCACGTAACTCTCCTGATTAAGCAGGATCTGCTAAATGCATTGAACTATTATTATTATAGTTCAATGGCTAAGTTAACCTTGTTTCGTTATACCTAATAAAAAAATCGTAAAGACATGTATGTTAGACTAGTGGATGCCCGCAGCTTCTCCCGCGCAGATCCCGATTTTTGCGGTTCCCTTGGGAGTTTCCCAAAATCCTTTCTTAGCGGATGCCTACGTCATAACATCTACCTGCATGCCAAATTTCAGCCCGATCCGTCCAGTGGTTTTAGCTGTGCGTTGATAGATCACTATGTCAGTCAGTCAGTCAGTCACCTTTGAGTTTTATATATTTAGATAGATTATTACTAATCGGTTTATTTGATGCGGATTAAAACACTCCTTCTTCCAATAAAGTTCCTTTATTAGCCTCCGTATTTATCTCCTTGACGAAGGTCTAAGATGGCCCGAAAGATAGTAAAGCCTTTAGGAACCGTTTGTAGAGAATAATTAATCGGGGAAACGAACCATCGGTGTACCGAATGGGCCATCAGCAAAGTAAGCAATCAGGGAAACAAATAATCGCCAAATTAATGTATCGATTGAATGTCATCCGAGAAACATCTGTCTATAAAATTGATTTTAAACAGTATACCCAAACTGACTCATTATAATTGACAGTGTATTTATAGTAATGCGTTAAAATTTATAATTATCTATACTGACATGAAATCAATACCTAATAATATATCATTTAAACGCAAACTTGTGAAATTTCTTAAAGAAAAAATATTTTATTCCGTAAATGAATTCCTAGTTCCTAGATAGACATTTTGACAATAAACATTGACTATGACAATATTTTGTAGTATATTTGGTAGGTAGTATTAGTATTAGCTGTGAATTTTATAAGTTATAATTATAATAAGATTGATATTTGCATGCCAAATCTGGTGAAATATGAGGACTAACTAAATATCGTAACAACTTTAAAACCATGTTTTATGCAAATAAATTTTCATTTTCATTTTTTAAATAGTGTTTCGAAATGGCGTAGGGAACCGAAATGTGTACCTGGTGCGTACGCGCAGCTTCTTAGGGTACACTTTACACGGCACAAGCGGTGGTGAATCATATGCGCACTCCATAATGCCATGTCTCGTTTACGACCTCGAATATTAGCGCTCTAGGGCTGTGCTGCTATCGATATTCGTCAAAGCTTTAAGGTTTTAGTTTATTAATATCAAAAAAGAAAGCTCTAACCGCCTTAGTGTCGTAATGGTTGGTTCATTCGCTTTACACCAGGAGGTCGTGGGTTTGATTCCCGGCGGGGTCTGACTTTGTAAGAATCGATTTGGTTGGTGGTAGCTAACCCCGCCTGGCTAGCTACCACCATCTTATTTGTCTTGCTGCCAAAAAGATAAGTAAGATGATGCCAAGGGCTTATCAATTGTGGATTTAAAAAAAATGCTTGATTTCATACAAACAGCTGCATTTTTCAATATAATGTCCGTATATAAGGTCTAACAAAATTAGCTGAAACTATTTTAACTGGTGCTTCTACCCATGAAACTGAACAACTTTCCCCATGAAACCCAGTCAAATCTCAAAAAAAAAGTTATAGGTAAAAATCATTGAATGCCTTTAAAAAGAGTAGGCCAGTTCACACGGACAGCACCCGGTCACGAGTATATCGCGAGAGTCAGTCATCGCTCCCATCAACCGTATTAGAGGGAAAGGAACGATCCGGCGTTATATTATTAACCCGGAATTATATATTTATGTTGTAGCTTCAACATTGTATTGCATTCAAAACAATGGATTAATGCGAAGTTAATATTAATATAGGTCACGGGTCATCTTCCTGTGGATGTTTCAGTTGTACTTCAGCATTATTTATTCAAATATCATTTCCCGAATTCAGCGCTTAATACCCTGCGGTAACGTTTATCTCAGTACAATGTATTATGCTAGCACCACCGCTCAAGACTTAATAAGTTGCATTCCAGACAACGCTGTTGGAAGGTATCAATTAAATTGTCATCATCATCATATCAGCCGAAGGACGTCCACTGCTGGGCATAGGCCTCCCCAAAAGATCTCCACGACGATCGGTTCTGCGCCGCCTGCATCCAACGGCTTCATGCGACCTTCACCAGGTCATCGGTCCACCAAATGAGAGGCTTGCCTACACTACGTTTCCGGTGCATGGTCGCCACTCGAGAACTTTACTGCTACTTAAGTTAAGCAATTCTGAGAGCTATGTCGGTTAATTTGGTTCTCCTACGGATCTCCTCGTTTCTGATTCGATCACGCAGAGAAACTCCGAGCATAGCACGCTCCATTGCCCTTTGGGTGACCTTGAGCCTTTTTATGAGGCCCATAGTAAGCGACCATGTCTCAGAGGTCTTTTGTTTTGGTAGCCTGGCATCTGCTTGGGATTCTTCGCACCCCATGCCCCGCCGTTACCTTGACCGCTACCGGAGCCAGGAATAGCGGGGCCGCCGGGGACTAGGGGCCGTTTTTTATTTGTGTCGATCATTGGGGGGTTGTTGCCGTAATCGCCACGCTTGGCAGGCGGGTTGGCGATCGCAGTGTTGTTGCAGATCGACTGCAAGTCACGGAAACACGCTGCTGCCCATCCTCCGGTTTGAGTCCCTTAGTCGGCTCTTACGACACCTATTGGAAGAAATAGGATGGCCCTATTCTAATCCGGGAGCCAAGTATATCATCATCATCATCATCATCATATCAGCCACAAATCGTCCACTGCTGGACAAAGTATATAATTTATTGTAATGCTTTACAATATCTTAGGACGGTACATATGTAATAAAGCGTGGCCTGTCTAATTATTACATCTAAACTCATTTATTTGATACATGCCTTTTACCAAAATGTAATAGGGGCGACTTTTTATAAACGCTAAGTTTCATCCACATCATTAAAATATAATAACTGAGTACGTTTGCTAACCAAATTTTAGTTCTACATCTGGAAGCACTACATATTAATATCACTATCAAACTGTTTGTCACGAGCGCGCCCGCAATGCAAATAGAATCATCGATAATTTGCGCAGTGGCTGCCAGCACTATTATTATGCTAATCCGCGGCTCGAGTGTCATCTTGCGCAACAGGCGGGTGGCTGCCGAGTGAGACCGTGTGTGTTTGTGTGTGTGTGTGTGTGTGTGTGTGCGACCTAACTAGAAGTCCTTAAAGACTTAACTGTTGTCATGCATTAAATAATAAATATAAATAAATAATTATTCTGGGACAAATCACACATGATCATCTGGCCCCAAAGTAGGATTCTCTGTGTTATGGGTTACCAGAGACTGATATACATACTTATATACGTTTAAATACATACATATATAGATATTTAACACCCAGACACAGAGCAAACAAATCTGCTCATCACACAAATACTTGCCCTGGGTGGGGATCGAACCCACAACCCTCGGATCAGTAATCAAGGGCACTAACCACTGAGCCACCGAGTCAGTCATTTGGCATCACGTGTTTAGTTTAACAATTACATCGACTTATTTAAAATAGGTAAAACGTTTAAAAATTGAGAGCGCTTAAAACCTATGCAATCTCCTTAGTATTACCACTTGAAACCAGCTAGTTATATGTATAATCATATTTAAGGGTCTGTACACCCAAAGGGTGACCAACGGAATTGTCTGTACGTCTGTCAGCTGTCTGTCCGTCTGTCAGCTGGCTGTATTTCATGAACTTATAATAGGCAGAAAGTGGAAAATGCCCTTCCACCAACCAAACCAAGTCTTACAAAGTTCGACTCCGCCTAGAATCAAACCCGCGTCCTCCTGATGTGAGGATAATGGAGTAACCTACTAATGTGTAACGCGGCACGCTGTTGTGCATTCTTCTTTGATTCGATCTTTTTTCATCATTACAGCTCATATACGTCTCCACCGAGGGGCTCGAGCCTACCCTGAATCAGGGCGATTAGGCCTTAGTCGACCACGCGGGCCCAGTGCGGGTTGGTCGACTTCACACACGACCTTCGAGTTTCTTCGCAGGCGTGTGCAGGTTTCCTCACGATGTTTTCCTTCACCGTTAAAGCAATCGGTAAGTATGTACGTAAGTTTTTTGAAAAACTCATTGGTATTACTATCTTTTTTAATTCCATCTAAATATTTTTTTACGCATGCGCGACATTTTGATGTCAAAAACCCAAAAATTCGATAATCCAGCAATATTTTAACATGTTTCAAAAAAAATGTGTGTGGTTTTATGAAACCACGGTAAAAGTGAAACTTTTTTTCACATTTTACACAGAGGACGAAACGATCATACCGACCGTCACGCGACACACAGGCGAAATGAAGTTTACCATTATTCATACCTACCTAAGTCGTGCTACAAATGGAGTTACGCTACATAGGCGGTTAAACATTAATAGTACGTATCTACCTTTATAATCCTGTGTCCTAAACTCGATCGCAATTAGGATTAACCTTTGGCCAAGAACGCTTTATCTACCTAGGCAGGTAAAAATAGATTATTTTCGCGAAATTTATTTTCAATCGACTTCCAAAAAGGAGGAGGTTCTCAATTCGACTGTATGTTTTTTTTATGAGAACTTTTGACTGGATGAACTGATTTTGATGATTCTTTTTTTATTTGAAAGCTAGTGCTTCCCGTGTGGTCCCTTATAAATTTTATCAAAATCGGTTTAGTACTTTATTAGAAAATTAACAAAAATCAAAAGTAATAATGCAAAAATTTACTAAGTTTTTGCCTTCGATCAATTGATCGAAGGTTTTTGCGATGAAAGTCGGATTTTTAACGTGTTTATAGCGTTTTTATAAATAAAATTCCAAGAAAATGCCTTTATTTATACTTATCCAAATCCTGAATAAAGGCGTTACAATAATCCAATAATTTTTGTCACTTCGCCATCTTGTAATTGTACAAATTTGGTATAGGTATTATTTTATTTCGTAATTTTTTCTATGAAATTTAAATATGTATTAGTATATATTTATTTGTATGTATTTGTAAGTTGTTTATTTCTCTGCCCTTATTGTAAAATTAAGTATTTCGTGCATTCCTGTAATGAAAGGTTGTCTGGAAGAGATTGCTTTTAGCAATAAGACCGCCTACTGTACACTGTATTATAGTATCTCTACGTATAAGCATTCATCATCATCATCATATCAGCCGAAGGACGTCCACTGCTGGACATAGGCCTCCCCCAAGGATTTCCACGACGACCGGTTCTGCGCTGCCCGCATCCAGCGGCTTTCCGCAACCTTCAAGGTCATCGGTCCACCGAGTGGGAGGCCTGCCTATTAGCATTACGAAATTGTTTTTGGTGTACTATAAGTGTAAATAAATAAATAAAAATAATCCGAATTCAAATAGTTATATTGACCTAAGCATCTTATTTTACAGTAAAGAGGTGACCACACTGACTGGGACCGGAAGTGAGCAGTTTGGGGCACGCTCCGCTTCCTGTGGTCGCGCGCCACTGAATGCAAATCGGCGAGCGTCCGTCCTTCCATCCGTTCGGCTCGCCAGGTGACCCAACTATTCAATTGTCATCCATATCAACAACACATTCAATAGGAAAACCTATTACTTTTAAAAAGTCAAAAGTCGAAGTGATTTATTTGCAGAAAAAAAAATATGGTTACAAAAGATCTTATAAATGTTAAATTAGAGGTACTCATACTTTACCAGAAAATCTGGCATGCACAAATTGTACAAAAATGAAAAGCTAGTAATTTAAGCACAAAAAAACAATGAGAATGGCATATTAACATCATAGCAACATTAGTATCATCATCATACAAAATATCAGATAATAGTCTCAATTTAAATCGATTTATATTGTTGAGTATATTGAATGACATGGTTTTTTGACCCATTCATATCAGCTTATACGGGACGTACCCCACCGAGGGGCTCGAGCCTACCCTAAATTAGGGCGTTCGGACCTTAGTCGACCACGCGGGCCCAGTGCGGGTTGGTCGACTTCATACACAACCTGCGAGTTTCTTCGCAGGCGTGTGCAGATTTACGAGTACTCACGATGTTTTAATGCACCATAAGAGCGTCGGATAAACGTACATAATGAAATCACATTGGTACGTGGCAGTTACAAGTCGGTTAGATTTTGGCGGCGATGCGCATTGAAAAACTTAGTAATGGGATCCCGTTTTACCTTTTGTGCAAAGTATATACGAGTATGTATATTAGTACTAACATACAGTATGGACACTCCCTGCCGCTCTCTAGATTGTAACCTCACCCCCTCGTCACCCATATTGATACAGTTTGGTTCTGGAACGTATTGGGTTCCAACGTCACAAATTTTTAATTAAAAAAAAAACGCCACGTTTAGTAGTTAGATTTAGTTAGCTACGCAAGCAATGATTGATGATAATGATACACACAATACGTTTTGTAACTGCACACTGTATTTATAGTCGATTTGAGTTACCAATAAAGGTAGCGAGCAATACATCAGAGCGTGACACGCCACTGCCACAGTATTACGATATGGCTTACAGTAGCGCAACGCTTTTGATGTCGCACGATGCGCCACCGGCCCATACTAGCCTGTAGCAAAGTATATATATTAGCACTAACATACAGTATGGACACTCCCTGCCGCTCTCTAAATTGCGACCTCACCCCCTCGTCACCTAGATTGATTACAATTTGGTTGTCGAACGTATAGGATTTCGCCGTCATTTTCTTTGTTCAGTCATTCGTTTTTGAAATGTGATTTCTGGCCCGTTGTATGAAGTGTCCAGGGTGTGCCTGTATTCAGCCTGACAAACTCTGTGCGCCGCCGCCCGCTGCCCCGCAAGTACCCTTCCATTGCTCTGCGTAAGTACATTCGTTGCGCTACTGTAAGCCGCTATATTGTGATACTGTGCCACTGCCGGCTCAACTGGAACCGTTGTACCGTTGCGTCCGCTGTCCGGGAGATGGCGCAATGAATTTTTTATTCCCGATTATTGCCCCGCTGATCCGTCCTGTTTAATTTTGTAAAAGGCTGCGAGAACGTGCCCACCGCCATCGCAACGGTTAATTAGCTATACCGTAAGCTGAAAGCTTTTTTAGCTATATGTCCCTACATTTAGAATGGAATTGATGGCCCGAAGTAACTTCTCACTGATATAATACAGGTAGAGTTAAAAAAAAGGTGGTAAGTATAAGAATATGTAGGTACATACACTTTGACTGACTCGGTGGCTCAGTGGTTAGTGCCCTTGACTACTGATCCGAAGGTTGTGGGTTCGATCCCCACCCAGGGCAAACATTTGTGTGATGAGCAGATTTGTTTGCTCTGTGTCTGGGTGTTAAATATCTATATATGTATGTATTTAAACGTATATAAGTATGTATATCAGTCTCTGGTTCCCATAACACAGGGAATCCTACTTTGGGGCCAGGTGACCATGTGTGATTTGTCCCAGAATATTTATTTATTATTATTATACAACTAAACGTTTTGGCCACCTTTACAAGTTTTTTTCAATCTGTATAACAGCGCGATTGATTACATTGTGACAATAAAAAAGTCATTTCTTTTTATTATTTACAATAGGGATGACGAATGCGAGTCATCTGAGTTACTTTTTACTATCTGTCAAAAACTACACTGTTCTAAAAATGTTTGAAATACCTAGGCGTGACGTCATAGTTTAGCAGCGTCATATATGTACTCATTTTGTGATTTTGGTGAATTAAAAATCGAAGGCTTGATGGAAAACAAAACGAGTAAGGTTTTCCGAAGTTTAAGTGGGAGGGCAATTTAGTGATCGAGAGTTCATAATTTATTTCTGATGCTGTCGTCATCCCTATTGGTAAGCCCTTGGCATCATCTCACCTGATGGTAAAGTGACGATAATGCCGCGAAGGTGGAAGAGGGCTTACAGAGATTCACCAAGGCCATGGGAAACTGGCTATCTAATCGTCAAGCCGGAACACACCAATGTTGTTGGCATTGATGTTTGGCGGCAAGACTTAAGATAATATGGTGGTAGCTAGCCAGGCGGGATTAAAGAATGCCCGTGCCTATATTATTCCGATTTCTGTGCCTTCCACCAACCAAACCAAGTCTTACAAAGTTAGATTCCAACGGGAATCGATCCCACGACCTCTTGATGTGTAGCTAATGGATTAAACCATTACGCCACGGAGGTGGTTGTACCTTCAACCTTGAGTAACTAGTATCTCATCTGTGCCCCCGTCTCTTCCCGATAGTATCATAAGAGAGGCGATTAAGGGATCAAGAACCGGAGGATGAGCAGCAGCGTCCTTTTTAACCGACTTCAAAAAAAACAGGAGGTTTCTCAATTCGACCGTATACCTATATTTTTTTTTATGTGTGTTCGCGGATAACTCCGTCGTTTTTGAACCGATTTTGATTATTTTTATTGGACTGGAGATATAGGTGGTACCATGTTAAGATAAAGAAACCGGAATCTGATGATGGCATCCCAAAGAAATCGTGGGGAACCTTCGAAGATCGTAGTGGCGACTAGTGCATTTGAAGTCGGTTTTTTTGATTAAAATTATCTGCGTACGGTGCCACCACACTGCCTACTGCTATCGCGAAACCGCCTGCCAAGCGTGGCGACTACGACTAACATGCCCAGCAGTGGACGTCCTTCGGGTGATGATGTGATGATGGTGATGGTCGTCATCATTACATGTCCAAGCAAGCTATTCTAACTTCTAACTATTATAACTTTTAGCTGTTTATATTAGACTAGCTGTGCCCGCGACCACGGACCCGCGACCGCTTCCGCGTGGAGGTTTAAATTTTCCCACGGGAACTCTTAACCCGGGCTATAAGAAACCACCATACAAAATTTCATCAAAATCGGCCTGCAAGTTTTTGCGTGATGCGCGAACAGACAGACAGACAAAAACTCCAAAAGTTGTTGTTTTGGCCTTTTTTCGTAGTAATGTCCCAACACATTTATTCATTCCAAAAATATTTAATGTACAGACACGGCCCCGTTACAGTTTTATTATATGAGTAGATATGATAGCCTGTTACTCATTTACCCGCAATTATGTGCAATGAAATGAAAGTTGCGGTATTGTAGTTTTTATACGCACATTAATCAAGATACAAACTCGTGAAGATTTATGAAAAATGCGGGCTAACAACGCCTACTAGAGATTGCGTGCAAGAATCCAGCGTAAAACAATAGCTGGCCTTGAGGCGACCGCAACAATCAGTGCTCTGCGCCAGGGCTGAAACTAGGCGCTGAAAACAGGGTTCTAAAGGTTTTAAAGACATGTATATAGGATTGGGCGCTAAATCAAAATAAAGAGGCAATTTTTAGCGCGATAGCGACGTAAAGAAGTCTTCGTTCCTATCAGTGAAGTTAACGATAAAAAATCTGCCAAGAGTGTAGTACATCATTGTACTCTGCCAGAGTGTAGTACATTATTGTACTCTGCCAAGAGTGTAGTACATCATTTACTCTGCCAAGAGTGTAGTACATCATTTTAGTCTGCCAAGAGTGTAGTACATCATTTTACTATTAAGAGTGTAGTAAGCACATCATTTTACTATTAAGAGTGTAGTACATTATTTTACTCTTAAGAGTGTAGTACATCATTTTACTCAGCCGAGAGTGTAATACATCATTTTACTGCCAAGAGTGTAGCACATCATTTTACTGCCAAGAGTGTAGCACATTATTTTACTCTGCAAAGAGTGTAGTACATCATTATACTCTGCCAAGAGTGTAGTACACCATTTTACTATTAAGAGAGTAGTACATCATTTTACTCTTAAGAGTTTAGTACATCATTTTACTCTGCCAAGAGTGTAATACATCATTTTACTCTGCCAAGAGTGTAGTACATCATTTTACTGCCCAGAGTGTAGTACATCATTTTACTCTGCCGAGAGTGTAGTACATCAATTTACTCTGCCAAGAGTGTAGCACATCATTTTACTCGTAGTTAAGGTACCACCTTCTATATTTTTTAATTTGATCATCTCAATAACCGTCTGAACGGATTTCTATCAAACATAGCTAAGAAGAATCATTTAATTCCATGTAAGACTCGAGTGGCGACCGCGCATCGGAAAACGTAGCACGGGCAGGCCTCCAACTCGGGAAGCCGCTGGATGCGAGCAGCGCAGAACCGGTCGTAATGGAAATCCTGGGGAGGCCTATGTCCAGCAGTGGACGTCCTTCGGCGGATATAATGATAATGAAGACTCGGTTAGGTTGGTAGGGCATTTTCTAATGCCATCTGGGTAGCTACTACCATCTTATTGAAGTATGGCCTCCAAGCATCAATGTTAACAACAATGATGTGTTTTGGCTTAAAGATAAGATAGCCAGTTCCCACTTGCGATGGGGATTCTTGGTAAGCCCGCTTCCATGTTCGGCATAATCGTCACTTACCAATAGGTGGGATGATGCCAAGGGCTTTCAAATTGTGAAAAAACGCATATACATAGTCGAAACCACCGCAATATGGACAGACTCCTGCCTGTGCGATGCAGACTCGCCAAGTCAGGTAAGCTGACACATGTGCTGGGACCGGCAATTTATAACAAAATACCGGTAGAAATCACTGAAGCTCCCTCAATAATGACTTTTAAGACGAAACTCAGACGCTGGCTTATCGAGCACACCTTCTACAGTTTACATGACTTCTTAAATTTACACAACGTGTAACTATTTTTAGTTTTATCTTTCGTAATATTTTTATGATTATGTATACTTATTATTTTTAATTTTGTGCATTATTGACATTTTTTTTACAATTTCATTATTTTATATTCTTATTTTGGATTCATCCTGTAAAATGACGTGTAAAATATTTTTTTACCAATAAAGTGATTATGATTATGATTATGATTATCAAGTTGTTTAAGAAGCTTAAACTTGAATCAGAACCAAAAATGATCTCACAACTGTCAGTAAGCTCGACTTGACTTGATCCAAGCCAAAAGTCACTGACTGACTACGGGCCTGCTCTGCAGTCGGACTGAGTACAACACCAGAACTGGCATTTATCTCGATTCTCCATGGCTGGATAGCAAGATCGAGTTTAATATGGTAAGAACATCATTGGAAAATTAAGAAGTTTAAAAGGTTTAATTAAGACTGGGGCATTACTTTAATAAACTCTATTGCACCTAATACATACGCAGCGATGCGCGTCGATCAAACGTCAGTTTTTTTAAATTCACAATTGATAAGCCCTTGGCATTTCTGTAACCCGCACTGGGGCCGCGTGGTCGACTAAGGCTTGATCGCCCTAATTCAGGGTAGGCTCGAACCCCTTGGTGGGAACGTATATGAGCTGTTATGATGAAGCCCTTGGCATTATCTCACCAGATGGTGACGATGATGCTGAAGATAGAAGCGGTCTTACCAAGATTTCGAACGGAAGGAAGACATCAGTGCTGTTAACAATAAGGCAAGACTTAGAGATGGTAAAAAACCCTTCCACCAAACAAACCGAGTCTTGCAAATTTAGACTGGGAATCGAACCCACGACCTCCTGATGTGAAGGTAGTGGACTTAACCATTACGCCACGGATTATGTTGACTCCTTTTGAATTCACAGTCTGCTATGTTTTCAAGCAATACCGATTCTAATATCTACCCTTACAACTTTATGATGCAAAAAGATGGGTGTTATAAGTCTATGTCTGTCTGTTTGTGTGTCTGTACATATCCTCGCAGCTCCTAAAAGGGTGTTAAAATTTATGTTTGGCGGCAATATTTAGATGAGATGGTGGTAGCTAGCCAGGCGGGCTTAGAAAATGTCCTCCCACCAACCTAACAGAGCCTTAAACCGTAACACCCCGCGATCTTCTGGTGTGAAGCTAATGGCCTAATCATTACGCCACGAAGGCGTATAAAGTAATATAAACGTAGATAATTTTAAGTAGGTATGTTTATGTGTACATGATGTCTTTGAATCCTTCAATACTACGTCGCGTCAAATAAACTAACTAATCCTGGTTTTCAAGATTTTTACAACATCATTATATCAGCCGAAAGTCGTCCACTGCTGGACAAAGGCCTCCCTCCAAGGATTTCCACAACGTCCGGTCCTGCGCTGCCCGCATACACCGACTAGGTCTTTGGTCTACCGAGTGGGAGCCCTGTCTACGCTAAGTCTTCCTGTGCGCGGTCGCCACTCGAGAAGTTTACAGCTCCAACGACGTGCAGTAAACGTAAGTTTAGCGATTCAGCTACGTCGGTCTTTCGAGTCATTTCTTATTTCTTATTTCGGGATTTTACTTAGATAAACTAACTGTTTACATCATGACGAGCCGCTGCCAGCTGTAATCAGGATAAATCTCGGTTTATAGAGTAGAGACCACATAATAACTGTAATTTCGTCCAATGTCGTGAGAAACCGTTGTGCAAGCTGCAACCACTAAACTAGTTCACAGATGTATACTCAGGCTCAGGCACCTAATCTCCACGATCCTGGCAGCCCTTAACGCCTTAAGGCGAGGCACCGGTGGAGAAGCGGAGAAACCCTTTTGCTAGATCAATTTTTTTGGGTAATTACTACTGAATATCGATCTTGTAAAAAATATTAGACATATATAAATAATATGTTACACGATAGTGTGTACTTTACTCGATCACAAAAATCCCAAAAACAGGTCTAATACGTCTAAAAAAAAGTCTTAAACGAATTGTTTATTAATAAAATTTCTAAATTTGCACATAGTTTTTATATGGAAATACTTCTTTTTAAGTACTACAGAGAACCTGCTAAATTTTAGTTTTTACATTGAATTCTTAAGGGAAATAATAACGTAAAACATTGAAAAAGTGCAAAAGTGTGGTTATTGTCTTGACTCTTTACACATAAAGGTAAAAACCGAGACAACTGTTTTACAAATGCCTTGCCTTAAGATGGGTCAAATGACAATATTTAATTCAAATTATTTAAAGACTGTGTAAAGCTATTATTATGGAAAAAATATATAATATAATTAAAGTAATAAAAAATCCTTATTAATTAAATACAATTTTAAAAATATTACCCTTTTTTTGGCGTTAATTGCAAAATTTCTCGAAAACACATAGCTAATATTGAATGAAACCAACACACAAAAATCGGTGACTTTATGACCTTTCATTTAAATTCACCACATTTTTTTTAAACTTATTTGAAAGTGATGAAAAGTACTAAAAACAAGTAAAAATCGAGAATTGGGCGTTCGCTTTCAACGTAACAGCCGCGTTGAATTGATTTGAACTAAAAAATGAATAGACTTACATTGGATATTATTGAACCACGTATCAACCTGCTCGGATTGAGTGATCTTAGCGCCTTAATATGAGGCGGTAAACCATCGCCGAGATAAGAACTACCAATGTTTTACTAGTTTTGTAAAATACGTTCGCTCCGGTAACTACTGTTAGAGTGTGTATATTTGTGTGTGCACTGGTACTTTTAGATTAGTAATTCAACTGGATTCACCCTGGACCACCATCTGCATCAATCTGGGTGACGAGGGTGTGAGGTCGCAATCTAGAGAGCGGCAGGGAGTGTCCATACTGTATGTTAGTACTAATATGTATACTTTGCTGAAACTTTTGTTTTAATCACTATAATTATGTGGAAAAACAAAAATAAGAACTGACAATATTGCTTCTAAGAGAGAGTTAGTGTTGCTGGATACATTATTAAAATATATTAAAAAAATCAATATGAAACAACTACGTAATTATAAATCTTTAAAATGTTCGCTTCTGAGAGAAGCGTATCCTAAAGCGCTCTTATTGCAAGCTTTTATTAAACTTGCAATGTTCGTTTGTAAGTTGGCACATTAAATTTGACCCACTTCCCGGTTCTCGATCGAGCTGAAATTTTGTATATACACATTTAGTTTGGATGCCAATGCATGGTTCGTTAAGAGACGTCATTTTAAATCCAATATGGTGGACTCCCAACGATGGCGGACTAGTTATTTTTTATGCAGCCCCATGATATAGGTATCAAATGAAAGGGTTTTCTGAGAAGAATACGAAATAGTTGAATTATAATTTAATTTTTAATAATAAAATCTTGTACCTAACTAATTTTTTTTTTTTTTTTTCGAAAGGAACTTCGGAAAGTTTTTTACATTTTCCTCGCATATATGATTTTTCAAGTTCAAAAATGCATTTATTAGCTACTGTACTTTGCGCTGCTTCGGGAAGACCATTTAAAAGCTATTAGCAAGTGCGCCACAGATCCACAGAGGATAAGTTAACGACTTTAATAATATCATATCTTCTCATCGGTCGGTTGGTACTTAGATTAATAATGGCCTATAATAATATCTTAGACGCACACTCGGGGAATTTGAACTAATTTGATGATTGCGTAGTAATGTTTCATCCTTGCGGAGATACGAACCGGTCTCTGATGTCATGTACCATATATGCATAGCAAACCTATAATGCATTTGTTTTTTTCTTAACCAAGCTGTTTCTATTAGTGTAAAGTAATTGAAATTTATATTAAACTAGTGTATGACCCTTGACGCCGCCTGCGTTTTAAATTTGATTGGAAATCTTCTTTATATTATTGTATCTTCTTATTAATCTTTCTTCATTTTCTTTGACTACTTACTGGGTTATCTGGGTGAAAGTGCGATTATTTTAGTTTTGCTTATGTTTTTATTGTTTAAAAAAGGACATTAAATAATATTTTGATTTTATTTTTGAACAACTTTATATACTTATATAGAACTAGCTTTTTCCCGCGGCTTCACCCGCGTGGACATAGTTTTTATGACTGTCTTAAAGGGTGATTAGTAAGTCGTTTCCCACCTCCTCAACCATCTCCGTGCAAAAAAATCAAAACAATCCATTATTTCGTTAAGATTTAAAAGAAATTAACCAAAAAAAGAGTATTTTTTTCAGGAATTACATCGGATTATGTTATTTTCCCAGGATAAAAAGTAGCCTGTGTCCTTCCCCGTGACACAGGATACCTGCATGCCAAATTTTGTCAAGATTGATTAAGGTGTAGAAGCGTGATAAGGTAATCATGTTCAAAGAATCAAGTGAGTGTCTCGCTATAGATTCAGAAAAAAAAACCTTAATTCCCAAGCAGACTCGTGGTTGAGTAAACTTTATACATGATGGTAGTGAAACCGTACACCATGTCACTTCCGCCGTGGTACAACGGTGTCGGATGCCCGGCACGGCACGCTCTGGCGGGCCCGTGGTCAATACGTCCGCCCCGACACTATGGCCAAAGTATATATTATTATACAGGGTGTAACAAAATTGATGTAGGTCCCGTTAACTGGGGCTTCTACTCATCATACTGAACAACTTTGCTGAAATAGCAAAAAAAATACTTTACTCTTCATACAAATCGATCAGCTGATCGACCAATTTTGTGAATTTTAGTATGGAGGGTCCAATTTTTTTTTGATAATTGACTATAGGTTCCCTGGGGAAAGTTGTTCAGTATGATGAGTAGAAGCCTCAGTTAACGGGTCCTACACCAATTATTTTACACCCTGTATATTAGTACTAACATACAGTATGGATGGATACTCCCTGCCGCTCTCTAGATTGCGACCTCACCCCCTCATCACCCACATTGATACAGATTGGTTACAGTTTGGTTGTCGAACGTATATAGGATTTTGACGCCATTTTGTTTTTTCCGTCATTCGTTTTTTGAAATGTCATTTTTGGCCCGCTGAATGAAGTATCCAGGGTGTGCTATGGCCCATGCAAGCCATGTGGAAATGCGTTTCCACGTCTGGTCCATTATATTTTGTTTTGGAGTTGTTGACAGCAAAGAAGATGAAATCACTGCAATTATTTAAGTTGTGTAAAGAGTTATTTAAAGTCGTTATATTTAGGTGACTACTTCTACTAATATGCTTAACCGCCTCCGTGGCGTAATGGTTAGTCCATTCGCTTCATACCAGCGGGTCGCGGTTCGATTCTCGGTGGGGTCAACTTGTAAGACTCTTTTTGGTTGGTGGTAGGGAATTTTCTAAGCCCGCCTGGCTACCTACCACCATCTTATCTAAGTCTTGCCGCCAAACATCAGTGTTAACAACATTGATGTTTTCCGGCTTGAAGATAAGATAAACAGTTCTCCATTGCGTTGGGGAATCTTGGTAAGCCCTTCCATCTTCGACATCATTGTCACTTACCATCAAGTGAGATGATGCCAAGGGCTTACCAATTGTGAATAAAAAAAAATATGGTGTAAAGATTTAGCTGAAACCATCTGAAATTCTTAACTTGTCAATAAATAATTCAATGAACTGTAAATAATTACAGTTTCAGATCAGGCTCGAACCTACCCTGAATTAGGGCGATCGGGCCTTAGTCGACCACGCCGCGGGCCCAGTACGTGTTGGTCGACTTCACACACAACCTTCGATTTCTTTGCAGGCGTGTGTGTAGGTTTTCTTACGATGTTTTCCTTTACCGTAAGAGCGTTGGATAAACGACCATATGAAATCAAAATTCGAAATACATTGGTACATGGCGGGATTCGAACCACGCCTTCCTGGACAGGAGGTAACGACCCTACCTACGCCACTGACGCTTTTCATAATAGTTTACTGAATTAACTTTACGGTATTAAATTATTATTGTTTACTTCAGGATAAAAACAATCAGATTGAGATGGCTTAAATTACCATTAAGTAAATCTTGTAGGGTAAAATCAGGTTAGTTGCCCCAGGCTCAGGGGTATACTTGTCCCGATTGTAATTACTGTAGTTTCGCGAAACAATCGCATGCTATTTTATTAATCTACCTAAAGACTCTCGAACTACCACTAAGTTGACCATATCTCATGTCTCTGTGCGATTGCATGGCAAGGCAAAATACGATAAAAGTTTTTGCGGGATAAATGTCTTGTGTCTCGGCGGTACATCTATCTTAAACGTCATTCACATGGATTAAGCAACTATTACCTATGTGGGATAGATGTCCCAAAATTTAGAGATTCACAAAAATCGCTAATACTCTGGGAATATTAAAGATAATGTTTTTTAGTCTTTATAAATTTATACTTAAAAAATTAAAGGTACCATCCAGTTTTACAAACAAAGTATTTTGTTTTTTTTTGTACTGAGAGATATAGAGTAATTTCAAAAAGTGTAGCAACTATCCTGCTTTTACCCTATGGAAACAAACATTGTCTTATAATAGTGTCATATTCCGCATAAGATATTATTTGAATGTCGTGTAGGTAAATTGAAACTTCGTACCCACTTCGTATATACTCGCTTCGTACCAATATTTTGACAACAGTGCTTATAAGAAAGCCCCAAAAGTTGGGAATACAGTAGATACTTTACTCACCAAATTGCCAAAACTTATAATAAATGATGAAGGTTGTCGATATTTACCTGTAAAAAGAAAAATGAGTTATTATAAGTTTGCGCCCGCTTACAAGAGCTTTGCAAAATTCAATGTGCCTTTCAGTAAATGTATAAGAACTGAACATGAAAGATAAAAACTATTCTTATAGGTAACTTCGGCATGAAGATAAGATAGCCAGTTCCCCATTGCGTTGGGGAATCTTGGTAAGCCCGCTTCCATCTTCGGCAACATCGTCACTTACCACCAGGTGAGAAGTTGTTAAGGGTTTACCAATTGTGAATAAAAAAAAATAATCTTATGATAACTTAAATAATTTAATTAAAAAAATATTCTAGGTGATGTAAACACCAAGGCGGCATCTTACAGATCACCGTTTACGAGTATTTTCAAACACTTATTAATTTCACTGATATACGTTACTATTTAAACTGAGAATTTATTAACGTTTCGTGCTAACGCAGTAAATTAAGCAAATGTGAATTTTAATGTTGAGGTTTAGATAATTTTCCATACGTCATAAGTACTATTTTATTAAGTAAAACAAATAATATCGCACTAATTACAATACCTAAAACACTTGAAATATCATCATCATATCAGCCGAAGGACGTCCACTGCTGGACATAGGCCTCCCCCAAGGATCTTCACGACGACCGGTTATGCGCTGCCCGCATCCAGCGGCTTACCGCGACCTTCATTACTTGAAATATATTTTTTACTTTTTTTTATTTATTTTTTACCTTTAAATTTTTAAAACACCTAAATAACTTAAAATGAAACATCTGAAATACTTAAAATAAAACACCGAAAATACCTAAAATAACCCGTCCCTCGTCATCCCATTATCTATAATAAGTATTTATTTTTAGCTACAGGCGAGTAATCTAATTTTGTGAAACAAAATAGATATAAAAGCGATTTTAGTGTCTGCCAAATTCTTGTTCAATGACTACAGTCCATAAACATATTATTTAACTAACGATACTATTTCCACACATACTATTCTATCCACACATTATTACATTCCTATAATTCTTAGACCTTCCAACTAATTTTACTAGGAGATTATAGCTACGGTAAGGATTGCGAAATGTTTACCAAATTAACCTAATGGCGTCAAGATAAGCCAAATAGTTTATTTTTGTCTTTTGAGACATGTTAAATCTATATTAGGGGGCGTTCAAGTATTACGTAACGCAATTTGTGGGGAGCGAGACTCTTGTAAAACGTTATGATGCGTTACATGGGCGGGAGTGGGGTTCGAACAACGTGTTACGTTACACTGGTTTTTTTATTTCAATAAAAATCTAGAAATTTAAAATCAACCCTTTTTATTTGTTATTTACGGGGAATCCCTCGACTGTATTGTACATTATATTTATTTCATTTAATGTAACTTTTAGGTAAAAATGGTCACTTGGGTGTTCCTATGGAGAGGGGGTCAAGAAAAACGTTACGGTGCGTTACATGGGGGGAGGGAGGGTCAAAAATCTTCAAAACTGCGTTACTAAGTACCACCCCTTTGTCGTTAATGTTCCACCTTTACAGACGAAGCGTATTGCTTCTTCCTTCATTACGCGACGGCCAAGGAGTGGAGTTCCCCGCCGGTGTTTGTATTCCCCGATTCGTATAATTTAGGAATCTTCAAGACGAGAGTGAGTAGGCACTATTTGAGCTTGCATGCTCGGCTGCATCGGCACTTACCATCAGGTGAGGTGCAGCCAAACGCACTCAATTTTTTTATTAAAAAAAAAAGTACGACGAGTAATAAATAACATAATAGTCAATGATCTTTATGTAGTGAAAAAAAATACATGAGAAAAACTGAACAGTAGCGCGAGAGTGACTGTTAAGTTTCAGTGACTGTTTATGTCTACCTTTTTTACGATGTTGTTAAATGTTGATTCTTTTTAAACATCTGCGACGGGGATGTACTGGCTGTGCGCTACATTGTTTGAGCGAGGGTAGCTAGAATAACGCTTTATGTATTTTAATAAATAAATAAATTTATTTTAACCACCACCGTGGCGTAATGGTAAGTTCGTTAGATTCACATCAGAAGATCGCGGGTTCGATTCCCTGCGGAGTTATGGTTATGGAAGACTCGGTTTGGTTAGTGGAAGGGCATTTTCTATGCCCGCCTGGCTAGCTACCACCATCTTATCTAACTCTTGCCGCTAAACATCAATGCTAACAACCACGCGGACCCAGTGCGGGTTGGTCCACTTCACACACAACCTGCGAGTTTCTCCGCAGGCATGTGCAGGTTTCCTCACGATGTTTTCCTTCACCGTAAGAGTGTGGGATAAACGAACATATGAAATCTAAAATTGGAAATGACATTGGTACGTGGCAGGATTCGAACCATGACCTGCCGGAAGGGGGCGGCGGCCCTAGCCGTTACGCCACCAACGCTCGAGAGAATAATTATTATAACAATACCATCATTCCTTATTAATAACTAGTGGCTCTGTGAGTTGTAGACCTCGCGAGTTTTTCAAAATAGCTGAAATATGATATTTTTACGTTTTCAACCCCCATGGCTCCGCCATTTTGAAAAACTTCCAAAAAACTGAATCGACATAAAATCCATATAATTATCGAACCTGCTCACAAAATGTCACGAGAATTGGTTGAGAAATGCAACCGGTAGAGGAGAACAGCTGGACGTCCGCCGGACAGACATACGAAAACATTTTTAAACGGAGACGCTTGCGCTCTCTCGGTCAAAAATATTATATTCAGGGACAAATACAGGGAATCCTAGTTTGGGGCAAGATGACCGTGTATGATTGGATCACGTTCATCTAGCCCCAAACTAGGAATCCCTGTACTATTTGTCTCTGAATATTGACCGAGCGAGCGCGAGTGTCTGAGTGATCTGTAACCACTCACGGTCATCTGGCCCCAAACTAGATCTCCCTGTACTATTTGTCTCTGAATATTGACCGAGCGAGCGCGAGTGTCTGAGTGATCTGTAATTACACACTTTCATCTGGCCCCAAACTAGGATTCCCCGTACTATTTGACTCTGAATATTGACCGAGCGAGCGCGAGTGTCTGAGTGATCTGTAATCACACACGGTCATCTGGCCCCAAACTATCCCTGTACTATTTGTCTCTGAATATTGACCGAGCGAGCGCGAGTGTCTGAGTGATCTGTTATCACACACGGTCATCTGGCCCCAAACTAGGATTCCCTGTACTTTTTGTCTCTGAATATTGACCGAGCGAGCGCCAGTGTCTGAGTGATCTGTAATCACACACGGTCATCTGGCCCCAAACTATCCCTGTACTATTTGTCTCTGAATATTGACCGAGCGAGCGCGAGTGTCTGAGTGATCTGTAATCACACACGGTCATCTGGCCCCAAACTAGGATTCCCTGTACTCGATGTCTCTGAATATTGACCGAGCGAGCGCGAATGTCTGAGTGATCTGTAATCACACACGGTCACCTGGCCCCAAACTAAGATTCCCTGTACTCTTTGTCTCTGAATATTGACCGAGCTAGCGCGAGTGTCTGAGTGATCTGTAATCACACACGGTCACCTGGCCCCAAACTAGAATTCCTTGTACTATTTGTCCCGGAATATTATATTTTTGACCGAGAGAGCGCAAGTGCCTGAGTGATCTGTAATCATCCACGGTCACCTGGCCCCAAACTAAGATTCCCTGTACTCTTTGTCTCTGAATATTGACCGAGCGAGCGCGAGTGTCTGAGTGATCTGTAATCACTCACGGTCACCTGGCCCCAAACTAGAATTCCTTGTACTATTTGTCCCGGAATATTATATTTTTGACCGAGAGAGCGCAAGTGCCTGAGTGATCTGTAATCATCCACGGTCACCTGGCCCCAAACTAAGATTCCCTGTACTCTTTGTCTCTGAATATTGACCGAGCGAGCGCGAGTGTCTGAGTGATCTGTAATCACACACGGTCACCTGGCCCCAAACTAGAATTCCTTGTACTATTTGTCCCGGAATATTATATTTTTGACCGAGAGAGCGCAAGTGCCTGAGTGATCTGTAATCATCCACGGTCACCTGGCCCCAAACTAAGATTCCCTGTACTCTTTGTCTCTGAATATTGACCGAGCGAGCGCGAGTGTCTGAGTGATCTGTAATCACTCACGGTCATCTGGCCCGAAACAAGAATTCCTTGTACTATTTGTCCCGGAATATTATATTTTTGACCGAGAGAGCGCAAGTGCCTGAGTGATCTGTAATCACACCCGGTCATATGGCTCGAAACTAGGATTCCTTGTACTATGGGAACCAGACACCGATATATAATAGTCTTTAAATACTTACATATTAATAGATATTAAACATTCACTCACAGAACAAACAAACCTGTTCCGTCACACGAATGTTAGATAGAACCCAAGACCCTGGGCCCAGCAGGCAGAAACTGACTACCGGTCCACCGGGTCATATTATTTCTATGCTTGTAACTAACTATTAGGTATTAACCTTGGATAGCACGGTTAATTGTGCCACACGATAGGAAAGAAAGAAAGGTATTAATTTTGAGCGACAAGTATACTTACCTGTAACAGGAAAACACATTCTCAGGATTTTTTGAAGTAAAAATTATTTACGCACGCTTGACTTGGGCAATAAGCTGGTGAATGCGTGACGAGAGCATTACGGAAATTTTCGTCGGGCGGGGCGAACGGAAGCAACAATATCGGTTGTCAAAACAATCAAAACAAACATATTATAAAATATAAAAAATTTAATCATTTTCAGAGGATAATAAAACTCTTTTCATAAACTGTCTATACGACAAAAAAGATATGTTTTTTTTTTAATTTTTTATTCACAATTGGTGATCCCCTGGCATCATCTCACCTGACGGTAAGCGACGATGATGCCGAAGAAGGAAGCGGGCTTACCAAGATTCCCCAATGTAATGGAGAACTGGCTATCTTATCTTTAAGCCGGAATACATCAATGTTGTTAACACTGATGTTACCGGGAAGACTTAGATAAGATAGTGGTAGCTAGCCAGGCGGGCTCAGAAAATGCCCTACCACCAACCAAACCGAATCTTACAAGTTGACCCCGCCGGAATCGAATCCGCGACCCCCTGGTGTGAAGCGAATGGACTAACCATTTCGCCACGGAGGCGGTAAAATTTTCTGATAATTAAGTATTTACTTTCATACATATAGATGGAACTAAAGAAGTTTTACTTTAGTCGTGTGCTCTAAAGCACACTAGTATTTTTTTTTAAATCAACATGTTAGCGTTTCAACTATATCTGTGTAGCGCCATTTTAGAGCCCCCGGAGTTAAGAGGAGGGAGACGGACGACTGTAGTCGTTGTTCGCTTGTATCGCCTGCCGATTGATATGTTGTTTAAAAACAAGATGGTTAAGGAAGTGCGCCCAAATTACCCTGGGGTTGGGGGTTCGAGGCATGGGAATCTATTCCTTTGAGAGCTGTTTTTTTTCTTTTTAACACAACAACGTCAAAAGAGGGAAGTTTATTTAGGACTACCACACATTATCTTTTAAAATTCAGTAGTAATAATAATAAAATAATAAATATAAATATTCTGGGACAAATCACACATGGTCATCTGGCCCCAAAGTAGGATTCACTGTGTTATGGGTTACCAGAGACTGATATACATACTTATATACGTTTTAAATATATACATATATAGATATATTTAACACCCAGACACAAAGCAAACAAACCTGCTCATCACACAAATGCTTGCTCTGGGTGGGGATCGAACCCACAACCCTCGGATCATTAGTCAAGGGCACTAACCACTGAGCCACCGAGTCAGTAGTAGAAATAGTTGTTCATTAAAAAAGCGTCGGTGGCTCAATCGGTAACGACTCGGTCTTCTTAACCAGGGGTTCCGGGTTCAAATCCGGACGGCCAATGTACCAATGTGTTTTTCGAAACTTACGTACGTATATTACCGATTGCTTTAACGGTTTTTTTTTAATTTATATTTTTATTCACAATTAAAGTAAAGGCTAACATCGTGAGGAAACCTGCACATCTGATTCCAGATATGTATGAAGGTCGCGTTGCACACATCCGTAGGGGTAAATCTAAATGCCCTACACGTGACCGCAGATGATGCTATTTGATTCCAGATGTGTATGAAGGTCACGATGCACACATCTGTAGGTGTAAACCTAAATGCCCTACGCGTAACCGCGTGTGATTCTAAGTGCAACACCAGGCAACCGCCGTCTATCCCTTGGATAGCTCGGTTAATTGTGCCACATGATAAGAGGAAAGAGTTCTTCATTGAAAATGTAGAAAAAACGCTAATCTAAAATGGTTTTTGATTTAATTTCGGTTAAAATTACCGCTACGCCACAGGCTCTGATGATCGTCCGATAAAACGTTTAGCGATAGTAGACGAATCGATTTTATTTGCTCTACTAATTCTTCTTTTTCACTTTACAGCTCTGTCTGGGATCGTGGAAGCCTTAATCGCCCCAAGCATCGATACAATTTAAATCCGGGGAAAACGAGCAGAGCGAATTGATCTCTCTCGCCGAGGAGCGAAGAACTCGCAAGAGTGGGGACGAACTCGTCTCGAACACGCTCGCAGCAATTGGAAAATACTTGTCGCAAGTTCGGAAGGGAACAAAAAAAGTTAATTGGTATACTGTTTTTGTCGCAGTGTTCCGTTACTTCGCCTTCTATCTCTCAATCCGATGAGAACTCTCACCTACTTTGTTATAGAAGGTGTTTTGCACTTTTTCCACGAATTTTGGAGCATGAAATCGTGCTGTTTTAATTAAGAGTTTGCTACATTTTCCACCAATTAGAAATCGATGTTAGAACTGCCATTTAAATTGGCATGCTCAAAAAACAAACTTAACGGCACAGAAACGAATTATACTTATTATTAACCGATTGTGTTTCTCCTCCAATGAATTTTGTTTAATTATAAAAGCAATGACGAAGCTTCGTGAATTGGAAAGTTGTTTAATAGATAAGTAGTTTGACCGAAGCATTTTGAATTTGTAACAGTTAAGTCGGGAAAATTTTGGAATGTTGCTCATATTTCGTTGTTGCCAGAGGTATTAGAGAATCCCGAGTTGTTCTGTGGACTTGTGAATAATAAATCAAAAGCCAGCTGCGCGAATTATCAAAGGGGATCTTCAAAGTGCTCATTTAACAGTGTTACGGAGAGCCGGCATAAATTTTCGCTGGAAAGCTTATTGCGCGTCGCAGCAGTCCAGTCTAGCCCAAACAATTTTTAGGGCTCTAACAATCACACAAAAAATTCTAATTGGTGATAACAATGAATAATTAACAAATCTACTCAAAACAAACATAAATAGAGCCCAAAATCAAATCAAAAAAAGGCTTTCTACAATTTTAAGGTTGCAATAAAAATTAAATTGTCAAAACAGAAAATTTATGCTAATTACAGTCTGTTGCACGTAGAAAGGTGCGTGACAGGTGTGTGTTTTTTTTTTAGTTTTTAGGCAAACTTAGCAGAGGCTTGCTGGGAGGCCTTGTGAAGTTCGCGGGAAGCCGCTGGATGCGGGCAGCGCAGGAACGGTCGTCGTGGAAATCCTTGGCCTTTGTCCAGCAGTGGACGTCCTTTGGCTGATATGATGATGATGAAGCAAACAATGAACTTAAATAAGCCAAAGAATGCATTCAAGCATAATTAGATTATAATCTATATTTTTTTTTGTGATTCACTTACAATGAATCAAAATAAGCTAATTTCGAAAAACATAAAAACTACAAGCTTTTTTATTATAGGGGTGCATGAAAAATAACTGGTCCGCCATTTTGGGGATTCTGCCATATTGGACATAGAATGACGTCACTTAGATAACCATGCATTGTCATCCAAACTAAACGTGTATGCAAAATTTCAGCTCAATCGGAAACCGGGACGTGGGTCTAATTTAACTTGCCAATTTTGAAGCGGACAACTTACATACTTACTTATACATGAACATTTCAAGTTAATAATTTTTGAAAGCTTTTTTTAGCTTTAAGGTTCCGTACAGCTTTTTTAAAAAAATAGTTTTTAAGCTGAAAATGCCAAATGCTCAAATGAATTTAAAAAAACAGGGTTCCAAATTAAAGGTGAACACTTCTAAGGTTCTATTGAAAAATTAAAGACGATTCTGGGACCTTGATTCCGCCTCCAAAGTTCATCATCAGATCAACTTCAAAATACCAAAAGGATCTATTGTCAATGGAAATACGGCTTTATTACAAAGTTGGATACCCTGGAAGTTGCTCTAAAAACGATCGCAAGATTTGAAATAAACAAGCATACATACAAACATTGCAAGTAAACAGCTTTTAAAATTTGTAAAACAGTTGTCAAATGTTATGAGTTAGCCGCACCTCCACGCATGAAATAGTTCATGAAGTTTCCTTTAAGGCGGTAATGTCAACTAAAACTTTCTTAAACGCACTCAAATAACGCACTGTTATGTAGTAAATCTTAATAAATTGACTAATAAATTTGTGGAAATGGGTTCTGCATAATATTTGCCTCTGTGGACATGTAAATGTGAAATCTCTCTGTTTGTAGCAGCATGCGTTTTCGCTATCATGTTTTATTGTTGATGTAAAGTGCAGTTGCTTTTTACCGCTACTGTCGTAGCGATGGAAGTTGAGTTTTACGTGGACCGCGCAGAGTTTTTATTTGAACTGTGGTTAGAGAGATATATCAAAGAGTAATCTTGATAGTTTACAACAAAACGCGCGGGACGTACCTGCCTATATTCGAGCATAGTGGAAAATAAAGCGCTTTGCTAGGCACGAGAATTTTTTTTCTTTAAGGCCTTAACATTGGTCAAATGATAACATTCAATTCAAATTATTGAAAGACTGTGTAAAGCTATCACTACGAAAAAAAAATATAGTATACGTATAGTAATAAAAAATCGATTTAATTGAATACAATTTTAAAAATATTACCATTTTTCATGTAAAAAAATATACTGTAGACCCTGTTTTTGGCTTCAATTGCAAAACTTCAAGAAAAAAGTTGTTAATGTTGAATAAAACCAACACACAAAAATCGGTTACTTTAACACCTTTTATTTTCATTGAAAACATTTTTATAAACTATTTTAAAAGTGAAGAAAAGTAATAAAAACACGTAAAAATCGAGAATTGGGCGTTCGGTTTCAACGTAACAGCCGCGATAAAGCCAGCATTGATTTGAACTTAAAATGGATAGACTTGGAGAAGAGTTTTAGAATTGAGTCATCTTAAAGCCTTAAGTAACTAAGAAAGTGACATAGAAAATGATTAATGATCGAATAGCACAACATAAAAAAGAAACATTTTCCTTAATTCAATGTCTGGCTAAGTACCTATTGTGACACAAATCTGAGTTTTGAAAACGGCGAGGTTTCCTCCAGTTAACCTTCTAGATCGATCAAAGAAATTGCCGTAGAATTTGAAATCCATCCGCTTAACACCAGACTTTACCTACAACGAGTAATACAGGAAAAGTATATATATTAGTACAAACATACAGTATGGACGCTCCCTGCCGCTCTCTAGATTGCGACCTCACCCCGTCGTCACCTAGCTTGATACAGATTGGTTACAGTTTGGTTGTCAAACGTATAGGATTTTGCCGCCATTTTGTTTATTCCATCATTCGTTTTTTAATATGTCATTTCTGGCCCGTTGTATGTAGTGCCCAGGGTGGACTACAGAGTAAGTATTTATCGAAAGTACGTACAGTGACGATACGCAGCGTGACCGTTACGCACGTATATGTACGTCAACTCGCGCATGCGTGGAAAGCGAACGGCGAGCGCGCACGCTGATGCTTATAATGTGATTTGTTCACTAGATAGATCCCATTCGTAACGGTTCTATTACTAAACTAAACAGCTTCAAACAAAATATATAGATAAATAGCTAGCAGAACAGATGGCCGTTGGGAGTATTCTTGGGGAAGGCCTTTGTCCAGCAGTGGACGTCTTTCGGCTGATATGATATGATGATATAGATATGTATGTTTTCCTATTTGCATGTAAACGAATAAAGAGCGATACCTTATTATGATTTTTATGGAATAATGAACTATCCGGTGTAGAGACTTTTTTAAACTCTAGTAACTCACAAAGGTTCATTAAATTCGTTTAAGCCATTTTTGTGAAATAATGGAAAATAAAAATACCCTGGATTTGTGTGGAATAATAAACATTATAGTAAAGTAGGTCGTACAATGTTGTAATAGCGTAAAAGTTTTATTAAAACCGTTAGAGCCATTTTTGAGAAAATAAATAATAAGTGATTGTTTCTATGATGGCAACTCTAAAAAATCAACGCAGCTAGAGATATTTATGTTATTTTACCATAAAAATGACTTTAATGATTTTAATAAAACTTTGTAAATTGCTAAGATCTACTACACTGGGTAATACTTAGTAGATTAAAAAACAAATAGAAGATATTTTTTTCAAGCTGGACTTGATTTTCCCCCACCAGAAAAAAACACCGTGTCAAATTGGGTAAAACCCGCCTGAGAAAACCCAAGGATTTTTGACTAGTGTTTTTTTTTACATTCTGATAAAGCTATGAAATCTTCCAATTTTGAAAGTAGAACTAACAATCCCTCACTACCACTGTGAAAACATGAAGGGGATATCTCCGACCGACAACTAACAATAACGATTTCCGGGGAAAACCCCTTCATGGTTTTTCCTGTCAAATGGTGTTGCTACTTTATTCAGTATGAAACAGATTTGGTAAAAAAATCTTATTAAATCCGAAATGATTAAATCTACGCTTAATCTGAAAACCCCAGTTATCCCCAAAACCACCAAAAAAGCCCAGTGGGTAGACAATTTTTATAAACCCGCATTGTTGCCAACCCTGATTTTTTTCCTTGTAACATTGATTCATGCCAAACTGTGATTCTGATTGCATCAAGATGGCTAACGTGTTTTTCTTCTCATTAATCTAATTCACTAGGCGTCTAACACAAATTACCACGGAGCAATTAGTTTTCATATGTTCATCAAATGTTTTGTTTATTACCAGTCATTTGTCAAATATTTAATTTGCTCGTGTCTATTTCGTTACACGCCGTGCCAGAATAATTAATATTTTTCTTGAAGAAATAAATGTAAGAAATATAGTAAACACACCACACATTTATAATTTTAAGATGAATAGTTTTGGAATTGTTTGATAAAATAGGCAAAAAGTACCACCAGGTGAGATATTGTCAAGGGTTTACCAATTGTGAATAAAAAAAAAAATTGACAATTAAAACTACTGAGCCTAAAATCTTGAAACAATCACAGTATATAAGGTTGAATGCATAGATTACACGAAAGTATACTTGAAATGAGAAATATAGTATATGAGAAAATGTAAAGTCCTTCCGTTCCCACTGGAAAAATAAAATTTATAAAAACCAAAATAAGTAGACTCCTATTTACCTAAAGCAATGTATGAGCAATGCACTGAGAAGTCTTGTTCTGTTGGTAATTAAAGTTTTTTTTGTTTGGTTTTTTTTTGTTTTGTTTTGTGTGACTTCAAGTCGCACTAGGCCGGTTTTTTGATTTAGTTTCTCTTAAGTAGTTATTTATACAATTTTTAATATCATCCACAAATGCCTAACTTGCCTACCTAGTACATGTTAGTACTAGAAATTCTTCGCTATTTGCGCAAATTAAATCATTTACCGTCGCCAGCGGTTTTGACACTGACGTGATTAAATTTCTCGTCACTTCGACTCCTAAACAAAGACATGGCCCAGTCATCAGTCATTACCAGGCGAGGGACAATAGAGTTGAGATTCACTGTCGTTAGCCAAAATTACCACCCAATAAAGGAAGCCAAGGCTTTTGAGCCATTGGGGTCGGGTACGAAATTGTGTTTAGTAACATCATGTTAGGTTATGCTGATGAGATTGGGTGATTGGAGTTTTGGAAGATATAGGTGAGGGATACTGGTGTGCTATCCATGTTGTTGTCTTGAGGATAAATATTAGAGGACTGACAAATCTATGATATTCTAGAGTTGTCTCGAAATGGCAAAACAAGAGAGTTTACATATCCTTAAGATAATCATAGCATACGTGATTCGATGTGGTTAGTGGTTTTTCTAAGCCTGCCTAACTAGAAGCCACCATTTAAGTGTTAAATCATTAATGTGTACCAGCAATGAGATAAGTTAGCCAGTTCCCCATTGTAAGAGCGAAAAAATGAGGAAATTAAGTTTATTCGGCAACCATAAATACAGTATTGGATACCTAATTTAAACAACCTGTAGCTAAAGATTAAGACATTGCGTTGGGAAATCTTGGTAATCCCGCTTCCATCTTCGTTGCCATCACCGTCACTTAATTCCAGGTGAGATGATGCCAATGGCTAAGTAATTAAATTATGCTTACTAAATGTGAAAGTAACTCTGTCTGTCTGTTACGCTTTCCCGCAAAAACTACTGAACGGATTTGGCTGAAATTTGGTACGTAGACAGATTAGGACCTGGATTCAGACATAGGCTACTTTTTACCACGCTCGCGAGCCGCTTGCGGCTCGCGCACTGCGCACCCTCGAAAAGTCATAGAAACGTTGTCCACGCGGGTGAAACCGCGGGAAACAGCTAGTAATATTATAAATGTGTTTGTTTGTTACCTTTTCACGTTTCAACACCTTGACCAATCTTGATGAAAATTGGCGTGCAGGTAGCCTGTGTCACGGGGAAAGACATAGGCTACTTTTTATCCCGTGATAATAGCAAAGTCCAATGCAGTTCCTGAGGAAACTAAAAAAATTGTCGTTTTTGGTTAATTTCTTTAACATCGCAAAGGAATAATGGATTGTTGTGATTTTTGTACAGATGGTTGAAGGAATGGGAAATGAATGTCATAGACTGCTAATCAGACTAGCCCGATCTGGGATAGGGATCTGGAGAGAACTAATGTCCACGCTCGCGCACCACTCACCCTCAAAGACGATCAACGATGTCCACGCGGGTGAAGCCGCGGGAAAAAGCTAGTAGATAATAAAGTAACTTATCTAAGACGAGAAAAACATTTATGGCTAATTTATGAAGAAAGGTTGCCTAACACTACCTTCACTTAATTTTACCTCTGTTCATTGGCCGTCGATTACAAAAGCCAAAGTATATATATATTAGTACTAACATACAGTATGGACACTCCCTGCCTCTCTCTAGGTTGCGATCTCATCCTCTCGTCACCCAGCTTGATACAGATTGTTTACAGTTTCGTCACACCCTGGACACTTCATACAATGGGCTAGAAATGATATTTCAAAAAAGGAATGACGGAACAAACAAAATGGCGGTGAAACCCTAGTCGTTCGACAATCTGTATTAAACAATCTGTATTAATCTGAGTGACGAGGGGGGAGGTCGCAATCTAGAGAGCGGCAAGGAGTGTCCATACTGTATGTTAGTACAATTGGTTTGGTTAACGAACGTATAGGATTTCGCCGCCATTTTGTTTGTTTCGTCATTCCTTTTTTGAAATGTCATTTCTGGCCCGTTGTATGAAGTGTCCAGGGTGTGCCAAAGCTGTTGAGGCACTTCCACGGGCGCGTTCACGAACCTTATTAGGGTTAAATGGGTTTGCATCGGGTGCAGGCCACAGATTTTACGTCCTTTATTGTAGGTCGGTACAGTCGGCCGTGATAACACTTCTTGAATTGTCACCTTGAACTGGTTTGTGGTTTCTAGTTCTGGTTCAGCTTTTTCATATCAGCTCATATACGTCCCCACCGAGGGGCTAGAGCCTACCCTGAATTAGGGCGATCGGGCTTAGTCGACCACGCGGGCCCTTGGTCGACTTCACACACAACCTGCGAGTTTCTTGGCAGGCGTGTGCAGGTTTCCTCGTGATGTTTTCCTTCACTGTAAGAGTGATTGGTTCAGCATAAACGTTTGTTCTACGCTCTGGTCTGAATTTTAAACTTGTTGTGTTGCCAATGACGTAGGCATACGACCTGGTCGTACTATAGTGTTAACCCAAATAACATAGGATATAGAACACAGTTCTTGCTTCAATCCTATGTGTGTGCCTTGTGATGATAAAGAAGCATGCATGCGCCATAGGCCTGTTGTGTTATACGTATCGACCATGATATTGTTTAAGGCAATGCATAAACTTGAATCCAAGATGAATCAGTTTCATGAACACATCTAACCTTATAGTAATTATCTTATAAGCAAATACTCGATTTTTCATGCAAATCTGACTCAAAATGATAAGTATGTAAATTACACACACAAGCACACACACACACCATTAATTTACTTAGCCTTCACCGTCTGTCATAGTTGGGCATACACAAATCAACAATAAACATTACACTTCATCATATCAGCTCATATACGTCCCCACCGAAGGGCTCCAGCCTACCCTAAATTAGGGCGATCGGGCCTTAGTCGACCACGCGAGGCCAGTGCGGGTTGGTCGACTTCACACACAACCTTCGAGTTTCTTCGCAGGCGTGTGCAGGTTACCTCACGATGATGTTTTCCTTCACAGTAAGAGCGTCGGATAAACGTACATATGAAATCTAAATTCGAAAACACATATACACATACGTGGCAGGATTCGAACCACGGCCTCCCGGGCAGGAGGTAGTGGCCGAACTGTTATGCCACCGACGCAATATCTATACTTAGTTAATTTGTTTCTTTCTCCTGTTCTCTTTTCATATGTATTCATAATGATAACGCACCAAGTCTTATTGTCAACAACAAGTTTAATAAACAAGTTCTTTTGCTTGGAAGGGACTAGTTTCTGTAACACAGGCTCTGCCTAACTAGGGTCTGCACATCCAGATGTTCCTAAGTAATTTAAGAAACTTATATGATAGGATTTTTTAAAAGTGAATAAACAATTTATTTATTTATTAGTATTTGTCTGCTTCGGTCGGCCGAGCCCACAGTACCGGGCCGTCTTTTAAACTCCGTTATCCACGCAGTCTTCGTAACCAGATCGTTGCTCACAGTAATTGGCCTACAGTGGTAGGTAGGGGGAGGTATACATCCAAACGGCTGCCGTTTAGAGAGAGTAGCAGTTACTTTTTAGTGGATGCTCGTTTCGGCGAATCTTCCGCGCAATTTTAGGTGTTAGTGTTGAAATTTGAGGAAGACAATTTGAAAAGTAAAGTTGAGTTTGCAGAAAATGATGATTTATTAAAGTGGAATAAGACACCGGGAGTGGCTCGTTTGTTCTAAGTTAAGTATTAGTGTCTTAATTAGATTTTTAACAAAGAAGCGCTTTACTTATCTAATTAATTAATCCAAGAAGATTAAAAAAATCATTATCAAACTACGTTGCGAACGTAAAGACGTATTTTTAAAGTGAAACTTTTATTACATCGTCTCAAGCTTTTTCGTGTGTGTGTTGCGTGACGACAAATAGATTATAACATCGTCTCAAACTTTTTCGTCAGAGCAGCCATGATCGTTTCGTCCTCTGTACCGTAGCTCCAAGACGAGAGCAGCATGATCGTTTCGTTCTCTGTACCGTAGCTCCAAGAGGAGTGAAACTTTTATTACATGATCGTTTCGTCCCCTGTCCAAGACGAGAGCAGCCATGATCGTTTCGTGCTCTGTAAATGTCTATAATGTGAAAAAAAGTTTCACTTTTAACCATGGTTTCATAAAACCACACACTCTTTTTTTTAGTTCTATTTATTTATAATAACTGGTAGGCCCTTTGCATCATCGCACCTGATGGTAAGTGACGATGATGCCGAAGATGGTAACGAGCTTACCAAGTTTCCCCAACGTAATGGGGAACTGGCTATCTTAATGTTGTTAACATTGATTTTTCGGTGGCAACTAAACTATTTACAACACTAAAGAAATAATAAATATAAGAGCACAGTTCATAAAACTTTTTGGAAATTTAACTTGCACCGTCTTCTCGAAATCTAAAGTTATGTCTTAATAACTTTCGGAGATAGCTCGTCCCGCCTCAAGGCAGTAGAACCCGTCGCCGTCGTCCCGTACTCACAAAACGAAGAACAAACTAGTTTCGACATCGCGCAATCTAAGAAATGGCTGCATCAATCATAGGAGCACTTTCTAAACTCTTTGTTGGTATTGTTATTTGAGTCTTTTCAATGCACGGAGACGTTTGCCACCTCTTGGTGTACTAAGCTTTTTTGTCATCAATGTAAGATAGGCAATCTAACTCTTCAATCGAATATTTAATGTTTGCTAGGTTATAGTTTATTAAGCTGACTATCTACGGAGGTATTGCTACATAAATGATGAAATTGAAAAGGTAAGGAAGAAGTTAGCATCGGAAAACGTAGCGTAGGCAGGCCTTCCACGCGGTGGGCCGATGACCTAGCGAAGATAGCGGGAAGCCGATGGATGCGGGCAGCGCAGGACCGGTCGTCGTGGAAATCCTTGGGGGAGGCCTTTGACCAGCAGTGGACGATTTTCGGCTGATATGATGAAGGAAGAAGGTAAGACCAGACTAAAGATGGTTTGAACTTTGATTAAATAACATCGAAAATTCTAAAAAACACTTTGACAAGAGTAGTTATGCTCAAAGATGATAAATGCTCAAAATATAAATATTAAAAAATCCAAAAAGACAGCACAGAGTTTCCTAAGACTCTATTGAAAATAAAAGACAATCCTGGGACCTTGATCCTACCCCCAAAGTTCATCATCAGATCGACTTCAAAATACAAAAAAGATCTATTGTCACCGAAAACATATGGCTTCATAGAAAATTTTAGCTCAACTGAAATCGTTTGAAAATTTTGAAGCGGACAACTTACACACGAACATTGCAAATCAGGTAAATAAAATCTAGTAAAAACATGTTTTGTCTCTGAAATTTTTCTGTGTTTTCGGCCCACATTCGTAAAAACAGACGGCAACAAACAAGAAGTAGCTAGTAGCCGTAATCACTTCTTCGTTGGATAGCCTCAAGAAGACGAACAATGACCGAGTCGAGGAAGTTTTGTTGGCAGTTCCATGGTATGTATATGGAATGAACTACAAATGAATACACCTTGAGTTGAAGAAAGTATAGTGAATAATTTTGTTGTAAATTTTTCTTGGCCATGGAAACTAGTCCTTCAGCCGGATTCGTAAATAATTTTCACTTTCTTTATTTGTATTTGGATTTGTAATGCTAGTGCCGGTGCATTACAAATCTTCTCTGAAGTTCTTGACAGCATTTGCAGCAGCTGCATTCTGAGGTGGAACACCCAGTTGCTGTTGGGCGTCTATAAAACTGCACCCAAAGCAAGTTGGGTTCTCACGTCCTCCTTCGTTTTATTTTCTTGTTCTCCACATTGCACACGTGCACTAGACGATTTTCTCCAAAATGCACCACTTCTTGAACAAAATCCTAGCAGAAAACAATGAAAAAACAACAAAATAAAACTACGAATGCGTCCACCACAAATCCCGCCAAAAAACTCCTATAGTGAATAAAAAACAACAATATTGCCACTACTTAAGTTTCAAAAGTTTCTATTTACGTCAGCTATCTCCTGAAAAATCCTTTTGGCATTATTAACTTGATCAGGTCACACTAGTGGTTCTGCGAACGTTAGACTTCGCGAGCTGTACTTGACTTACCACCAGGTGATATGATGCCAAGGGTTTACCAATTGTGAATAAAAAAAAGCTTTTCGAAATGGCTGAATATTTTTTTTTACACTCAGCCATTTAGAAAAAAAAAACTGATTCGACACAAAAAAATCCATATAGTTATCGAACCTGCTCACAAAAATTCACGAGAATCAGTTGTGAAATACGATCTGTATAGAGAAAAACAGCCGGACATGCATCGGTCATACGAAAACATTTTTACCCAAGCTGAAACGGAAACGCTTCGCGCTCGCTCGATCAATAAACACTCGAACAATGTCATATTTCATGAGCAATTATTGTAGAGCCGGTAAGCCCGCTTCCATCTTCGACATCATCGTCACTTACCATCAGGTGAGATGATGCCACAGGTTTACTAATTGTGAACAAAATAAAAATAAATAAAAAGAGTGCATGATAGATAAACCTTACCTTACCAAATTAATAACTATAGTGGCTCTGTGAGCTGTACCTACACCTCGCGAGTTTATGAAATGGCTGAAATATTATATTTCTTACGTTTTCAACCTCCATGCCTCCGCTATTTCCAAAACTGAATCGACAAAAAATCCATGTAATCATCAAACCTGCTTACAAAATTTCACGAGAATTGGTTAAGAAACGCGACATGTAGAGGAGAACATCCGGACAGACATCCAAAATCATTTCATGCCCAAGCTAAAAAACAGCTCAGACAAAAATTTTAAAATCTGACTGCATTAAAACACTAGAGGCTCTGTGTTCGCGTGCTTTTTGAAATGGCTGAAATATAATATTTTTACGTTTCGAACACTCATGGCTCCGCTATTTTGAAAAATTTTCAAAAACTCAATCTACAAAAAAAATCATACAATTATCGAAACTGCTCGCAAAATTTCACGAGAATCGGTTGAGAAATGTGACCAGTAGAGAAGAACAGCCGGATATCTGGACATCTGGACAGACATACGAAAGCATTTTTGCCCAAGCTGACATGGAGACGCATCGCTCGCGCTTCGAGCTCTCTTGGCCATTTACCCTTCTTTTTTTGGGCAGTCGGGTAAAAATGTATCTTGAGTCACTTTCGAGATCAAGACAAATCTACGAGTACACCTTGCACTCTAAAATCCGCATCAAGCCGTTTAAGCTACAGGCCCATTTTTTATATTTTTTTTATTCACAATTGGTAAGCCCTTGACATCATCTCACCTGATGGTAAGTGACGGTGATGCCTAAGATGGAAGCGGGCTTACCAAGATTCCCCAACGCAATGGAGAACTGGCTATCTTATCTTCAAGCCGGAACACACACATCAATGTTGTTAAGATTGATGTTTGGCGGCAAGAGTTAGTTAAGATGGTGGTATAAAACAAATGAAACAGACATACCTATTCATACATAATAAGTACACACGAAAAACATTATCCTCCTTTTTGTCCTTGACAGTCGGGTAAAAATATCCACATTTAGCTAAGTGAAATTACTCCATAGAGTAGGATACATCATAATCATATGGTACTTACTACATAATTAATTATCAAACTATGCTAAAATTTGAGTACCTAGCGATTTGAGAGCTACATCCAAAATTTTTTTTTTTTCGAAAGGACAAGCTTGTTGTTGGTCGTTGGGACCTTTACAACTTCACCGGGCAGGGGAAATAATTATCCAACCTTATTTATCTTATCCGTGGTTCAGATACGTCCTCACCGTGAAGTTGCAACGAGGCTCAAGGTTCGAGAACTTAGAGTAGGGGAGGGTCGTTGCACTGCGCTGCGCCTAGTCGCAGAGTTCTAGTTCAGCCTCGCCGCCGATAGCGGATAACGAACAGTCAACATAGCTCGGCCAAACAAAGAACCTTAGTTGTTTTGCTTTGTTTCGCAATGGAGATAGTGCCCGCTTTCCGGTAGTTCGGCGTTCTACTTGAAAAAATGTTGCGTAGGTGACCACTGTGACTTCAGGTGGCATTGAGATGCTTATATTGACCTCTCTTGTATACATTGTAGTCATTTAAAACATCAATGCTCAATGCTTATACCATTTTATTGTGTAAATAAATTTAACTCCCAAAAGACCGGTATTTCAGCTTTCTACTATAAAATAATATTTAGGTGACCACTGTGACTTCAGGTGGCATTGAGACGCTTTTATTGACCTCTCTTGTATACATTGTAGTCATTTAAAACATCAATGCTCAATGCTTATACCATTTTATTGTGTAAATAAATTTAACTCCCAAAAGACCGGTATTTCAGCGTTCTACTATAAAATAATATTTAGGTGACCACTGTGACTTCAAGTGGCACTGAGACGCTTTTATTGACTTCTCTTGTATACATTGTAGTCATTTAAAACATCAATGCTCAATGCTTATACCATTTTATTGTGTAAATAAATTTAACTCCCAAAAGACCGGTATTTCAGCTTTCTACTATAAAATAATATTTAGGTGACCACTGTGACTTCAAGTGGCACTGAGACGCTTTTATTGACTTCTCTTGTATACATTGTAGTCATTTAAAACATCAATGCTCAATGCTTATACCATTTTATTGTGTAAATAAATTTAACTCCCAAAAGACCGGTATTTCAGCTTTCTACTATAAAATAATATTTAGGTGACCACTGTGACTTCAAGTGGCACTGAGACGCTTTTATTGACTTCTCTTGTATACATTGTAGTCATTTAAAACATCAATGCTCAATGCTTATACCATTTTATTGTGTAAATAAATTTAACTCCCAAAAGACCGGTATTTCAGCTTTCTACTATAAAATAATATTTAGGTGACCACTGTGACTTCAAGTGGCATTTAGACGCTTTTATTGACTTCTCTTGTATGCATTGTAGTCCTTTAAAACATCAATGCTCAATGCTTATACCATTTTATTGTGTAAATAAATTTAACTCCCAAAAGACCGGTATTTCAGCTTTCTACTATAAAATAATATTTAGGTGACCACTGTGACTTCAGGTGGCACTGAGACGCTTTTATTGACTTCTCTTGTATACATTGTAGTCATTTAAAACATCAATGCTCAATGCTTATACCATTTTATTGTGTAAATAAATTTAACTCCCAAAAGACCGGTATTTCAGCTTTCTACTATAAAATAATATTTAGGTGACCACTGTGACTTCAAGTGGCATTTAGACGCTTTTATTGACTTCTCTTGTATGCATTGTAGTCCTTTAAAACATCATTGCTTTTACTATATTATTATGTAAATGAACTCCCAAAAGGCCGGTATTTCAGCGTTCTACTATAAAAAATTATATTTAGGTAACCACTGTGACTTCAAGTGGCATTTAAACGCTTTTATTGACTTTTCTTGTATACATTGTAGTCATTTAAAACATCATTGCTTTTACTATATTATTATGTAAATGAACTCCCAAAAGGCCGGTATTTCAGCGTTCTACTATAAAAAATAATATTTAGGTAACCACTGTGACTTCAAGTGGCATTTAAACGCTTTTATTGACTTCTCTTGTATACATTGTAGTCATTTAAAACATCAATGCTCAATGCTTATACCATTTTATTGTGTAAATAAATTTAACTCCCAAAAGACCGGTATTTCAGCTTTCTACTATAAAATAATATTTAGGTGACCACTGTGACTTCAGGTGGCATTGAGACGCTTTTATTGACCTCTCTTGTATACATTGTAGTCATTTAAAACATCAATGCTCAATGCTTATACCATTTTATTGTGTAAATAAATTTAACTCCCAAAAGACCGGTATTTCAGCTTTCTACTATAAAATAATATTTAGGTAACCACTGTGACTGTAAGTGGCACTGAGACGCTTTTATTTACTTCTCTTGTATACATTGTAGTCATTTAAAACATCAATGATCAATGCTTATACTTACCATATTATTTTGTAAATTAATGTGACTCCCATAAGGCCGGTACTTCAGCGTTCTACTTGAAAAAATGTTGAGGTGACTTCTGTGACATCAAGTGACGTTTAGACGGTTTTATTGACTTCTCTTGTATGCACTGAAGTCATATTAAACACCAGTATTTATCCATATTAGGTATGTAAATAAATAAAGCGGATAAAGCGGAACTCCTTGCCTGCGTCTGTGTTTCCCGAATTTAGGGATCTTCAAGGCGAGAGTGAATAGGCATTATTTGAATTTGCGTGTACCATCCTCGATTATATCGTCACTTACCATCAGGTCAGATATAGTCAAACACACTCAAATTATTAATAAAAAAATTATAAAATAATAACTTTAAAGAACATTACATTCTCGGGGGAGCTTCTTACCTTTTTAGACTTTTCTCAGACATTCACTTACTTAAAGCATATTATACAAGTTAATATGTGAAAAATTTTATAGACATTCCTTGCATTATTTTGGAGATAATATTTTTAATAATATTCTCCACGATTAACGTGTATAAAAGATAACAAAGTAAAAATACTATACAGTACAGGATAAATTTATAAAATTGATGAAGTTGGTGTAGAAACCGTTAACTGGGGATTATAAATAACGTTATAATATTGCACCAATTGCACCACTTTTCCCCAGAGTATTTTATTATTTTTACAAATCGACCAATTAGAAAAAAAGTCTCGAATCAGAAACGAGGAGATCCGTAGAAGAACCAAAGTCCGACATAGCTCTCAGAATTGCTAAACTTAAGTGGCAGTAGGCGGGGCACATAGCTCGTAGAACAGATGGCCGTTGGGGCTGTAAAGTTCTCCAGTGGTGACTGCACACCGGAAAACGTACCGTAGGCAGGCCTCCCACTCGGTGAACCGATGATCTGGTAATGGTCGCGATAAGCCGCTGGATGCGGACATCGCAGATCCGGTCGTCGTGAAAATCCTTGGAGGAGGCCTATGTTTAGCATTGGACGTCCTTTGGCTGATATGATGATGATGACAAAAAAGGCATTATTTGAGTTTGCGTGTACCATCCTCGACTGTATCGCCACTTCCCATTAGGTGAATTGCAGTCAAATGCACTCAAAATAAAAATAAAACATTTTTGTAGAGTTAGTTTTCTTGCGAATAGACTTTGTATTCTTGAGGAAAGTTGTTCAGTATGAGTAGAAGCCCCAGTTAACGAGTCTTACACCAATTTTGTTACATTCTGTCATCAAATACAGAAAAAAGATGTAATTTGGTGTAAGTCAATTTTTTTTATCGATTTAGCCTGAATTTTTTTTTTTGTAAGCCATTGGGATCATCTCACCTGATAGTGAGCGAATGATGCCGAAGATGGAAGCGGACTTACCAAGATTACCAAACGGAATGGGAAACTGGCTATCTTATCTTCAACCCGGAACAATTAATTTCAGTTTAGATTTGGGGTAATTATGCCAATACATCCCACTGGGTAATCTCGGTATAATTTTCAAAGCGAATGCAACACAACACACAATGGCAATACTAATTTACGCATCATCACGCCGCTTCTATTCCATACAAGGAATGCATTAGACTTTGTGTTTGCCGCTGATAAAAGCACGATAATGCTATTATGTTTCTCTAAATGAATGGTTTGTTCATTTCTTTAATTTCATTGTGCCTGCCTATGATTTCATTCTCTGTAAATTATGTATTCTCAAGACTATCGCATTAGAACATAAGTTCTCTATGTTTACAGTGTTCTGTCAAATAATAAAGACTATTTAATACGTTATGCTTTATGTATGGTTGTGTGTTCAAAGCTTGTTTGACTTGTTTGCATGTATGTTTTCTGGATGCATGTGTGTATTAGATTGATAAGATATGCATCAAAGTCTGCAAAGAAGGGGGCATCTACTCATAATACTGAAACACTATTCTTCCCCGAGTTTTCTAAAATCCACACTTCCCTAAAAATCGTTGATCGATTTGTACGAAGTTAAGTTTTTTTTGCGATGTCAGCAAATGAAACTGAACAAATATTGCCTAGATATATTTATTATTGACCGAGCGAGCGCGAAGCGCGGTAACGACTGAAATGTTTTGGGTGCTCAACCGGTAACGACTCGGTCCTCCTAACCAGAGGTGCCGGGTTCAAATCCGGACGGCCGATGTACCAATGAGTTTTTCGAAACTTACGTACATATACTCACCGATTGTTTTAACGGTGAAGGAAAACATCGTGAGGAAACCTGCACACGCCTGCGGAGAAACTCGCAGGTTGTGTGTGAAGTCGACCAACCCGCACTAGGCCCGCGTGGTCGACTATGGCCCGATCGCCCTAATTCAGGGTAGGCTCGAGCCCCTCGGTTGGGACTTATATGAGCTGATATGATGAACAGTTTGTTGAATGTTTATGTTTCAATCGTCGTGCTATTTGTTCTGCATCGGACAATTTGTCGTGCATGCACGCCTTCACAAAGTCATCGCATAGTCACAAAGAAAAACAACAATATTAAAGTTAATAGGTGTCAGCGAAGTTCACGAGTCGTTTGACCGTCCCAAATGGTCCAGTACTAAGAACTGTAGCATTTAGTTTTGCTGTAGCTGTTTCACAAGTATGGCGTGTAATAAATTTTCTGTTATTAGATGTACCACAAAAGCGACCAACTGTTTTACCGGCCAAATGCGAGTTGGACTCGCGGACCGAGGGCTTCGTATCACCACATCACACTAATATTATAAAGGCGAAAGTTTGTGAGTGTGTATCTTTGTTACTTCTTCACGCAAAAACTCCTGAACGGATCTGGCTGAAATTTGGTAGGTAGACTGATTAGGACCTGGATTAACACATAGGCTACTTTTTTACCAACACCCACTGGGCCCGCGTGGTCGAATAAGGCCTGATCGCCCTAATTCAGGGTAGGCTCGAGCCCCTCGGTGGGGACGTATATGATCTGATATGCTGATATGCACTGCGCACCCTCGGAAAGTCATAGAAACGTTGTCCACGCGGGTGAAACCGCGGGAAACAGCTAGTAATATTATATTTCTGTTGTGTATGCAACGACTACAACAGTGATATTAATTTCAATATAAAGAACATCAACGTGACCGACAGTAAAATGGATTTTTCGTTTAGTTTGGGGTCCTTAGCGCGAATTCGACTCACACTTAGCCGGTTTTTATTGTTTGTTGTATTACTTTAGAGACTGCACTACTATACACCAAGTGTTACATTTTTTTACCACCTCCGTGGCGTAATGGTTAGTCCATTCGCTTCACACCAGGAGGTCGCGGGTTCGATTCCGGCGGGGTCAACTTGTAAGACTCGGTTTGGTTGGTGGTAGGACATTATCTAAGCCCGCCTGGCTAGCTACCACCATCTTATCTAAGTCTTGCCGCCAAAACATCGGTGTTAACAACATTGATGTGTTCCGGCTTATGAAGCTAAGATAGCCAGTTCTCCATTGCATTGGGGAAACTTGGTAAGCCCGCTTCTATCTTTGGCATCATCGTCACTTATCACCAGGTGAGATGATGCCAAGGGCTTACTAATTGTGAACAAAAAAATATGTATTTTACCAACAAAAATCTACAGCTACGCTGTGCATACTTACTCACGAAGCCTACATCAATGATATTTAGTCGTACGCATTTCGCCGGCATAACCAATACTGCCACTTGATAGATCATTGCAAAGTTTCATCAAAATCGGTAGAAAAGAAAAGCATTTTTCGTTTTTTTTTGTTTGGTAGCTGATACCATTAAATGGCAATCCGCCAGAAGCTGCTCAGAAGCCATTGACCAATTAACATGAAGCGCTCTAAATTAAAATATTATTCGGACCGGATTGGTTTAGCCGCTAGGGAAAGCGTGGCGGATGGACGGACAGACCGATAGTCTTTTTCATTTCTTCTAGTGATACATAACACTTTTCGGGTAAAATAAGTAAATTGAACCGGTCTGAAGTAATTTTTCAGATTACATACAAACTTTCGAAACACGAAGGTTGTGTGTGAAGTCGACCAACCCGCACTGTGCCCGCGTGGTCGACTAAGGCCCTAATTCAGAGTAGGCTTGAGCCCCTCGGTGGGGACGTATATATGAGCTGATGTGATGACATACAAACTTAAATCACTGCTCTCAGTCGCTCGACATTAGAAACGTTGGCAAAAACAAGTATCTTTTATAGAAAAAAATAATGTTTATTTCTGTACCGAAATATTTGTGTTGCAGAACAATGTTGGGAACACCAAGTAGATATAAAATACCTGTATTAGGTGAACCCGCTCTTCCATATCAAGTTAAATTAATATTTTGGAACTAACTACAAACTATAGAGATGACAAAGAGAGGTTGCTAAACAAAACTCATAGTAATTGTATTGAAATATTGACAATTATAAATATGTGACAGTCAATCAACTCCAGATGAAGATCCTACTGCACCTCTCCACGTTATAATGCAAACATAAATAATAATAATTTGCTGCTAATTTATTTAAGCACCTTTGCTAAATTACTGATATTTATATCTGCCAAAATCGTCAACAGACATAACGCGAATAAATTAGGCAGCGAAAACGAAAAATTTGCTTGAGCCAACCTGGAGCTTTCTGACAATAATTCGTCAACACATTCGTCAAACAGCGAAACTTTATTCCGTTATCTTTTAAAAGAAAGTTGATATCTTTCTGCTATCTGCTTACTCATCATCATATCAGCTCATATACGTCCCCACCCAGGGGCTCGAGCCTACCCTGAATTAGGGCGATCGGGCCTTAGTCGACTACGCGAGCCCAGTGCGGGTTGGTCACCTTCACACACAACCTACGAGTTTCTCCGCAGGCGTGTGCAGGTTTCCTCACGATGTTTTCCTTCACCGTAAGAGCGTCGGATAAACTTACATATTAATATGAAACCGACATTCGAAAACACATTGGTACGTGGCAGGACTCGAACCACGACCGCCTAGACAGGAAATAGTGACCCTTGCAGTTTCACCACCGACGCCACAGATTACTAAATAGTTTACTTCGTACCTAGGCTCTCATAGGTACTTATAAACTAAACCATTAATATTTCTTTCTCTAGCCTTTCCATCATCACGATTGCAATGTGTTTGCTTTCTTTTCACGTGTGCTAGTGTGTGTGTGTGTGTGTGATGTGTGTGTGTGTGTGTGTCGAAAGTAACAGAGTTCTTATGCGCAGCATTTCTATGTATTCACTGGGTAGTTCGCAGCGGCTGTTGTGTTTTTAGGATGGGTTGTCGAATAATTAACTCGAAATCCTATTAATTACGTTTAATCTTGCGATATTAACAGAACAGTATAATATAATTTGCTTGACGACATCACACCATAGATAGAGTATCTAAAAGGTTTTTGTACAAAAAGGATAATATTACACATATCAAATGACAGTCGCAGACAACGAGT
Organism: Coleophora flavipennella; assembly: GCA_947284805.1. Classification (NCBI taxonomy): domain Eukaryota; kingdom Metazoa; phylum Arthropoda; class Insecta; order Lepidoptera; family Coleophoridae; genus Coleophora; species Coleophora flavipennella. The sequence continues at coordinate 3,056,122 of OX369273.1, forward strand.
ACAGTGTTGTCAGATAACAAAATCAAAGGGGCTGCACAGACGCAGTCAGTGCCGCCACACCACCCCCCCACGGAGAAAGAAAAGATAAGGAAAAATAATATCTTACAAGTCTAAAATGTCCCTAAATTTGACTCTCCTTCCAGCCCTAGTCGTAACCGGTGCAGGTACAAATGCCGGTGCAGGAGATGATACAGGGGCAGGTGAGGAAGATGATGAAGGAGTTGGTGAGGACGGAGATGGTGTAGGAGTAGGTGAGGAAGGAAATGGTGAAGAAGCTGTACCAGGTACTGGCGTCGGCGTTGTCTCAGTAGGCGTAAGGGACGGGCTTCTGTTCGGTGCTACGCCAGGCTGAGGATTTGTGAGGTCAGCATCGATGTGTGCAGGCTTCACACGGTCGATGCTAACTGTTATGTGTCTTTCACCAAGATCCAATGTTACAGTTTTGTCTCGCCTATCTACAATGCGATGGGGTCCTGAATATGGCGGCTGCATGGACCTTCGAACAGTGTCGTCTCGCAGGAACACATGTGTAGCCGTTGCCAGGTCTCTGAAGACAAATGATGATGGCTTAGTATGGTGTGATGCGGGGACGGGTCGAAGTGCTTTCATCCTGTTCCTCAACTGGGTTACGTAGTCTGCAACATCTGACGGGCTTCCTGGGTCTTGAGGGGGTACGATGAGTTCGCCGGGTAGACGAAGAGTCTCGCCGTACACCAGTTCAGCGGACGAAGACTTGATGTCTTCTTTGAGCGCCGTTCGCATGCCGAGAAGTACAAGTGGTAGTGCTCTTGTCCAGGTTTCTGCGTGGCACATGAGTGCTGCTTTTAACTGGCGGTGCAGACGTTCTACCATGCCATTTGCACAGGGGTGGTAACTAGTGGTTCGAATCCGTTTGATGCCACATGTATCCATGAGGCGTTGGAATAAAGAGGATTCAAACTGCCGCCCCTGGTCGCTGGTCAGGAGGTTGGGCACTCCAAAACGGGCGATCCACCCAGAAACCAATTTATCGGCAACCTCTTCTGCAGTTATAGACGCCATTGGCCAGGCTTCTGGCCAACGAGTGTACCTGTCAATGACAGTTAGACAGTAAGTAAAACCGTTTGAGAAAGGAAGCGGACCTATGATGTCTATGTGCAGGTGTCTGAATCTGCCGGAGGGATTGGTGAACTGACCCAGAGGAGATTGGACGTGTCGCGTCACCTTGCTGCGTTGGCACTGCAGACAGAGTCGTGCCCACTCACGGCAGTCTCTGTTGATGTGAGGCCATACATAGCGTTCAGACACCAGGCGCGCGGATGCCCGCGCACCAGGGTGACTGAGGTTGTGGCAGCGGTCGAAAGCAGCTCGACGAAAAGGCGGCGTTAGGTAGGGTCGTGGACGACCAGTAGAGGTGTCACATAGAACGGTGACGTTGGTCCCTGGAATGATAACTGCTTCCAGCTTTAAAGATGAGTTTGCTCCGACCTCCGCCAGCTCTTCGTCGGAATCCTGCGACAAGGCTAATGCAGCGAAATCGTCTTCAAGGGAGATTGACTCAATACGGGACATAGTATCCGCGACCACGTTGTCTGTACCTTTGACATGGACTATATCAGTGGTAAATTGGCTGATGAAAGAAAGCTGATTGAGCTGGGCAGGCGGCAGCTTCTCACGTCGCTGTACGAAAGCGTATATGAGTGGCTTGTGATCTGTGTAGATCGTCACGTGTTGCACTTCCAAAATGTGGCGGAAGTGTTGTACGCTTTCGTACACGGCTAGGAGCTCTCTGTAATAAGCCGGCCATTCAGACTGCTTCAGGTTCAGCTTTTTACTAAAATAAGCCAGTGGTTGCCAGTCCTCGCTGTCACTGTGACGTTGTTGCAAGCAAGCACCAATGTGCGTGCTCGATGCGTCCGTGAAGAGGCCAAGGGATGCGCTGCACTCAGGGTGCGACAGCAAGGTTGCAGATGTCAAACTATTCTTGCAGGCGTCAAAAGCTTCCTCCAGTGCAGGTGTCCATGTAAAAGGTTTTGAACCTTTACCTTGGATAGCAGCAACGGCATCGATCAGTGGCGCCTGGAATTTGGCGGCATCGGGCAGGAAACGGCGGTAAAAGTTTACCATGCCCAGGAACCGTCGCATGCCTTGCACTGTCTTCGGAGGGGGGAAGTCTCGGAGGGCCTGGATACGGTCTTCGGGTGGTTTTGTGCCTGCTGCACTGACGCGGTATCCCAGAAACGACACCTCGTCCGCACCAAAGACACACTTAGCTGGATTTATGACGACGCCATACTCATGCAGCCGCTGGAAAAGAATTTGCAGGTGTTTCGCATGCTCAACGTGATTCTTGGAGTGCACGAGTATGTCGTCCACATATGCGAAACAGAAGTCCAGCCCGCGAACGACTTCGTCAATGAACCGCTGGAAAGTTTGTCCAGCGTTGCGGAGCCCAAACGTCATATAGGGAAATTCGTACAACCCGAACGGAGTGATGATTGCCGTCTTGCAGACGTCGTCCGGATGTACTGGTATTTGCTGGTAAGCCTTGACCAGGTCTACTGTACTGAATACAGAGGAGCCGGCCAAGTTCTGTGAAAAGTCCCCCATATGACGCACGGGGTAGCGGTCTGGTATCGTACGGGCGTTAAGTCCGCGGTAATCACCGCAAGGGCGCCATGTTGCATCCTTCTTAGGTGCCAGGTGGAGGGGAGATGACCAGGAACTGCTGGAAGGTCTAGTTGTACCAGCTGCAACCATCTCCTCAAACTCCTTCTGGGCGGCGCGGAGCTTTGTCGGTGCCAGTCGGCGCGGGCGCGCTGTAACGGGTGGGCCATCAGTGGTGTGGATATAGTGGACTGCGGAGTGCTTGATTTCTCTGTGGATACCAGGAGGTTTTGTTAGGTCCGGAAACTTGGCGAGAATCTGCATATACGGTGAGTCATCTGATAAGTTAACAGTTCTAATGCTAGCCTGATCAGAAACTGACGATTTACAGCTGGCAAATAAGCTGGTTGCACCGTCTACCAAGCGGTTGCGTGCGCAATCTGGCAGGAGGTTGTAGTGCGCCAAGAAGTCGGATCCTATAATAGCACTCTCCACGTCAGCCACAATAAAGTTCCAGCGAAAGTCGCGTCGTAAGCCTAGGTTGAGGCATAGCTGGATAGTGCCGTAGGTGGCTATTCGGGTACCGTTGGCCGCGCTGAGTTCGTAGGTAGTCGCTGTGCGTCTCTCCTTTATGAAGTGTCTAGGAAAACAGCAGATATCCGAGCCGGTGTCAACCAGGAAGGTCCGGTTGGAATACCGATCGGTGATGAAGAGACGGCGACTTTGAATAGGGCGATCGGTAGCCGTCATTACCGACCGCTGTTGTAGTTTCCCTGGTTGGCATCAGCGTCTTTCACCCAGCTGCAAGGCTCCTCGCATTTGTGTGCTTTTGCGGCGAAGCGGTTGTGGTACCAGCAAAGCTCTCTGTTGCGAGGTCGGCTGCGGCTGCGGTTGCCGTCCCGGCTGCGGCTGGAGCTGCGGTTTCGGTTGCGACTGAAGTCGCGCTCACGGGAGCGTCCACCTCCAGCTCCACCAGCGGCAGTCAGGGCAGCTACAGCACGTGTAAGCTCATCCACCTTCTTATTGAGAGCTTGGAGATCAGAAACGTCTGAAGACTGAGGCTGGCTCGAGCGCACCTCGAAAGTAGCAGGTGGAGCATGTGAGCTGATCTCCATCAGCTGGTCGGCTAGGTCACAGAGGTCATCCAATCCTTGTTGTTTCCGGGATGCCAATATCATATGTAGTTGCCGGGGCAACCTGTTCGACCAAATAGTTTTTAATAGTTGTTCGGGGAATGTGGGTCCCGCTAGAGAACGCAGGTGGCGGAGGAAAGATGATGGTTTTCTGTCTCCTATTGGCTCACTTTCCAACAATCTACGTACCTTTTCTTCATAAGATTCTGAAAAACGACCTATGATGGCCTTTTTTAATGTGGTGTATGGCTCGACCTTAGGCGGTTGGATAATGAGGTCTTCGACTTCCTTAGTACATTCCACATCTAAATGAGCAACCGCGTAATGGAATTTAGTGACCTCATTTGTAATATTGTTGATATGGAACTGTGCTTCCAAGCTGGAGAACCATAAGGCGGGCCTATCCTTGCTGAAAGGAGGTGTGCGTATTGAAACCCTATTTATGAATACCTGTTCACCACCACCAGACTTAGAAACACCACCAGAACCAGCATCAGCACCATCACCATTAGGAGGGATAGGGGGATTATGTTCGTTATCATTCATTTTTGCTGAATAAAAAAACTCGGAACGCGAGTCAGACTCATCCAGGCAAAACCAAAGTAAATTATGGGAGTGTGGTGTGCGATCAAAAATTTGTTAGTACTGCTTAACAGTAAGCTAGCTTTAAACACGATAATAGTTTTAAAAATATTAGTTGATACAAAACAAAAACAAATTTTTAATTTAACCCGAGCCAAGAATTTTTACAAAACTAATTTTTGTTATATATTTTACAGTCCAAATACCCTTTTTCTCTTGTACATGTCAACAGCGATGAAAGTTAGTCGCTTGTTAGAAATAAGGCACTTCAAAATTATTTTTCAACGAGCGAGCGGCACACAATGTTAAACACAGTTTTTGATTAAAATTGAGTAAAGTTCGGTACCTGAGTTTTCAGTATAGGTTTATCACCTGGAGTGAAGCATATGCAGCACCTGCACTCAGTCCTCCGTGTGCTCCGATGTGAAAAATGCACTCGCCGTCGGTAGGCGCCGGGAGGCTATTGACCTCGGCGCAAAACAGGCGACTCGCGGACGTTGCTTGCAGTGTGGCGGCCGTCCTCGGCCTGCCTAAACAGCAGTTGGGACGCTGGCACGCGCGCGCACAGTGCGCACAGGCATACTGCAAGAGCTGCAACTCTTCGTAAAAACTGGATCCGATTGCAATTGTGTTTTTCGGTTTGCAAAGCGTCGTCACTGTCCTTTCAACTTTGTGCTCTCTTGTATGAGCGTCGTGGTCACCATTTTAGGATGGGTTGTCGAATAATTAACTCGAAATCCTATTAATTACGTTTAATCTTGCGATATTAACAGAACAGTATAATATAATTTGCTTGACGACATCACACCATAGATAGAGTATCTAAAAGGTTTTTGTACAAAAAGGATAATATTACACATATCAAATGACAGTCGCAGACAACGAGTACAGTGTTGTCAGATAACAAAATCAAAGGGGCTGCACAGACGCAGTCAGTGCCGCCACATGTTGTTTGTAAACAGCGCGCTGCAAGACCGCTAGGGATGGTATTTGCTATCACGCTTCTTTCTTTTTGTCGATTTATCGCAGCTTGTCGGTCGATGGTTAGACTATTCGCTTTACACCACGAGGTCGTGGGTTCGATTCCCGGCGAGGTTTAACTTTGTAAGACTCGGTTTGGTTGGTGGTAGGGCATAGCCCGCCTGGCTAGCAACCACCGTCTTAAACATCAGTGTTAACATCATTGATGTGTTCCGGCTTGAAGATAAATATAAGGTGTAACAAAATTAGCTGAAACTATTTTAACTGGTGCTTCTACCCATGAAACTGAACAACTTTCCCCAAGGAACCCATAGTCAAAACGCAAAAAAAAATTGGCTCTCCCATACTAACTAATCGAGCTGATCAAGCAACTTAGTATTGGAAGTTCAAATTTTTTTTTTGAGATTTGACTATGGGTTTCATGGGGAAAGTTGTTCAGTTTCATGGGTGGAAGCACCAGTTAAAATAGTTTCAGCTAATTTTGTTAGACCTTATATGCATAACTAGATTTTCATTGAGTTGGGGAATCTTGGTAAGCCCGCTTCCATCTTCGGCATCATCGTCACTTACCATCAGGTGAGATGATGCCAAGGGCTGATCAGTTGTTGTTAAAAAAAAGCTTCATTTAATTTTCACAGAGCAATGTTCATTTTAGTATTGGCATGCTGCTTTCATTATAAATGGACTGTTAAGAATACCATTTTATCATTAGATCTTACTGAGTCATCTGACTTTTCGTGCAAAATTATCTCGCAATCATTGACACCATGAATCTTTAGTAATGAAATTAAAGATAACGATTAAAGATAAAAACAACTTGTTCTATTATAACCGAGTGAACATAAACATAATGGTTTCAAAGTTAAGGTGGGCAGACATTAGCGGCTTGATAGCAATCATAGCGTGAGAAACAGCGGTATCCAGATATCACCTGCTAGCGATCAAAAACGACCTTTGAATGTAAAGCAAGGTGAAACGTTTACTTTTCATTATTGTGTAGACAATAGCGAAGCTAGGTAGACTCGGTACAAAATATCTGCGAAACCACGAATCTAGATAATAGATACAAATAATGGCATCATAGTAATAACACTTTTGCTAATGGTTAGTTATTGGGTGACCTTGTAACTATTTTGGTTCTTACAGTCTCATCGCCTTCTATCATTTTTTTTTACACCAATGGTAGGCACTTGGCTTCATCTCACCTGATGGTAAGTAACGATGATAACAAACATGTAGTGTTTTTACTAGTACATGTGTTTAGTTTCATTTTAATTTAGTACTAAATCGATTTTTATTCAATAAGAGGACTGTGAACCCACTGCGAAAATTCGACTTTTCATACAAACGGCGGTAACGATTTTCACCTCTTAAATGTTAACCTATTTGGACCAATTTTTGACAGGTTGTCAGTCAGAACAAAAGCTAGGCTTATACGTTTCGTTTTTTAAATTACTGAATATAATTTTTAGAAAATAGCCGAAATTAGTTTTGTATGAAAACACGTGAACGACAATAAAATTAAACTTATTAACTTTATCTGAAAAGCAGAAACGAATAAGACTAGCTTTTGGTCTGACTGACAACCTTTAAAAATTTAAGAGTTGAAAATCGTTATCACCGTTTGTATGAAAAGTCGCAGCTTCACAATCCTCTTTACATTTTGTATTCAGATTTTGTTCCCTTTTGATTACACAATAGATATATACAACTACCTTTGCATGTAGCTGCATAAATCGGAATAAACTCGTGTTAGAGACGGTGGAAATTTTACATAAAAAGTGGTGTGCATTGTTGACACTGGAGTTTATCGACAACCCCGTTTGTTGAGCGCATCACTAGTAGCCCGCCAGCTTCCCACGGCCTGGATCTAATGAGGCGTGTTCTGTTGAGTAACAGTCGGGCGAATGAGGAGGCTTTTTCAAGAATAATGTTTGACTTCGTTAGTAGTGTCAACAATTTTTTTGTCACTATTAGACTGACACAGAACTGTGAGATGATGTTTTCATGTCTCTTATTTTATGTCACTCGTTTTATCTTTATTATTATTACTACACAGTCAGTCGTACTTTCATCTTTTAGTTCCCCAAATTGAATATTATGTATGTCGCAGAGACAATATATGATAAAACGGGTGTTTTATGAAATCCCTAAGGAATTATGAATATGATTATCATGTTTGTAGGTAGGTACTCCTTAAGTAAGTTAAGTAGGTCAGTTGAGCAAATACAGAAATAGTATAACCTAAAAAAAAATGTTGATCTTTTTTTTATTTACAATTGGTAAGACCTTGGTATCATATCACCTGATGGTCAGTGACGATGATGCCGAAGATAAAAGCAGGCCTTCCAAGATTCCCCAATTCAATGGGGAAATGGCTATCTTATCTTCACACAGGAACACGTCAATGCTTTACATTGATGTTGGCGACAAGACTTATATAAGGCAGGCAGGCGTAGTAAATGCCCTTCCACTAACCAAAACGAGTCTTAAAGAAGTAAGACACCGCCGGGAATCGAACCCGCGATCTCCTGATGTGAAACTAATGGACTTAACCATTACGCCACGGAGGTGGTTACTGTATACTTACTATGTCGCAGGGATATGATAAAAACAAGGATTTGTAAGATATTTGATTAAATCACGGGAATGTTCAATTGAATACCAACTTTATTTGCTCATTTCCCTAAACCAATAGTGATTTGATCAAACACCAAAATTGATAAGCCTCCGTGGTGTGATGGTTAAGTCCATTAGCTTCACATCAGGAGGTAGCGAGTTCGATTCCCGGCGGTCTCTAACTTTGTTAGACTCGGTTTGGTTGGTGGTAGGGCGTTTTCTGAGACCGCCTGGCTAGCTAGCACCATCTTATCTAAGACTGGCCGCCAAACATCAACGTTAACATAACAACATTGATGTGTTCCTATAGAGCCTGTGAATTAGCTCCAAAGAGCTAAAATCTTCAACTACATTAAGTACTGTCTGGCATTATCTCCTCACAATAATTAAATACGAAGTGTTTGCCGGATATGTATACCTGGGACAAACAGTCCAGTTAGGTAGGTCCAACTTCGAGAAAGAGATCAATCGTCGAATCCAACTCGGCTGGGCAGCGTTCGGGAATCTTTGCAATATCTTCACGTCCGTCCAAAATACCGCAGTGTCTTAAGACCAAGGTCTTCGACCAGTGTGTGTTGCCAGTGATGACATACGGAACTGAGACATGGTCGCTTACTATGGGCATCATAAGAAGGCTCAAGGTCACCCAAAGGGCAATGGAGCGTGCTATGCTCGGAGTTTCTCTGAGTGATCGAATCAGAAACGAGGAGATCCGTAAGAGAACCAAAGTTATATCTCTCAGAATTGCTAAACTTAAGCGGCAGTGCGCGGGGCACATAGCTCGTAGAACGGATGGCCGTTGTGGCTGTAAAGTTCTCGAGTGGCGACCACGCACCGGAAAACGTACCGTAGGCAGAGCTACCACTCGGTGGACCGATGACCTGGTGCAGGTCGCGGGAAGCCGCTGGATGCGGGTAGCGCAGAACCGGTCGTCGTGGAAATCCTTGGGGGAGCCCTATGTCCAGCAGTGGACGTCCTTCGGCTGATATGATGATGAATACTTAGGTACATCATTTATAAACTTGACAGCAAAAATTTACAAAGTAAAACGTTGAAGAGTTGTGATTTAATTACAGGCACTTAAAGTTATCTAAACTGTCCCCCTACAGCTCGTAGCCCGCTAAGCGCTGCGACCGGCCAGCATGATCCCCATTCCCGACTTATATTAGTTTAAAAAGTGACATTACAAGGGAAATTTCATCTTGTTTAAGTTAAATCGCCTCTTTTGGCTCTTACCTCAATGAATGCACCCCGTTTCAGTAGGATTATGAGTAAGTAGGTAGCAGAAAGATGTCAACATTATTTTAAAAGATAACAGAATGAAGTTTCGCTGTTCGACGTAACTTGTAGCACGACAGGTGGTAGGGTAAGGGCGTGGGTTGAAACTGAGCGTGCTAACCAATATTATTTTATTTCAAGATAAAAGACCTAAAAAAAAGTACATAGACATTAAACAAAAAGACGTGTGGCACTCGGAGACTGCCGCGGTAAAGCTATTGCATAGCATTTTTTATCAACTTTTAACACTAAGAAAGTTACACCAGTAAAATTTACTAAGCCCTTTTAGTATCGCAAATCGCTAATGGATGGCACTGTAAGTTTTTTTAGAACGCGGTAACATTACGTCACGCTCGGCCGAGCCAGTACAATTGACTGTCCTTTTAGTACCGAAAATCGCTAATAGATGGCACTGTAAGTTTTTTTAGAACGCGGTAGTGTTAGGTTTTTTTCGTTACCGAATTTCTTTATTCGGTCGCCGCGCCCAAAGCCCGCGATAAAAGCTATGCAATAGCTTAAAAAGTATTTACACATTTAATAATTCACACAAAACATAATTTAACCTACCCAAGATGGGTCTACTCTTTACAAAAACAGCAAGATTTTTTATTTTATAAGATGTGGTGAAAAATATTGATGGAAAGAATGAATTTGGGTTTTTAACACATGTCAGCGCATGCGTGATGAACAAATAGATGGAATGAAAGAAGAACACATAAGAGCGTGCCGCGTTGCAAACAGTGTTGACGAATTATTGTCAGAAAGCTCCAGGTTGGCTCAGGAAATTTATTCGTTTTCGCTGCCTAATTTATTCGCGTTATGTCTGTTGACGATTTTGGCAGATATAAATATCAGTAATTTAGCAAAGGTGCTTAAATAAATTAGCAGCAAATTATTATTTATGTTTGCATCATAACGTGGAAAGGTGCAGTGGGATCTTCATCTGGATGACGTCCAATATTGTCAATCATGCGAATAATCTTTAAAATTGAGTTCACTTTTTTAAAAGATTTTATTTAACTTGTATTTATATATGTATGTTTGTTTGTCGGTGGCGTAATGGCAAGTGCCGCTACCTCCTGTCCGGGGGGTCGTGGTTTGAATCCTGCCACGCACCAATGTGTTTTCGATTTTCGATTCCATTTGTACGTTTATCCGACGCTCTTACGGTGAAGGAAAACATCGTGAGGAAACCAGCACACGCCTGGGAAGAAACTCGAAGGTTGTGTGTGAAGACGCCCAAACCGCACTGGGCCCGCGTGGTCGACTAAGGCCCGTTCGCCCAAATTCAGGGTAGGCTCGAGCCCCTCGGTGGGGACGTACATGAGCTGAAATGATGATGATGATGATGTATGTTTGTTTAGTTCAAATCTTGCGATCGATTTAAAAGCGTCTCCCTGGCGTTTGATTTGATGAAATTTGCTGATTGAGCTATAATTTGGAATGAAGCCGTATTCCGGTGACAATAGATCCTTTTAATATTTTGAAGTTGATCTGATGATGAAATTAGGAGGTGGAATCAAGGTTCCAGAATCGTCTTTTATTTTCAATAGAATCGTAGGTACTCGAAATACAGTTTCATTATGTAGAGATGGCCAAATACTTATGTAAACAAATCTTGTGTTTTCTCAAAAATAAATCATTTTCAGTCTTAAATTAACTACGCATGGTGATTATATGAATAAAACGCTCGTAGGAACATGCTCCATGTCCAAAATGTAATGTGAAGATAAAATGTCATTAATGATATACTTATCTGTTTATTTATATTTTTAACCATTTCCAAACAACTACACTTTATTTACTGTGCTTACCTTTTTTGAATTTGGAACCGTGTATTTATATTCATTTAATCATTTGGCTTTTTGAGCATAAAAACTCTTTTCAAATAAAAGCTCTATGGTTTTTAACCGACTTTAAAAAAGGAGGAGGTTTCTCAATTCGACCATATATATATTTTTTTTATGTGTGTTCGCGGATAACTTCGTCGTTTATAAACGATTTCGATGATTCTTTTTATGTAGGAAAGGAGATATCCTAAGGGTGGTACCATGATAACGAAACCAGGATCTGATGATGGCATCCCAGGAAATCGAGGAGAACCTTAGTTTCCTGTATGAAGTCGGTTTTTTGTTTTGTTCAAAATTATTCTAAAATTATTTTGTTTCAACTTATTAGGCGAAGAAATATTTTCAAATTGAAGTGCTGAAAATATTTTTCTACTGGATCATCATCATCATCATATCAGTCGAAAAAATGCCTCCCTCAAGGATTTCCACGACGACCGGTCCTGCGCTGCCCGCGTCCATCGGCTTCCCGCGATCTTCACCAGGTCGTCGGTCCACCGTGTGGGAGGCCTGCCTAAGGTACGTTTTCCGGTGCGCGGTCGCCACTCGAGAACTTTACTACCCCAATGGCCATGAATATATAGAGCTCAATTAAAATTTTATTTTTGTGTATATTAACAGTTTTGTGTGTGACGACATGATTATGTGTCTGGAATTTACTCTGGTAGCTGGTAGACTCATGAGTTATGACTTCCTTTCAGCGTTAAAATATTTGAGTCTTAAATATTTTCGCTAAAAGCAAAGAAAAGTATGCACTGTTATACTTTTTTGTATAGGCACACACTCCCCGGACACTTCAAACAACTGGCGCGAAATGAAATATCCAAAAAAAAATGACGAAACAAATGAAATCACGTCGAAATCTTATACGTTCAAGAACCAAACTTAAACCAATCTGTATCAACCTGGGAGACGAGGGGGTGAGGTCGGAATCTAGAGAGCGGCAGGAAGTGTCCATACTGTATGTTAGTACTAATACGTATAGTGTATATCTGGTCAACAACTAGAATCACAAAAAAAACGGCCAAGTGCGACTCAGAACCGCACACATAGGGTTCCTTACCATTATACTAGATGACGCTAGTTTCTTCAGTTCCATACTATCATACTAGATGGCGCTAGTTTCTTTAGTTCCGTACTATCATACCAGATGGCGCTAGTTTCTTCACGTTTCAAAAAAAAACACGTTTTTTATATGGAGACTTTCACTTTTTCTAATTTTTAGTATTTGTTGTTATAGCGATAGCGGCAACAGAAATACATAATCTGTGAAAATTTCAACTGTCTAGCTATCACGGTTCATGAAATACAGCCTGGTGACAGACGGACAGCGAAGTCTTAGTAATAGGGTCCCGTTTTTACCCTTTGGGCACGGAACCCTAAAACCAAGATCTGTTAAAAATTCAATGCAAGCACCGCATAAATCCAACAAACATCTGTTCGTCCCCATAATTTTCGATCGCACACAAAATTACACGGAAAAAAGTGGAGCCAAGCGTATATGATCTGATTTATTCAACATAAAGAATTTGATCGTGGATATTTTCACATAGTCCGTGGGCATTTTAGCATTTTGCGCACGTACTGCCCAGCGAGGGGAAGGTCGAATGTAAGTGGCGGGTCAACTCGCTCGCCCGTGCCATGCTGGGACCGTTTAAGGCCCTAAGATGGGTCAAGCAAGTCACAATATTCAATTCAAATTATTGAAAGACTGCGCAAAGCTATCACTATAAGATGGGTCAAGCAAGTCACAATATTCAATTCAAATTATTGAAAGACTGCGCAAAGCTATCACTATAAGATGGGTCAAGCAAGTCGCAATATTCAATTCAAATTATTGAAAGACTGCGCAAAGCTATCACTATAAGATGTGTCAAGCAAGTCACAATATTCAATTCAAATTATTGAAAGACTGCGCAAAGCTATCACTATAAGATGGATCAAGCAAATCACAATATTCAATTCAAATTATTGAAAGACTGCGCAAAGCTATCACTATAAAAAAATACATACTTTAAGAGTCTCCAAGAGGCTCGAGTTTCCATACAAACGTAGTTCCGCTTCAATACAAAAACTACATGCCGGATTGAATCTAAACTATGTGAATATATTGAGTAGACACATATCGATGTTTGTAATTAGTTTTCGTCGTAGTAAATTTTAACCTAACTAAACGAAGGCTTAAATTAGTTTTGTATTGAAAGTTTGAAACTGCTGTTATTTTTTTCCGTTTTATATCAAAACATCGAAAACTAATTACAAACATCGATATGTGTTTCCTCAATATATTCGCAAAGTTTGGATTCAATCTGGCATGTAGTTTTTGTATTAAGGCGGAACTACGTTTGTATGGAAACTCGAGCCTCCTGGCGGCCCTTAAGTAATAAAAAAGGATTGTGTGGTTTTATGAAACCACGGTAAAAGTGAAACTTTTTTTTAGATTATAGACATTTACAGAGGTCAAAACGATCATGGCTGCTCTCGTCGTGGAGCTACGGTACAGAGGACGAAACGATCATACCTTCACGCGACATGCAACACACAAACGAAAAAGTTTGAGACGATGTAATAAAAGTTTCAATTGAGAAAGATATAATTGAATCATCATCATCATATCATCCGAAAGACGTCCACTGTTGGACATAGGCCTCTCCCAAGGATTTCCACGACGACCAGTTCTGCGCTGCCCGCATCCAGTGGCTTCCCGCGACCTTCACCAGGTCATCGGTACACCGAGTGGGAGGCCTGCCTACGCAACGCTTTCCGGTGCGCGGTTGCCACTCGAGAGCTTTACTACCCCAACGGCCATCCAAAAAATGAAAATCATTTAATTGAATACAATTTTAAAAATATTAGCACTTTTGATGTAAAAATATTCTGTAGAAAATCATTTAATTGAATATACTTACAATTTGAAAATATTAGCACTTTTGATGTAAAAAAATAACCTGTAGACCCTTTTGTTTGCATTAATTGCAAAATTTCTCGAAAACAAACTGTTTATGTTGAATGAAACCAACACACAAAAATCAAACACCTTTAATTTTATTAAACATATTTTTTTTAAACTTAATCGAAAGTGATGAAAAGTAATAAAAACATATAAAAATCTAGAATTGGGCGTTCAGTTTCAACGTAACACAACCGCTTTGAAGCCCGCACTAATTTGAACTTAAAATGAATAGAGTTACGTTCGATATTATTTTATCACGGATCGACCTATTTGGACTGAGTCGTCTTAAAGCCTTAAGTCTTACGAGATGTTCAAATAACATTATTTAGGAAAAGTTGACTCAATGCTACTAACTAAATCGTGGGGCGCTTTACAACTACATTTGTCTATTTCTAAATTTTCTAATGCCATCTCTCAGGAAGGTTAATGTAATGAATAAGGATGACGAATGCTAGTCATCTGAGTTACTTTTTATCATCTGTCAAAAACGAAATTTTGTTCTAAAAATGTTTGAAATACCTAGGCGTGACGTCATAGTTTAGCAGCGTCATTTATGTACTCATTTTGTGATTTTTATGAGTTAAAAATCGAAGACTTGATGGAAAACAAAACGAGAAATGTTTTCCGATGTATAAGTAGGAGAGCAATTTAGTGATCAAGAGTTCATAATTTATTTCTGATGCTGTCGTCATTCCTATTATCTCGTATGCGGAATTTACTGCACTGCACCAGTAGCTTTCATTTTTTAACCAACTTCAAAAAAAGGTGGAGGTTTCTCAATTCGACCGTATATTTTGTTTATGTGTGTTCGCGGATAACTTTATCGTTTATGAAGCGATTTTGATGATTATTTTTTTGTTGGAAAGGAAATATCACACCCCGGACACTGCATACAACGGTCGTGAAATGAGATTTCTAAAAAACAAATGACGGAGCAAACAAAATCACGGCGGAATCCCATACGTTCGAGAACCAAACTATAACCAATCTGCTTCAATCTGGGTGACGAGGGGGTGAGGTCGCAATCTAGAGAGCGGCAGGGAGTGTCCATACTGTATGTCAGTACTAATATATAAACTTTGGTAGTACCATGATAACGAAACCAGGATCTGATGATAGCATCTCAGAGAAATCGAAGGGAATTTTCTAAATCGTAGTGGCGACTAGTGCGTTTAAAGTCGGTTTTTTTTGTTTAAAATTATGTTTACGTCTACGAGGGCTTTTACGGTGAAGGGGAACATGGTGAGGAAACCTGCACACGCCTGCGGAGAAACTCGCAGGCTGTGTGTGTAGCCGACCAACCCGCACTGGGCCAGCGTGGTCGACTAAGACCCGATCGCCCTAATTCAGGGTAGGTTCGAGCCCTTTCGGTGGGGACGTATATGAGCTAATATCATCATCATCATCTACGAAGGTGTTATTAGCTCGGAATCGCGCTCCAAGGGTTTCGTACCACTACAGCTCTCCACTTAACTATGACAATGATACATATTCATATTACAAAGACATCAACGCGAGCGACAGAGAATTTTTTTTTTTCGTTTAATTATAATCCTTAGCGCAAGTACGACTCACACTTGGCCAGTTTTTATTATTTGTGGTTACAGGATAAGTACTATAACCACAGTAAGTTACCGCTTTTATGTCCTACCGTTTTTACATTAGAGCAAAAAAAAGCCTTTAAAAACATGTTTCTTGTATGGGAGTCCCTTTATTTTTTTAAGTTTTATTATTGGTTGTTATAGTAGCAATAAAAAAATACTTTAACCACAGATTACTAAATAGTTATTAACTTTTTAACTATCTACCTATTACGGTTTATAGCATACAGACAGACGGACGGATAGACAGACAGACACCAGGAAGCTTAGTAATTGGATCCCGTTCGTCACCCTTTGAGTATACAGAACCCTAAAAAATGGATTTCCTATACAAATTTGAAATGAAAAGTCCATTTTTTTTAGATTTCAGCAAATTTGTAAAACTTAAAGTTGTTCAGTTTCATGATTAGATGCTCTCTCAAAAATACTGTGTAATGTTCACTTTTATAATTTTACTAGTTTTTGCCAGCGGCTTCGTTTGCGTGAACATAGTTTCTATGACTGTCTTCGAAGGTGCGCTGTGCCGATATGTTAATGCAGGTCCTAATCTGTCTACCTAGCAAATTTCAGCCAGATACGTTTAGTAGTTTTTGCGTGAAAGAGTAACAAGCATCCATACTTGACTGACTCGGTGGCTCAGTGGTTAGTGCCGTTGACTACTGATCCGAGGGTTGTGGGTTCGATCCCCACCCGGGGCAAGCATTTGTGTGATGAGCAGATTTGTTTGCTCTGTGTCTGGGTGTTAAATATATTTATATATGTATGTATTTAAAACGTATATAAGTACCTATGTATATCAGTCTCTGGTAACCCATAACACAGGGAATCCTACTTTGGGGCCAGATGACCATGTGTGATTTGTCCCAGAATATTTATTTATTTGAACATATTTAGGTTTTTTCTTGCACTATTCCACAATTAATTTAAATAAAACAAAATTTGTTTATACTGCAACCGGTTTCGTGATCATCTTCAAGAAAAAACCTAAATATGTTCAGTTCAGTGTTCCACCAAGAACCTACTATCGCAAGCATACAATATTTATTTATTTATTTATACATACAAACTTTCGCGTTTATAATATCAAAAGGATTTTTTTCAACGTACGAAGAAATATTACATTCGATTAAAGTAGGTTATTGCAGGTCTAATACAAGCTTATGAGCTGAACTTGTTTAAATATAGATATCGAATGGCCACAGATGCCAATATGTCAATTCGCGGCTAATCTCGGGCGAATATCGCGAAAAAAATATATGAAAGCAGATGGCGCGCGGGGATCGTTTGGAAATGCGGCAGATGTCTGACATCAAGACGTTATGGGGGGGATATGAGGGTAATCCGCCTCGGATAGTGGACTAAAACGATCGAGTATGTGTCGTATCGATTCAAAGCGATTACCGAAAAGCTCTCTTGCGCAACTTCTCACATTTGATCCAAATGTTTTTACAAGGTTTAATTTACCTTTTTTTTTTATTCACAATTGGTAAGACCTTGGCATCATCTCACCTGATGGTAAGTGACGATGATGCCGAAGATGAAAGCGGGTTTACCAAGATTCCCCAATGCAAGGGAGAACTGGCTATCTTATCTTCAAGCCGGAACACATCAATGTTCTTAACACTGATGTTTGGCGGCTAGACTTAGATAAGATGGTAGTAGCTGGCCAGGCGGGCTTAGAAAATGCCCTACCACCACCAACCAAATCGAATCTTACAAGTTGACCCCACCGGGAATCGAACCCGCGACCTCCTTTTGCGAAGCGAATAGACTAACCATTACACGACAGAGGCGGTTAAATGCAATGTTCGTATGTATGTCCGCTTCCCGATTTTGATAAAATTTATATTGGACGACCAACCTGGCAGCATACTCTATCGAATAAAAAAATTATTATGAAAAGCTGCGAAGATATTCAAGTAAAAAAAACCGGCCAAGTGCGAGTCAGAACCGCGCACAAAGGGTTCCGTACCATCATACTAGAAGGCGCTAGTTACTTCACGTTTAAAAAAAACCACGTTTTTTGTATGGAGACTTTCACTTTTTCCAATTTTTAGTATTTTTTGTTACAGCGGCAACAGAAATACATCATTTGTAAAAATTTCAACTGTCTAGCTATCCACGGTTCATGAAATACAGCCTGGTGACAGATCGACGGACGGACAGCGGAGTCTTAGTAATAGCAACCCCAGACACTGCATACAACGGTCGTGAAATGATTTCTAAAGACAAATGACGGAGCAAACAAAATGACGGCTAAATCCTATACGTTCGAGAACCAAACTATAACCAATCTGTATCAATCTGGGTGATGAGGGGGGTGAGGTTGGAATCTAGAGAGCGGCAGGGAGTGTCCATACTGTATGTTAGTACTAATTTACCCCTTGGTTACGGAACCCTAAAAACATACAGTCGAAATGAGAGCCTCCTTCTTTTTGGAAGTCGGTTGAAGAGAAAGCTTTGCCCACCCAATGGTTTGTGAAATCGAACTATTCATCTTCTATTTTCTTTTTTCAATCATTTTAATTTTTACTCAGTAAAAACATATTTACAAATAACACTATAAGAAAAACTTAGAATAACTTAATATACTTATCTTCCACTTAGATATGCAGGTGTGTATGTATGTTTATGGAGTGCCACAGCTGGGCAGTTTTCGCTGGAAGCTATAATTATCTAACACGGGGCAGTTGTTCCTACGACGACGGTACCTGAGTTAAGGCGAGGCATTTGTAAAACAGTTGTCTCTGTTTTTTCCTTTACGTATAAAGAGTCAAGAAAATAACCACACTTTTGCACTTTTTCAATGTTTTATGTTGTTATTTCTCTTAAGACTTCAATTTAAAATGAAGCAGATTCTCTGTAGTACTTAAAAAGAAATAACTCCATATAAAACCTATGTGCAAATTTAGAAATTTTATTATTATTAAATTCGTTTTCGACTTTTTTTTTGACGTTTTAGACCTGTTTTTGGGATTTTTTATGATCGAGTAAAGTACACACTATCGCGTAACATATAAGCGCGTTCCTCAGACAATATTCTTAAGTATGTCCAATTTTTTTTACAAGACCGATATTTAGTAGTAATTACACAAAAAGTTTGATCCAGCAAAAGGGTTTCTCTGCTTTTCCACCGGTGCCTCGCCTTAAGAGCGTTTAACTAAAAGCGACCAGCCTTGCCTCCGGTTACACTAACTTCTCAGAAACTCCTGACGCAATTCCGGTCATGATCTCGACTCGGCTCGATTCAACAACTCTTCGAGCTAATTTCCGAACGTCACTTTGTTCCTCTTTATTCAATTTCCGATATTGAATATTCCACTTCGTAAATTCAGATTTCACCCTTAGAAATCTTTACGATAGAAAATCGAAGGCTAATAAGTAATAATATTACAAACGGAACGGCTCGACTTAATTACTTACCTGCTACTATTTGAGATGAGGGTACTTATAAAATAAACACCCGTCATTATATGCCAAGAAAAATAAGGTTTACGTTGCTTAATTAAATTTTTCTCCGGGATCAACTTGAATTTACGTTATTAGGGAAAATAGAATTCACCAGAAAAGGCGGGCGTTACGCGGAGGCATTAGGGTAAAAGCCGGATAAATGCCACACGTTTTAAAATCACTCTATAATTCTCTCAGTACAAAAAGAAAATACTTTATTTGTAAAACTGGCCGGTACTTTGGTTTTTTACCTACAAATTTATGAAAAGTAAAAAACATTATCTTTAATATTTTAAAAATATTCTATCCTCATCAATCTATCCTCATATCTATCCTAAACGTAGTACATGGATTAAGTAACTATACCCTCTGTGGGATAGATATCCCGAAATATAGAGGTCCACAAAAATTGCTTACACTCTAAAAATAATATTTTTATTTATTACTAGCTGTTTCCCGCGGTATCACCCGCGTGGACAACGTTTCTATGACTTTTCGAGGGTGCGCAGAGCGTGGTAAAAAGTAGCCTATGTCTGAATCCAGGTCCTAATCTGTCTACCTACCAAATTTCAGCCAAATCCGTTCAGTAGTTTTTGCGGGAAAGCGTAACAGACAGACAGAGTTACTTTCACATTTATAATATTAGTAGGGATTAAATATTATAGTTGCCTAATGCATGTAAATAACGTTTTTTTTTTTTTTTTATTAAAATTTTGAGTGCGTTTGACTGCAACTCACCTGATGGTAAGTGATGATGCAGTCGAGGATGGTACAAGCAAACTCAAATAATGCCTATTCACTCTTGCCTTGAAGATCCCCAAATTATAGGAATCGGGAAACACTGACGCAGGCAAGGAGTTCCACTCCTGCGCTGTACGCATAATAAATGAAGAAGCGTAACGATTCAACAGCGGGCGCCCGGCAGCGGCTGAGGCGGCGTCCACGCTATTTGTCTCGGCTTACACGACCGTCGTCGTCCACTTATCGTCACCTACCTACTGCTACAAGTAGTTTACGCTGAAGCTTTTATCGCTTCTTCTTAGGATTATGCGTTCAAGTTGATGAGCAACTGAAAATAACGGACTTTTTTTTAATAAAAATTTGAGTGCGTTTGACTGCAACTCACCTGATACAGTCGAGAATGGTACACGCAAACTCAAATAATGCCTATTCACTCTTGCCTTGAAGATCCCCAAATTATAGGAATCGGGAAACACTGACGCAGGCAAGGAGTTCCACTCCTGCGCTGTACGCATAATAAATGAAGAAGCGTA
Organism: Coleophora flavipennella; assembly: GCA_947284805.1. Taxonomy (NCBI): domain Eukaryota; kingdom Metazoa; phylum Arthropoda; class Insecta; order Lepidoptera; family Coleophoridae; genus Coleophora; species Coleophora flavipennella. The sequence continues at coordinate 3,076,426 of OX369273.1, forward strand.
ACGATTCGTGCGAAAAGGTGGAACATCAACAACAAAGGGGTGCAACCCCTCCCTGCGTCTCGTTGACCGACAGTGGAATGGAGCAGGGGGAATGAGGTCGTGAAGTTCTTGCGCGCACTCTCCGAAATGAATTCGATAGAATACCGATAGACAGGCGACTTTGCGGCGATGCTCAAGGCTTTGGAGCTTGTCATTGACTAGCTCGTCGTCACCAATGAGTCTCCGTGCGCGTCGGTCGATGGCGTCCAAGGTATCCAGCTGATAGCGGGCTGATCCATCCTATACAAACATACATCCTATATGTGAACAGTACTCCATACATGAGCGGACCTGTGCTTGATACAAGGTAAGCAGCTGTCCAGGTGTGAAGTACCGTCTCACTTTAGAGAGAATGCCCAGCTTCATTGCAGCAACTTTTGCCTTGGACTCAATGTAACGACCGAAGTTAAGATTGGGTGTTAAATCCACGCCGAGGAGTTCCAGGTGGTCAGATATCTGAATCGGTTCATTCCGGAGAGTTGGAGTCAAGGTGAATGGACTCCTTTTGGCGGAAAAAAGACACGCCTGTGTTTTAGAGGCATTAAACCTTACGACGTTGGAATCACCCCATTCAGACACTGCCTGAAGTGATAGGTTTATGCGCTCTATCATTGCCTCTCTTAGAAACAGCGTATCAGCGCTGTTAGCTCGTGCACTGGACAGGTATCTTTCTACAACCGTGCTATCGTCTGCATAACCAATTATACCTGGTTTCAGCAGATCGTTTATGTGAAGCAGAAATAGTGTTGCGGAAAGAACAGATCCCTGAGGTACACCGGCATCAATCGCCAATAGGTCTGAGGAACAGCCATCAACGACCACTCGAATAGACCGTTCCCTCAGGAAATCAGCTACCCAGTTACACAATCCCAAATGAAGACCATAAGAAGGAAGCTTGCCAATAAGGCTAGCGTGCCAGACCCTATCAAAAGCCTTTGAGATGTCGAGTGACACAGCGAGAGCTTCGCCATGCTTCTCGATGGCCTCGCCCCATATATGCGTTGCATACACTAGAAGATCTCCAGTAGATCGACCTCGGCGAAATCCGTATTGTCGATCGCTAAGGAGGTCATTGTCTTCTAGGTATGCCAGAATGCGGGTGTTCAATACACGCTCCATAATCTTACAGATTACGGAGGTGATTGCTATAGGGCGGTAGTTTGCGGGATCGGCACGACTGCCTTTTTTGGGCACCGGCTGCACGTTGGCCAGCTTCCAGGACTTTGGGACTATACCCGTTTCAAGAGAGAGGCGGTACAGACGTGTCAGAACAGGAGACAACTCAGGAGCGCAGTTCTTTAGCACTATAGCTGGTATACCGTCAGGTCCACTGGCTTTGTTCACGTCAAGATTGCGAAGTGTTTTGAGAACCTCCTTTTGCTTGATACGAATAGGGGGCATTGTAGTATCGCAAGGAGATAACTGGGGTGGTATTCTATTCGCTGTATCGAGACGTGAATTTTCGGCAAACATAGAGGCAAACAGATTAGCCTTCTCAGTTGCCGTGTGAGCCAATGATCCATCAGGTTTCAGCAGTGGAGGCAAAGACGAGCGGCAAAAGTTCGCCTCGACCGATTTAGCCAAGGACCAAAACGCCTTACTCCCAGAACTTACCGCCTTACTACCCGGAGGCAAGTTTTGATCCGATACGGCTTATATGGTCGAGGCGTGCCCTACGCAGCGTCTTTTTGTAGGACTTGGCGGCTTTATTAAAAGCTTTCTTTTTAACTCGCGTGTCCGGAGCTTTACGATTTCGAGCATCTGCCCAAGCCTGGTAAGCTGAATGCTTTAGTGCTTCGGCCACTGAGCAATCAGCATTAAACCACGGGCGAGCTTACGATAGATACCCCGCCGAGAAAAAAAAACATCTACCCCGTAAAATCTTTGATCGTATTTTGCCTTCCCATGCAATCGCTCAATAGATTAATAAAATAGCATGCGAATCATCCGCAAAACTAGAGTAGGTAGTTATAATCTGGGCAACTACACCCCTGGGGCAACTATCCTGGTTTTACCCTACGTCGACGAAGATCTATCGACAGCTTCAGGAAAAATTGAACTTTCCTTGTCTGTATTTTGTATATTTTAATGTTATACGCAGGTGTAAAGAATAACAAAGGAAAGTGAGATTATAAGGGTAAAATGAGGAAAAGAATGAATCTGCATTTTTAGGGTTTTCATACACACAAAGGGCGACCATCAATGGGACCTTATTGCTAAGCTTCCGCTGTCCGTCTGTCTGTCAGCGGGCTGTGTTTCATAAACCGTAATAGAAAAACAGTAGAAATTTTCACAGAATGTGTGTTTCTATTGCCGATATAACAACAAATAAATTAAATAAAATTAAAGAGGACTCGGAGTTTGACTCGCACTTGGCCGGTTTTGTCTGTAACTTCTGCCCCCCCCCCCCCCCCCGATACCATATATTAGTTCCCTTTTATATTTATAGATGGCACTGTAGATGAAAATTCGTTTTTTGGTACGCAACACTTAGTGCTCGAGTTTGACTCGCACTTGGCCGGTTTTTGTCTGAAACCTCTGCCCCCCTGCCCCCCCCCCTGCCCCCCCCCCGGCGCCATAATATGATAACCTTAATTAGTTCCCTTTTATATTTATAGTTGGCACTGTAGATGAAAATTCGATTTTTGGTACGCAACGCTTAGTGCTCGAGTTTGACTAGCACTTCGCCGGTTTTTGTCTGTAACCTCTGCCCTCCCCCGCCCACTCCCGGCGCCATAACAGCCGTCTCGACCGAATATTAAATTTTCTTTGTCAGGGAAAATCAGTAGGTAACGTTTCGCAACTCTGTGATATTTGTTACTGTAGATAATAATATTTTCTCTGATGATTACATTGAATATTTATATTAGGTGTTTTGTAGTTACTCATTGACTGTTTGGGATAAAATTCTCAATATTAAATTGATCAAACTATATTTCAGTGCCTATCTTATTAATTTTTCTACGTCAAATGAATCGATAAACACGTTAAAAAACCGACTTCCATCGCAACAACTAAGTACATTTTTACATTATTATTAATTTTCTAATAAAGTACTACACCGATTTCATTAAAATTTATGTGGGACCTCACGGAAAGCACTAGCTTTAAAATTAAAAAAGAATCGTCAAAATCGGTTCACTCAGTCAAAAGTTCTGAGGTAACATTTATATTAAAAAAATACAGTCGAATTGAGAAACTCCTCCTTTTTGGAAGTCGGTTGAAAGGTTCAAAATTAACTTATCATTTACTGGGTGATGTGCGGTGTGCGAGCCGCAAGATACATAAATCTTTGTCGTTTATCGTCCTTTCTATTAGTAAAATCCGTTCTAGTTTGTTGTGTGGTTTAGAAGGAGTTAACGGATAAACAGACAAACGCGGAGGGCGACTTCTTGACCGAGCTAGCGCGAAGCATCTTCATTTTAGTTTGGGAAAAAATGCTTTCGTATGTCTGTCCAGCGGATGTCCGGCGTATATCCGGCGGATGACCGGACATCCTCCTCTACAGGTCGCATTTTTCAACCGATTCTCTTGAAATTTTGTGAGCTGGTTCGATAACTGTATGGATTTTTTTGTCAATTCAGTTTTTGTAGTTAAAAACATAGGTAAAAAATATCATTATTTTTTTTATTCACAATTGATAAGCCCTTGGCATCATTTCACCTGATGTTAAGTGACGACGATGCCAAAGTTGGAAGCGGGCTTACCAAGATTCCCCAACGCAATGGAGAATATTTCAGCAATTTAGAAGAACTCGCGGGGTCTACAGGTCACAGAGCCACTAGTACAATGTAGAGATAATATTGATACTTGCCAACTGCTTTTGTTACACAGTTGCTGTTCCAATGTCTCGGATGTCTTACCTGTATAACAAAGAAAACAAACACCAATTAATTATGACAATAATTTCATTTTATCACATTAGGATCTACAAACTTTGCCTTCAGACAATATTTTAGGAAACAGAGTCTCTTTTTTGGAAAAGAAAATTAATATAATACATATAACCAAATCTTTACAACTCTACACCTAAAAGTGTAATCATATAATAACACAGGAGAACCAAAGTAACCGACATAGCTCACAGAATCGCTAAACTGAAGTGGCAGTGGACAGGGCACAAAGCTCGTAGAACAGATGGCCGTTGGGACAGTAAAGTTCTCGAGTGGCGAACGCGCACCGGAAAACGTAGCGTAGGCAGGCGTCCCACGCGGTGGACCGACTACCTGGTGAAGATCACGGGAATCCACTGGATGCGGACAGCGCAGGACCGGTAGTCGTGGAAATCCTTGGGGGAGGCCTTTGTCCAGCAGTGGACGATTTTCGGCTAATATGATGATGATGAACACATAAAACTGGTTTCACTTCGATCGATTTTTTATGTTTTCTCAGACACTATACTTGAAGAGCAGGGTAATTGGGTAATTGCCCCTTAAATTATTCTATCGCTGTTTCCCTACCCAAAGGTTGCCTGGAAGAAATTGCTACCTAGCAATAAGTATAGGCTTTCCTCTTTATTATTGATTTCTTTTTTTTTATGTTGTGATGCAATAAAGAATATTGTATTGATCTGTCGATCGGATCGAAAGTGACATGCATTTGTATTTTTTATATTTTTTTAAAATCCATAATTGATAAGCCCTTGGCATCATGTCACCTAATGGCAAGTGACGATGATGCCGAAGATGGAAGCGGGCTTACCAAGATTCCCTAACGCAATGGGGATCTGTCTATCTTCTCTTCAATGCCGGAAAACATCAATGCTGTTAACACTGATGTTTGGCGGCAAGACTTAGATAAGATGGTGGTAGCTAGCCAGGCGGGCTATGGAAATGCCCTACCACCAAACAAACCGAGTCTTAAAAAGTTGACCCCGCCGGGAACGCGCGAGCTCCTGGTGTAAAGCGAATGGACTAACCGTTACGCCACGAAGGCGGTTAAAATCTCTATCTTGAGACAATGAGCAAGATGAGTCTAGCGGTTTGATAGCAAATAGTAAAACTCAATGCCCCTTCCTTCAAACACATCAAGCTTCCAAATGGCAATAATTTACTTTTTAATACAGCTATATTTAGACTTAGTATCATAATTAAATTAAATAAATAAATAAATATTCTGGGACAAATTCAAACATGGTCATCTGGCCCCAAAGTAGGATTCCCTGTGTTATGGGAACCAGAGACTGATATACATACTTATATACGTTTAAATACATACATATATACATAGATATTTAACACCCAGACACACAGCAAACAAATCTTCATATAACACAAATGTTTGCCCTGGGTGGGGATCGAACCCACAACTCTCGGATCAACAGTCAAGAACACTAACCACTGATCCACCAAGTCAGTTACAAATGTTAGGACGTCACATCCGTCATTCAGTACATTCATGATGGATGTCTCACGAACGAAGGATCTACGGATAGTCGCACAGACGAAGCATTTCTGCGAAATCCAAATGTATTTAAGTGACATTGATCATATTTATTTATCATTACACCCATAGCTGAAATAGGTCCAGGATTCAGAACGTTTTCAATGAAATTAAATTTATTAATAATTTTAAGAAATAACAACAAATAAAAAAACTTAAAAGGTCTTTTTTTATTCACAATTGGTAAGCCCTTGGCATCATCTCACATGATGATAAGTGACGATGATGTCGAAGATGGAAGCGGGCTTACCAAGATTCCCCAACGCAATGGAGAACTGACTATCTTATCTTCAAGCCGGAACACATCAATGTAGTTAACACTGATGTTTGGCGGCAAGACTTAGATAAGATGGTGGTAGCTAGCCAGGCGGGCTTAGAAAATGCCCTACCACCAATCAAAACGGGTCTTACAAGTTGACCCCACCGGAAATCGAACTCGCGACCTCCTGGTGTGAAGCGAATGGACTAACCATTACGCCACGGAGGCGGTTAAAACTCCTATAACACTACAGAAACTTTAACATAAACTCTCCAAAACCGTTAACAACAAACAGTTTAACAGGTAAACTATGATATTTTACGCTTCCAAACGAGATGTAGATAACGTGGAGATGGAGGGAGATAAAAAAAGTTACGAGACTAATCGCTTGTTAGCTGTAAACAGGAGCAGTTGTTTTTAAACGTCCTTTTAAAGTATCAAAATGCCATAACTCTTCCAGTAGGTCGGTCGCCGTGCAATTAGGAGGGCAAAAAAGGAAGAGGAATAAAAAAAACACAGTTCATGCCCTCGACAGATGCGGCGGTGCGCTCAGCGATAGTAGCAGGTGCGATCCTAGGGCTGCCCCAAACAGATTTTTAGCCATTTCAGCTATCTATCTTACTTTAGTCTCTAATAAGGCAACTTCGCAAGACATCCAAAATTTGATCTTCGTGAAAGATTACCAAAATATTTACTGGTGTAATAGGCATGACGACAGTATCAGAAATAAATTATAAACTCTTGATCACTAAATTGCCCTCCTACTTAAACTTCGAAAAACCTTACTCGTTTTGTTTTCCGTCAAGTCTTCGATTTTTTATTCGCCAAAATCACAAAATGAGTACATATACGATGCTGCTAAACTATGACGTCACGCCTAGGTGTTTCTAACATTTTTAGAATTAAATGTCGTTTTTGACAGATAATAAAAAGTAACTCAGATGACTAGCATTCGTCATCCCTCTTATCGATCAAGAAAATCAGCATTTCATCCTGATATCATTTGGCGTAAATTTATAACAGTTCAATGAAAACTATCCTGATCGAAAGGTCAATAGATACAAATAGAGATAGACCCAACCATTGGTAAGCCAAGCAATTATCACTAATCACTATAGTTCCCTGTTTCCTCTTAGTTCACGTAAATGACGCGTCATAGTTATAGGCTCCAGCTGCTCTTCAACTAATGAGTTTATCGGCTCGATAATTTTGGGTTTGGTAACATCGGTAGTAGAAAGTGCGATTTACCAGAAATTCCAAAGCGCATAATGTCCTATTACCTACTCATTAAACTGTCGTAAATATCATACAATACAGTAGGTATCTAATAAATTAAACTCCCAAACGGAGAATATTATTTCGCGCGGGAGCTTCATTTAAAGTTCAATTCGAATGGACGGTAGCTTTTTTTCGAGTTTTCTCAAAAATTTTACTTAATGCATGGTATTATACGAATTAATATTAAGTGTTTTTAATGGTTAAAATGTTATTGACAGCCTTAGAGCTGGAGAAAAAGAAAAGCATATTTTAATAAAAAAAAATGTAGTATGACAGGTAGCATTTTTTGGGTTTTTCCGGGATATAGTAGTATATATTAATATATACATAAAGAACATAAAACAGAAATGTATCGTATAAAGGCGGACTTAGCCCTTACGGGATCTCTGCCAGTCAACCTAATGATGACGTTTGGATTTAAAACAAAGAAAAAAGGTAAGAGTAAAAGTTACAAACTCGACTTTACATATAAAACAGTGTAACTTTAAAATAAATTATAGTTAAAATAAAACTCACGAGACGTAATGTTACATTTTAATATTTTTTTTATTTATACATAAAGTAGTATATTTAGTAATATATAGGAACGTGAAAGACATGCCACTAGTTACTAATAAAAGATCATAAGTAGTGTTACCATAAGTTCAATAATTAAAAATAATAACTTATTTATTTTCTATAAAAATTGGCATTAAACTTCAAAAACTGAATCGACAAGTTCATAGATAAAGACCTAATACTATAAATGTTACTTATAACAAAAATTGAGATAAGTACCTACATCCTTAGAGTCATTTAAAAAATATAGTTTGTCTCGTTTGTATTGTGAAGGTTCTCTTTAAATTTTGACATTTAAAAAAATACTTCTGGCGTTTTATTTCAATACTACACGTGCTAAATTTCATCCTAAGCCAGCAGTTTCCCCGCAAATCAGAGATACGGACACACATACATACACAATTTTTTTGGTGTCTATTAGTGATAGATTTTCATCAAAATCTGGAAGTCTAAGTTATGTCTCTTTGTTGTCTCATAAAAAGACCATTGTATTGTATTCGTCGCCTGTCACGCAGACTTATGTAGCATAATCTATATGGTGGATGTATGAAATAAATGGCCTATTTGAAGGCGACTGGATGGCCACGGCACGCCAATAACTTTTTGCTACTTCTCTTTAAGTATTGGACGGATATCCTTGGTGGCGTAAGAGAGCCTCGGTGGCGTAACGGATAGGGCCGCTAGCTACTGTCCGGGGAGGTCGTGGTTCGAGTCCTGCTACGTACGAATGTGTTTTCGGATTTCTATTTCATATGTACGTTTATCCGAAACTCTTAAGGTAAAGGAAAAACATCGTGAGGAAACCTGCACACGCCTGCGAAGAAACTCGAAGGTTGTGTGTAGTCGACCAACCCGCACTGGGCCCGCGTGGTCAACTAAGGCCCTATCGCCCTAATTCAGGGTAGGCTCGAGCCCCTCGGTGGGGACGCATATGAGCTGATATGATGATTGAACGGATAATCTGCACCTAAAGTCTGAAGTAGTCCGAACTGCTACACGGATAAATTCCCACACCAATCGGACCCCCGATCAAGTTCATAGTAAGTACAAACACCGATTAATTTATCGGCTACTTTCGTTGGATAATTTAATTAAATAATGGCTGTCTGGCAACCCTAGGAAGAATGGAATCGACACGCCGCCGCCGCCGATCGTTTCTTGGCTACGTGCTAATCGACTTATTAATAGTTGGCTGGGTTGTAAAATAAAAAAGTTAAAATATATATATTTATTATCTTTTATTGACTCAACACGTTTACAAAATTAGTGTACTATATGTTTATAAAGATTAAATTGACATTAGTTTTCTTATAACACTTTTAACTTTCACGATTATTCATAACTAGCTTTTTCCCGCGGCTCCGCCCGCGTGGACATCGTTTTTATGACTGTCTTTAAGGGTGATTAGTAAATTATGTCGTTTCCCACCTACTCAACCATCTCTGTGCTAAAAATCACAACAATCGAGTATTTTTTTAGTTCCCTCAGGTACTGCATCAGATTATGCTATTTTCCCGGGATAAAAAGTAGCCTATGTCCTTCCCCGTGACACAGGGTACCTGCTTGCCAAATTTCATAAAGATTGGTCAAGGCGTTGAAGCGTGAAAAGGTAACAAACAAACAAACACATTTTCACATTTATAATATTAGTAAGGATGACAAATTGAAAGCAAAATGAAGTGAGGGTAGATGGAGGTGTTCCTGTGATGCGCCGGCGGCCATGACACCGCAGCTTCAGTCTACTCGCGACCACGGCTATCGAAGCATAGTCGAAACGTTGAGCTAAAAACAACATCAATACCTGCTCATATATTATTTAAAATCACGTCAAGTCCCGCTTTCAATTGTGTCATTAATTTTCTTTTACTTATATTTCATTTTAGAATTAGATGTTTTACCGCTATATAGTTAAAGTAGTACCTAACTACAGCTAGAAGGGTATAAACGGTTTCCGCGGTTACCAAAACAGGGTATTTGTGTAGCGAAACAGTTCTGACAAAGACATTCCGTGGGTCCGGCCGGCTTACGTCCACCGGCGGTTGTCTAATGCCATTAGAGCACCCCTTTTATCTTTTCCTCTTTTATCTTTCCTTTCCCTGACTATTGGATTAAGTAAACAAAATTGCGTGATAAAGAGTCACACAATATTTCGTCTTTGCTTAGGTTACATCTTGTGAACATCGACGTCACAGTCACAGTAGATGTTACCCGACTTTATATTTCGATAAAATATATCCCAATAAATGTTTAAAAGATCAGACCAACGAACACCTTATTCAATAATAGGGATGACGAATGCTAGTCATCCGAGTTACTTTTTATCATCTGTCAAAAACGACCTTTTGTTCCAAAAATGTTAGAAATATTTAGGCATATCGTCATAGTTTAGAAGCCACATAATATGTACACATTTTGTGATTTTGGTGAATTAAAAATCGAAGACTTGATGGAAAACAAAACGAGTAAGGCTTTCCGAAGTTTAAGTAGGAGGGCAATTTAGTGATGGAGAGTTCATAATTTATTTCTGATGCTGTCGTCATCCCTATTGTATTTTTTGAAACTTTACGATTTTTTGAAACTGAGTGTTATTTAATTTAAATTCTATTTGATATGCATTAAATGTATTTTGTTTTGATATTGTTATTATTTAATAATGAAAATGATATATATATATATATATATATATATATATATATATATTTATATTATTGTTATTATTTTATAATGAAAATGACACTTAATGTATGTTGACCAATTATTTAACTATTAAGAATTTAAAATGTTATAAATATTTTAAATTTTATTCTATTTTATATCATGACCTGTAATTTACCATTACCAATAAAAATGTCTATGTTTATTATTATAACAGTAATTAGTCATAATATAAATTCCGTTAACACTCCAATCTTAAGAAGGTTTCATCAACTGTAAACTACACTTCAGTTTCAATAGCGAGTTGAGCCCAAATTAATTAATCCATGCCCGGATCCCACACAACAACCATACATCCATTCTACGTAATAAACATGTTCGGTTCAATTCGAACGTTTCAAAGCGTCGGTGTCAAAGTAACATTGGTTTAGTTTGAATGACGTTCGCAAATTGAAATACTTGGGCGGGAAGGCGGGAGAAGCGGCGACGAGCTATGATGCCAGCAACTATCTATTCACCGGTACGTAAGCAAGCTCATTCGATTCACTTGCAAATGAGTTTTCATTTCAATTATGCGGATATCTTCAGGAATTGGCGAATGCAGGCTTTGACTATCCAAGCAACAGCTGAAAATACAGTATTTTAAATTATTTTTTTCAAACTGTTTCAATTTGAAGATTGGAACGAAACAAATAAAAGAAAAATAAAAACGACTGTGACAGAAAAACAAAATTGAAAACGCTTAACACGTTAAAAAATCGACTTCCATCGCAACAACTTCGTACAATTTTGCAATATTATTTTTGGTTTTTGTTAATTTTCTAATAAAGTACTACACCGATTTTGATAAAGTTTATATGGGACCATATTTCAAATAAAAAAAGAATCATTATAATAGGTTCACCCAATCAAAAGTTCTGAGGTAACACACATAAAAAAACATACAGTCGAATTGAGAACCTCCTCCTTTTTTAAGTCGCTTGAAAAGGAATTTATTTATGTCCATTTTCCCAATTAAAAGCGTGTAAAATCAAATGTATGTTTTATGGTTTTGAATTTACCGCCAGAACGCTGATGATGGCTGCGGCGTGACGTCATTTTTGTGTAAACAATTTTGTCATGTAATTTGTATGAGAAAATTTCGACGTCTTTAGTTTTGCTATTTTACGTTAGATGGCGCCATAAGCTATTGAGATTTTTCTCTATATCAAAAATGTTATTTTTATTGTTTCATAAAACTTTAAACTTATAACATCGGAGCGTTCTGGTGGTAAATACAAAACCATTCAAAATAAATTTGATTTTAATTGCTTCTACTTGAGAAAATGAACTTAAATAACTTTTATTTTTATTATTCTGTTAAATTTTTTGCTCCAATCTTCAAATTAAAAAAGGTTTAAAAAATGTGTAAAATACCGTATTGAATCGACAGGCTACGAATTGAAATATCCATTTGAAATTAAAAACAATTTTCGAAAAACTTAAAAACTTTTAGGCACAAGCTTTTAATGTTGCATTGTCACGCGATATACATAAGCATGCATAATTTCAGCTCAATCAGAAACCGGAAAGTAGGTCAAATTTCCACCCGAACAAACATACATACATTGCAAGTTAAATAAAAGCTTGTATCATAACATTTAGACACACCCTGGACACTTCATACAACGGGCCAGAAACGACATTTCAAAAAACGAATAACGGAACAAACAAAATGGCGGCGAAATTCTATACGTTCGACAACCAAACTAAACCAACCTGTATCAATCTGGGTGACGAGGGGGTGAGGTCGCAACCTAGAGAGCGGCAGGTAGTGTCCATACTGTATGTTAGCACTAATATATATACTTTGACTTTGGTAATCGACGGCCAATGACGAGATATAATACTTTGATTTAGGTTAGTTTTATCACATCGTGTAGTTACGTACCTGACGATAAAACTAATTTGACTATACACAACACAACCGGCTATTTGAAACATTCGCTGCTAGAACTCTATCAACATGACTATAGTCTACTATCAGGTGAAAGTTGAACAAATTAATAATGTTACTCTAATGGCACTTGCATGAGTTTCGTTGGCGAACGATTTGAACAGCCATCAGCGTAGGCAGTTGTCTAACTTAGTTAACTACTGTTCCACGTTAATCAATGTTCTACACTGAATTAATAAATGAATGAATGATTTATTTATTGTGTTGCTTACGTACACAAACAAAAATTAAAAAGAGGAGAGAAGATAAACAAAGAAAAACAAAAAAAAAACTTTACCTATAAATACCTTATGCTAACATCAAAGGATTATTTTTTTTTTTTCAAAAAAAGGGAAACACAAAAGCAATCCAAAAGGCAATAAAACTCAGCGTAATTTTTACCCTAAGGCAAAACGCTGTTATTCTGCTATTGCCCTGGTAGCACCCACCATCAAACTTTATTGAATTTTGTTGAAAAACAATAAGGCCTTAAGATAGGTCAAATGACAATATTCAATTCAAATTATTGAAAGACTTTGTAAAGCTGTCACTATGGAAAAAATATATATAATATACTTAAAGTAATAAAAAATCTATTTAATTTAATACAATTTGAAAAAAATACCAATTTTTAATGTAAAAAGAATATGCTGTAGACCCTGTTTTTGGCATTAATTGCAAAATTTCTCGCAAACAAATAGTTAGTTATTGAATGAAACCAACACACGAAAATCGGTAATTTTAAGACCTTTCATTTTAATTAAACACATTTTTGAAACTTATTTGCAAGCATAGAAAAGTAATGAAAACATGTAAAAATAGAGAATTGGGCGTTCGGTTTTAACGTAACAGCCACGTTAAAGCCCGCATTGAATTGAACTTAAAAAGAATAGACCTAAGTTCGATATTATTTTACCTGCTCGGATTGAGGCATCTTAAAGCCTTAAGGGTAAAATTGTTTTGTTTAGGAAAATTATATTACAAGGTGATGGATGTTGTAAGAATCTGGCCAAGTGCGAGTCGGATTTGCACGCCGATACCATTATATACCTCTCCAGATAAGTATGACAATGATACATATTTATAACAAACAAAAAAACATCAACGTCAGCGATAGAAAAGTGCTGTTTTTTATTCAGTTCGGACTCCTTAGCTTGCCCGGTTTTGTTATTTGTTGTTTTACCTTAAGATTAGTACTATAATCACACCTCATCATATCAGCCGAAGGACGTCCACTGCTGGACATAGGCCTCCCCCAAGGATCTCCACGACGACCGGTTCTGCGCAGCCCGCATCCAGCGGCTTCCTGCGCTGCGACCTTCACCAGATCATCGGTCTATAATTATTAATCACATCTAGTTTCACGCTTGTATGTATTACCGTTTTTACGATTGAGAAAAACAAAAAACCTAAAAAAAAAGGTTTTTTATGGAGCATCGATGAATTTTTCACTTTTTAATTTGTATCAATTACTGGTAGATCCTCCATAATAAAACATAGTCCGTGAAATTTTTAACCAGTTACCTATTACGGATCCAAAGATACTTTTAAAGATCGATCGGACAGACAGCGTAGGCTTAGTAATAGCAAAGTATATACATATATTAGTACTAACATATAGTATGGATACTCCCTGCCGCTCTCTAGATTGCCACCTCACCCCCTCGTCACCCAGATTGATACAGATAGTTATAGTTTGGTTCTCGAACGTATGGGATTTCGCCGTGATTTTGTTTGCTCCGTCAGTATGCAGTGTCCAGGGTGTGGTAATAGGGTCCCGCTACCAAGTATATGAAACCCTAAAACGTAAAGAGAGCATAAAGGACATCAATAATTAGTTACTTTCAAAACAAAAAAACAACTAAAACATCTGGGAGAAGCAACTAAAAAGTTGTAAGAACCAATAAACGGTATAGCATCTGTGGGTATAGCGATAGAGCAAGCTTTGTTAGATTGGAAAAATTCTCAGCGTTATTATCGTGTAAGCAGTCCAAAACTTTGCTGCCCATTCTGCCGTCCTAACGGCGAATGCAGTAAGGACGTTTTTCATCATTTCGAGAAAATGGCGCCTAAAGTAGATTTTTGTTTTTTAAGTTTTTTTACTACATATGTGTTACCCTTTTCAAATTTGTTTTCTATGCATAAATATAATAAAAAAATCAAGTTTTATTTAAGCTAACCCTTCTCGTTGTAAGTTTATTGAAACGGTTATATTATAAGAATAACACTTTATGCTTAGCACCGCTATTAGATTCCAATACAACTTTTACAAGTTAAAGTGCAGTAAAGACGAGGGTTACTGCATTATTCACTGGCATTCATTCACCTTATTGTAATAACAGCAAGTTGTATTACTGCATTACGTACACACACACACACACACACACATGCACACATACAGCACACTCATACTTCGTTACACAAACACTTAAAATAAACACAAAACATAGACACAAGCTTTTCTTTTTCTACATTTTTGTTTCCCGAAAATCTTGTTTATATGTGTTCACATTGTTTATTAACAGACTTTTGTTATGGAAGTGCGAGTCCTCCTGACACAGGTTTACATAAAAACCTAAAAGGAGGTCTCAACCTCTATTTTGAAATGATGTAAAAGTGACCTAATAAACAATTATTTTTTTTAAATTACTGATTAGTAGTAATTGAGATAATTCAATGCAGTCAGCTTCCATACTAAATATTTGTCAAACAATTTGGATCTCTCCAGAATAAAAACTGCATTCTTCCTTATCAAAACTACATGTTCCCGAGCAGTTACATTTACGAGGATCAAATCAGCTCGAAATAGAGCTCGTTTTTCCGATTCCGAATATATAATTAACTCATTTCATGAAAAAACCGTCTTTACTGCATTTTTCGTTAGGATGGCAGCATTCCTGACGAAGCTTTTCTTTCCTTAAGATACTTAAACTTGACTTGTGTTTTCTTTACGTCGTCGACGTAAAGATGTCGGCCTGAAAGACTAGGTAATTGATGGATGAGTGGATCTCATTCCTCACCGCTGCGCTGACAGTGAAGTTACCCATAGGATACAAAGAGAATGCGTGCAAAACATGCGACATTAAAGTAGAACCAAGTCATGTTTGCTAAGTACTTAGACGAATTCTAAATGCTCTAAGGCTAATAGCTAAATTGTTAACTTTTAACACACTTTTATCATTCCGTTTTTTGGTGTTCCCGTGGGAATTTCCCGAAATCCTTTCTTAGCGGTTGCCTACGTCTTCATAGCTGTCTGTATTCCAAATTTTAGCGAAATCCGTTCGGAATTTTCAGCTGTGCGTTGATAGATGAGTCAGTCAGGTTTGCCTTTTATATATTTAGATAGAAGATGTTAATATGAAATAGCCGATTGGATGAAAAAGAAAAAAATATTTAAAAAAATAGTTATGTATTAAAACAAAATTTATTCTTAAAAAAGCATAAATTAATTGATGGTTTGCCTATTGTTTGGATATTTCGAGAGCACGATTGCTTTAAACCCATTAAGACGGGTATTTTTAACTCAAAAATCGCCATTTTCAAAGGCAAAAAATACACAGTTTTAATTTTAAAGCTCTAGAGTTATTGCAGCAGTTATATATGTGTATTTGGGAATACCCCGGCTTCGATTTCGTTACCTACAGCAAAATTCAAGAAAATTAAGTAGTAAAAAAAATGGTTTATCTGATCACTAAGAAAACGCCTTCGTTCTATTCAATGATACGTAGCTCCAGGGGTTGCAACGCGCACCCTCGATGTTCACGCGGGCGGACCCACCAGCATCAACGAGTCACTAATAAAAGACAATATGTAATGTCACCATAAAGGTCAATAATAAAAAACAAGAACTTTTTTGCCATTGGGATTAAAAAACTGAATCGGCCATTTCAAATTCAAATTAATAAATTAATTTCAAATCAATATTGTCTCAGGGCTCGTATCTTTCATGTTTTATTTTTATTTATAGGGACTCCAGGTCGTTTTTAATTTTAAATTTATATGTAATACTATATTTAATTCATAAATTAATAAAATAAAAAAAACATACTTAACCCCTATTATACGTATATACAAGTGTTTTTTTTTTGCTTTTTCTTTCACTTAAGAATTAAGGCTATTTACTACGTAAGCGGTAGTTATATTCAGCGGTAGTTGGCGCTGTTGTTGAGATCCAGAAAACACTTTTTTTACAGCGCCTCCTACCGGGTCTAAGTATAGCTGAGATCAAGCCATTTAGAAGAAGAAGAATTACAAAGACAAAGCTGTTAAAAAATCTGGTTTTCGACAAAAACTCTACCTTTTGGGTCCAACTATAGCTAAGAACCATCCAGGTGACACCCCATAAGTACCAAAAATAAGATTGAAATAAATTAAAAAAAAAACCGGCCAAGTGCGAGTCAGAGCCGCGCACATGGGGTTCCGTACCATCATACTAGATGGCGCTAGTTTCTTCAGTTCCGTACTATCATACTAGATGCCGCTGTTTCTTAACGTTTCAAAAAATACACGTTTTTTGTACGGAGACATTAACTTTTAATTTTTTTTTTGTGTTTGTTGTTATAGCGGCAACAGAAATACCATGTGTGAAAATTTTAACTATCTAGATATCACGGTTCATGTAATACAGCCTGGTGACAGACGGACAGACGGACGGACAGCGAAGTCTATGTAAAAGTTTTTGCCCTTAGGGTACGGAACCCTAAAAAAAGAAATTACAATGAGACAAGGTTCGAAAATGAATTGTAAAAATCTAAATCTAAAACAAAAATACTAAATCGCCAAGTGGTTCATCGTGACTGTCACATTTTTGTTAGAGATCCTATAGGGGCTTTAGGTTATACACAAGCATTGCTTGACTATAGTCAGCGTTATAACGCTGACTAGACGAGTCAGTCGGACGCAACCACAATCGTGGCTAAGCCACAATTAATCACTGGATGCGCGGGCGCCCTAGTCGATGACGCGGCGTTTTATAGCCCTTTGTGCTGGAATCACTTTGATCGGAAACAGAGGAAGGCTGTAATCAACCGACGATTGTGTCGCAATGTCAGAAGCACATCACACGCGAGCCATAGCCCCTCAACGCAATTTTATCTCCTTGACGCTGATACTCGAATGTCAATGGCATGTTGTCAATAATTACACCTTTACATTAATAGGAGCGTCGGTGGCGTAACGGCTTAGACCGCTACCTCCTCTCCGGGAGGTCGTAGTTCGAATCCTGTCATGTACCAATGTGTTTTCGAATTTCTATTTCATATGTACGTTTTCCGACGCTCTTACGGTGAAGGAACACATCGTGAGGAAACCTGCACACCCTTGCGAAGAAACTCGAAAATTGTGAAGTGTGAAGTCGACCTACCAGCACTGGGCCCGCGTGGTCGACTAAGGCCTGGTCGCCCTAACTAAGGGTAGACTCGAGCCCCTCGGTGGGGACATATATGAGCTGATATGACGACGACACCTTTACAAGGGTAGTTGGGACCATACCTATTTTTAAAGTAAAGTCAATACTGAAAAGTATAACGCAAAGGACATAATAAACATCTTAAAATGTATTCATACATAGTTTGACTGGAAGAGATCCCGAAAGGGATAAGTCCGCCTTTGCAATGCAATAAAGAGTTCACAAACAAACAAACAAAATCCTACTTATAAAATTATAAACGCGAAAGTTTGTAAGAATGTATGGATGTATGTTTGTTACTCTTTCACACAAAAACTACTGAACGGATCTAGCTGACATTTGGTAGGTAAACAGATTAGGACCTGGATTATCACATAGGCTACTTTGGTTCAACGCTCGCGAGCCACTTGCGGCTCGCGCACTGCGCAACCTCGAACAGTCATAGAAACGTTGTCCACGCAGGTGAAGCCGCGGGATACAGCTAGTTCGTAATCATAAATTTCTTTAAAGTTGTTAGCAATTGCTAATATTTCATTGGAAATCTTAGAATCATTCGTTTACAATTTTACATCAATATACGTATAATGACCAATCAAGAAATTATTGAAGGAATAATCCAACAAATTACAGCATTAGAAAGCGAATAAATGAGTTTGTAAATAATATTCTCGATAGCATTACATTGAAGAGAGATATGATTGTAGGCAGGTACATACATGGAAAATGATATTTCAACAGAATTCCATTACCTGAAAAGTATATGACGGAATAAAATATTGACTATAAAGTTGATTTTATTTCTGCGATCGCTTCGTCTCATTGGAGCACATCCAATAAGGATGACGAATGCTAGTCATCTGAGTTACTTTTTATCATGTGTCAAAAACGACTTTTTGTTCTAAAAACGACAGAAATACCTAGGCGTGACGTCATAGTTTAGCAGCGTCATATATTATTACGTACTCATTTGAGATTATGGTGAATTAAAAATCAAGGACTTGATGGAAAACAAAACGAGAAAGGCTTTCCGAAGTTTAAGTAGGAGGGCAATATAGTGATCAAGAGTTCATAATTTATTTCTGATGCTGTCGTCATCCCTATTTCAATCAATGCGAGTGAGAATATTACCGTGTCATGGGTTTTGCGTTTTATTCGTCTGCTCTTTACCATTTTCAGATGAAAGAAAAAAACTTATAAAAACTTGCACTGGAATTTGTGTCATCATCATCATCATATCAGCCAAAAAACGTCCACTGCTGCACAAAGACCTCCCCCAAGGATTTCCACGATGACCGGTCCTGCGCTGCACGCCATCCATCGGCTTCCCGCGATCTTCACCATGTCGTCGGTCCACCGAGTGGGAGGCCTGCCTACGCTATGCTTTCCGGTGCGCGGTCACCACTCGACAGCTGAACTGCCACATTAGGTAGGTAGACAGATTAGGACCTGGATTAACATAATAGGCTGCTTTTTTCCACGCTCTGCACTGCGCACCCTCGGCAACAGTCATAGAAACATTGATGTGTTCCGGCTTGAAGATAAGATAGCCAGTTCTCCATTGCGTTGGGGAATCTTGGTAAGCCCGCTTCCATCTTCGGCACTATCGTCACTTACCATCAGGTGAGATGATGCCAAGGGCTTACCTATTGTGAATTAAAAAAAATATGTTCACTCTAGCGAAGCCGTTGGCAAAAGCTAGTATATATTATGTACAAAAATTGGTTTCTCGGAAATGGCTGGAAAGAAAATTGGTAGATTTACGGGGGGGTTTTGGGGGCGAAAAATAGATCTAGCTAGGTCTCATCTCTGGGAAAACGCGTATTATCGAGCAAAAGTCGAACGCCCAGGTAATTTATTTTCAACCGACTTCCAAATAGGAGGAGGTTCTCAATTCGACAGTTTGTTTTTACCCGACTACGAAAAAGGTGTGTTATTTTTGTATATTTTTTACGCGATATCTTCGCAAATTGTAAATTGATTTTCAAGGTGTTTTTTTATTTGATTCTTGCAGGTTAGACAGACGGATAGACAGACAACGCAAGTGACCTAACAAGGGTTCCTTTTTTTCTTCTTGAGGTACTTAGAGAAGTGCTCAAAGTCTAACTTTAGGGGCTGCGGTGGCTTTAGTAAGCAGAAATGTTAACTGCATGAGCTCTGCTTTGCTTCAACTTGAGTGTCCGATTCTTACGACACAGTTTGTTTTGGTTTGAAATAGCAAATTCTTTCGCAAAACAGACTGATTCATTAACAGATATCTTCATTACTTGTCAATTTTTATAAAGTTTACACAAGAATTGCTCTTGTGTATACTTTGTAAAAATTGGTTTCTCAGAAACGGCTACAAAGATTTGGCCGAAATACTATGTTTATGTAATGTTTTACATTCAAATTCTATCTAGATAGGTGTCATTTCTCAGAAATCCTTTTTCACACATAAATCATATGTTTTTAGTTTACATGCATAGAAGACTGCGAGAACGCTTGGTCGCCAAGGTTCTAATTTTACAATAGTAATAATAGGGTGAAATGCATATGCATATGCATGAAATTTATTTATCGCATTTCTTAACAAAATATGAAAATTCCGTAAAAAACAATGTCAAAAAGTGAAAGGAAAATTTTAATCAGCCAAGAAAAACGGAAAATATAAGCATTTTCAACTACTAATTAGACAGAGAGATCCGATATGTAAATGTGACGACATAAAACACACGGTCCATATAAACTCTATGCTACATTCTGTTTTGCTTCAAAGAATAAAGACTATTTACTACGTAAAACAAGGTTAAATCCGCAAAATCATTTGAATGAATGGCGACTCTTGCTACTACACAATAAAGTGCAAATTCAGGTCGCACAGTGCTAATTACCTACAGTTATATTCACCTACAAGTTGCCTCTCTTTCTATCGCGTAGCTCTTATCTCTTCTGACTACTGAATTTACACCTTGCAAGGGGCCGCGCGGCTCGGCGCGGCGTAGGTACATTTTTAACATTTTCATACCTACAGCGCAGGGTGCGACAGGCCTGCTTATATCTTGGTTATTTTTATAGTTATTCAAAAATATTTTTTGTATACCGTTTCTTATATGAATGAGCTTTTATCAAAAAAAAACATGCATATTCTTATGAAAGTAATGCCACTTTTATCACTCTTGATTATGGTAAGATAGCGCTGCGGCTTGCGAAATTGTATTTATTGTAAGTATGATCAAAACATCGCTTTTATTAGACTTCGAAAACAAACTGCTCCACTAAATATCAATTTTCATTGAAATCCAGTCTTCATATCGCCCAATAAACCATTCCGAGACTGTCTGACTCGACAGAAACCGATTCCCTATTGAAATCAGGACTCTACCGTTAAGTGCCAGATAATTTATTCCACATCCGAAAAATACCGATGAAGTGATCGGAATATTCAGAATCCCGAGACACACCCTTAATCCTTTGATGGATTCTACCCTCTAGACGGCGGGAAAATACCGGAAAAGTGCACTTGGATAGGAATAATATGAAAAACTTGTCTTTTAACGTTTCTCCCGTGCAAACACTATTTGAGATACCGATGAAAAGGATGTTTTTATTGGTTTTCGCATTATGTGATGAGAGGAATTTCAGCGCTTGAGATGGGAAAATGTATAAGATCAATCGGTACATCCTTACTAATATTATTAATGTGAAAATGTGCTTATTTGTTTGTTACCTTCTCACACTTCAACACCTTGACCAATCTTGATGAAATTTGGCATGCAGGTAGCCTTGGTCACAGGGGAGGGCATAGGCTTTTTATCCCGCGAAAATAACATAGTCCCATGCAGTTCCTGAGGGCACTGAAAAAATACTCTTTTTTTGGTTAATTTAACAATATCATCGGAACAGTGGATTGTTGTGTTTTTTGCACAGAGATGGTTGAGGGGGTGAGAAATGACATAATTTACTAATTAGCTTATCCTGACATAGTTCCCGAGGGATCTGGGGAAAACTCATTTCCACGCCCACACCCACCAACCCACACAATTTGCTTTATTTTTACTTTTTGAACTCTATTAGTGAAGACTCAATTGATCCCTATCAAAATCTCAACCTCATTTTTTTTTATGGCATAGCCGTGGGACGCCCTGTATATTAGTACTAACATACAGTATGAACAAACCCTGCTGCTCTCTAGATTCCGACCTCACCCCCTCGTCGCCCAGATTGATACAGATAGCCAATCTGTTTGTTTCTCGAACGTATGCGATTTCGCCGTGATTTCGTTTGCTCCGTCATTTGTTTTTAGAAATGTCATTTCTTGCTTGTTGTATGAAGTGTCCGGGGTGTGCTGGTGGCAACGGCACAGTCAACGGCTGGCTGTTAACTTGTAGTAACAGAATCACCGGTGTTCCCAGTTCCTGGATTTTCGGAAGTAGGAACTTACTTCGACTGAAAATTACTTTTGATAATGAGCGTGTAATGTATAAAATAAATCTAAATTTAATTATCTTACATCCCTTAACAGTTTTTATCATCATCATCATCATATCAGGCGAAGGACGTCCACTGCACGTCCAAGGATTTCCACGACGACCGGTTCTGCGCTGCCCGCATCCAGCGGCTTCCCGCGACCTTCACCAGGTCATCAGTCAACCGCGTGGGAGGCCTGCTTACACTACGTTCTCCGGTGCGTGGTCGCCACCCGAGAACTTTACTGCCCCAACGGCCATCTATTCTACGAGCTATGTACCCCGCCCACTGCCACTTAAGTTTAGCACTATTTATTAATTAATTAAGTTAATTAACAGTTTTTATACACATACTCAGCTAAGTGAAACGAACCGGACGATTTCTTTCATAAAATTAGTGATCAGTAGCAACCAAGCAGGTTGTCTGCGCACGCGCCACCGGCCGTTTCGCCGAATAGATCACCTCACCAATCAGGGTGCTTTCCGCCGGGTCAACGACCAGCTGTGGACCAATGGTTGCGCACGAGTTGGACGACCTACCCGCGCTGTCATCCGTGACGGATTGGATTGTGCTCGTTCAACTATTTCTTGTGACTGTATCATCACGATTCCAACTACGTGGATGCCCCGTCTTCCAAGTTATGTAAGTACGTGCCTATTCTTTGTGTTGTTGAATTTTCGATCGCTTTCGAGATCTTCAGCATTTATTTTTCAAGCGACTTCCAAAAAGGTTCTCAATTCGTCTGTATGTTGTTTTGTTTAATGTGTGTTACCTCAGAACTTTTGACTGGGTCAACCGATTTTTATGATTCGTATTTTATTTGAAAGCTAGTGCTTCCCGTGTGGTCCCATATAAATTTCATCAAAATCTGAGTAGTACTTTATTAGAAAATTAACAAAAACCAAAAATATAATGCAAAAATGTACTAAGTTGTTGCGATGGAAGTCGGTTTTTTAACGTGTTTTAGCATTTTCAATTATTATGGTTCCGTACCAGGTAACGGGACTCTATTACTAAGCCCGTCTATCTGTCTGTTTGTCCGACATTTAAAAGGCTGTCACTTGGGAACCGTTATAGATAGCTGGCTGAAATTTTCACAGAATATGTTTTTCAGGAATAACTTACCAACAAATAACGAAAAATTTTAAAAAATTAAAGAATTTCAAGAAACATGTTTTTTAAGGTTTTTTGTTTTTGCTCTATCTTAAAAACGGTAATACATAAAAACGTGAAACAAGGTGTGATTATAATGCTTATTCTGAAATATAAAAAGAAATGAAAAAAATCGGCCAAGTGTGAGCCGTACTTGTGTTAAGTAGTCTGAAATATATGAAAAAAAATAAGCTTACACTCGCGTTGAAGACTTTTTTTTGAAATTGATAAGTATCATTGTTATTCTAGTGAGGTCGAGAGGTGTTTTGGTACGGAACCCTCGGTGCGAGGGTCCAACTCGCACTCAGCCGGTTTTTGTATTGTGTAACGAGATGTTTTTTAACAGCTAACATATTGTATTATTTACTTGAAAAGCAGAAGACGAGTTGATCAAAGTGTTTCAGCTAATTAAATGAATGAACTATACCAACGATGTATAGTGTACGAACACACACACACACACACATATATACATATCGACGCTTGAAAGGCAAAAGGTATCAAGTGCCAAATACCTACTTTTCAGGGGAGCCGTTTAAAGTTTAAGAATTCCGAAAAAAAATCATAACTTTTTATTCGATAAACCTTTTTAAATAAAACCAAAGGCAGAAAACTTATAAAAACGTGCTTTACGTACTCCAATGAATATTCAATAAATACAATCCTTAGTTCCTGAGATAGTGGCGCTTATGCTTTAAAATCATGGCAAGGCGGCAAGTAGAAAAGGAGCAAGCGGCACGACATTTTTTTTTAAATCGAAGCATAAAGGCATAAACTACATTAAAAAATATAATCGATCAGTACAAAGCACCTCATGTCACTTTTCTCTGAAAACAAATGCAAGTAGAAACTTTGATAACGACACACTGAGATTTTTAAATAAAAGGCGAAACATCTCAATTAAAAGTTTATCAGTGTCAATTTCTGAGTAAAAATATCTTAAATAAAACAAAAAAGTAAAGTTGTGTACTTAAAAAAGTTGTAAACGGTGCTTTAATGATTTATTTTAGAGAGGCAAAACCGTAAAAATGACAAGACCAATGGTTACGCCGCTTTTAATTTCAATACACTATAGCCTTAAATTTAAGAATAATGGTAAAAAGACATGCAAAATTGATTATTATATTACTGTTTGTTTTAAAATTTAGGGAAAGTACCTATTTTATTTTATAATTAGCACACTTTGAGAGTGTTTATTGATTTCCTCCTGCTCTTTTAATACGAACAACAACTTAATGTCTATGATACCTACCGCAATCGCTGAGAGGTGTTGGCGGTTGTAGACATGAAATGTCGTTCGTGTAAAAGATATCTTTGTGTAGAAAGGGTATTTAAAAGAAAATAACAATAAATATAATCAACTAATAAATAAAACCAAAGGCAGAAAACTTCAACAATATTGCTCCTAACATTCAGTTAGCTTCAGATGCGTCTCTCCGTCATCTTGGAGCTCCCATCCTGGACGACTCCATCCCAGGTTTCATACAAGATCAAGTAGATAAATTTCAAGAATCCTTTGACCGCCTACTTAACATTAATTCACACATGGCTCTAACGATAATAAAGTTTTGCCTGTTTGTGCCAAAGTTTACCTATGTCATGTGCTGCTTCCACCTGTGGAAGTTTCAGAACTTATTGTCTACTGTTGATGATTGTGTTGCAAATCTTCTGACAAAGATACTAAATCGTCAGCTTACATCTAAAGCGTGGATCCAGGCTTCGCTTCCGGTTCGTTTTGGGGGTCTCGGCATACGCAAGGTGTCTTCAGTTGCTCTGCCCGCATTTCTGGCATCTGCCTTTAGCTGCAGTGATCTCTTTGCTGACATTGTCCGTTATCGTTTATTGTAAAGGTAAAAACAGCATAAGCAATGTCAAACATAATTCTACAAAGAGGCAGAAGGGAATAAACGACACAATATTTTCTGATGGTTCCAGGCAAAAACAGGCTAAGCGACATTCGATTAGTTATAAAGTAAAACAAAAACAATCTAAACACCTATTTTGTTTTTGTTCTGGACAGGCAAAAAGCAATAAGTGCTCAAATATGTTTATGATTTAACAGGTAGAAAAGAAATAAATGTAATATTTATTATCAAGACCTTAAAGCAAAACCACTTAAATGTCATGCTTATGAAAATATCAAAAAGCAAAAATGCACGGAACGCCGAAGTGCATTGTTTTCTTGTTTTTTAGTTAGGCATAAATGTCAATTTCCTGAAATGACCTAATTGTATGTCGCTTGATACCTCATTTTTCTAAAATCACATCAGGCATAAGCGACAACAAAATCCTCCTATCGAAGTGAAACCCAATGCATTCGACGCAGAAAAAAAAACTATGTATGACTTCATACTTAACTCATTTTGGCCAAAGTGGCGCTTGTGATATATTTCGATATATTTTTTTTAGTGTACAATGTTAGTACCAAACTTCAACTTCACTTTTTAAGCTTCATGAATCTTGCGGGCTAGAGAAGCAGGTCGATACTCTAACTAGAGAAATTCTAGAACTACTCTGCTCATGATTGCCTAGAAATATTTTTAAAAATGTTTATGCAAAACATGATTTCTTGAAAATCTATTAAAAATACTTAGGACATGTGCAGTACGGGGTACAAAAACTTACAAGATAGGCAAGCGCTATATTTACGAGCACCTTCTACTCAGTACTTATAAACACATGGGTTCTACTAATTTCATACAATCTGTGCCATCCTTCTATGACAATATAAAAACGCAGTTTTCATTTTCCGCAAGTTTTTACTAAAAACGGCCAAGTGCGAGTAAGAACCGCAAACATAGGGTTCCGTACCATCATACTAGATGGCGCTAGTTTTTTCACGTTTAAAAATATAAGTTTTTTGTATGGAGATTATTTTTTAACTGTTTCCATTTTTTTGTATTTGTTGTTATAGCGGCAACAGAAATACTGTAAAAATTTTAACTGCCTAGCTATCACGGTTCATGAAACACAGCCTGGTGACAGATGGACAGACAGACGGACGGACAGCGAAGTCTTAGTAATAGGGTCCCGTTTTTACCCTTTAAAAACTACCTAAAACTAAATTAATTTAAAGAACTGAGAGGGTAAATATAGCACTTGCTTATCTCGAAAGTTTCTACCCTACACAAATCCTAAGTAAATTTTTATATAGTTCTTCAAAAAACAAGGTTTGTATGAAAAGTCTAAAAATATCCCTAGGCAATGTTGATGTGTGTAGTGATTCTAATATATTAACTGTAGAGACACCTTAGCTTCGTATCCGACAAGATGAGAAATAGGATAATTGCATCTCAAGATAGCGCGAAAATTAGCACACAGTTCTAATTCTGGATAATAAATTCTTAACTGTGCAGTGCTGCGCCTTGGAGCAAAACTAAACAATCCGCGAACATATTGTAAACAATAATAAGTACCTATATGAATATTAACGTGTAGGAATGTTTAACATTTTTAGGGATCCGTGCACCCCATGGGTGAACAACGGGATCCTGTTACTAAGACTCCGCTGTCTGTCTCTCCGGGCTGTCATCATCATATCAGCCACAAATCGTCAACTGCTGGACAAAGGCCTCCCCCAAGGATTTCCACGACGACCGGTCCTGCGCTGCCCGCATCCATCGGCTTCCCGCGACCTTCACCAGGTCATCGGTCCACCGCGTGGGAGGCCTGCCTACGCTACGTTTTCCGATGCGCGGTAGCCACTCGAGAACTTTACTGCCCCATCGGCCATTTGTTCTACGAGCTATGTGCCCTGCCCACTGCCACTTCAGTTTAGCGATTCTGTGAGCTATGTCACAGTATGTTCTGTATGTTACTTTAGTTCTCCTGCGGATCTCCTCGTTTCTGATTCGATCACGCAGAGAAACTCCGAGCATAGCACGCTCCATTGCCCTTTGGGTGACCCCTTGGGTGACCTCCGGGCTGTATCATGAACCAAAATATGTATACAAGTGACATTTTCATAGAATCTGTATTTCTGTAGCCGCTATGACAATAAATACTAAAAATAAGAAAAAAGTGAAAAAATAAGGGCGGGCTCCATACAAAAAAACCTGTTTTTTAATAGGTCTTTAGAAGTATTTTTGATTTAGCTCTATCGTAAAAACGGTAATACGTAAAAGCGTGAAACTTCGTATGATTATAGGACTAAAACTGAAGTAAAACACTAAATAATAAAAATCGGTCAAGCGTGAGTCGTACTCGCGCTAAGGAGTCCGAACTGAATGACAAAAAAAGCATATTTTTGTCGCTCGCGTTTACTACGTATTTTGTTTGTACTATGAATAGGTATCATTGTCTTTATGGTATAAAGTTGTGTGGAGATGTGTGGTGGTACGGAACCTTCGGAAAGCTAATCCGACTCTCACTTGGCCGATTTTTTATTTAAACCTTTGCTTTAAACGTTATGTACCTATGCGCGTGAGAGTCCCGCTTAAAACTCACTGATTCGTATCGATGTACATGAAGAATTGCGGAATAACTGTGAAATACCTCCAGAGTCAGGCTCGAAGATACTGCACTAAGTGTATGTATTTAATAATAAAGTGGCTTAAGACTGAAGTAAGCAAAAACTAGTATTTTAGTAACTGGCCTTGTTCTACTCTAGCCCACAAAAAAGGAGTTTACTGTTTTTAGATCTAATGCAAGTGGAACTCCTTGCCTGCGTCTATGTTAACCACTCCTACAATTTGGGGATCTTCATGGGGAGAGTGAATAGGCATTATTGGAGTTTGCGTGTACCATCATCGACTACATCGTCACTTACCTTCAGGTGAGATGTAGTCAAACGCACTCAATTTTTTTAATTAAATTCATGTATGTGTCTTTATTGCAAGATTTATTCTTTATTTACTTAACATCAGGTGAGATATTGTCAAGGGTTTACCAATTGTAAATAAAAAAATTCGAGCGAGACCTACAGTACTCGCATATGATGTGTAACATATGACAAAATACTTTATAAAAGGACGGCAAAGATACGGCAGACTAGGCTGTATGGTCATAGATACCTTTGCCTTTTCCGTGCTTTTAAAGCCTGAAAAAAGGACGGCAAAGATACGGCAGACTAGGCTGTATGGTCATAGATACCTTTGCCTTTTCCGCGCTTTTAAAACCTGAAAAAACGCGACTCCCTGTTACACATTTCCGTCCCATGGGACACATTTCCATCCCATTTCACGAAATCACTCCCACAAATTGCAGGAAAGCGAGAGCAAAGATGTTACACATCAAAAATAAATAAAAAAAGATATCTTCAAAACTGCTTGATGGATTTTAGAGGGCAACGTGTCGTTAGATTCGTCTTGATTCCATGCATAAGTATACATACATTATATGATACATTTTACCCGAGTTCTAAAAAAAGAAGGGGTTCAATTAAATTTTAAATATAAAGTGAATTAAGAGACATTTAAATAAACAACCATTTGGAGATATAACGATTTTCTTAGTGTTAAACGTAATTAAATAACACTAAATAACTAGTTTCATCAACTGATAAAACATGAAAAAATAACCAGTAAATAAAAAATACAATACTCAAATTAATTTCTTTATACCATTGCTTATTTTATTAACTGAAAACAGTGAATAAAAAGCTCTTTTAATCAATATTTTGGTGTTTGAATTTAGAACACACCAATATATTCGATCTCACATTTCAGCTATACAACCTCCTTGCGCAAAAAAATACTCGATACAAACTCCTAATCCAAAGAATATTTGACATACAAACTCCTTGTGCAAATAATTCCTCGAGATTTGATTGTTCGATATTTTCGATTAGATTTAGCATTAGAATAAAAACTTTTTGTGTTCTTTGCTGTCATTTCATTAGTAAATTAGCGCTACTTTGAATACTATAAGTTGTACGAACACAAAGAAAATTAATCTTTATTTTAGTAATTGTTCCAATTGTAATGAATATTTTAATTAATTTAACATTACATACTTTTTTCTTCATTAAATGTCAATTTTGCTTAAATGTTTTTTTTTCTCGGAGTCATGGTATAAAGTGTAGTACATATGCAACTCTTTAATAAAACGGATTTATATCGAGGGTCATGAATCACTCGCGTCGCTAAGGGTTGTAATACTTGAATCACTCCCTACGGTCGTGATTCAGTCATTAGAACCCTTCACTTGCTCGTGATTCATCTATGGCCCTCGGTTTAACTCCGTCCTTTATTCACTAATTGCATAAATAGTTTAAATTTTCATTAAAAACAACCTTAATTCAGTCCGTCCGCGTCAGCGGGCTGTATTTCATGTACTGGAATAGGTAGACCGATGAAATTTCCACTTAGTGCGTATTTTATTTTCAATTTTTCACTATATCAATAATATAAAAACATATGTTAAAACTTGTACAATGGTACGGACTCAGGCCGACTCGCACTTGATCGGCTTTTTGTATTTCAAAATGCCAATTAAAGAAGAAATGGCTACATTTTGTACTGTCCCTTAAAGGTAACATATCTACTTCACAATAACCCAAACATTCTAATGAATTGAAATCTCCAAGGACCGCTTGTTATCTTTATCCTTAACCTGACATATATTTGCCTTCAACGCTGCTCGCATAGTTAGCATCGTGCGAGATAACGATAATACCTTCTGGTTATAAATAAGAGAGGCTTAAACAATACCACAGTATTAAAATATAGCGGCTTACAGTAATGCAACGAATGTACTTACGCAGAGCAACGGAAGGGTATATTTGCGGGGCAGCGGGTGGCGGGGCACAGCCTGCCAAAATCCGCGAGTTTGCTAGTATGGGCTAGTACCTACGCCGTGGCGGCATCGTGCGACATAAAAGGCGTTGCGCTACTGTAAGCCATATCGTAATACTCTGACAATTCCGTGTAGACTGTAGGTATGCCGTCGCGTGGACGCCGGCCAAGAGTCACCGAGCCGACTAATGCGACCACCCTCGGATTAACAATCTCACTGACGATATTTATGACATCGACAGACTAGTTCTTTCTGTCTGAGACAATACTTGTGAAGAACTCTAAACATTTAAAAAAACAAGAAATCTAATTGACGATATTTATGACATCAACAGACTAGTTCTTTCTGTCTGAGACAATACTTGTGAAGAACTCTTAACATTTAAAAAAAACATGAAATCTAATTTACGATATTTATGACATCGACAGACTAGTTATTTCCGTCTGAGACAATACTTGTGAAGAACTCTTAACATTTAAAAAAAAACATGAAATCTAATTGACGATATAATATTATATGACATCGACAGACTAGTTATTTCCGTCTGAGACAATACTTGTGAAGAACTCTTAACATTTAAAAACAACATGACATCTAACTGACAATATATATCACATTGACAAAGTATTTTTTTCCGTCTAAGACAATAGTTGTGAAGAACTCTTAACACTTAAAAAAACATGAAATCTCACTGACTTCGACAGATTATTTTTTCCGTCTGAGACAATATTTGTGAAGAACTCTTAACACTTAAAAATAAGAAGAAGTTTTTATGTTGTTTATAACACCTAATGTTTTTAACAACAATAATGCACTGAGCAAATCAGAAATAACGATAGTAAAATTGTTAAACAAAATTAACATTTAATTTAAAGTAATTATAATAAACTAGCTTTTATCCGTGGCGGATATCAAGGGTGCACGGTGACGGGGTGCAATATACAAGCGGCTCGTGGGGATGGTGCGCACTGCGTGAGCTGCAACCTTCCTCAGGAAAGTCAAGTTCAATGTTCACACCTATAATCCCTCCAACTCAATTAATTTAAGTGGGCAATAGCTCAAATGACAGGCTCGTTCCAGCGAGCGTCGAAACGCGTTACTAATAATAAAAGACAGCTATGAAAACATAATTTTAATATAACACTTTAAATTTTCCCGATTATTCATATTGACAATCCGGTGATTGATAAGTGTAGACAAGTACACTGCGAACAAACACCCGTGCGGCCTGTGGACTGTGTCAGTGTAGTGTGTCGTGAACCTAACTTATTAAGTCAAATGTGTGGTGACCCTAACCCTTCACAAAATTAAATGAGGGTAGATGGAGGTGTTCCTGCGACGCGCCGGCGGCGATGACACCGCGGCTTCAGTCTACTCGCGACCACGGCTATCGAAGCATAGTCGAAACGTTGAGCTAAAAACAACATCAATACCTGTTCATATGTTATATAAAATCACGTCAAGCCCCGCTTTCAATTTGTCATAATTTTTATGTAACTTCTGAATTGTGAAAGTTAGGTTATTTCAAATGCTTGATTAAAAATCTGTGCAACAATATCTTTAATTTAAAAAAACCGGCTAAGTGCGAGTCAGAACCGCACACATAGGGTTCCGTACCATCATACTAGATGGCGCTAGTTTCTTCATGTTTAAAAATAAACAGTTTTTGTATGGAGACCCACCTTATTTTGTCACTTTTTCATAATTTAGTTATAGCGGCAACAGAAATACATCATCTGTGAAAATTTCAACTGTCTAGCTACTGTGTATCACGGTTCCCGTTTTTATCCTTTGGGTATTTAAATAAGCCAATCGGTTGGATGGAATGGGACGGCCGGACGGACTCGCATTATTTTTTTAATTTTTTTTAATTAACATAATGTACACAGAGAACGCGTCTTTACTTTTAGAACTAAAGGTTTTCTTTATTTTTACTTAATATCAGTAATAATAATAATAAATAAACATCGCAATAAATACAGTGAATAAATAATAAATCAAATAAAACCTATATAAAAGAAAGCAACACTAAAGCGATGTAACTTATAAGCAGACTCGAAAGTGGTTAAAGCTATCTCGTAGCACACAAGTTCAGTTCCTGGAGCAATCCAACCGCTGCCGCTGCGCAAACAGGCAACCATCAAAGACAGACAGTGTGTTATGAAAACAAGCAGCCGAGAACAAACGCAAACAAACACGCAAAACAATTGATGAGAGCGGCGGGGGGCGCGGGCGGCAGAGGGGCGATGTTGCGTATTCCCTAGTACAGTGTTTTTCAAACTGTGGGTCCCGACCCTTAGGGGAGTCGCGAAGCCTTACACGGGGGGTCGCGTACAAAAGAGAAAAATGTGTTTCTATTAAACAACAATAAAAAATTGGACGTATATCAACTGAATATGGGACTAAATAATAGAGTGATAAACATCTAGAACAAGTTGCCTTAGAGTGTCGTTGATGCCTCCTCCGTGAATAGTTTTAATGATAATTGAAAACGCAAAACACGTTAAAAACCGATTTCCATCGCAACAACTTAGTACATTTTTGCAATATTATTTTTGGTTTTTGTTAATGTTCTAATAAATTACTGCACCGATTTTGATAAAATTTATATGGGATCACACGGCAAGCAAATAAAAAAAGACTCATAAAAATCGGTTCACCCAGTCAAAAGTTCTGAGGTAACACATATGAAAAAAAAAACATAAGTACAGACGAATTGAGAACCTCCTCCTTTTTGGAAGTCGCTTGAAAACAGACTGGCTGGACAAATGGTGTAAAGACAATCCAATGTAATGCAGTAACACTAACACAGATATAGGCACATCAGCTATAAGCTACATGCCTATTACAACATAATAATAATAACATTTTGATGTAAGTCCCAAAAAAAATAAAAAAATACAGTTTTTCAAATCACAAAAATTTTGTTTTTTTATGGCCCCAGGGGGCGCTAGAATTTTTAAACTTGTAAAGGGGTCGCGTACTCAAAAAGATTGAAAAACACTGCCCTATTACATACTTGAGGTATTTCCTTGGCAGTAAAACTGTCAACACGTGCCCGGCGTTCTTTGTGTGACGTCACCAGACAAAAGTTGTCGCATATCAAACGAAGTTGAAGTATCGAATTGGAAATTCAATTGCACAGAAGAAATTGGTTCAACAGGTGAAAGTAATGTAAGATGTAGATACTCAATGCAACCGAGAATGTTGTGTAAATCGACTGATTCTTATCTATAGTAATATAATAAAGAGGTAAAGTTTGTTTCTCGTGTTTCTTGTGTGTTTGTTTCTCTGCGTGATCGAATCAAAAACGAGGAGATCCGTTAAAAAACCACAGTTACCGACATAGCTCTTAGAATTGCTTAACTTAAGTGGCAGTGGGCGAGGCACATATAGCTCTTAGAACGGACGGCCGTTGGGGCAGTGAATTCTCGAGTGGCGACCGCGCACCATAAAACGTAGCGTAGCGTGGACCGATGACCTGGTGAATGTCGCGGGAAGCCGCTGGATGCCGATAGCGCAGAACCGGTCGTCGTGGAAATCCTTGGGGAAGGCCTATGTCCAGCAGTGGACTACCACCATCTTATCTAAGTCTTGCCGCCAAACATCAGTGTAAACAACATTGATGTGTTCCGGCTTGAAGATAAGATAGCCAGTTCTCCATTGCGTTGGGGAATCTTGGTAAGCCCGCTTCCATCTTCGGCGTCATCGTCACTTAACATCAGGTGAGATGATGCGAAGGGCTAACCAACTGTAAATAAATAAATAAAACATTATTCCTGAATGACATAGGCTATATCTACGCGCACCATTCACCCTCAAAGACAGTCATAAAAACGATGCCCACGCGTGTGAAGCAGAGGGCAAAAGCTAGTAAATAATAATTTACTTTAATTTTGCTAGTCTTCAGACTATTAATACAATATTTGTCACATTTTTTTCTGTAAACAACAGAAGAGACCAGACAGAAGAGACACAGGGAGAGCTAGAGAGACACATACGTACAATGTTCCTGCTTAATGTTTTTCAAAAAAATATTTTATTTATTTACTTTTTAGAGCCATTTCGTAATCCTCTGAAGGCATTAAACAAGCTGTTACTCTTCATCATCAGCTTCATTGACTATCAATTGGTACTGCCTACAACTAAAAATGCGGGGCACGTAGCTCGTTAAGTTCTCGATCTGTGACCGCGCACTAGAAGACGTTACGTAGGCATGCTTCTTACTCGGTGGACCGACGAGCTTTTGAAAGTGCCAGAAAGCCGCTGGATGTAGACAGCGCAGGACCGGTCGTTGTGCAAAACCTTGGGGGAGGCCTTTGTCCAGCAGTGGACGTCTTTCAGCTGATATGATGACCACTAAAAATACAGTGTAAATTGTATATAGCGACGCTCAAGGGACTGGGCAATTTGTGACGTTATTGAGAGTTTTCGTTATACAGAGAGAAATTAGCTTCAAAGTAAACCAACTGGAGCCAGAAAATTTTGACGTTTCAAAGAGTGAATCGTTATAACGAGTGACGTTTTACAGAGTTTACACTGTATCTCATTCATTATTATTTATTATCAAATCACATTGAGAACAAAAACAAAACACACATTGTACAGGCATCAATTGTGTAATTAATTCCAGAACATTCCATGAGGCAGAAATACGGCTTATTTCTTTAAGGCTCCTCCGTTCCTAAAATTAGCAACTCGATTCACAAAGTTTCAAACATCGAACGAAATAGCTAGAAAATAAAGTTCTTGTCAGCTCGTACTGCAACGTGGCTGTTACGTCAATCGCTGCGGATGAATAGTGCGAAACTTGTGGTTTTTAATTCGTTATAAATAAAATAAGAAGAATTTACAAAAAGTAGGAAAACAAATTCATTTTATATTGTTTTGTTAAGAGGTTCACAAATTTTCATAATGTTTCGATTAAAATTGCAGCAGTTCTGTGTATTAAAATATATTTCTGGGAAATCAAAAGCACTTCTCATAACCAGTAAATTACAAAAAAAATCTATAAAAAATCTTTAATTAAAGTAAAAAGCTATTATATGATGAAAGGTATGATTTTTTAGCAGCGGGTCCTCAAGGACCTTAAGTCTCGAACCGTTAAGGTAAGAATATGTATCATCATCATCATCATCATGTAGCTCCCGGCTAAACCCACGTACTTACGGGTCTTAAACAACAGGAGCACGGTTTTTTAGAACTATGGCTGGAATATAAGAATAAATAATAATCTAAACTGGAAAGAGTTTCAAAAACCTCTTTTTGGCGAATACGAAAAGGGGACATTACACTACCGCACGGAGGTTTTTTTTATTTTATTCACAATTGGTAAGCCCTTGACAACATCTCACCTGGTGGTAAGTGACGATGTTGCCGAAAATGGAAGCGGGCTTACTAAGATTCCCCAACGCAATGGGGAACTGGCTATCTAATCTTCCTGCCGGAACACACCAATGATATCAACATTGATATTTGGCGGTAATAATTAGATAAGATGGTGGTAACTAGCCGGGCGGACTTAGAAAATGCCCTACCACCAACCAAACCGAGTCTTACAATTGACCCCGCCGGGAATCGAACCCGCGACCTCCCGTGTAATGCCTCTTGCTACGGAACTTTGCCTCTGAGCTACGGAGTATCTGAGGTATCTGAGGTGGTGTATTATGTGCAGTGTCCAGACGCGAATGTTAAGTTATTTATTTATATATTTATATTCTGAAGTCGTGTTCTTAATGTTTTATGAAATTTGTGAGGTTTTGTTACGTGTTGTCTAATTTATCGGTATATATGTATTTTGGACAACCGCTCGCTTCAACTGAGTTAACTTTTAAATTCAGGATAAAGGGAAATCCTGGAAACCTTATTTCGAACAGAAATCGAGTGTCGCAATTCCAAATCTCAGTGGAGACATTACTCCTGGAGCTGCCGCCTCCAGTTTACAGAACGGAGCATACATTTTCTAAGTGTCACTATCAAAAATCGTCTTCCATACAAACAAATAATTTAAATGTAAACTGTTTCAAATTCAAGTAAATGTAATTCTAATGGTTTTTTTATACCCTAGAAGATAGCTTTTAGCGAAAACCACTTCTTTCTGTAGCAGAAGAAAAAAAACAGCCAAAGTCGGTCTTGTACACAGTGGCGTGGGTTCCGTATCATTACACTTTTGGGTTAGGAGCCCTAAAAACTTAAACGTAAAAGACATTTCAATATTGAAGGCATCAACGAGACAGACAGTAAAAACGTTTTTTCTTTCATTCAATTCGGGATCCTAAGCACGAAATACAGTTCATACTTGTCCACCAGTTTTTATTATTTGTTATTTTATTTTTATGTTTTTTGTTTTATAATTAGAATGAGTTTGAAATTTTTATGACTTATCGTTCTTAAACAAAAACATAAAACAATAAAAAACACGCTTGTTGCATGAGGAAGTCCGAAAGGATTATTTTACAATTTTTTCTTATTTCTAAAAGGGAATCCGTCATAGCATAAATAACACATACCTACTCTATAAAAATTCAACTGGTTTATATCATGTATTTCTTATTGTTAAAATTTGATTGTTCTCATATGTTTTGTTTACTGATATAAAAAAAAAAACTATAACAGTTCCAACGATACAGCTGTTGACAAACAGACAAACGGCGTCCTTAGTAATACGGTAACAATACTTTTGGGTACGAAACCCGAAAAAAGAAAAATATTTTTATTTCAGTGTAATTAAAAATAACTTAAGGCGCCAAGATCACTTAATTCGAGCAGGTTGATATGTGTTTCAATAATATCGAACGTAAGTCTATTAATTTTAAGGTCAAATCATTTCGGGCTTCAACGCGGCTGTAACGTTGAAATGAAACCGAACGCCCAATTCTAGATTTTGACATGTTTTTATTACTTTTATCACTTTCAAATGAGTTTTAAAAAAATGTGTTCAATTAAAATGAAAGGTCAAAGTCACCGATTTTTGTGTATTGGTTTCTTTCAATATTAACTATTTGTTTTCGAGAAATTTCGCAATGAATGCCAAAAACAGGGTCTATAGTATATTTTTTTACATAAAAAGAGGTATTTTTTTTAATTGTCTTCATTTAAACCGATTTTTTATCACTTTAAGAATATTATATATTTTTTCCATGGTGATAGCTTTACACAGTCTTTCAATAATTTGAATTTAATATTGTCATTTGACCCATCTTAAGGCCTTTATGAAAGTCCGATTTTTGCTACCTAAAATCCAATTATACCACGAGAAAATTGTAAATAATCACATTAGAAAATAAAATACTAAATTTTATTTTCTAATGTGATTATTTACAATATGCGATTGACATAAGCATAACAAGTAAAAGGAACACGAAATAAAATTCATCACCCGACAAAGGTCTTTCTGAATTATGGAAATACGTACATCATGTAAGTAGATGCCCCATCTAAATTAATTTTATTTGCCAGCAGCCATTTTGCAATATGGCGGCCATCATAACGGGCATAAATTAGTATGAAGCTTAGTTTATCGGGCCCATTTGGCCGCCGCTGCCATTCTTTTTAATAAAGTGCTTAAATTTTAAGTACTTTTATCACAATGATTGCAGCTTTAATAGGGAATTTTGTGTTTTCCTCATTAAAAATTGTACTGTAATTAAAAAAGTACTTATTTTATTTTGTTATATGCATATTATTTTATTTATTTTGTAACATAAATTTACATTATGTAGTATATTATGTATTATTTTGTACGTAGTATTTATTTGTTTGTTAGGTATTTATGAATAAGTTATCAAAATTTCTGTTTTTTAAAAATTTCGTTTTTGTATGCACACGTCTTCTTCAATTCTTTTGTAATTTTCTCTGCAAGGTCTGCTGGAAGAAATTTCTCATAGAAATAAGCTGTACTTTTTGTATGTTCCTATCTAGCTTAATGTTTGTTTGTCCCTATTTCTGTGTACAATAAATTGTAAATAAATAAATAAGAATATTGCCTACGAACTCCATCCGGGTTTTTATATTATGTCAAAGAGTGTGATATTAAATAATCAATCGATAAAGTTCACGTACGCCACAATTTACCGTGTAATCAATTATGTTTTTAATTAACTTATGAACTAACTAATGACTACGTCGGTGGCGTAACGGCTAGGGCAACTACCTCCTGTCAGGAAGGTCGTGGTTCCAAGCCTGCCACGTTACAAAAATTTTCATTTAAAATAAAACTGTTCGAAAAGGTGGATTCTCTCATTTAAAAAAGACGTGTGGCACTCGGGGACTGCCGCGGTAAAGCTATTGCATAGCATTTTTTATCAACATTTAACACTAAGAAAGTTACACCAGTAAAATTGACTAAGTCCTTTTAGTACCGCAAATCGCTAATAGATGGCACTGTAAGTTTTTTTAGAACGCGGTAGTGTTAGGTTTTTTCGTTACGGAATTTCTTGATTCGGTCGCCGCGCTCAAAGATGAGACGCAGGGAGGGGTTGCACCCCTTTGTTGTTTATGTTCCACCTTTTCGCACGAATCGTTACGCTTCTTCATTTATTATGCGTACAGCGCAGGAGTGGAACTCCTTGCCTGCGTCAGTGTTTCCCGATTCCTATAATTTGGGGATCTTCAAGGTAAGAGTGAATAGGCATTATTTGAGTTTGCGTGTACATCCTCGACTGCATCATCACTTACCATCAGGTGAGTCGCAGTCAAACGCACTCAAATTTTTAATAAAAAAAAAAGCCCGCGATAGAAGCTTTGCAACAGCTAAAAAGTATCAAGTGAGGCTTGCTCAATAAAGAGAGACGCGAACCTCATCAGCGCGGTGACTGAAACAAATCTCTTGGACTATAAATCACGTCGGGTCGTGATCCGTCAAACAAGACTTAATTCAACGACCCACCTACTCCTGGCTTAGGTAGATAAATGAACTTGCACGATATATACAGGACGAAAAAACCATCTGTTCCATAAAACAGATTTATAGAGTATCAATATTATCATATCAGCCGAAGGACGTCCACGCCTGGACCTAAGCCTCCTCCAAGGATTACCACAACGACCGGTTCTAAGCTGCCCGCATCCAGCGGCTTCCCGAGACCCTCAGCAGGTCATCGGTCCACCAAGTGGAAGGTCTGCCTACGCTACGTTTTCCGGTGCGCGGTCGCCACTCTCAAACTTTACTGCCCCAATGGACATCTGTTCTACGAGCTATGTGCCCCGCCCTTTGCCACTTAAGTTTAGCAATTCTAAGAGTAATGTTGGTTACTTTGGTTCTCCTACGGATCTCCTCGTTTCTAATTCGATCAAGCAGAGAAACTCCGAGCATAGCATTAAATAGTATACTAAATATCATCTTGCAAGTAAACCATAAATGAACTATTTTATATCTATCGTCTAATATAGATTCCAAATAAATCTACTAGCTTTTGCGAACTATTTTATATCTATCGTCTAATATAGATTCCACATAAATCTACTAGCTTTTGCGAACTATTTTATATCTATCGTCTAATATAGATTCCAGCTTTTGCGAACTATTTTATATCTATCGTCTAATATAGATTCCACATAAATCTACTAGCTTTTGCGAACTATTTTAAAACTATCGTCTAATTTAGATTCCACATAAATCTACTAGCTTTTGCGAACTATTTTATATCTATCGTCTAATATAGATTCCACATAAATCTACTAGCTTTTGCGAACTATTTTATATCTATCGTCTAATATAGATTCCACATAAATCTACTAGCTTTTGCCCGCGGTTTCCTGCGGTTTAACCCGCGCGTGGATATAGTTTTTATAACTGTCTTTACGGGTTGTTGTTGCACGAGCCTGAGAATGAGAATGAGCTTTCTCCAGATCCCACGGGAACTAATAGTATGTCGGGCTGTACTAATTAGCACTGTATGTAATTTTTCACTCTCTCAACTATTTCTGTGCATGTATGACATCATTTTGTTGCTCAGTTGCGAAGTGAAAAAAAAAAGTTTTTTTCAGTTCCCCCAGGAAGTGTGTGGAAATATGCAATTTTCACGGGACAAAAATAGCATGTTACTTCCTGCCTAGTCAACTGTTTCTGTGCAAAAAAATCACCTTTTTTTCCGTGAAATGCTTGGGTTTTATTTAACCCACTGCCCATCTCTACTTTGATCCGTTGCTATGCAAAAAAGAACAAATATACACGCTTTTACATTTTTTAATATTAGTAAGGATTATGTGTGTAACAAAATTGGTGTAGGACCCGTTAACTGGGGCTACTACTCATCATACTAAACAACTTTCCCCACAGAACGCATAGTCCATTCTTAAAAAAAAAAATTGTGTGTGTCAGCTCCGACGCACGACTGGAGTTTACTCGCGCTTGAAAAAAAACTATAACTCACTTCATTTCTACTATTGAACACGACCTTTTTGGTATCGAAACTTTTTCGTAACGCTGTCATTCATCCATAGATTTTACTCCTCACATTTTTCTCATACCGGGCCCCTTATATATGCAAATCGATTCTTAAGGAGTAAACTCCAAAAATGTGGTCCCTCCATACAAAATTCCCAAAAATGGTCGATCATCTGATCGATTTGTATAAAGAGTTAAAAAAATTGCGATTTCAGCAAAGTCTTAGAACAAAAGTTGTTCAGTATGATGATTAGAAGCCACAATTTACGGAACCTACATCAATTTTGTTACATCCTGTATACGTGTTTTTTAACCGACTTCAAAAAAGGGAGGAGGTTTCTCAATTCGACCGTATATATATATATATATTTTTTATGTGTGTTCGCGGATAACTTCGTCCTTTATGAACCGATTTTGATGATTCTTCTTTATTGGAAAGAAGATATCCCAAGGTTGGTACGATGATAAGGAAACCAGGATCTGATGATGGCATCCCAGAGAAATCGAGGGGAGCCTTAGTTTCCTGTTTGAAGTCGTTTTTTTTTGTTTTATTGTTTTAATTGACCAAAGGGTTTCTATAGGTAATATCTTCGGAGGGAACTTCTATGTCACGTGTCACGTTTAAGTATGTCGTACGGCATACTCCTCTCATAGCTTGTTGTACAATTTCGTGGCATTTAATTATGCGAAGACTTGTAGTGCGAGTGAGACAGATATACCGTAAGTTTCATAGAGTTTTGTTTTCTCAGCTACGTCTTACTTTTTTGTTTTTTTTTTATTAACTATTGGTTATCCCTTCCAATAATAATTTATTTGTTTACTTCCTTTTACTATGGTCATACACAGTTTGTTAATCTTAGGCATAAAATAAGATATACAGTAGGCGGTCTTATTGCTAAGAGAAATCTGTTCCAGATAGCTTGATTTATTTATTTTAGACTAGCTGAGGTACCCGGCTTCGCTCAGGGAGTTGATGTTAAACTTTCAGCTCTTCTATCTTGAAAAACAGGCCCATCAGCTAAAAATGAGAACCTTCTAATATGGGGAAAAGAGGGCTATCACATCATATAACTCCCTAGATCTGTACGTACACTTACTTTTATAATATAATATATTGGTTATTGAAAAATAAAAACCGTCCAAGTGCGAGTCAGACTAGCACTCCGAGGGTTCCGTACCACCACACTTCTCCACACAACTACATAGTATAATAACATTGATACCTATTCACATTAGAAAGAAAAGACATCAACGCGAGAGACAACAATTATGCTTTTTTTGTCATTCAGTTCGGACTCCTTAGCGCAAGTACAATTCACACTTGGCAATTTTTTATTATTTTTTTGTATTACCGTTTATACGATTATAAATCAAATATACTTCTAACGACCTATAAAAAAACAGGTTTTTTGTATGGATCCCCCCTTATTTTTTCACCTGTTCAAATTTTTCATATTTATTGTTATAGCGGCAACAGAAATGCACATTCTGTAAAAGTTTCAACTATCTCACTATTACGATTTATGAAATACAGCTCGCTGACAGACGGACAGACAGCGGAGGCTTACTAATAGGATTCCCTTGGTAACCCGTTGGGTGTCATCATCATCATCATCATCATCATATCAGCCGAAGGACGTCCACTGCTGGACATAGGCCTCCCCCAAGGATCTCCACGACGACCGGTTCTGCGCTGCCCGCATCCAGCGGCTTCCCGCGACCTTCACCAGGTCATAGGTCCACCGAGTGGGAGGCCTGCCTACACTACGCTTTCCGGTGCGTGGTCGCCACTAGAGAACTTCTCGAAGTTCTCGAGTTGGGTGTACGGGAACCCTAAAAAAGTAAAATTTGTACCAGTTTATAACACATACCAGTGACAGTGTAGTCTTTTATCACCCTCTATCACAGTGAATTAACGGTATACCTAAAGGTGATTTTTACTGCCCAAAGGCGGGCCTAATGAAAATGTTGCATTGTTAAACTCGCTTTGATTGTTTTCTCTCGTTAACGACCGCAGTAAACTGCCAATGGATGAAACGCCAGCGCTTTCGTTCACTAATTAAGCGAAAATTTCAAATAGCTGCTGTAAAACGCAAAAGGCCTTACTTTTTTAACATATTCATACCAAAATGTTTAAGCTTGGGTAGAAATCAATCTTTTCTGTTTATTTTTTTATCTGTTTTGTATGTATATTATCTTCTTTTTATTTTTTTTGATGTGTAACATCTTTGCTCTCGCTTTCCTGCAATTTGTGGGAGTGATTTCGTGAAATGGGACGGAAATGTGTCCCAGGGAGTCGCATTTTTTCAGGCTTTAAAAGCGCGGAAAAGGCAAAGGTATCTATGACCATACAGCCTAGTCTGCCGTATCTTTGCCGTCCTTTTTTCAGGCTTTAAAAGCGCGGAAAAGGCAAAGGTCTCTATGACCATACAGCCTAGTCTGCCGTATCTTTGCCGTCCTTTTATAAAGTATTTTGTCACATGTTACACATCATATGCGAGTACTGTAGGTCTCGCTCGAATTTTTTTAATATGTTTTCAATGTCTTAAATGTTTTCATGACTTTTTTCTCTCTTCGCTTTTTACCGGACTGCGCCAGAATGAGGGTTATATTTTTCGAGTGTATATGTATACTTCGTGCTGGCTTAGACACGAGTCGGAGTGCGCGTCGAGGCTGCAAGCTTTTACATCACACTCACATGTGTTTGACGTACCACGATAGCTCACAAAGAGATTCATTCAAATATGCGATTAACATAGATACAGACAGTGACGATCTGAAGAGTGAAGATAGACATACATCGAGAGCCCTGTGCTGTTCATTCATCGCGTTCAGCATTTCGGACGCAGACGAGGCGAATTGTTAGGGAATGCTATAATTTTTGGTAAAATAAACAAAATGGTTGAGAGATAACAAACCGACGAACACGCCGTATGCAATGTTATTCTCAATCCAATAGGACGGTTGGTACTTTACTATGATGACTAACGCATACCCACCCAGCATTAAAGTAAACTCCTTCCAGTATGACTTAAATTTCACTCTATCGTGTATCAGTAGGTATATTTTCTATTGCTCGCGTTGGAATATCTACAAGATGGGTACTATTGAATTTTTTTCAATCTTTATCAAATTCGGGTTAAACTTATCGTTTGTATCTATTTTTATGATTTACATATTTTTGTAAAGCTTTAATCGATGTTTACACAGACTTTTAATAAAACTCTAATAGCCTTAGCAGTATCTTGCCAATAAACAGAAGCTTATCTTTGAATTTAAGCATTATCTAGATAATTAAAAATCCATCTCAGATTTTTTTCCAATACAGATTAAATTATTCACAAAAAAATATCTCACGCTCCATCTTAAGACGATAAATCACAATATTAGACAGCTATTCTAGGTGGATTGGACGGGCAATGAAAAGACAAAAATCGTCTTTCATCAATTACCTTGAAGAAAAGCGGAAAAATATTTACATTAAATATTCACAAAGCCAAAAACGGTCCTCGGCGTGTTTTTGAAGGAAAACCTAGAAATTGATATTCAAAACAAGACAGATATCTCAGAATATCGCACAAAAGATATATCGGTACAAATTCCAATACAGTTTGGAGTATCGGATAAGTGCGAAGAGGAACTTTTAAATCGTGGAGCCGGACTCAAAGGCGAGCACGACCCAAGTTGAGATTGATAGATGTAGATCAAAAGAAATTCCGGGACTGTTCGAGTGAAAGTTTGGGGGAAGGCTGCACTCGATACGATGAGCTGGAGATGAGAAACCTACCCAAGGATTTAATATAAATACGTCTTATAGCTTAGGTATAGCTATAACACAAGCAAGAATATTACGTATCGATATATAATAGGAGTGTCAGTCATGAATATAATACGCAATATTACTAGTATTTCACATGGCCTCCGAGTAAGTAACTAGAAGATTCCACTTAAGTTCGCTCTTAGTCTTAGTAAGTAGTTTATACGTCAGTATGGATGAATAATAATCCGTCAGTTTTCATATCTTTCCATTTAACAAGTTATAGCTTGAATGAGTTTCTCTATCTAGGCAAGTATAAGAATTCTAATAAAGATTTATCCACTGCGTACCTCAGCTTGTCTTTGAAAAACTTAAGTCGGACTTGGGCACTCGGACTTGGGTTTCGTATCACCACACCTTTGGATACGGAGCCTTAAAATATCAAAGAGTACAACAAAGTATTGGCTTAGA
The DNA here is from genome assembly GCA_947284805.1 of Coleophora flavipennella. NCBI lineage: Eukaryota > Metazoa > Arthropoda > Insecta > Lepidoptera > Coleophoridae > Coleophora > Coleophora flavipennella. The sequence goes on from OX369273.1 coordinate 3,120,987, forward strand.
AGTTCATACAAAAGACATGAACCGACGCTACAGTTTAAGATGTTTTTGCTTCATACAATTTGGGATCCTTGGCCGGTTTTTTTTTGTTTTACTTTAGAGTTTTCATTATAACCATACCAAATTTGACGTTTGTACCTGTTATTATTTTTATGATAAAGCATATAAATCTCTCGAAAAAACGTTTATTTTTGTGAATTTAAAAAGAGAAGCTCCCTTAATGTTTGACTATTCATAATTTTTATTATTTGTTAGGAAAACTGCCATAAAAACGCACCTACCTAACTATCATAGTTCAAAAGATTCAGCGTGGCTACCTATTGGGCCAATAAGATATAAAATAACAAGAGTCAATATTCAAACCATCGATTCGAAAAGAAGAAGAAGAAGAAGCGTTTCAAAGGCAGAGCAGGCTTTTGGGGAAAAGAACCCTGAAAATATTTCATCAATGTTAAGTTTTTAATTGTCAAACTACTCTTAGTTTAACTAAAAGTAATTTAATCTTACTTAGTTTTGTTAGATTCATCTTTTAATCATTTTCATTATTGTGAAAGAACAGCAACACCTAGTGTTATCTATCACCACTATTGATTTTCAAAATATTCTATAATATTCTATTATTTAAAACAAAAACATTTAAAATAGTAGACCGCAGTGGTATAGACTCCTAGTACTTAAGTGCGTGCATCGACTCATAGCCGTCGTCGACCTTGAGATATTACGATGCACTTCTTCTAGAGATACAAGTCTGTTATTATTGTTACGTAATCTCGATTGATAAACCAGCAAAGTGCATGTCAGACCACGCCTAGTACAAGGCTCCGCAGTCATTACTTCACAACTCCGAAACTGTTAATCACAGGTTACCTAAGATAATTTTAATAGAAGGATGAACAGAACGATCTTATAATGGTTCTCATAGTGGCTAAGGTGTAATGGTTGTCATAAGGACTAAGGAGTAAGGAACTCTAATTAAAACAGTTTCATTGAATATTCGAGTAAAATCTGGATGTTATAATAAAGATCCCTAAAGAAAATTCAATTTATACAACAATTAACAAATAAATTGTACAGCCCCGCTGTGCATACTTTCTCGCGAAGTTTTATTTAAATCGTTGGAGCCATTTTCGAGAAAAAGTAAGAAACAACCTAGATTTGTACGGGAGGTTATTCTGATTTTTTTGGAACAACGAACTACCGCATACTGTAGGCCATAATGTACAGTTATAGTAACATACTGAGTTTTATCAAAACCGTTACAGCCATTTTTTTTACTATGGTGGCAGCTTCAAAAAAAAGTCAAGATAGGAGAAGTTAGAAAAAACAGCCTGGAGATACAAAATTATCGTAACCCAAATCCATCCAGTAGTTTGGGAACTAGAGCACCGGACGGACGTACACACACAAACACACACACACACACACACATTTTTTTTTTGTTTTTAGACTCTTAGTGTAAGACAATTGATCCCCATCAAAATCTCAGCTTCGATTTTTTTTTGCAATCACAATACCTGCTTCGTTCTTTCTTCGCTTGAAAGTAAAAACATGAACGCGAAAAAATTCAATAAAGCTTTTCTTAGTGTGTGCTAACAGGAAAATAGATAATCAGACATAGATACGCTGTTTTCAATACGAAGAAAAATAAGTTGTTAACGGAAGTTTCATTTGTTCAACACAACACAGACAACCTCTTGACCTTGCTAATTTATATGTCATCATGGCGAATCAACATCCCACGTAGTCACTGTGGAGAGATGAAAACTAAACTATTGTGAGCTAAACTGCAAATTTTTTAACTCTCCATTTTTTTTTTTATCTTGGATCACCGTTTCTTGCCTTAGTCTTTTTAGGTTTCCGTAAACCCAACGGGTGACCAACGGAACCCCATTACTAACCGTTCACTGTCTGTCCGTCTGTCAGCGGGCTGTAATTCATGAACCGTAATAGTTAGACAGTTGCAATTTTCACATAATGTGTATTTCTATTGCCGCTAACAACAAATATACTAAAAAAAAAAGTGAAAAAATAAGACTCCATACAAAAAACTTATTTTTTATAGGTCTTTAGAAGTATATTTTTGTACGTGTAGGCAAGAAATTTTTCAATCGCCTAAGCGAGCCGTAAGCAGCAAAAATCCTCCTACTCACTTCAGTAACATGCGGTTTCCAAGAAAAATAGCTATCGAATATCGCCCCAAGATTCTTCACCGTTTCGCTGAAGAGAATGTGAACCCCGTCAAAAATCACTGGTGGCAGAAGGCCGTAATTAATCCTTGACGTGAACCAAGGACTGCCGATGATGATAGTCTGTGTCTTGGCAGGGTTTACGCTAAGTCCGTAGGATTGACTCCAGGGAAGAATGCGCTCAAGATCATCATTGATGGTCCTGATTTCCACCGGGAGTAATACCCGGACAGTAATAGGTAGACAGTTGAAATTTTCACACAATGTGTATTTCTGTTGCCGTTATAACAACATATACTTACTGAAAAAATTAAAAAAGTGGAAAAATAAGTTTTTAATGGGTCTTCAAATAATTATTTACAAAAAAGGGCAAACCTATGTGTACCTAAAAATTGTGTATACTAAATAAAATACTAATAAGTAACCAATCGACCTTGACCTCGAACTGACCAATCTAATTTTTTTACTGCCCAAAATTATATTTTGCTGCCATTGAATTCATGAAGCACCTGCTATTCCACATGCAAACACAAAAGTGCATGTATTTAGTAACCGTGCTCGTAGCCTCGACGTTCGTATGGTGATAATAGCAGAAGGGGAAGAACATAATAAACATAGTGTGAGGTTTCTTAGCTGGAAGTCTTACGTACTATAGTTTCGAAAATAGCTCCTCCGGGGTTCATCTCGATAGCAGCCAGGTAAAACTTAGCATATTTCGTGTAAGAGAACGAATGTATTCGCAACAGTTTCTTGAGCTGCCAAGGCACACACAATATACATGTGTGTACATTTGGGTTACGGAACCGTAAAAACGAGGTGATTTAAGCTCTAAAGACTTTCGTTTTACTCAAATTTCCATTTTCTGAAAAAGGTGACCTGAAAAAGTGGAGATCAGACCTATTAAGTTAAGGCCCAGTAAATATTGTAAGTAGCGTAGAAGCAAAGTATATATTATATTAGTACTAACTCACAGTATGGACACTCCCTGCCGCTCTCTAGATTGCGACCTCACCCCCTCGTCACCCAGATCAATACAGAGTGGTTACAGTTTGGTTGTCGAACGTGTAAGATTTCACGGCCATTTTGTTTGTACCGTCATTCCTTTTTTGAAATGTCATTTGTGGCCCGTTGTATAGAGTGTCCAGGGTGTAGTAAAAGTGTAAAACTAATATCTAATATTATTTATTGTATTGGCCAAAAAATGTTCAATATTCAGTGTGATTTTTGATGTTTTTCTTATATTACAATTTGTAGAGATTTTTGTTGATTAAGCTATCGCTGTAAATATGAGTGGTACTTACTTCAGTTCTCAAAACCTGTTGCTCATCAATTACTATAAATCTACTATAAATAGACGAATAGATTGTAAAATTATCTGGCCAAAAATGATTCCTACGGTCTTACTTTTGTTACAACGCTTCTTTACCTTCTACACCAAATATGTCGCTATAATATTATTGTATTAATCTGTGGCCCGGGTAGCAGAATGTGACCATTGACCAACCACATTCGTAAATTAAGCAATAATCATTACCATATCAGCCGAATTACGTAACTCCGGAACCAGGGTTTAGTCCAGTAGCTTCACATGAGTAGGTTGCGGGTTTGGTTCCCGGCGGCTTCTAACTTTGTAAGACTCGGTTTGGTTGATGAAAGGGCATTTTCTAAGCCCGCTGGGCTTGCTACCACCATCTTATCTAAGCCTAGTCGCCAAACGGCATTGATATGTTCCGACTTGAAGATAAGAATCAAGCTTGCGTTGGGGAATCTTAGTAAATCCGCTTCCATCTTCGGCATCATCGTCACTTACCATCAGATGAGATGATGCCAAGGGCTTACCAATTGTGAATTAAAATAAAACTTTGCATTTTTTGTAAAGTGATTTAAAAAAAATGCAATGATTTTAGAAATGACTTTATAGAATATACATATTATTTCGAAATTACCACTGGAGCAATGACACTACGTTGCTGAGACTAAAAATGTCACTCCGAATAGAAGAGAATGAAAAAGATTAATATGCCTTCCAAGATATACTTACTTACAATTAGATAGAAGATTCAATGCAATGAACACAACTGTAGGTAATAGCAGATTGTATGGTACGAAGTCAAGACTAAAGTCAGAATGACGTGCTAGCGTAAGTAATTACTGCGTGTATCTGGCTCTGGGTAGATAGAACACAACACTATGGTATGATTACGGGCCTGCGCCTGCGACAGCGCTCCAAGCAGAACAGATAAGTAACAAACCAAACCACTGTTCTCTAGTGGTCTAATTTGTGGTAGCTGTAGATGACTGTAATAATAACGCTTTAGATTGCTTCATATGTATTGAAGAATAAGATAAAGCAACAGATACGTTAAATTAAAAGTATTCTTACTCTTTTTTTTTTATTCACAATTGGTAAGCCCTTGGCATCATCTCACCTGATGGTAAGTGACGATGGTGCCGAAGATGGAATTCTCCAACACAATGGAGAACATATATATAACATACATATATATATCTGTGGCATCTGGGAGACACCTGTTAACTCCAAAAAGTTAAATTTTCAGAAGAAGCAATTTAACACATTATTGGCTGCTAAAAATCGGATATAAGATATTGATTAATTATGTCATACTTTAATGAAATATCATATAATAAACATATTTTCTCTTGTACAGTTTACAAAATTGACGCAGTAGTTTAGCGAATAATGTGACTTATCAGATTTTAACCAAAAAAAAATATTGCAGTAGAATGGACTTATCTCAAAATGAGCAAAATAATAATAATTATTATTTCAGTGCTATTCATTTAATTAAAACAATTTTTACGTTATTGTTGTTATATTTCTTTTATTCTAAGTTAATTTCACAATGGAATCACTCTTATGGCTAATTTTAATAAAAGTATGGACTTAACAGGAGTGTACATGCAAAGAAAAATTTAAATAAAGGCACATATCAAATAAATACCAAAACAAAAGAATCACTCATTTGGATACTAATCATAATCTTCTTCGCTATCTGAGTAGGTTTCCAAAACAGAAGCTGATTGGTTCGAATTAGTATAGAAATCGCGATATACTGGATCAATGAATTGCATAAGATCCATTAAATCTTTAAACTTTTTGTTTTCAATCGCCAATCCTCCGACATATGCCTGTTCATATTTATTGGTTCTATGTTTTTTGATTCAGTGGTAAGGTTTTCATTATTACTGTTCTTACCTTTCTGACCTTCTATTACTATCCATCCATCATCGTTTTTATTTTTATATTGTTCAAGATTTTTTTCCTGTAGGATCTTTTCTGGTTCTATCTTTTCCAATCCAGTACTAATATCTTCCGTTTTATTCTCATTATTGACTTCAACTTCTAATACTTCTGATATATCTTGTTCCTTTAGATCATTCTCATCGTTCTTTTTCTCAAGAATATTTATTGGTTCTATGTTATTTGATCCTGTGGTAAGGTTTTCATTTCTGTTCTTACCTTTCTGACCTTCTATTACTATCCATCCATCATCGTTTTTATTTTTATATTGTTCAAGATTTTTTTCCTGTAGGATTTTTTTTGGTTCTATCTTTTCCAATCCAGTACTAATATCTTCCGTTTTATTCTCATTATTGGCCTCAACTTCTAATACGTCTTGCCCATTTTTCTTTTTTAAATCTGGCTCAACATTGTAATCTTCAATTTTTTTTACCTTTTCATTATTTTGCTCCTTGTCAAGTTTTGGAACAATTATTTCTTCCACACTAATGATTTTGTAACATACTTTTCCGCCCAAAGATTTTTTCTGCTCCTAGAATAAAAAAAAATGCATTGATAAACTTAAAACAAAGCTATCAACTATTTTATTTTATACTTATTTTTATTCATCACTTAGGAGCTGAAACTTATAAAATATTATTATGAATTCAGTAAAGACATTTTTACCTAATACCCATCGTCAACACAAAACTTTAATTTAAACAAGCTTTTAAATTAATTTAATAAATAAAACACCTGACTGCATTTTAATTTTTTTTTAAATAAAATAGGGCGGTTTCCATTGAAATTCGGTGGAAATACCTTTGCTTGGTCTAATTAACAATTGAACAGTCCATAACTCCCATTATATCATCGGAAATGAGTTGGAACTTAAAATTTAATCTAGTGAAAACACTTTTATTTGATATCCATATCAGTTTAACAAAGTAAAATATTCTAAAAAAACCTTGCAGTTTAAAGCGTCAAGTACTCCTGCATCATCAGGATTTTAAGATTTAAGAATACCTAAATACCTATAGCCTATGACACTTATGAATGAGAAAGACCAATAAAATTGTGATGATGATGATGATGAACAGACAAGTCCGACTAGGTACGGAATCCTAAAAATGTTATGGATGGTGGTCATATAATTCAAACAAAATAACAGGTCTTATAAAATTAAATAAGAAATTAAGTAAGAACTTACCATTTTTTTGTTAAGTGTATCATTATAGACGAAGATGGCGCGGAACCAGCAATCTTGGATTTAGACTTTCCTTCCACACTCTTTTTTTTACAGAACTGTTTTCTGTTTCAGAAGAATAATTCTTCCTCTTTCTTGCCATTTTTACGAGCCCACGAGCTCTTTTTAGGCGATCCATTTCTATTAAATCTTTTTTGTATAGAAATCACCGGTCAAAACCAAGCTAAGACAAAACTAAAAAAGAACGAACACGCCTCAGGAACACGCAGTCACAGCACATCACAATTAAATAGACCAATAGAGAAAAGTATAGCGCACCAAAACAACTCTTAAATTCTACAAAATAAACAAATCAGCGATCTTAAAACAAAAAATCCACCAATAGCGTTGCGTGAATTTTGGAACTGTACGTGGTTACAATACAATTCTATTGGCAAATACTTTCGCGTGCGTGCCTCTCTTTGACTTGAAAGTTCATATCCATGCTCATAGATGGCGTTAGTTGTATCAAAATAACTATTTTAAACTAAATGAGCTGATTAAATTCCTGATAAATACCCATTGTTTCTAAACTTTGTATGGTACAATAATGATATTTTATACTTATCAACAAATAAATTATAAACGTAGGTAGTCTTAACATGATAAGTTGAACATATCAGTTTCATTTCATAACGTTTCTTTTCTGTATCTGGTAAGAACCTGATAAATTGGACTTAACAGCTTTGTACCAAATTGGAAATATAAATCCAAATCTGATAAGTTGCATTTAACATGTAGGTATCTCATTTTTTTGGTACAAACGCGGTAACTGGGATTTAACAAGTTTTAGTCCATAGGCATAAAGCTTGGAATTAACATTCATGTACTTGTTATATTAGTTATCAGGTTTTGCATCAAAAGTTACTATGATATATTAATGATAATTATAATATATCTTGATTATACCAAAAAATCTTGGATTTAACAGGAGTGCACCATTTTTTTTCATCTGCTTCCCGTGGACGTAGAGATATCACGTCTGGATCAAAAAAATCTGAGCTTTCTGTACTTATCAAACCCGTATCTAACAAAATTTTGCCAAAAATGGAGTTAACAGGTTTCTCCCAGATGCCACAGATATAAATAAGTGCAAATTGTGAAAAATTGATAGACCTTTAATCTTTAGACAGCAAAAGATTTGATGACACTGATGATAATGCTATAGATATAAACCACAGAAAAAATCCTACTTTTATTATATTTTATTTATATTTATTTATTTTAAAATTTATTGTATACAGAGACAGGGACAAACAAACATTAAACTAGATAAGAACATACAAAAGGTACAGCTTATTTCTATGAGAAATTTCAATTTCTATTTCAAATTTCTATTTAAATTATAAATGTGAAAGATTGTATGCATGGATGTTTGTTACCCTTTCACGCAAAAACTACTTACAGAACGTATCTGGCTTAAATTTGGTAGGTAGACAGATTAGGACCTGGATTAACACATAGGCCACTTAAATAAAAACTATATCTACGCGAGCGAAGGCGCTGGCAAAAGCTAGTCTAAGAATATGAAGACTGGAACATAACTAAAACACACAAAACAGCAACACATTTCTGATAATAACAGTTACATGCAGAGAAATGAATGAAGTGCAAGACGCAAAGTTTACTGTAAATAATATCAATATTTTAGTCAAAACCGTAAGTCGACATATCAAACTAGTAACATTTAATATTCCTGCTTAAGAAGGGGGCACAACAGACTGGGCAAAGGGGAACGCCGAGCCGGCAGGTGACTCCGCATATGCCTCCCCAAATGCCAACGACCCTCGCACCCGCCGCTCCTCATATAAAATATTCTTTATTGATATATACGGTAATAACAGCTGATCTTTAGAGGCTTATTAAAACGACGCATTTAATGGCAAAGAAAACTGTTTGATGTCACAACATACGAAGATTAGCGCAATTTAATTGCTTGAAATGATCCTGGAAACATGATTGATATTAAAAAAGGAGTTTGAAATAAGAAGAACAGGAAATTAATAAAAGCCTGTTGATTTTCTTTAAGGAAAAACGAATGAAAACAAATAAAAGGAAAAAGTTGTCGAAAGGAAAACATAGGTATGTTCCTTTTGAAAAGACAATTATGTCATAGATAGAAGTTAAAAACACATTTAAATTCTAAAATAAAGTTGATCATCAGGTGAGATGATGCCAAGGACTTACAAATTGTGAATAAAAGAAAAGAAAGAAGATCAGATCAGAGATAAACACGTGATGTCCATACTAAATATCAGCCTATCTCATTGTTTTAAAGTAAACGTTAACTAACGCTAATAAAACAGACTAGCACTGATGTGATAACTAGCTACTTAAATTAAAACTAAATCAGAGATGCTAGTTAGACAGTAGTCGTACATTCAATCCAACCGACTCCAAATATATTAATGGCGCATGTGTTTGCGCAAATATCGCGCCACACAAATTTGATGCAAATTTTCAGTTTTAGCGAATGTTAATTTGCAAGTACAAATGAAAAACAAATATTTTGATGTTTCCCTTACTTATATTATGCTCTGTGAAACTACGAATATGATTTGTGGTCTCGTTTGTGGAAAGTTCTATTGTAGTCTTCTATAACATTGGTAATTGAGATTATTGAGAGTTTAGAAGTTCGTTAGTTATCTAGCAATGTATTAAAGTATCAAAAAATAAAATTGGGAGCGATGGCTGACTCTTGTGTTATACTCATTTTGGTATATATTTACATAGTCTGCCTGAAGATGGTATTCGAAACTAGTCGCTGACAAATTATAACGTGTATTTTTATTTAATTTCTGTGGAATTAGTGTAAATATATACCAAAATGAGTGATCTAATGTTCCACTAAGAATCTACAGTCAAAAGTATCAACTAATTCGCGTTATACTCGTGACCGGGTGCTGTCCGTGTGAACTGGCCTACTCTTGTCAAAGGTATCAATGACATTCAATGATTTTTATGTTTAACTTTTCGTGTTATATTGTTTTCATGTTCTAATGACATAATCTGGTTTATTTCAAGGATTTAATTTTGACATTATTAACCAATGATTGTTTATAATATCTTGATTTTTAACAAATGAAATTATGTTATTGTTATTTTATGACTATCAGAAAGAGTGTAATTTGCATTTATTTTGAATACATAGAATCTTAAAATTCGCTGAAAGGAAAGTTTAAAAAATTTATATTGTTATCCATCATACCTACTGCTTGCTTAGTTATGAATAATCGAAAGTAGACTTTATTTACCTCGAATAAGTGGGGTTGTGCAAAAATTTTAAGCAGCAAAAACAAAAAAGCTCATACTTGCACACTCGCGTAATCTTGGCCCATCGGACGCGAGCCGGATGGCCGTTCGTTAATTAATAACTCAGTTAAGCCCCGTACTAAAGCTTAACACATCAACCCGGGTTGCGTAACTTCCGGTCGGATCCCGCGCCCCGCCGCCGGCCGCCAGCGCTTCCGGTCAAAACTCCGGATTATACAAAATAACATGGCGGTGAGTAAATATCTGCGAATATTATACGTAAAAGTTCGTAAAAGTACCTTTTTAGTTTCACCTTTAAAAATTTAAGGGCATTAAGGACATTCAGTCATTCATTTTTTATAAAGTTCTCACTACTGCGACAATAAGCACAATAATAATTTTCAAAAGACTTAAAAACTTTTAGGTACAAGGTTTAAATATTGCATTGTCACGCGATATACTTAGACGCGATATATATGGTGAGGATCGCGGGAAGCAGCTGGATGCGGGCAGCGCAGGACCGGTCGTCGCGGAAATCCTTGGGGGAGGCCTTTGTCCAGCAGTGGGCAATTTTTAGGCTGATATGACGATACATAGCGTTGCCAGGCGTCCGGATAAAGCCGGACAGTGTTAGGCTTTTTGGATGCGTGTCCGGCCAAATTAGAAGGTGTCCGGACTGTCCGGCTTTTTAGGTTTAATGATTTTTCCAGTCGTATTTATGAGACTAAGGCGGCGTTTCTTTGTCTGATTAGGACCTCGCTAAAGGCCAGTAAACATGACTGATTGATTTAGGGGTGTCTAAAGAGGGCTTTAATAATTTAGGGAGTCCGGCTTTTTTACCCAAAAGTCCGGCTAAACTGGCAGGTATGTCCGGCTATTTAGTTTTAAGACCTGGCAACCCTAACGATACATATGCATGCAAAATTTCAGCTCCATCGGAAACCGGGAAGTGGGTCAAATTTAACTTGCAAGATTTCACCCGAACAAACATACATACATTCATCATCATCATTACAGCTCATATACGTCCCCACCGAGGGGCTCGAGCCTACCCTGAATCAGGGCGATTAGGCCTTAGTCGACCACGCGGGCCCAGTGCGGGTTGGTCGACTTCACACACAACCTTCGAGTTTCTTCGCAGGCGTGTGTAGGTTTCCTCACGATGTTTTCCTTCACCGTCACGATGTTTTCCTTCCTTCATACATACATTGCAAGACAAATAAAAGCTTGTGAAAAGAAGAAGAAATGACAGGATGAGTATGAGTTTTGTAAAAATTGAAGACTAAATTTAATTTACTCGAGTGATTCTAGATGAATAAACCGTATTTTCGGTAAGAAAATATTTGTAGCGGAGTTGAGGTGCCTTACAAGCCGCAGAATTTGTTGGTCACCGCGGGACTTGCGGTTCTCAACTCTGCGGCGTGCCCCTGGCCACCCCGACCTCACTTTGGTAAAGATTTGACGACACTTAAGATGCAAATCCCGACTAATATTTTAAATGTGTTTGTATGTTTGTTACCTTTTCACGCTTCAACGCCTTGACCAATCTTTATGAAATTTAGCATGCAGGTAGCCTGTGTCACGGGGAAGGACAAAGGCTACTTTTTATCCCGGGAAAATAGCATAATCTGATGCAGTTCCTGAGGGAACTAAAAAAATACTCGAATGTTGTGTTTTTTTGCACAGAGATGGTTAAGTAGAAACGACATAATTTACTAATCCCTCTTAAAGACAGTCATAAAAACAATGTCCACGCGGGCGGAGCCGCGGGAAAAAGCTAGTATTAAAATAAACACTGCATAGATGACAATATAAACAAAATATTCTATCATTGTAGAATATTCCTTAGTTTTAGATAACTTGTGTAACAACAATAGCGGTTTGGGTGTACTGTAAGCTCTTGTTGTATTTTAAATAAATAGTCACTAGCTTCTCATAAATATTACTTTTCAGTGTTTTTTGCGTCTGTAAAATAAAGTTTAAAATCTTAAACCCGACTACGGAAAAGTATGAAAACAAGTGTTTCCCGCCTGAAATCATACCCTTTATTTTTCCCTTCATCTGGGGTAAAAGCCAATTAGTCGCGCGTAGTTATTTTTTTAAAATGCTATATATCCTTTATAGACTGTCAAAAACATAACATATACGCACATACATACGTACATACATACATACATAAACTGTCAAAAACAGAACCCACTTTATTTCGTAGTCGTGTAAAAAAAACATCCTGACTCAATCACTCGCTCACTGACTGATCGACAACCCCAAACCTTTTGACTTAGGAAGCGAAATTTTTCACAAAAGGCTCTTTTTATAACGTTAACAAGGAATAAGGTCGGATATTTTGAGGATTTAAGGAAAATTCGCACGGTGTACAAAGTAAAGCGGGAACGAAGTCGCGGTCAACAGCTAGTTTTACATACAAAACTACTACAGGAGCTGGTTCCCGTAAAATTTTTCGTGATATCGTCAGTTTTCAAACTCAATTATTTTTGCTGCCAACACATTCATAACTATGGAATGGACTGCAGCCCCGAAAAAACCTAATCAAATATGGACTGAACCCGCCAGGTGGAGGCTGGCAGGTGTAGAACAATAGCCTTTGTCTCTTTCACACCCACGCATATCCTGCTGCATGCCTCTCGTGCGTTGACACAATGATTTTTTCGGGCGTTATTAGGTTTTAAAGGGGTCTGACTGATAGGCATAGAGGAACGTTATTTTAGTTGATCCAATGGCTACTATAATTTAAATATTGTACTACGCTACTAGGGTTGCTGAAATTTTGCATACACGTTAAGTTTGAAACACATTGCATGGGTTAAGGGACATCATTCTAAATCCAATATGGCGGAATCCCAAAGATAGCGGACCAGTTATTTTCTATGCACCGCCATGATATGGGTATCAAATAAAACAGTTTGCTGAGAAAAATACGAAACATTTAAAATTATTTTCAAAATAAAGCTTGTATACCTAAAAGTTTTTGGGTATGATTTTATCGATTGTCAATTAAATAGATTCGATCACTAAATAAAAAAAAATCCCTAAATAGTATAGTTTGTACTCAAAATAGTAGATCTGTCGCCAAAGTAAAGTCATCAAACAACACCAAAACAATACTCAAAAGGAAAAGATTTATCACCAGAAAAGTCTTTTATCGATTGTCAATTAAATAGATTCGATCACTAAATAAAAAAATTTGAAATTTCCTAAATAATATAGTTTGTACTCAAAATAGTAGATCTGTCGCCAAAGAAATGCCTAAAATTACTAACAAACGTGACCTACAGATACTCCCACATCCTCTTCGGATCCCGAAGGTTTGTTGATGTTCGAAACGGGGGGCGGGGGCTACGCCCCCGTTAGGGGTCATCTTCCGATGATTTCTTCTGCTGCGAAGTACTTTTGTACCCAGGGTGGGGAGCCTCGCTTCGCGAGGCTCTTTGACTGTTACATCAATCAAACCTGACCGAACCTAACATTGCTCGCTTCGCTCGCTCATTTATTTATTGTTTTTGACCGATTACCCCCTAGTTTTCGATTTGTTACCTATTATTATGGATCTTTGGCATCGAATTGGCCCTGACCTTGACCTTGAAAAGACGTTGACCGATTACCCCCTAGTTTTCGATTTGTTACCATGCAATAGCTTTACCGCGGCAGTCCCCGAGTGCCACACGTATTTTTTAATGACAGTTCTATCAATTTGATGACAGATCTATCAATTCGATGACAGATCTATCAATTTGAGAACGAAAATATTGAATACAGATGAATCTATTTAATTGAGGACGAAAAATATAATTCCCAAAGTTTTTAAGCTTTTTGAAAATTGTTAACCGTTATTCCACTCAAATTTTTTAACCTTTTCTCCACTCAAAATTGTTAACCGTTATTCCACTCAAAATTGTTAACCTTTATTCCACTCAAAATTGGTAACCGTTATTCCACTCAAAATTGTTAACCGTTATTCCACTCAAAATTGTTAACCTTTATTCCACTCAAAATTGGTAACCGTTATTCTACTCAAAATTTTAAACATTTATTCCACTCAAAATTGTTTACCGTTATTCCACTCAAAATTGTTAACCTTTATTCCACTCAAAATTGTTAACCGTTATTCCACTCAAAATTGTTAACCGTTATTCCACTCAAAATTGTTAACCGTTATTCCACTCAAAATTGTAAACCGTTATTCCACTCAAAATGTTAACCTTTATTCCATTCAAAATTGTTAAACGTTATTCCACTCAAAATTGTTGACCGTTATTCCACTCAAAAATTGTATAGAGTACTTATTACTGTATGACCTGTATTAGGTGTATGTACTAATTGTACTACCGCACTTCTAGATAAAGAACCTCAAAACATCAACCACGACAAAAATTAAAGACAACCTATCATTTCAATCTAAATCTAAAGAGAGGAACTGAAAAATGTTTCTCTTTCATTCAGTTCGGGATCCCTGGCCCAGTTACGACTCACACTTCGCCAGTTGTTAGGGTTCCGTACTCAAAGGGTAAAAACGGGAGCCTATTGCTAAGACTCCGCTGTCCGTCCGTCCGTCTGTCTGTCTGACCGTCTGTCACCAGGCTGTATTTCATGAAACGTGATAGCTAGACACTTGAAATTGTCACAGATTGATTTACTCTAAATATTTAAAATTAATAAAGTATTTCTTTTACTCGTAATAGTGTAAGGTTAGTAAATTCGGTTGAAGAGAGTTCTATTCAGAACTTGTTGAATTTATTTCAATAGATATATTTTATTCAAATATACGTCAATTGTTGTGTATTAATTAGGTTGTGTGTGAAGTCGACCAACCTGCACTGGGCCCGCGTGGTTGACTAAGGCCTAGTCGCCCTGATTCAGGGTAGGCTCGAGCCCCTCGGTGGGGACGTATATGAGCTGTAATGATGAATACGTCAATTTCATGAATGATATATTGATATAGTATTGAGGATAGAATAAAACAGTTGAAGTAATAGGTTCCTAACCTAACTATATCTATACAATCACATAAACACGGTATGTGATGATAAGTTGACACGATAACATATCACTCGATCAATAAATCACAATAAAACTTTTGTATTGTAGCTACAAAGTACAATCAAGGTATACATATTAGTACTAACATACAGTATGGACTCTCCCTGCCGCTCTCTAGATTGCGACCTCACCCCCTCATCACCCAGATTGATACAGATTGGTTACAGTTTGGTTGTCGAACGTATAGGATTCCGCCGCCATTTTGTTTGTTCCGTCATTCCTTTTTTGAAATGTCATTTCTAGCTCGTTGTATGAAGTGTCCATGGTATGGTACAGCTCTGTTTTCTATACACATCAACATATTAGTCGTAGGATGTCCACTGTTGGACATAGGCCTCCCCAAGGATTACCGGTTCTGCGCTGCCCTCATCCAGCGGCTTCCCGCGACTTTCACTAGGTCATCGGTCCACCAAGTAGGAAGCCTGCCTCCGGTGAAGGTCGCGGGAAGCTGCTAGATGCGGGCAGCGCAGGACCGGTCGTTGTTGAAATCATTTTAATGCTTTTATTGAAATTTACATTCACCGTACAGGTTTGTATAACCCTTAGAGGATTGTGAAGCTGCAACTTTTTATACAAACGGCGATAACGATTTTCACCTCTTAAATATTTACCGATTTGAACCAATTTTTGATAGGTTTTCAGTCAGAACAAAAGCTGGGCTTATACGTTTCGGTTTTTATATAATAAACAATTATATAATAAATAATATAAACAAAAATTGCCGAAATTAGTTTTGTATGAAAACAATTGAACGACAATAAAATTAAATTTATTTACTTTATCGAAAAAACAAAAACGTATAAGCCTAGTTCTGACTGACAACCTGTGCAAAATTGATCACAATCGGTTAACATTTAAGAGGTGAAAAACGTTAACGCGGTTTGTACGTAAAAGTCGCAGCTCCACAATCATCTTAATGTGGTTTCTACTCTAACATTCCCCAATAACCTAAACTCACCAAAATTTTAAGCGAATTAATCAAGAACAAACCTTTAAAACAAAAGGGACGCTATATTGATCGTGGTAACAATTTTATCGGTTTATATTAGTTTTAGGGGCAAGGGAAACACAAAGTCGGGGAGTTTCGCATTATCGTGATAAGGTCGGTTGGTGTGGCCGCACCCTTGCCATAAGTTTGGTTCGGCCTGTGACGATGACGTGTCACGCGATGAAAAATACGGCATGACGTGATACAAATATTTTATGTAGGTAAGAAAACACCTTAAATAACGGTGAAAGATATACCTTCTACAAAAAAAAAAAACAACACATTTTTACTTTATGAAGAAGCTAGGTACTGTTGTAAAAAAACGAAGTTTAGATTTTGATTGGATCGATTCTTTTAACATTAACAGACAAGGCTAAAAAAACCAAAAAAGAAATATGTGTGTGTGTCTATATCCATGTGGTGACCTAGCACCTGAACTGCTGGACAGATTAAGATACAATTTTGGTTAGAGAAAAATGATATCAGTATCTCCGGTCGTTTTTTCCAAAATTCTCCAAATTTGATTTTTATGGTCGCCACAATAGTAAAAAAACGTATTACTTTTTACTCAAAAATAGCTTTAAATACTTAAATGAAACTGTGTAAGTTATGGTCTTTTATCTTTATAAGGTCTACTGCACTGGGTAATTCCAACAAAAACCTGGCTAAGGAAGCTCCCAACGTTGCTCCTTTTTTTTTTAAAGTGGCTTTGACGGTTTTAATAAAACTTTGTAATAAACTAGAATTTGGCCTACTTCACCATTACCCCATAAAAAATTGAATAAGATAAACGTGAAGAAACCATTATAGTGAAGCGTGAAGAGGTAACCAAATACATATACATTTTCACGTTTATAATATAAGTGAGGATAACTTGACTTAAAATCAGTGAATGTCAAACCATTATAGTGAAGCGTGAAGAAACCATTATAGTGAAGCGTGTAGAGGTAACAAACAAACAAATACATTTTCACGTTTATAACATAAGTAAGGATAACTTGACTAAATCGTAACTTGAATTTTAGGATTTACCAATTGTGAATAAAAAAATAAAAAAAAGTGAATGTCAAGGCCTTAAGATGGGTCAAATGACAATATTCAATTTAAGTTATTGAAAGACTGTGTAAAGCTATCACCATGAAAAAAAATTATAATATACTTAAAGTAATAAAAAATCGATTTAATTAAATACAATTTTAAAAATATTACCACTTTTGATGTAAAAAAATGTACTGTTTTTGGCATTAATTGCAAAATTTCTCGAAAATAAATAGTAAATATTGAATGAAACCAACACAAAAAAGTCGATGACTTAAAGACCTTTAAGACATTGAACACATTTTTTAAACTTATTTAAAAGTTATGATAAGTAATAAAAACATATAAAAATCAAGAATCGGGGGTTCGGTTTCAACGTAACGGCCGCGTTGAAGCCCGCATTGATTTGAACTTAAAATGAATAGACTTAACGTCCGATATTATTGAAACACGTATCAAACTGCTCAGATTGAGTGATCGTAGCGCATTAAACCATTATTGTGACCAGTGATCACAGATAAACAAAATCCCGTTTGACTGTCATGGTCGATAAGATATAAAATAAAAATTTAATGTAACGTTTAGAAAATGTGTAAAAATATACTCTGAGGTCGCGGGAAGCCGATGGATGCGGGCAGCGCAGGACCGGTCGTCGTGGAAATCCTTGGCTTAACGATTGTGGCTGATATGATGATACTCTGAAAAAACTTTCCAAACACTACTTATTTACCTTCTAATTATAGTTTCCCTTATAGTTTTCTTTTCTTATTCTCAGCATCACAGCTAAATCCTTACACGAAAGTTGGCGTAAGATTCTCATATGGTGCCGATTTCTCATGAGAAAACCTTCAGATATACGACTTTCAGAACTTTTGCGCCGAAGAGACCAGCCAAAAGGCACATTTTCTGAAACTTTCTACTTTATACGGTCCTGGGCTACCCCGAACAATTTTATCAGGAACGTAATACTTTTTGTGCGTCACCCAGTCAGCCGACATTGTCATAAATGTGGACATGTCACTAACATATTATATGAGCGCGGGTGATATATTGTTGGTGGAGCTAATGGGGGGTTCGCGTGAGGTGAGGGTGTGCACAGACACCACCGAAATGTTCCTGTTTGACGCATTGCCGCAGTGGGTCCGCACCTTTATTTCCATAAACAAAACACACACGTGATAAGGGCTATCAAAGGCGCGCACTAATGAGATCACGCATTAATTAGTAACCTTTTAGTCGCCTTACCGAAACTAGTTTTCCATACAAAGTGAAGTTAACTATTTCTTGAAAATGGATAACCGGATTCTAAGGAAACTTTACACACATAAACAAGACAGGATTAGTTCAAAGTGGTGACTACTTTTAAAAAAAGGTGTTGGTGATGAAATTAAACTGTTGTTTTGCGTAAATATCCACGTATTTTTAATTATTTAGACATTAAATTACAAATTAGCGTAAGAGCTAGTAGCCATTTTGCATTGAAGTGGAAGTGTGACGGTAGATGTATAAAAAGGCGAAAGTAGGGTTCTCTGGTCAAATGGTCTCATTGATTGTAGACGCGTAGACAAAAGGCGCCAAGTGCGTGTCTTGACCATGCGCAAAGAAGGGCTCCGTATTCTTTTCAAAAAGTAAATGTGTGTTTTAAAAATTTTAGTTAATTTTTTCAGTTTTTGTATGAAATAGTAGATTGTTAATCAAGGGAAGAAAGTGACCCATTTCACTCGAGATATTTCTGGCGCTCGAACGAAGTGAGAGCGCCAATAGTTCAAGGGTGAAATGGGTCATTTCACCCAAGTTAAACACTCTACTTTTCATTTCGACTGTGAGGAAATGTATTTATTGTATTTTAATTATTTATATGATACAAAATATTAATAAGATATCAATAAATTAGTTTTACCTATATCCAACCTCCAACCTTTTCGCAATGGCCGCTTGCCACGGCCGACTAGATTGAAACTAATCGAGTTGGTCACGACGTGTATCTAGGTGGCCATGCCGAAAGGAAATGTATTTATTGTATTTTAATTATTTATATGATACAAAATATTAATAAGATATCAATAAATTAGTTTTACCTATATCCAACCTCCAACCTTTTCGCAATGGCCGCTTGCCACGGCCGACTAGATTGAAACTAATCGAGTTGGTCACGACGTGTATCTAGGTGGCCATGCCGAAAATTGAAAAAAAAGTGTCATGTTATCATGGCATTATGGCGCGCAGCAGAATAGTGGAATGATTTTAAATTTTAATCTTCTGTAATTGTGAAAAAAATAGACAAACTATAAAAATATTTAATATCAATCTGTAGATCGTAATAAACACGTCGTTTAATGTAGGTATAGTTGAGTTTAGATATATGAAAACCTCTTAGTTTGACTCCATGGCTGGCAATTAAAAAAAACATACTTTCCACCCTAGGGATGACAATACTTTACACCCTAGGGATGAAAATACTTTCTACCCTAGGGATGGAAAAGCAATGTTCCACCCGGCTACTCATGAAAATTAAACTTTCCGAATAGGAGAGATGAAAATATATTAAATTGTTTTCAAATCTAACTGCACATGTTAATTTGGGCGACTTCTTTTTAAACTCATGAAATGCCCTACTATTTTTAATACTTTCTAAATTAAGGATTGGCTGGTTGTTGTAGCAAAATATGTAACTCAAATGACAATCACCACTAAAAAACTCTACATAATTAGTAAACCATTCATTTACGACAGTTACGTGAATTTAAAAAAAAAACGCCGGCACCTTACATGGTGAGGAGGTGCCTTCCAATTTTTTTTACAGAATTTATTCCATACATACCAACGGAGATACTGACGGAAAGACAGACAGACGGATATGGCGAAATTGTACGACCGATGTTTAGCGACCAGACTGAGATAAGATGGTTGTAGCTAGCCAGGGGGGCTATTTAAATGCTCTTACACCAACAAAACGGAGTCTTACAAAGTTGACCCCGTCGGGAATCGAACCCGCGACCTCCTGGTGTGAAACCAATGGACTGACCATTACGCCACGGAGGCGGTTCCTATAATTGGTTAACAGGTGATTAAAGACATGAAATTCCAGAATAAAAGCGATTCTAACGGAGACAAAATTATTACAAATGCTAGCAAAAGTTTGTGGAATTTTTATAGACCACATGCCGATGGTTACTGAAAACAGAAAAGTAGCTAAATACGTTTATATTACCTTGATATTAACGTTCAATAAATTGCTGGCTGTTTATTTCTCAGTCATCGCGTAGTTTATAAATATCTGGTTTACTTACAGTCCAAATAAAAATATCAAGCTGGACGTATTGCGTCTTCATTGGGCTATTTTTGGGACATATTAGAACGACTCTATTGACCACAAATCAAATAGGTGACTACAGACCGCCCCCGATTTGGCAATGTTTAAGAAAAATGTGGTAAATTTTTGTTTAATTTTTATAATGAATGATTTCCAAAAACCTAAAAAACTTTTATTTAATAATCGTGCATTGTCACGAAAAACAAACGTGTGTGTCAAATTTCAGCCCGATAGCTGCAGTCGAAGTGGGTGAAATATTGATTACAAAATTCAAGGACATACCTACATACAAGTGAAGTTAAATAAATGCTTTTAAAAAATTCTAGACTAGTTTAAAGATTTCTTCTTTTCAATCACTGGTTGGTTTGCAAGGTTTTTCAATTGTTAAAAAGTGAAGGATAAATAATAAAAAGATGACGTCACAGGCTCAAATACTATGAAAGAAAACTGAATAATACCATTTCCGGTGCAAGGAAAATGTGACGACTCTTTTCAATAGCATTATTTTCGTGTTGATCCAGGACATTACTCATCATCATCATATTAGCTCATATACGTCCCCACCGAGGGGCTCGAGCCTACCCTGAATTACTTCGACTTCACACACAACCTTCGAGTTTCTTCGCAGATGTGTGCAGGTTTCCTCACGATGTTTTCCTTAACCGTTAAAGCAATCGGTGAGTATATGTACGTAAGTTTGGAAAAACTCATAGATACATTGGCCGTCCGGATTTGAACCCGGCACCTCTGGTTAGGAGGACCGAGTCGTTACCGATTAAGCCACCGACGCTTTTTTTACTTAATGCATATTTTAATTGAAATCCGTGTAGCTGATACAACGTGAAAGATTAACAAACATTTACAAGGGCTTACCAATTGTGAATAAAAAAGTACCTATTGGCTCTAGTTGGCATAACTAATATGAATTTAAGAAATGTAAATAAAATATATGCATAGCCTTTTCGAGACTAAGTAAGGTTAAAAAGTCATTTCTGGGGCAGTATTCTACAATAAAATTCCAGAAAATGTAACTAGTTTGTCAGAGAATAAATTCAACACTCATGTCAAAAAATGCTTGTGCTCTAGAGGATATTATAAAATAATAGATTATGTAAATGACATAGATATATATGTTGATTCTATAACAAATACCATTACCTGAGACTGTAATCTGAATCATGACATTATTTGTAATATAAAATAAGTTTTTTTGACTATTTAAAAGTGTGTGAATTATTTTGATTGATTTTTATTTTAGGATATCATAAGATCATCATCATAAGATGACTACGTACAAACACAGCGTATTTTTGCAACAAAATTATTTCAATCAAACAAAACAATCGCACGCCTCTTAAACTCGAAGCCATAAAATTTAACTCTATTGTCTACCATTATTGTACTAATATCATTTAAACAACGCTCTAGGCCGAATATGATTGTGATCTAACGTTGTACGTAAGTGATGTTCTCACCATTGTCGTTCGTCAAATGTATCCAATAGACCGTCTTGCTACTAAGTCAAATGAAACAAATGAATATATTGGTTGTTGCATTTCTCACGAACTGCAGGTGTCAAAATAAAAACAGAATTCTGTATGTTAAAGGCAAACGTTTTATTATTAATATTTCATCATCACATCAGCTCATATACGTCCCCACCTAGGGGCTCGAGCCTACCCTGAATTAGGGCGATCGGGCCTTAGTCGATCACGCGGGCCCAGTGCGAGTTGGTCGACTTCACACACAACCTTCGAGTTTCGTCGCAGGCGTGTGCAGGTTTCCTCACGATGTTTTCCTTCACCGTATAAGAGCGTCGGATAAACGTACATATGAAATCGAAATTCGAAAACACATTGGTACGTGGCAGGATCGAACCACGACCTCCCGGAAGGAGGTAGCGGCCCTTGCAATTACGCCACAGACCCTCTATATTATTATTTATTTCAGAATGAAGAGGAAGAAATACTAATTTGTTATGTCATGGATCATCATCATATCAGCCGAAGGACGTCCACTGCTGGACATGGGCCTCCCCCAAGAAGGGCAGTGGGCGGGGCACATAGCTCGTAGAACAAGTGGCCGTTCTCAAGTGGCGACCGCGCACCCGAAAACGAGCATAGGCATGCCTCCTACTCGGTAGACCTATGACCTGGTGAAGGTCGCGGGAAACCGCTGGATGCGGGTAGCGCAGAACCGGTCGTCATGGAAATCCTTGGGGGAGGCCTATATCCAGCAGTTGACGTCCTACAGCTGATATTATGATAATGATGATACTGGCTCGCCAACATCACGGTCATAAAGTGAGGGTCGCTATTCTTGCCAACACTGTAAGGCGACGGCATAGACCAGCTGTGGTAGGTTTTGTGGCCAAGACGCTTGTCCTGGTACTCTGTAAGGCAAGTGCCTCGTGGAAGGCAACACAGTCAGACAGTATTAATGTAAGACAGTCGATCCTCATCAATATCTCAACTTCCATTTTTTTTTCGTGGTAATCTCACTCCTTCGTCCCTCGAGAGTAAAAATATCACCTGAATTTGTAGTAATTATTCATTCATCAACAATGCAGAATACCATATTAGTGATAACAAGTACTACAACATACAATAGCGTCAAATGTCGTGGAAAACATACGAGTAGGCAAATGCCTACATAGGATATTCTCAGGGCATTGTTGCAGAGTACAATGCTGTTCGTTGCGCAAGCGTCGACGAATTTGCAACAGTTTCGCCACGTTTGTCCGGCGGAACATGTCGGACTCGTCTGATTGTACCTTATTGCATAGTATTTAATAATTAGCATTGCAATATATATCCGAATGCAGGAAAATATGAATAGTAAGGCTGGTTTCACAGCTATCCCGTACGGGCCTCCCGTATACTAGGCTACCTGCATATATAAGGTGTAACTAAATTAGCTGAAACTATTTTAACTGGTGCTTCTACCCATGAAACTGAACAACTTTCTCCATGGAACCCATAGTGAAAACGCAAAAAAAAATATTTGGCTCTCCCATACTAACTCGATCAGCTGATCAGGCAACTTAGTAGGTATGGGAAGTTAAAATTTTTTTTTAGATTTGACTATGGGTTTCATGGGGAAAGTTGTTCAGTTTCATGGGTGGAAGCACCCGTTAAAATAGTTTCAGCTAATTTTGTTAGACCTTATATATATCCTTTATTGTACACAAACATTTAAATGACAAGAACTTAAAGAGGACGTGTACAAAGGTGGATTTATCTCTATAAGAGATCTCTTCCAGTCAACTTTACCGGGTGTTAGCGCCCGGAAAGCTATGATACGATGAATTTGCAGCGATACGCTAGCGTGGGATTAAACGGGAGTCCGATTGCGTGTCCCGTACGGGAGCATTTCGCATCACTGTAAAACAACGTTCTAGCACCTCACGGGTCTCCCAGATATCTGTTAAACCAGCCTTAATTAGAACATTTTGAATGACAAGACTTGTCTAGTCAGAAAAATTCTATCACTCTTTACTAATTTCAAAAATTAACGCAAGTTCCTTAAAATAAGACCTGTATTTTGGATTCTTCGAAAATATCAAGTTCTCCTGTTATTCTGTGTCGCGGAATGCACAAATGGAGCTCAGTTAGCTCACATAATGATCCGTTTAAAAACATTTTTGTCAACATCTTACATGATTTATTGGGCGCATGTGATTCTCACGAGGGCAGCGGTCTTAAGACAGGGCAAAGAAACCATTATATCGATATTCAGAATGTTGTGTTGAAATAAAACGCAACAAATATTCGGATGCTATAAATTACAGGACTCATTCAAACAGACTTTACGAATTTTTGAAACTTAGGAGAAGATAAAAATAAATATTACGTGAATAAAATAAATATTAAGTGAGATTCCAAAAATCATAACCCTTCCTTTTTGAGTTTAAATCTATGACTACATATTACTTATTATTGTGTCGTGTAAGTAGCAAAAAATGTAGAGGAAATATATTAAAGAAAGAAACATCTTGTAAGATTAACAAGAATTCAATTTAAAAATTACAGTGAAAAATATAACTCGAAAGCGAATCAACTACGTAGACATATCAAGAAATTTTCTACGCAGAGCAAAGAGGTTTAAATAAAAGAGAGCTTGTTTAAAAGCATCCAGCAATATCAATGAAGGTACCTTTGTACCTTGTAAAGCTTGTATATTCTACAATTTCTTTGTTAGCAATACTTATTCTTTAAAGCGATGTTGAAATCAAAGTAAGAATGCTAAGATTTTGTTGAGATTAAAAAGGAACTAAAAACTTTAAGTAAAAGAGTTGTGCGGTGGCAGCCTTAGAGCGGATCTTTTTTAAGTATTTATATTTAATACTAGCTGTTTCCCGCGGCTTCACCCGCGTGGGCAACGTTTTTATGACATTTCGAGGGTGCGCAGGGCGTGAAAAAAAGTGGCCTAAGTGTTAATTCAGGTCCTAATCTATCTACCTACCAAATTTCAGTCAGATCCGTTCAGTAGTTTTTAATATTAGTGTGATAATTTGTTGGAAAAATCGATGTTTCAGCAATACTTATAAAACTACCTGTGGAAGCTCCAAATAGATTTTCCAGGAATGCAGAAAATCACAGCTAGTGCATTTTTACGACATGCCGGCAGTAGGTATAACCGTAAAATTTTATCGAGGATTTATTTTTCCGATGCGAGTCTCGTCCCTCCTCCTATCGCCTATCCTGCCGCGTACACTAGAAAAATATTAATTTAAAAGAAATGTGGGTATCAATTGAGAAAAAAACCGCCAAAATATAAATATTAGGGACAAATCACACACGGGCATCTGGCCCCAATCTTAGATTCCCTGTACTATGGGAACCGGAGACATAGTTTTCATGACTGTTTGAGGGTGAGTAGTGCGCAGGCCGCAAGCAGCTCACGAGCGTGGAAATTAGTTTTCTACAGATACTTCGGGAACTATATCGGGCTATGCTAGTACTCGTAGATCACTTCCCATCCCCTCAATTATCTCTGTGCAAATAATTTTCAAGTGACAAATGCTACTTTTTATCCCGTGTAAATACGGGATAAAAAATAGTCTTTGTCACTTCCTACCTCCCACAATTATCTCTGTGCAAATAATTTTCAAGTGACAAATGCTACTTTTTATCCCGTGTAAATACGGGATAAAAAGTAGTCTTTGTCACTTCCTACCTCCTCAATTAGATCTGTGCAAATAATTTTCAAGTGACAAATTCTACTTTTTATCCCGTGTGAATACGGGATAAAAAGTAGTCTTTGTCACTTCCTACCTCTTCAACTATCTCTGTTCACAAAAAATACGTTGATCCTTTGTGACGTGAAAGAAGAACAAACAAACAAATCAGGATCAAAGATAGCCTCCAAGCAGCCAAAGAAGAGGGTATTTTTTCAGTTCCATTAGGAACTGTATTGGACTATTCTACTTAACGGGATAAAAAATAGCCTTTGTTACTTCTCATCTACTCAGCTATCTCTGTGCAAAATTCAATCCGGAGCGACGTGAAAGAAGGACAAACAAACAAGCAGCTTTCCCACGGGAACCTCATAAGAAATCGGAAAGATCACCATATGTCCTTATCCATGCCACAGCCTAAGTGCATGCCAAATTTTGTCAAGATTGATTGAGGCGTTGAAGTGTGAAGAGGTAACAAACGAATATACACACTTTCACATCCTACTAATATTATAACTGTGAAAGTTTGTATGTATGGATGTTAGTTACTCTTTCACGCAATAACTACTAAACATGTCTGGATGAAATTTGGTAGATAGACAGATTAAGACCTGGATTAACATACAGGCTCCTTTTCCACGCTAGAGAGCCGCTGGCGGCTCGCGCACTGCGTACCCTCAAAGACAGTCATAGAAACGTTGTGCACGTAGTTTATAATATTAGTGAGGATTAACTAATGTTTTCCCTGGGTGGGGTCGAACCCACATCGACCCTAAATCCATATTTCATGGGAAATTCATCATCCATCATCGATATCATGCAGAAACACGTCCACTGATGGACGAACGCCTCCTTCAAGGATTTCTACAGCGATCACTCTCGCGCAGCCCGCGTCCAGCGTAGGCAGGCCTCCCACTCGGTGGACCGATGACCTGGTGAAGCTCGCAGGAAGCATAGAAAATTACGTTATTATTATTAGGTACGTTACTTTATCAAATTAATTAACTACTAAAGTAAACGCTTTACCTCCATCTTTTCCGTAGATATTTAAAATAGGGATGACGACAGCATCAGAAATAAATTATGAACTCTTGATCACTAATGTGCCCTCCTACTCAAACTTTGGAAAACCTTACTTGTTTGTTTTCCATCAAGTCTTCGATTTTTAATTCAGCAAAATCACAAAATGAGTACATAATATGACGCTGCTAAACTATTTTATTTTTATTTTTTTTATTCACAATTGGTAAACCCTTGGCAGCATCTCACCTGGTGGTAAGTGACGATGTTGCCGAAGATGGAAGCGGGCTTACCAAGATTCCCCAACGCAATGGGGAACTGGCTATCTTATCTTCACGCCGGAACACACCAATGATATCAACATTGATATTTGGCGGCAAGACTTAGATAAGATGGTGGTAGTTACAATTGACCCTGCCGGGAATCAAACCCGCGACCTCCTGTGTAAAGCCAGTGAACTTTTGCCTCTGAGCTACGGAAACTATGACGTCACGCCTAGGTATTTCAAACATTTTTAGAACAAAATGTTGTTTTTGACAGATGATAAAAAGTAACTCAGATGACTAGCATTTGTCATCCTTATTCGATTCGTACGTGAGTATATGTGTGAACAAAAGAATTGCTCTCACTTTCGTCTATCGATCCCAACAACTAAGTGGTTGGCCAATTAAATATCAACATAATTACGAACGCAATTATGCGTCTACATTTTCAACACTTGTGTCTATTTAGGCACCTAACTTTGATACAAGATGATCTAATATGCATATGACGTGTTTTAGAGTGTGAGAATAATAAAAGAATTAAATAAAAATTAAATACCCGACGCCATAAATACCTAACCCCTCTGTTTTGGGCAGTCGGGTGAAAATATATCTTATGTCGCTCACGGGATCAAGACGAATCTAACTACTCTAAAATCCATCAAGCCGTACAGGGCGTGTGAAAGAAATATACATCCTTACTAAATAATCATCATTACAGCTCATATACGTCCCCACCGAGGGGCTCGAGCCTACCCTGAATCAGGGCGATTAGGCCTTAGTCGACCACGCGGGCCCAGTACGGGTTGGTCGACTTCACACACAACCTTCGAGTTTCTTCGCAGGCGTGTGTAGGTTTCCTCACGATGTTTTCCTTCACCGTTAAAGCAATCGGTACTTACTAATACCACAGTATATATATTAGTACTATGCTAATACTATTAATCTGTATTAGGTACTAATAATAAAAATGTGAAAATGTATTTTTTTGTTTGTTACCTTTTCACGCTTCAACGCCTTGACTAATCTTAATGAAATTTGGCATGCAGGTAGCCTGTGTCACGAGGAAGGCCATAAGCTACTTTTTATCTTGTGAAAATAGCATAGCCCGATGCAGTTTCTGAGGGAACTGAAAATATACTCTTTTTTGGTTAATTTCTTTAACATATAACACTTTAAACTTTTACGATTATTCATAACGACAAAATGACCTGTTATGTACATAAAATCACGTCAAGTCCCGCTTTTAATTTGTCGTTAATTTCTTTAACCTCGCAACGGAACAATGGATTGTGTGATTTTTTGCACAAAGATGGTTGAGGGGATGGGAAATGACATGATTTACTAATAAGCATATCCTGACATAGTTCTCGATGGATCTGGGGAAAAGTCATGTCCACGCTCGCGAGTCGCTTGTAGCTCGCGCAGCGCGCACCCTCTAAGACAGTCATAAAAACGATGTCCACGCAGGCGAAGCCGCGGGCAAAAGCTAGTACACAAAAAACATAACTATCCTTCTGGCGCAGTCGGATAAAAAGATATAAAATGCACTGTTTTTTATGAAATCATTTTTGAAATTATATTGAATATAATTAATTATTACTCACGCATACTAAAATCCATAGTTTTCAAACATACCTGAAATCAAACAATGTTACTATTAATATTATTACATCACAATTTGGACAGTGATTTTCAGCAAAACTTTGGTGATTGTATAAAATTATATCATTTTCTTTATGAGCTGAGCTAGCTTTACAAACACAACAATCTTGGGTCAGCGACTGCATCAACTCGTTATACACATGAAGTAACAGATAATAAGCTACGGATACTTTTTTATCCACAATTGATGAGCCCTTGGCATCATCTCACCTGATGGCAAGTGACGATGATGCCAAAGATGGAAGCGGGCTTATTAAGATTCCCCAACGCAATGGGGATCTGACTATCTTATCTTCAAGCCGGAACACATCAATGCTGTTAATACTTATGTTTGGGCGACAAGATGGTGGAAGCTGGCCAGGCGGGATTAGAAAATGCCCTACAACCAGCCAAACCGAGTCTTACAAAGTTAACCCCGCCGAGAATCGAACCCACGAGATGTGAAGGTCAGGAGATATGAAGCTAATCATCACGCCAAGGAGGCGGTTATTGGAGGGTGGTTGAAGTTACGAGGTTTTTGGCATATTTGTTGGCGACCGCATTTGATGAATACTAAATACAAATACCTTCTAGAAATGATGTCATCAAATTTATGTATGTATGTATGTATGTATAAATTCTTTATTGCACACAAGGAATAATCACAAAATGGTTATATTAATTGAGAACACATCTGAGACTTAAATGACTTTTCTTGGATAGATCAGTAAATCAAGGAATATTGGCAAAGATTAAATATATACGGTCTTAACAAAGGTATGCACTTTTGTTTTAACTGGAGCTTGTACTCGTGAAACTGAACAACTTTCCTAAAGAATCCCATGGACAAGCTTTGGACCTCCGTTCAAAGTTTGCCCGCCAGCTGATCGATGTGCATTGGAAGTCCAAAAAATTTTTTGCGATTTGACTATGGGTTTCTTGGGAAAGTTGTTCAATTTCACGTGTACAAGCTCCAGTTAAAAATAAAAGCATGCCTTTGTTAAGAACCTGTATAACAGTAATCACTTAAAACACAATCGTTCGTCCTCTTCATTTCGATTCGAATAAAGTCATTTTTCCTCGGAAAACTCTATCTCGGTTGAATGCGTCTGCAATTTTATCAACAAAATACATGGGGGATCGCATTTGCATAATAAGCCTCCGTCCGCGCGCGCAGCCACGAGGATAATATCCAGATTCCCATTACTATTTACCTCGTACAATCCTGTCGGGTGGAAATCTGAAATTACGTTGTGGCAGACAAAATTGGAAACATTTGTCAATGTTTTTCGTCTCAATTGTCGTTGTGGAGTGATTGATTTGATTAGCAATCGTTTGGATCGGTTTCATTGATTTCAGGGTTTTGTTTTCAAATTTTATTTTGACTGATAGATGTCCGCAAATATCACAACACAATTATGGTTAATTCATGACAACATACTTTAAATTATACCATATTATAAGAAAATAATAACACAACTATACCACACCCTGGACACATCATACAACGGGCCAGAAATGATATTTCAAAAAAGGAATGACGGAACAAACAAAATCCTATACGTTCGACTACCAAACTGTAACCAATCTGTATCAATCTTTGTGACGAGGGGGTGAGGTCGCAATCTAGACAGCGGTAGGGAGTGTCCGTACTGTATGTTAGTAGTTTAGTACTAATATATACATATATACTTTGCCTTTACTATAAATCTGGAACTCTTAGAATGTATAGAAGCAAGCTATCTAAGCACGAACCACAGATAAAAAAAACTCGTCGACGAGCAATGGTTACAAACGGTGCATTTTAATTAATTAAAAACCCGACTGCATCTCCTTTTTTGGCCAGTCGGATAATAATGTATCCTATTGTCACTGACGGGATTAAGACGATACCTCGATTCTAACGATTCCTCGCACTACAAAATTTGTCAAGCCGTTTAGGCTTCAGAGCATGCCAAAGAAATAAATAACCTCTTTTTTGGCTAGTCGGGTAAAAATGTATCCTGTGTCACTCACGGGATCAAGACGAATTCAAAGACACCTCGCACTCCAAAATCCAACAAGCCGTTTAGTTTATAGAGCGTGCCAAAGAAATAAACATACATACATATGTACTTACATAAAAACAAACATACATACATACACTCTAAAACATAACCCTCCTTCTGGCACAGTCGGGTAAAAAGTTCAATCTCTTCACAGACCTGTTAAGGTTTAAAGATTTTTACTTAAAGCACACCCCGGACACTGCATACAAATGGTCGTGAAATGACATTTCTAAAAACAAATGACGGAGCAAACAAAATCACGGTGAAATCCCATACGTTCAAGAACCAAACTGTAATCAATCTGGTTGACGCAATCTAGAGAGCGGCAGGGAGTGTCCATATAAATATACTTTGCTAATAGGAAAACGTTTGAGTTATTGATATCTTGTAATGATGACTCTCAGTTTGAGTTCCAGTATGTGACAGTTGTTCGCAAAGTTTTAGTTTCCTTGTCAAAAAAACCACAGTGTCTAGCCACAGTTACTTGCCGATGAATTACACAGAACGTATATTTCTTGAGCCTGGGAGTAATTTAATCGTCAAATGTCCTGATGAGAACATAGAGGTTAAATAAAAGAGAACAGTTTGCAAGATGTTGTTTGGTCTCGCGCCAAGAGACGGACAGACTTTGCAAATAAAGTCCCCGAGACACCCAAGCTAACTAACTAATCAAACTGTTGAACCAATTGGTGGCTCCAATAATAACTATCAGTAATAAATATCAAGAAACGAAAATAGACAGCCAAAAAAAACTGATGAAAAAAGAATCGGGCAGGGGCTGCGTCTGGACCAAGAACATTATAGGTAAATCTGGAGGCCACACTAAATACCTAATTGAAGAAAAGAAATATGGCCTTGAAGTTTCTTCTTACCGCTCCGTCTTGGAGGTGTAAACAAGACGTGTATAGGTAAAGCTCTTTCTCACACCCGCTAATTGAAAAGAGACGGAGCGGTAACGAGACATTTCAAGGCCATATTTCTTTTCTTCAATTAGGTAAGTATTTAGAGTGTGTCCTCCAGTTTTACTTATAAACTTCTTGTTTGGGACACACTGCCGTTGGATTAACTCTAGGTTTGACATTCCTGATACAGGAGGGACGCCCCGGGCTTCGCCCAACGCGGAGCTCGGGATCCGGACTCGCGGTTTGTTACTTGGTTGTATGAAATTAGGCGGTATGGCTAAGGAGCCTTAGCCTTGTCATGAAACGGAAACAGATCTAAGTCTCTTTCGTTTCTTGGACTTGGTACCAAGACGTTTCACGTCAAAAATCGTCTGTTTGGTTCCATGATTGAGAAGAAGCTTCCTTAAAAAAACATGCTTTAGACAAATAATATCTAACACTCCATTATTATACCGCCAAATTGTATGACTTAGTAAATTATTTATATGCGTTGGCCGTTAAACTGAAGCGGCAGCAGGCAGGGCACATAGCTCGTAGAACGAATAGCCGTTGGGGTAGTAAATTTCTCGAGTAGCGACCGCGCACCAGAAGACGTAGCGTAGGAAGGCCTCCCGACCGACGCTGTAGACCGACCATCTGTTGAAGGTCGTAGGAAGCTGCTGGATGCGGGTAGCGAAGGACCGGTCATCAAAAATTCTTGGAAGAGGCCTTTGTCCAGCAGTGGACGTTTTTCGGCTGATATGATTACATTTGCCGTTATTATTTTAGTACACATAGTATTTTTTTTCCAATAACCATTATTACCTATAATTTTTGCTGTTTTGTCGGGCAGTTTAAAAGCCCAATACTAATGGCATAGAATACGTGATCGGGAAGCCACCGGCCGGATCCCGGCCTCACCCTTGCAGGGACGGTCACAAATCACACCAGATTACAATTATTAATACATATTATGTTTAATCCCACAGAGTAGATCCGCTGCCCGCTTTTGTGTATAACAATGTTTAATACAAAATCTATTGTTGTCCAACATAGATGTGATAGGAATATACAATGGAAGGGTTCAATTGAAAACTATTAACTTATTCAATGTAGCGGCATACCTCAAAATCAAGTTTATACAAAATGTAGAAAGGTACTTACTATTTAAGGAAATACACATCACGCAAATTGTAATAAATCAGCATCATATCACCTCATATACGTCCCCACTAAGGGGCTCAAGCCTACCCTGAATTAGGGCGATCGTGCCTTAGTCGATTCTGTAATAAAGATGTTCTAAAGCGACATATGAAAGGATGCAACATAGAACCACAAAACAGAAGTAATAGAACCCTCTCAATGACAGAGTTTGGCAGCATAACGGCCAGAATGGCGCAGTATTGTGAATAGGCCAGTGCGCGAGTTCGAGGATCAGCGTAAAGCTGACCTTGATACAAAACGCGACCAGTTAAAGACCATTTCATACAATTACGAGGGTGGCATACTTAAATGCCCTCAGTGCGCGAGGAGTTTCGCTGCGAAGATTGGCTACATAAACCATCTTCGAGCGCACGCGCGGCATACCGACTAGGAGTCGAAGTGGTTGCCATTACCGAAATCGGTCGGATAGATCATCATCATCAATAAGTAAACAAAGTGATTACAGAATTTTAAACATGAAGTTGATTGTGGTATAAGGTAGCGATGCGCGACAGATTGTAATCCAAACAACAAGCATCCACAATAGGCAGTGTGACCTCATTCCGATCATCACCGAGCTCAGTGTGACGCAGAATGCATTTTAATTATTGCAATCTAACGCAACAATACCTTCCATTACGATGATGCCATACTAGTGTTTCAAATTGCAATTACATAGGTACTTGTTAAGTCCGTTGTGCAACTGTGCAAGTAACCAATACTCAGTAAACCGTCATAACATCCGCTACTTACACTTTTCCTAAAACAGTAAAATAAAATTTAAATTTATTTATTTGGAACTTAAACCAAGTAACTATTTAGTAATCTGTGCTTAAACTACGGATACAAATTTAATGCGTACGATAGCAACTGCATTAGTCGAGGACTGTGTCGCTGTTGCTAACGCCCACCTCCGGAAGAAAGAATAATGTGACGTTCCTTAACGTATGAAATTTAAAACATTAATAGAATTTAAAAATAGATCTTACAGATATGAAGTACAGTAGAAAAGTACTAACAGTAAAGGTGTAACGTATGTAACTAGCCGATAAATCCTATAAGCGAGGTATTGATTGGAACAGTTGTCTCTGTCTTTTTCTTTAAGTGTAAAGAGTAAAGAAAATAACCACACTTTCTCAATGGTTTTTCGTTTCAATCAAAAACTACAATAAAAGTTTAAAAAATAATAACATTACTCACTTTGTATTATCATAAAAAATATTGTTGTATATTTTTTAAAATTTATACTTCAAAATATTAGGAATAACTAGAGTTGAAATTAACGGTGTAGACCGATCTTTGGGATTTTATTCTATCAAGCCAAAACTGTTCAATTGTGTTTCTAATAGCTTTTGACTTTAAGGAACATCATCAACGATGAGGGTACTTTTTGTCAACCTTTGGTTTTCTATCGTTTAGGAGTAATTGACGACAAAAATAACGAAAATCTGTAATATTACCGCATTAAGTAATAAAGCAAAAACTCATCGAAGAGCTTTTTCAGCAGGAGATTAATCAAATGATCGCGTTGCAAACTTGATGCCCAGACAAGCGTGAGTGAAGCTTGTGAAGCTTGACTCTGCCTCAACATAACAGAGAGACATCGTGCGTACATAAACCATTGTCATTTCCTATTAGCGAGATTGACCGCGTAAATTGATCATGATCAAGGAACATTACACACACAGCCGCATTGCGTATTGGCACGAGGAGAGGTCGCGTCGTCACTATACGCAATTATGCAACTTCAATCTGTTTATTATAACATAAATGAACAAATCAGAACAGCTGTAGCGAATTTCTGTCGGTTCTGCGTGCCCCGTGCCGCACAAATGATAATATGTGACTTGCAGACGTGATAGAATCGAAATATATACAACACTTACTTACCTACTCTTTGAAATTGAGACAGTGAATATTCCATTTCAAATTCCACTACAACATCAAAGATGCGCGATCGCAATGACGTGGACTAATGAGAAATAGTTGTCAATGATCACGTACTACGCATATGAGAGACATCGGATAACGTGCAGCGAACATACAACACTGACGGAATGTCCTTGATTGAATCCAAACTTAGTAAACGAATAATGATGATGCTTGTCATAAATCTATTATTTTGGGCACATGCAACCTAAATATGGCAAACAGGAAGGTCGTCAATAAACTCGTCTGTCATTTTAATCATCCAAATCTATTATATTAATTAGATTTTTGTTGGCAACAATGCAGGCACTCTATACTTGGATGTCTATTAGCTTCACATCAGCAGGTCGCGGATTCGATTCCCGGCAGAGTGTATTGTAAGACTCGGTTTGGTTGGTGGAAGGGTATGTTCTAATCCCGCCTGGCTAGCTACTACCATGATGATGTATTCCGGCTTGAAGATAAGATAGTCAGTTCCCCATTGCGTTGGGGGATTCTTGGTAAGCTCGCTTTCATCTTCGGCATCATAGACACTTACCATCAGGTGAAGTGATTGTGAATAAAAAACGACTAGGTTGACAAACCTTAGACCCTGAGAGTGTTCTTGGTACGGTGTCGCGAGTTCAATGGTATTTTCCTATCTCAAAAATGCCCAACGCAGGAAGTAACTAGTATTTCACCTTTGCCAACGCGCCTAAAGAAGTTTTCACTTCAAAAAAGACGGAAGTGGGAATACATCTCTTGTAGTGCGGTGCGCTGAAATTCGTTCTTCTTTCATTTAATCTTCTTTTCATTCCATCTATTTATTTTCCACGCATGCGCTGTCATCTATCTGGCAATATCTTTTAAAAAATAAAATTCTACCATCCAACAGTTCTAATCAATCATTAAACTTTCATTATAAATAATTATTGCTGCTGATTTCATAAGACCCTTTTTCGGTTAAGATATAATTATATTTTTGTGAATTGTGTTTTAAATTGAAGTGTTTAATGTATTATCTAATTTTTAATTTTGTTTTTAGGTGTTAATTTTACTATTAAATATTTTATGTGAGCACGCATCGTTAACCTACGCCCTTATCACACTTACAAACCATACTTATCGCCTTTTACGGCATTTTATCCGCCTCCGTAGCCCAGAGGCAAAGTTCACTGGCTTTACACACGAGGTCGCGGGTTCGATTCCCGGCGGGGTCAATTGTAAGACTAGGTTTGGTTGGTGGAAGAGCATTTTCTAAGCCCGCCTGGCTAGCTACCACCATCTTATCTAAGTCTTGCCGCCAAATATCAATGTTGATATCATTGGTGTGTTCCAGCATGAAGATAAGATAGTCAGTTCCCATTGCGTTAGGGTATCTTGATAAGCCCGCTTCCATCTTCGGCAACATCGTCACTTACCACAAGGTGAGATGTTGTCAAGGGTTTACCTATTGTGAATTTTAAAAAAAACTTACTAGTCGTGCTACACTGTGAATCAATATCGCAGGTTTTATATATAACTTAAACGGAATCGGGCGTTTCATTGACACCAGTATCAACTGTCGGTGTCCTGCAGTACGAACTACCAAGCAATATGCATGACCTACTGGCTCGCGTTTAATATTCAAGAAACGTGTACAGCGTAGCGCGCCGCGCTGTAATAAAAGCACGCTCCAACGCTTAACGAGCACCACCGATGAGCTCCTTCGTATTTCAAACAAGACGCCACGGTACGTGACCACAACGAGCCAACTTAATTTGCGTGGAACAACCAAATTGGGAATTATTGTCTTTGCGAATGAGAAGTCGTGTCGCGGCGGACGGAGGAGAAGAGCGATTGATATTGAAACAATCAAGTCTGTTTACACAGCGGTGAGGTTTTTTTGTAAAACGAATTCACTTAGAAAATAAGTTTTTCAGTATTTACCAGTCTGTGCAGTATGTGCTATGCTCGGAGTTTCTAAACGAGGAGATTCGCAGGAGAACCAAAGTAACCGACATAGCTCACAGAATCGCTAAACTGAAGTGGCAGTGGGCAGAGCACATAGCTCGTAGAACAGATGGCCGTTGGGGCAGTAAAGTTCTCGAGTGGCGACCGCACATCGGAAAACTTAGCGTAGGAAGGCCTCCCACGCGGTGGACCGACGACCTGGTAAAGATCGCGGGAAGCCGATGGATGCGGGCAGCACAGGACCGGCCGTCGTGGAAATCCTTGCGAGAGGCCTTTGCCCAGCAGTGGACGTTTTTCGGCTGATATGATGACCAGTCTGTTCTATCTGACCATAAAGTCAAAGGTCAAATATAAAACTTGTCAAGTGCGAGTCGGACTTGCGCACAGAGGGTTCCGTACAACCACACTTCGCCACACGAGTATCAACCTATTTATTTCAATCGAAAGACATTCACAAGAGTGGCAGAAAAAATATTTTTTTATCAGCTCAGGTTAGCGTGAGTACGACTCACACTTGGCTTATTTTTATTATTTGTTGTTTTATTTTAGGGGTTGTACTATGTTCACACCAAGTTTTACGCTTGTATACATTACAGTTTTTACGATAAATCAATAAAAAGCTTTAAATAAACACGTGTCTTGTATTTGAAGGTCACAGGGGAAGAACATGCAATGTCGCATATTTACTTTTTTAAACTGGTAATGCCATTTTGTAGTGTAAAAGTGGTAGAACGAAACGCAAAAACTCCCTTGAGCATAACATGCAGTCGCTGAGTAATCGCCATATAAAAATACTACTACAATGCAAAAACATGCAAGGTTCTAGTCGTACACGAAAAAAAAAATTTTTTCCATGTTTCATTTTGGCGTTTGTCACACGTTTTTAAGGTAGGTAATTTATGTATACTTATAGTGAAAAAAAAGGCATATGTGTATTAAATCACAGATTGAATGTATTATTTTAAAGAAGTTTGAAATCTATCATTGACATATATTGATATTATCTCAGTTCAATGTCGGTCGGACATAGCATATTCTTCCCCTGTCCCTTCAATTACTTTTTCGCCACTTTCAGCCGGCTACCTATTACGGTTCAAAACACGCACCCTTTTAAAGGTGAGACAGAAAGATACTCATAACGCTACCGGGTACGGAACTCTAAAACGAAGTTTCTAATAGAACCCCCACCTAATCACAAATAGAGAGTCTGCAATTACTCGAATGTAGAACAGCTACGACAGGCCAAAGAGTATAAAAATCACTACGTTTACGACAGGCACAAGCATGGCAGTCTCGCGTCATGAATCCCACAATTGGCAGATGTAGTTCAAAAAAATTAAGGATTTTTTTTTAATAGACTTTTGAGGAAACTAATTATAATGTTTATTCTTTTTGGTTTTTAATTTTTTAATTTAATGGTTAGTTTTTTATGATTTTTCAAAAGTCGTTCAAATGGTTATGATACGTCACACGCCCAACAACTATGAAAATAATTTTAGAAAAAGCTAAAAACTTTTAGGTACAAGCTTTTAATATTGCATTGTCATGCGATATACATATGCATAGAAATTTCAGCTCAGTCGGAAACCGGGAAGTGGGTCAAAGTTAACTTGCAAGATTCCACCCGAACAAACATACATACATTGCAAGTTAAATGAAAAAAAGCTTTTAAAAAGACCACCAGTACTAACAATTTCAATTGACGATTATGAACTGAATTTGGTGTGTATTTACAGTTTAAAATCATTACATCTCCAAATGGTTCTTTTATTTATGTGTCTTGTAAAAAATCTGAACAATGCCAATGGCCTTTCTTCTCGCAGGTTCTATGATGCTCACTAGATGTCGCTATTGTCGATTTTAAACTTTATACCACATGTAAAACAAAAACTTTTTCTTGACTTTCTTATCAGCTCATATACGTCCCCACTGAGGGGCTCAAGCCTACCCTGAATTAGGCGATCGGGCATTGGTCGACTTCACACACAACCTTCGAGTTTATTCGCAAGCGTGTGTAGGTTTCCATACGGCGTTTTCCTCGATCGCAAGAGCGTCAGATAAAATTACATCTGAAATCAGAATTCGATAACACAACAATGGTACGAGGCAGGATTCGAACTACGGCCTCCCGGACAGGTAACAATTCACCACCGACGACCTTTCTTGACCTAAGTATAAAAAAAATCTGAGAAAACAGTTATTTAACAATAGTTTTATAATACAGAAAAATTAATCACAGAGGAAATTGAGAAACCTTACCTTTTCATGACTAAAAATCTATTAATTAAACATAGATTAAATTTGTTTAATGGTAGGTTTTGTTTTTACACCTGGCAACACTTTGTTTTGGATGTTATGTCATCTTTGACGTTTGTTTGATTACGTTTCGTTCGTGATTTCGTAAATGCTTTCCTCTCTCAAATTCATCACATCAGCTCGTAAAAAGCAACATAAAAGTTTTCTATGTTGATTTTACTCAGTGAAGTTACATATAAGTTTTGTCAATCTTTTTTTTTTGTTTGCGCGGGATAAGATTAAATAGATATTATGTATGTAAATAAGGTATTTCGTATGTATTTCACTTTAGTTTATTTATTATAATTAACAATTTATTATACATGCACAATACAATTAACCACCATAGATCATCTGTCAAAGGACACTCGACTAGAGATGTGCCGTGTCTACTAGGGATGTAACAATAGAAATGGCTGAAAAACCATGCGGAAATAGGAACGTCAATTAAATAAAGCATCGTGTCGCCATCCCTTGGCGTGGTAGAGAAACAAAAGAAGAAAAACGCTCATTGTATAATGACGCCAGTGTCGTCATAGTAGGCCAATCAAGGGACAATAACATTTTAAGTGAAACTTTTATTAAATCGTCTCAAATTTGTGTTGCATGTCGCGTGACGGTCGCTTTCGTCTGACGGTATGATCGTTTAGTCCTCTGTACCGTAGCGAGAGCAGCCATGATCGTTTTGTCCTCTATAAAGTTTCACTTTTACCGTGGTTTTACACTTATTTTTTTTATAAAATATACCAAATCACTTGAAATTTCTGAAATCTAATAATTTGAAAATTATCGCACCTCGAAATGGTTTCCGAACTAAGAGGGGTTCATTAAAACAGAAAAATGCCAATTCAACAACCGAGGTGCCAACCCTGAATGGCTCCCAACAGCTCCCACCGAACGTAGACATGTCGTTATGACGGTGGTGAGCACTCCTCGGTTAGATATACGAGTAAAAGGCCTAAGAAGACAGTTGAATGGAATCCATGTCAACTCCGGTGCCTCTTTAATACGTCCTGACACAGCCTAGTTTAATGTAAAGTCTACTCTTAAAAGCATGCACAAGATGGTGACATTACATTACACACTGAATTCTGTCTTTTTCTTTTCGATACAGAAAGAAAAAGACTGAATGCCTAAATTTACTTTAGTCCTGTCAATTACGTTAAATCGTGTTACACCGAATCCAAGAGCGTCGGTGACGTAGTGGCAAGGGCCGCTACCTCCTTTCCGGAATGTCGTGATTCGAATTCTATCACGTAACACTGTGTTTTCGAATTTTGATTTCATATGTACGTTTATCCGACGCTCATACGGTGAAGGGAAACATCGTGAGGAAACCTACACACGCCTGCGAAGAAACTCGAAGCTTTTCGTTATACAGAGAGAGATTAGCGTCAAAGTAAACCAACCTGAGCCAGAAAATTTTGACGTTTCAGAGAGTGAATCGTTATATCGAGTGACGTTTTACAGAGTTTACACTGTTTTTTATTTGGACTTGGACAATCTTAACCCCTCAAGTGGGGGGACATCGAACGCGCCGATGGGGTTCGCACGGGGGGAGTAATTTCGCCGCACATGGCGGCCTCGCCCGCGCTGCAGATTTACGAAGTTTTCTCAGTATTTTTGTATGAAACCTATAAAAACTAATTGCTGATCGAGAAAGCTGATAAAATTTACTTTTTAATTATATTTATTTTTGATGTCTTGTGTTACAAACAAAAAAAATACAATACGGTTAATTTGAAAATTTTGTTTTTTTTTATTTTTTTTATATTTCTATTTATGTACTACATGTATACAGTTTAAATGATCTTTATCTCATGGCTAGATAAATGTAAATCTACATGATACAAAACAAAAAAGTTGTCAAGTAAAAAAAAACAATTTAAAAAATACTGTATACGGCGTAACGTAATGGCGGACTGTGAAGTAACCAAGTGAAATAAAGCGTCATTTTACAAAAAAAAAGTAAATGTGTGGTTTTATGAAACCACGGTAAAAGTGAAACGTTACAGAGGACGAAACGATCATGGCTACTCTCGCTACGGTACAGAGGACGAAACGATCATACCGTCAGACGAAAGCGAACGTCACGCGAAATGCAACACACAGACGAAAAAATTTGAGACGATGTAATAAAAGTTTCACTTTAAAATGTCTATAGAGAAATGGTAGTTAAGTGTAGTCAAATCAAAGACGTAAGAAAAACTACAAAAATAACCATGCTATCGCTGATAATGGTCCCGGCGGCGCGGCGTGGGCAAAGTTATCAGCAATCGAGGGCCATTGATTGCGCACAAAGCTCTCGTCCCGCGACATTCGAGTCCGATTTTCCGCTTACAATACGACCGACGAGTTTCGTCTTGCATTCCGGAAATCCGGATTATACTTCCACGGTTCCTTGGCTTTAGCCGGCATGAAGGGATAAAGTTTCGGCTTTATAACGTCTTTGAGGAAATTCCGCGGAAATTTCAGACTTTTTTAAAAAAAAACCGGCAAAGTGTGAGTCGGACACGCGAAAAGTAGGGTTCCGTTGTCTTTTCAAAAACTACATAATTTATATTTTAAAAAACAAAATTAATATTTGCATTTGGTGATGAACATTTTTTATGGAAAATCTATGAACTTTTTACAAATCCAACTGCACGTCTTAAGTTGGTCGATTATTACTCCTAAACTAAGAAAAATTGAGTATAATATTTCCTAAACACATTTTTTTCAGATATCCTGAAATAGTGGTTTAGCTGATGGGGGGGGGGGGGTGTGGTACTTGACTTTAAAAAATAAAGCTTAATATTTCGCAAAAGAGCCTCAACCCATACGATACTCCAACCCAAAAAAAAATTTGTGTTGCTGAAAGTAACGGTGTAGACCTATCTTTGGTATTTTTTTTCTATCCAGCCAAAACTGCTCAATCGCGTTTCTAATAGTTTTTTGACTTTTAGGAACATCATAAAAAATAAGGTGGTAAGTGACGATGTTGCCGAAGATGGAAGCGGGCTTACCAAGATTCCCCAACGCAATATAGAACTGGCTATCTTATCTTCATGCCGGAACACACCAACGCAGCGCAAATAATTTAAATAGTATGTACCCCTACAACCTGCACCAAAGACAGCTGAATGACTGAATTTGTTAAGTTAAGCCCCACATAACGATATAGTGGAATTAATACTTGTTGTGATTCATAAAGTTTCACGTACATTTTGGCGAACGTCCAACAGGCTTGCACAATGCACGATAAATACCTGCCACTGCTGGAACTCTTAATTACTCGACTTCCATTACGCGTGGGAAGTGTGGGCCAATGGCGTATAAGTACTGCACTACTCTTGTTGGTGTTAAGGCTTATACCGCCGCCAACGACTAACTTTGTAACTACTTTTTACTTCACGTAAAAAACGTCAAAAAAAAGCTAAAAAGATTTGTTTATTAATAAAATTTTATTTGCACATATTTTTTATATGGAGAGATGAGAATCTGCTAAATTTTAGTTTTTAAATTGAAGTCTTAAGAGAAATAACAACGAAAAAGATTGAAAAACATTGAAAACATTGAAAAAGTGCAAAAGTGTGGTTATTTTGTTGACTCGTTACACGTAAAGGATAAAACAGAGACAACTGTTTTACAAATGCCTCGCCTTAAGTGAGAGGGAATTCATATCGTAGCGTCGTCGGCTCCTAAGTATCTTATCTACTTTGCAGACAGTTACTATACGTTTAATCTGCACAGCACCGTCACAAACCCTAAGCGGACGTAACCGCCTTCATTCATCTTCCCCACAATTTGTTATACATCATCTACTTACGGTCTTTTACTCAAGTCTGTAATTTAATTAAAAAAAATTCAGCAACTTTCAGAAATAATGATCCGTCCGTACCTAAGAAAACATTTTTCCTTCGAGAGCAAAAGCAAACAGACATAAATCATTTTACAGGTTTTGTTGTCAAAAGTTAACTCTCAGTCTGAGGATAATTAAATTGGTCTTCCTTTTTCTGGTGTTAAAACTTCCAACGGGGATTTTGTTCTTTTTTTTCGTTAAGAGAATTGTAAACCTACGACTTTTCGTACATAGTTAACCGATTTTGACCAAATTTTCATAGGTTGTCAGTTAGAACAAAAGTTTTTTGTTTCTTCAATACAATTAATACGTTCAATTTTATTTGTCGTTCAGTGTTTTCAAAAAAACAAACTCGGCCATTATCTGTTTATTTTTATTGCATAACTTGCTGTTTCCCGCGGCTTCACCCGCGTGGACAACGTTTCTATGAATTTTCGAGGGTGCGTAAAAAAAAAGTAGCCTATGTGTTTATCCAGGTTCTAATCTGTCTACCTACCAAATTTCAGCCAGATCCGTTCAGTAGTTTTTGAGTGAAGAAGTAACAAACATACAAACTCACAAACTTTCGCCTTTATAATATTAAGTGTGATTTAAAAACCGAAACCAATAAACCTAGCTTTGGTTCTGACTGACAACCTATCAAAAATCGCTATCGCCGTTTGTATGATAAGTCTAATTTCCGCCGTAGGTTCATAATCCTATGAAGTCTCTTCAATGCGATCGCCTGTAATCCGAGGTGCAAAAGCGATTTGAGCGTGCTCAGCGCAATGGAAAATGGTCACAAGCATGGATGCATGCCCTCAGCTCTCAGCTCTGCTGTTTACTGTATTGTTAAGCTTAATGTTGGAATAGCGTGCACTATACAATGAAACTTTAGACAACGTTAATGCAGAACCCTTACTTCGATCCTAACTCCTAATTTTCTCTGCGAATTCTTTAAACCTTCTGCAATATCTGTTAAACGCTGACCGTTTGGCAAGAGCAAATTCATAAGCGAATCTCATTAGATTAAGGGTATGATTATCATTATATCAGCTCATATACGTCCTCACCAAGGGGCTCGAGCCTACCCTGAATTAGGGCGATCGGGCCTTAGTCGACCACGCGGACCCAATGCGGGTTGGTCGACTTCACACACGACCTTCGAGTTTCTTCGCAGGCATGTGTAGGTTTCCTCACTTTATTTTCCTTCACCGTAAGAGCGTCGGATAAACGTACATTTAAATATCACATTGGTACGTGGCAGGATTCGAACGACGCTCTCCCGGACAGGAGGTAGCGGCCATTGCCATTACGCCGCCGACGATCGTATACGGTATAACTTTATCGATCACCAATTAAATATATTCGATCACTAATCACAAAATTTTAAATTCCCTAATTAATATAGTATTAACTATAAAGTCATCAAACAAAACCAAAACAATACTCAAAAGGGTAAGATTTATCACAAAATAGATCAATACCAAATTTCTAATGAAAATATTTGGCGCTTCGCCGGCCTTGTCTTGCATGACAAACATAACTGCTCGTCGTTTCGCTCCTTGCTACCTAACCGCATAACCTAACCTAACCACAAACCTAACCAATCTAGCTTAACCTAATCATAAACCCCATCTTGACCTAAATATTATTTGATGACAGATCTATCAATTTGAGAACGAAAATATTGAATAGAGATGAAGCCATTTAATAGAGGACGAAAAATATTATTCTCTTAGATTAGTACCCATAATTGTGTCAGAGCCCACAACACTCTATAGTCAAAAAGCTGAATTCAACTAACTAATTCAATTAAAAGTTTACTGCGTGTAGCCCAAAGCGGGAACATTAGATAAATCTCGATTAATTATTACTCTGTTAATGGACAAAGGGACCTTTTTGAAACATCTGACAAACGACACTCAAGGCGTTAGACAAAAGCTTGGATGTATCCCGCAATCGCTCATTCCGTAACTAGGAAAACTGAAGTTCGGAAAACTATCTCTCTCTTTTTTATCCTCTAGACCGGAATATGCCTTTCTTTATCTGGCTGAAGTCTGGCTGGCACAGTTAATGCGGGATAGCTATTTGTTTTCACAGTCGAGCGCCGACGAACAAATTAGGTGGACAAGCTGTTGAGTCGAGGCGGTCGAGGTGTCTATATTCTACTGAGCGAAAATTCAGCTCTTACAATCGCTTCGAGGAGGGAATGTCTCTCCGATCGGGCGAGAGCGTACCAATAATTTTCTCTTCAATTCCAATGGAGACGTTTCACTGTCTGCTTTTTATTGGCAGAAGCTTAAAGGTTTTTTCTCAAACATTATTTTAACTTTAGAAAAAACTTTAGGTACACGACACACGTGTTATCATTTAGACGTACGGAGCAATTCATTTTAGGGTTCCGTGCCCATAGTAATGGGATCCTA
Source organism: Coleophora flavipennella (assembly GCA_947284805.1). Classification (NCBI taxonomy): domain Eukaryota; kingdom Metazoa; phylum Arthropoda; class Insecta; order Lepidoptera; family Coleophoridae; genus Coleophora; species Coleophora flavipennella. The sequence continues at coordinate 3,165,949 of OX369273.1, forward strand.
TTATTAAGCCTAAGTTCCGTCCGTTCGACCTTTAAAGAGGTATATCTTTTGACTTCTAATATGTAAGTAGCTAAACATTTTCACAGAATTTGTGTTATTATGGAAGAATTACTAAAAAAATAAAAAAAAACCACAAACAGTATTTTTTTATTATTCACAATTTAAAATTTAAAAAGCCCTCGACAGCTTTTTTTCACCAAGCTATAAATTGAGACGATTCCAATGTGCCCAAACACGATACCTCTGCTGTGAATTGGTAAGGAGTTGGGTATCCTACAGATTCCGGTAGCTGCTGCAGCATCAGGTCAAGGTTTCCATGTACCTAATGTAAGTAACAGGATACCAAATTTCGAATCGATCAGACCTGTGGAAGTTGCCCATATCCCCTTCATAAACGAGAACAGAGCTCATGATTTTTAAACGGCTTACCAGATTTTCTTGAATCATAGCTAATGTGAGTAATGAATGACAATCTCGATCAAGTCATCTTTCAAACACGAAGAAACTAAATCAAAATAAGTTCATCACACAGATACACACGGAAAACGTTCTGACGGTGCCGAATCCAGAGGATCCTGTTTATAATATCTGTTCGTTAGTCCGTCATACCTTTAATAGACTATATCTTTTGGACCGTATTGGATAACCGAATGATTTTTTATAGAATATGGCGTATTTGTGTCAATCATTGGGAGGTGTTGCCGTAATCGCCACGCTTGGCAGGCGGGTTGGCGATCGCAGTGTTTTTGCAGATTGTCTGCAAGTCACGGAAAGGACACTGCTGCCCATCCTCCGGTTTGAGTACCATAGTCGACTCTGACGAACGCGGGCAGCGCAGAACCGGTCGTCGTGGAAATCTTTGGGGAAGGCCTATGTCCAGTAGTGGACGTCCTTCGGCTGATATGATGATGATGGAGGATTTACTAGCAAATAAATAACAATAAAAACCAATAGTTAATAAATAAGCGGGGTCCCCAATCCTCTTACAAGAAACGTGTATTTTTACGATTACAAGCTTACATTTGCAGTCGGAGCATCGACCGCGATATAGACCGATGTATGGGAAACTATTTTTTTCACATGCAACATAAACTTTGTCCTTCAATCCGGCTTACCTTTTCGTACAGCAATTTTCTATGCGTACGTTACTTAAAAATTTATGAATTTCAGTAAGTTAACTATTTTGGTGAAAATAAGTACCTACTTACTTAAACGGCCAAGTGTGAGTCGGACTCGCGGTAAGAGCTAACAAATGAACACGTTTTCACAATTATATTATTAGTAAGGAATAACAAAATATATATAGGGCCCTCCATACAAAAAGCACAAAATTGGTCGATCAGCTGATCGATTTGTATGAAATTTAAATATATTTTTTTTCTCATCTCTGAGGAAACGCGGTTTTCCGTGCTTTTACGCACTGATCTTTTCCACGCAATAAGTATATTATATCATATTTTAACATATCATTTCAGAAGCGAGCCCAACTCATCGGTTACGAGTCTAGCCCACAATCTGATTCAGACCTGGTTTTGAACCTCAGCGGAGGTGTGAAATGTCTTTTTGTTTTTTTTTATGTTTTCGGTTTACTTTAACTTATTTATTTCGAAAATACGTTAGAAAAAGTATTTTTAGTTCACATCCCTACTTTTCGGTACCTACATAATACCTCTTATTTTCTTAGTAGTCAACCTACCTATTTATTGTAGGTTTACTAGCGCTGTAGTGTCTACTTAAGTAAAACATTTCAATAAGAATAGGTGAAAAAGTATGAAACAAAGTATTTAAAGAAGACAGTTTCTTTATTTATTTACAATTGGTTAGCCCTTGGCATCATCTCACCTGATGGTAAGTGACGATGATGCTTGTAAAAATAACAAAAAATAATTAAAAGGGAAAACAGCTAATAGTGAACAGTTAGAAACAAACACCCCAAAACTGTAAAAGTGAACAGTTAGAAACAAACACCCCAAAATGTAAAAGTGAACAGTAAGAAACAAACACCTCAAACTGTGAAAGTGAACAGTAAGAAACAAACACCCCAAACTGTAAAAGTGAACAGTAAGAAACAAACACCTCAAACTGTGAAAGTGAACAGTAAGAAACAAACACCCCGAACTGTAAAAGTGAACAGTTAGAAACAAACACCCCAAACTATAAAAGTGAACAGTAAGAAACAAACACCCCAAACTGTAAAAGTGAACAGTAAGAAACAAACACGCCAAACTGTAAAAGTGGACAGTAAGAAACAAACACGCCAAACTGTAAAAGTGGACAGTTAGAAACAAACAACCCAAACTGTAAAAGTAAACAATTAGAAACAAACGCCCCAAATTGTAAAAGTGAACAGTTAGAAACAAACAACCCGAACTGTAAAAGTGAACAATTAGAAACAAACACCCCAAACTGTAAAAGTGAACAGTAAGAAACAAACACCCCAAACTGTAACAGTGAACAGTAAGAAAAAAACACCCCAAACTGTTCTTTAACATGGTACAATAATAAAAAATTGTTTAACTCTGGGGAAAACACAACAGGTCCAAAAGTTAATTAACCGAACGCAAAACTGGCAAACAATTATAAAGTTAGCAATACCATAAAAGAAATGTAAAAATTAAATTGTATGAAAAACTGGTATAACTTTATGTCGAAACATAGAAAATAATATAAAAGAGGAAAGTATCGACACAATGGCGTCTAAAGGTTTCGCAAACAAATGTGAATGAACTTAGTTGGGAACATAAGACGTTACAGGTTTCAGGAAGCCATAGCTGGGCTGGCGGCGGGCGCCCGGCGAGCCGTGACAAATCGGCCGACCAGTCGACCGGATCCGCGCACCGATCGATCTTAGCTGTCACAATAACGTCACTTTGCAATGTTAATTGTGAAACACGTACTGAGGTCTGGCAATAAGATTTCACTATTAACCCACTTTTTACTAAAAAAAAGGGGGGCAAAATTTTGTCTTTGAAACGTATATGCTACTAAAAATAAAATAGCAATAAAAAAATATCTAACGAAAATTTTTGTTTTTGGAAAAATGATCTTTTGAAAGAGCAGTAGTCAAAAGAGGGTCCAATACTCATAACACTTCTAAAAAAAACCGACTTCAAACAGGATTTCTCTGGGATGCCATCATCAGATCCTGGTTACCTTATCATGGTACCACCCTTGGGATATCTATTTTCCAACACGAAAAGAATCATCAAAATCGGTTCATAAACGACGAAGCAGACGAAGTTATCCGCGAACACACATAAAAAAAAATATATACGGTCGAATTGAGAAACCTCCTCCTTTTTTGAAGTCGGTTGAAAATCGGCCTTGCTGGGTTTTCGGTCACATAATACGTTCTCTAAAGCATGATCTGAAGAGAACGATAATTTTGGGACAGACTAAAGGAAAACGCGCAAGAGAAAGAACACCAGTCAGATGGTCCGATGTCATAAAGGACAAGGCGGGGGGGGGGGGGGGGCAGTCTACACCGGGCAGTCCACCTGGTCCAAAATCGTGTCAAGTGGAGGACACGATCCTCAGCAGTGAGGGAACGACGAAGAAGAAGAAGAAGAACATATAAGTCATTTGGTCACAAGAAATAGATCCTTAAGGCTTATAACGCCGACAACGACCAACTTAAATATTAAAGATTTTTTATCGACAAATTATTTTTTTTGTATTTACAGGTGATATGATATGAGTGATTTGATTTTCTCGAATTCTATTTTAATACACAAAACTAACAGACCTTGAAAAAGAAATTGAAAAAGACCCTAGATTTATATACGGGAAGTACCTTATTCTGGTTTTTCCTTGAGTAATGAAAATCACGGTATCAAGTCGTAAAAAGTTGTAGTAACGTACGTACAAAAATATATTTAAACTGTTAGGTATAAAGTTTGTTTTTTTTGCAATAGTTGCCACCATAAAAAATCAAGATAGATAATTTAAAAAGAAACCGCTGCAGATTTAAATGTAATATTTCCTAATCAAAACTTTAAACTTGAACTTAACTAAACCTAATCCAAATCCGATCAGTAGTTTCCGAGCTAGACAGCTAGCCTGGACACACAGACAGAGTCTCACATACACACAAGCACACATACACACACCCATACAGATACATTTGTTGGTTTTTTGAACTCTACTGGAGTAAGGCAATCGATCCCCATCAAAATTTCAACTTTGTTTTTTTTTGCCATTACAATACCTTCTCACTCCTTTGTCGCTCGAGTGAGTGACAATTACACAGTTGAGATAACGACATTTAGATGAGCAATAAGATAATTTAACATAAGTAAAATTACACTGTATTGTTAAGAGTTAGCTCGTAAAAGTGAATTACAGAAGTGACGGTTGCATAAAGCCATTGTCAGGAAGCGGTCCCTAGTCAGTCGGGCAGTAGACCCGCCGGCGCCGAAGACTTCTGGCGTCACGTCTCCGCCGACGAGGACGGGGGAGCTTAGCGGGCGCGGGCGTGGGGGAACTATCCCCCTTGTATACACTTACATAGTTAATAGATATAAGCTGCAACGGTGTTCGAAACCAGATTTAGAAAATTTCAAAGTTTTTAAGGCGGTAATCCTAATATTATATATGTGGAAATGTGTTTATTTGTTTGTTTGTAACCTTTTCACGCTTCAACGCCTTGGCCAATATTAATGAAAATTGCATTCCAGTAGCCTGTGTCGTATGGAAGGGCATAGGCTACTTTTAATCCCGTGAAAATAGCATAGCCCGATGCAGTTCCCGAGGGAACTGAAAATATACTCTTTTTCGGTTAATTTCTTTAACATCGCAACGGAACAATGAATTGTGTGATTTTTTGCATCGAGATGGTTGAGGGGGTGGGAAATGACACGATTTACTAATAAGCATATCCTGACATAGTTCCCGAGGGATCTGGAGAAAATTCATGTCCACGCTCGCGAGCCGCGGGCAAAAGCTAGTATTACATATTTTCGTTATTTCTGACGTCAATTACGATAGAAAATCTAAGGTTGAAAAAAAAATACCCATATTGTTGATGATGTTCCATAAAGTAAAAAGAAACACGATTGAGCAGTTTTGGCTCGATAGAAAAAAAAAAACATAGATAGGTCTACACCGTTATTTTCAACTCTAGTTATGACTAATATTTTGAAGTAAAAATTTTATAAAATATACAATAATATTTGTTACGATAATACAAAGTGAGTAAAGTTATTATTTTTTATACTTTTATTCAGAAAATTGAAACTAAACGAAAAAAAAAACATTGAAAAAGTGCCAAAGTGTGGTTATTTTATTTACTCTTTACACGTAAAGAAAAAAACAGAGACAACTGTTCCAATCAATGCCTTAATGATGATGGATGCTGAAAAAAATGTTTTTTCTACGCGAAAAGGGACTCAACCCTAAAGACGCTTCTAGACTTCTTTCGCGTCTATAAATAATTATTGGAAGACTGCTTATTAAAATAAACAGAGTAATGAATAATAAAATAAACCGCGTTTAACCGCCTCCGTAGCTCAGAGGCAAAGTTCACTGGCTTTACACAGGAGGTAGCGGGTTCGATTCCCGGCGGGGTCAATTGTAAGACTCGGTTTGGTTGGTGGTAGGGCATTTTCTAAGCACGCCTGGCTAGCTACCACCATCTTATCTAAGTCTTGCCGCCAAATATCAATGTTGATATCATTGGTGTGTTCCGGCATGAAGATAAGGTAGCCAGTTCCCTATTGCGATGGGGAATCTTGGTAAGCCCGCTTCCATCTTCGGCAACATCGTCACTTACCACCAGGTGAGATGTTCTCAAGGGTTTACCAATTGTGAAAAAAAAAGAAGAATGAATGAATTATGTTTTTTTACTGATGATTGATTATTGGATTCAAATATTCTGAGACAAAAGGGTTGGAACTTAGACAAGCGTTGAAACATTTTTAAATAAAGCGTGGCATGGTGAAAATATCTGTTTAAATAAAAGTCGCTGGAATGTCAACGAAATCAACGAAGTTGCCCTATATGAGCTATAGACAGGCAACAAAACCAAGTACATTTTCGTATTTATTTGCATAATTAACCTTTCGAAATATTAAAGTTTAATCGTGTGCGAAATATTTCGTAAAATTGATAAAAAAATTAAATACCCAACTGCATAAAAAACTTAACCCCTTTTTTTGGTCAGTCTGTTGAAAATGTATCGGCCACTCACGGAATCAAGACGAATCTAACGACACACTCAAAAATCCATCAAGCCGTTTAGGCTACACAGCGTAAAGTATTTTTTTTTTTAATTCACAATTGGTAAACCCTTGACAACATCTCACCTGGTGGTAAGTGACGATGGTGCCGAAGATGGAAGCGGGCTTACCAAGATTCCCCAACGCAATGGGGAACTGGCTATCTTATCTTCATGCCGGAACACACCAATGATATCAACATTGATATTTGGCGGCAAGACTTAGATAAGATGGTGGTAGCTAGCCAGGCGGGCTTAGAAAATGCCCTACCACCAAACCAAACCGAGTCTTACAATTGACCCCGCCGCCGGGAATCGAACCCGCGACCTCCTGTGTAAAGCCAGTGAACTTTGCCTCTGAGCTACGGAGGCGGTTAAATAAATGAATAAACACGTATTCCCGGTGACAATACACCCTTTTGGTATTTTGAAGTTGCTGGTGCTTTGGAGGTGGAATCAAGGTCCCAGAATCGTCTTTTATTTTTCAATCCAAATAACTAGATTTAATTGTGCTCACCTTTTTGAATGTGGAACCGTGTATTTTATTTAATATTCATTTCAGCATTTGTCTTTTTGAGCATAAAAATTCTTTTCAAATAAAATCTTGTACCTAAATGCTTTTTGGTTTTTCGAAAATTATTTTCTCTTCAAGTCTTCAACGTTCCTATAAGCAAGAAACGACAGCACACCCTGGACACTTCATGCAACGGGCCAGAAATGATATTTCAAAAAAGGAATGACAGAACAAACAAAATGGCGGCGAAATCCTATACGTTCGACAACCAAACTGAAACCAATCTGTTACAATATGGGTGACGAGGGGATGATTTCGCAGTCTAGAGAGCGGCAGGGAGTGTCCATACTGTATGTCAGTACATATTAATATATATGTACTTTCCTGTAAGTATTGTGCATCATGTTGTTTCTCCTAAATATGCCAAAATATTATGGAATGCACGATCGTAATACTTGAAGGCATGCGTGCAGTTTACAATGCAATATGTGTTACATACACTTGCAGTTTCAGTTCGATGTCGAGTAAACTGCTCTTTGACGCCGGCCATTAATAACTTCACGCATGACTCACGTTGGGACTGGAATAAGTTGTTCACATTGCGGCCTCGACGAGCCCTCCGACTGCGTAAACAGAAGGTGTTGGAGAGCAAAGGGACCAGGCTCTAAATAGTTTAATAGCTCCACGCATGACTCACGTTGGGACTGGAATAGGTTTGTTACATTGCGGCCTCGACGCGCCCTTCGACTGCGTAAACAGAAGGTGTTGGAGGGCAAAGGGACCAGGCTCTAAATAGTTTAATAGCTCCACGCATGACTCACGTTGGGACTGGAATAGGTTTGTTACATTGCGGCCTCGACGCGCCCTTCGACTGCGTAAGCAGAAGGTGTTGGAGGGCAAAGGGACCAGGCTCTAAATAGCTTAATAACACCACGCATGACTCACGTTGGGACTGGAATAGGTTTGTTACATTGCGGCCTCGACGCGCCCTTCGACTGCGTAAACAGAAGGTGTTGGAGGGCAAAGAGACCAGGCTCTAAATAGTTTAATAGCTCCACGCATGACTCACGTTGGGACTGGAATAGGTTTGTTACATTGCGGCCTTGACGCGCCCTTCGACTGCGTAAACAGAAGGTGTTGGAGAGCAAAGTGACCAGGCTCTAAATAGCTTAATAGCTCCACGCATGACTCACGTTGGGACTGGAATAAGTTGTTCACATTGCGGCCTCGACGAGCCCTCCGACTGCGTAAACAGAAGGTGTTGGAGGGCAAAGTGACCAGGCTCTAAATAGCTTAATAGCTCCACGCATGACTCACGTTGGGACTGGAATAAGTTGTTCACATTGCGGCCTCGACGAGCCCTCCGACTGCGAAAACAGAAGGTGTTGGAGAGCAAAGTGACCAGGCTCTAAATAGCTTAATAGCTCCACGCATGACTCACGTTGGGACTGGAATAAGTTGTTCACATTGCGGCCTCGACGCGCCCTTCGACTGCGTAAACAGAAGGTGTTGGAGAGAAAAGTGACCAGGCTCTAAATAGCTTAATAACTCCACGCATGACTCACGTTGGGACTGGAATAAGTTGTTCACATTGCGGCCTTGACGCGCCCTTCGACTGCGTAAACAGAAGGTGTTGGAGAGCAAAGGGACCAGGCTCTAAATAGCTTAATAACACAACGCATGACTCACGTTGGGACTGGAATAAGTTGTTCACATTGCGGCCTGCATGAAAACTTACTCGCCTTTTTCGGCAGTCGGGTAACAATGTAGGTAACCTATGCCACTCAGGGGATCAAGACGAATCTAACGATATCTCACGCCAAAGTTCATCAAGCCGTTTAGGCTGAGCCTGTAGCCATAGAAATATGTGTAATTCATCAGGTTGATACATGTGATGAAGTCATACCTTTTGATTTGTTTTTATTCAATCTGTTTTATTTATTATTTTATTTTATTCAAGATCACAACAGTCACATAAGTACTTCATTAAATAAATTGTTAAATTTAGGTTCCCATGGATCAAGGAAAAAAGATCGTAATGTTATGAAAATTGACAAATGGAATAGTAAGTTACATACTTCAATTTTTTTCCCATTCCCCATGAGACTGTGGAGTGCCTATTTCACTTTCCACTATCAGTGGAAAGCAAAGCGATATTGTCTTGTTTAAACCGCTGTAAGGTACAGTTAAACAGATCCACATCCGATAACTTAACATTGTATAATGCACAAGCTCTACGAATAAATGAATTATTAGCATAACATGTTCTACGTGTAGAAACAGAAAATAAGGCTTTTTTACAACAAGATCTTTGTTGTCTGCGGGGGACTATGAAAAAATACTATGTAGCAGGGGCGGCGCATCTAAATGGTTATTTAATATTTTGTATAACAGGGTAGCATCAATATAATGACGACGCGATTTTAGATTTGTTTTACTGTTATCTTCTTTTTAATTTGTTTCTGATATCATGTTTTTTTTAAAATTCCAATTCCTACTGTTCTGTACCTTTGGTTTTATTCACTTTATTATTTTGTTCTTTTAAGATAAATAACTCAGCTAGCTGGTGGTAAAAACACATTTTATTTTACTTAATTGAACCCTGCCCCTACCCTCGAAGACTTAATTATTTCATCGTGCAAGCACCGACGCAAGTTGGAGGGCGCGTCGAGGCTAAATACATACATACATATATACAACCAAAAAACATTACCCTCCATTTTGTAGTCGAGTAAACTAAACGGCGCCAGGTCAACACAGGTACTTATATTAAAGCTAGATGGTTCAGTCAACAGCAGATCAAGCTAGACGCTTTGGGCAATGTACCGTTCTTCAGTCAGAATCGCACTAAGAGTGTCTAACTTTAACTGCTCTTAAACGTACTTGGCCGTAATTCATCAATTTTTGCTTAAGGCTTTAAGATTACTCAATCCGAGCAGGTTGATGTTTTCCGGCTTGAAGATAAGATAGCCAGTTCTCCATTGCGTTGGGGAATCTTATTAAGCCCGCTTCCATTTTCGGCATCATCGTCTTTTACCATCAGGTGAGATGATGCCAAGAGCTTACCAATCATGAAACAAAAAAAGGTTGAAACGTGTTAAAATAATATCGAACGTAAGTAAATTCATTTTAAGTTCAAATCAATGCGGGCTTCAATATGGTTGTTACGTTGAAACCAAACCCCCAATTTTCGATTTTTACTTGTTTTTATTAATTTTCTTCACTTTCAAGTAGTTTTCTAAAATGTTTTCAATTAAACTAATCGGTTTTAAAGTCACCGATTTATGTGTATTGGTTTCATTCAACATTGACTATTTGTTGTCGAGAAATTTGCAATTAATACCAAAAAAAGGGTCTACAGTATATTTTTTTTACATCAAAAGTTATAATAGTTTTAAAATTGTATTCAAATAAATCGATTTTTTATAACTTTAAGTATTATCTATTTTTTCACAGTCTTTCAATAATTTGAATTGAATATTGTCATTTGACCCATCTTAAGGCCTTGAAACTAAATAACATAGCCTCGAAACTGTAAACAATTCCTACAAGCTTTTATTTAACTTGCAAGGTATTATGTAAGTTGTTATGTAAGTTGCAAGGTGTTATGTAAGTTTTCCGCTTCAAAACTTGCAAGTTAAATCGACTACCCGGTTCCAATTGACCTCAAAATGTTGCATTCGCGTTTAATTTAGTTTGGACGACAATGCATGGTTAGCTAAGTGACGTCATTCTAAATCCAATATGGCGGACCAGGTATTTTTATGCACCCCCATGATATGGGTATCAAATGAAAGGCTTTACTAAGAAAAACGCGAAATAATTAAAATTATTTTCAAATAAAAGCATGTACTTAACCTAAAAGTTATAAAGTTTTTGTGCGCTTAAATAAATGAGCTTATTTATCGAGAAGGGGTTTAAATGTGATTAAAATGTCACTCAAATCATGAAAGAATCAAAAATTTAGTACAAAGATATAGTACTTTAAATCAGCGTTTTGCTCCTTCATGAGCTATTTACTATTTACTGAGCTATGGCCCATTTGCACTACTTCACACTCATTTAAATTTATTTATTAAGTTATTTAAATTCGTTATTTTATTTGTTTTAATCTTGATTTTTAATGTTCTCCCTCTTTCTTTTTTGCTGTCTTTATGTATAAAGATTTTTTTAAATATTTATAATTTAATTGTGATTGCATTGACAAATAAACGTGATAACTATCTATCTAGCTAGATATAGTCGAAATTTACTTACACTATAAAAAAAAAATAAAAAAAAAAATAATATTCTGGGACAAATCACACATGGTCATCTGGCCCCAAAGTAGGAATCCCTGTGTTATGGGTTACCAGAGACTGATATACATACATCTATATCATATCTATACAATATGACGTCTTAAATGTCGTTTAATTACTATAGGGATTGATCATGGACTGACAGACTTCACAATACATAGCTTAAGCACAACTTATAATACTTATTAGAGAAAGGCTGAACGATTTGTAAATGTGTTGACAACAAATGCTGTTACATATCTACATTACATAGGTGTGTGTATCGTGTGGCATGTTATATGCTGTTGGGCAACCAGTTAACCGCATGAATGATTGCGTCCTCTCTATGTGAGCAAAGGACTTTGTTTACTATCCCTTGAGCTGGTGCATGAGTTCACATCAAAGCGCTAACGGTGAATCAACATTGACTTGGGGGCTGGCAGCGAGAGCTGGGTATAGCGGAAGAGAGTATAGCGTACGAAACCTGTGTTAAATTATTTTTTTCGAAAAGCAGAGCTTTATATGCCAGTTCACAGTGCGCAAAATTGATTTAACCGCACTCGTGCGTTTTACTTTGCCATTTTTTTAAATGTCAAGCAAATAATAAATATGGTAGCCAAAGATAAAGAATCACCTTTCAGACTTCGTATGTGTGCCTAGCTAAAAAAAAGTAAATCTGAATTGAGTTGTTTTAGATGTGAATACGAATTTTATAAATAAGTAATATATGTATGATAAATAGTATGTTGTGTGTAGCGTAGGCAGGACTCCCACGTGGTGGACCGACGACCTGATGTAGATCGCGGGAAGCCGATGGATGCGGGCAGCGCAGGAAGGGTCGTCGTGGAAATCCTTGGGGGAGGCCTTTGTCCAGCAGTGAACGTTTTTCAGCTGATATGATGATGACATAGTATGTGTATCAATGTATAGGAAAAATAAAGTGAGATGATAAAACCGTTGGACATTTTACATGAGCTACAAATCGTGTAAAATGAACTTTGTTTGCCAAAACCTCGATAGGTCGTGTAAAATGTTTTTTTTTCAACCGACTTCTAAAAAGGAGGAGGTTTACAATTCGACTCTATTTTTTTATTTGTGTGTTTATAACGCGATGTTTTTTTCAGATTGAAAACCGATTTTCATGTTTTTTTTTATTCGATAGGGTATGCTCCCGTGTAAATCCCATATAAATAAAATCGGTGTAGTACTTTATTAGAAAATTAAGAAAAACCCAAAATAATATTACTGTATAATGTTTGTTACTGCTCTTTCCAGTTTCTACACTTTCACGCAAAAACTACTGAACGGATCTGGCTGAAATTTGGTAGATAGACAGATTAGGACCAAGATTAACACATAGGCTACTTTTTCCCACGCTCGCGAGCTGCTTGCGGCTCGCGCGCTGCGCACCCCCGAAAAGCCATAGAAACGTTGTCCACGCTGGTGAAGCCTCGCGCAACAGCTAGTGCAAAATAGTACTAAGTTGTTGCGATGGAAGGCGGTTTTTAACGCGTTTAGCGTTTTCAATTATCTGTTACTTTCCTTTCATGTGGTACCGGAGCTGTAGGGATATGTGGGAGCCAGCTTCTCTGGCGTCCAGAGCGGGGATCGAACCGCCAGCAGCGAAAGCCGCGAGAGGTGAGCGCGCCTACAGCTCCGGGACCTACCTTTTTTTTTATTTTTTTTATTCACAATTGGTAAACCCTATACAACATCTCACCTGGTGGTAAGTGACGATGTTGCCGAAGATGGAAACGGGCTTACCAAGATTCCCCAACGCAATAGGGAAACTGGCTATCTTATCTTCATGCCGGAACACACCAATGATATCAACATTGATATTTGGCGGCAAGACTTAGATAAGATGGTGGTAGCTAGCCAGGCGGGCTTAGAAAATGCCCTACCACCAACCAAACCGAGTCTTACAATTGACCCCGCCGGGAATCGAACCCGCGACCTCCTGTGTAAAGCCAGTGAACTTTGCCTCTGAGCTACGGAGGCGGTTAAACCTGGACAGTAGGTAGTGGTTCTCTTCCACGAGGCACTCGCCTTGCAGAGTACCGGGACAAGCGTCTTGGCGGCAAGACCTACCGTAACTGGTCCTTGTCTTCACCTTATGGTGTTGGCAGGAATAGCGGCCCCCACTGTTATGCCCTAGGCACAGATTACTAATTAGTTATTACGTAACAGATACTTCACTCAGTAGTAAATTTCCAATACCTACTGCTATAATAGCCTACTCCATCGCGTCAGCTTGCTTCACACCACGCGATCCCACAGCAATCGCAGGGCTGCCTCTTCGATAAAATTAAATTAACATAACTTTTTGTGTCTATGTCATTGAGAACTGTGAATATGTTTTGACTTATAGGTGGTAGTTTAAAATTGTATCATTTATCTATCTATCTATATATCTAATATATAAAAATGAATCGCAAAATGTGTTGGTAAGCGCATAACTCGAGAACCGATTTGGCTAATTCTTTTTTTGTCGAGTTCGTTATTGTCAGGAGAAGGTTCTTATGTAGGGTAGGGTAGTGTAGTGTAGTGTAGGGTAGGGTAGGGTAGGGTAGTGTAGGGTAGGGTAGGGTAGTTTAGGGTAGGGTAGGGTAGTGTAGTGTAGGGTAGGGTAGGGTAGTGTAGGGTAGGGTAGTGTAGTGTGATGTAAGGCGGTACGTAGTTCGCCGGGACAGCTAGTATATATATATATATAATTCTCGTGTCACAGTGTTAGTAACCATACTTCTCCGAAACGGCTCGACCGATTTTTATGAAATTTTGTGTGCATATCGGGTAGGTCTGAGAATAGGTTTTTATCTATTTTTCATACCCCTACGCGGGCGAAGCCGCGGGCAACAGCTAGTAAAATATATATTTTTTTTAAAAAGGTGCTGATTGTGCAATACATCTAGATAACACATAATTTTAGAGGTCAGTAAAATGAAAAAAATCTTTAAGAGTTAAATGTGTTTTATTTTGATATAATTTTTTATTAATTTCTTACCCTTTCTAAATTCTCGGTTATAAATAGCATAAAACCGAATCACAAGCACAGATGACTAAATAGTTATGTCACAAGTGTTTGTGTGCGCTAACAGCACGACAAGTTGAGACAGGTCGCCGCGCCTGCGACTCACATATTATCACAATTTTATTTTAATAAAAATAGCTTTTTAAACGTTGTTAAAATAGTGTTTAAGATAAGTATGACGTTTCTATGTAACAAAAAAATGTAAATCTGTGTTTGAAAGGCAAGCTAATGCCACAGTGTAATAAAGAGTACTAGACTAGCTAATGCTTAGTATACCTAGCATTAAAAATAATTTTAAAACGACAAAAAATAGTAATAGTTTATCACTTACCTTTCTTCATTGACAGGTAAATGGAAAAATGTTAGGTGTTTATCTCTTCTTTTGCTTGATTTGCACCCATCTACAGCACATAAGGCACCAGACGGCATCTTAGGTACGCGTACGAACGAACGAAACGATTTAAATTTAACTACGTGCGTGCGCTTCGTTTGTGAAAACCGCACTGAATTGGGTCCGCAAACGGCCCGAGAACGCTGGGCCGGGCGGTAGGTAATTATAGCGCGCAAGTACATGGAGTGACGGAGGCCTGCCCTAGGGTAGGTAAGTGGGGACGCTATATCATAAACCTGGTAGTCTAGCGTATCTGGTAGATATACGAGAGGGAATTGTCCTTTCATGTTTTACCTGTTTATCCCTTGTATCATAAACGTGCACGATGCACGGTGTATCTAATATCGTAATGTCGAAGGTAGCTAATGTGTGACCAACGAGTCTGAACACATGATTGGATGTAATTAAATGATCATGGTCATAACTTGTGCCCTCACACATACAGAATCATGTAACAGTCAATGCACTTTTTTTTTTAATTACATACAAACCAATCAGGTGCCTGACAAATTTTGTATGGGGTCAAAAATTTTATTTGGGAAAATCACTACATAATAAGGGTCGGCTTAGTTTTTTACCCAACCCGAGTAAACCCAACTGGGTCAAAGTGAGTAAAACACACTATAAAAACCCCGGGGTTTTAGAAAAAATGGGGCTTGTATAAATATTCTGATAGAGTTATCAAATCTTCTATTGTTGACATTAGCGCTAAATATAACTACCACTGTAACAACATGAAGAGATTTCTGCGAACGACAACTGACCATAACTATTTTCGAGGAAATCTTCTTAGTAGTTTTTTTTTTCTGTTAAATAGTGTGGCCACTTTATTCAGTATTAAATGGATTTGGTAGAAAGATCCATTTAAATCCGAAATTAAATTAAACGTAATTAAATCTGAATTTCAAAACCCAATGATACCTAAAAATCAAAAAAATACCCGAAAACACCCAACAAAGCCCAGTGGGTAGATAATTTGGGAAAGTCAGTTTAAGAACCAGAAAATGTATACGAAGTTTATGAAAAGAGTTATATTATCGTTTGAAAATTAACAAATCTTTTTTTATCTTATAAATGTTTGTTTTCGCAACCGATATTGTTGCCTTGGTAACCGATATTGTTGGTAAACAAAAATAAATATTATCTCTCTATCTTCACTCATTTATATATCCCTCTCAACTTCCGTTCGCCTCGCCCGATCCCACTTCCGTAACGCTCTCGTCACGCATCCACCAGCTTACTCCACAAGTCAAGCGTGCGTAAAGAAGTTTTACTACAAAATGAATGACGAGTTAACGGTTTCTTTACTAATTTTGTTACACCTGTACATTCTGGACTTATAAACGAACAGTGCCAAAGTATACACAATATAACGGTCTCAACTTTTTAATGACAGATTGTATAAATTATCTGTCGCGCTTACATCATAGAATAATATGTAAGATGATGCGAAAATAATTTATGATCTAAGTATCAAAGTTACAATATCTATGAGACGAGCAAAGTTGGACCGTTTACGGTTTCCTCATGGTGAGGAACAAAAGTTATATTTCATTTAAAAAAACGACCAAGTGCGAGTCAGAACCGCACAAATAGGGTTCCGTACCACCATACTAAAGGGCGCTAGTTTATTTATGTTTAAAAAAACACTATTTTTGGTTGGAAACCCCTTATTATTTTAATTTTTCATTTTTTTTTGTATATGTTGTTATAGCGGCAAAAGAAAATTTCAACTATCTAGCTATGACGGTTTATGAAATACAGCCTGGTGACAGACGGACAGACAGCGGAGTCTTAGTAATAGGGTCCCGTTTTTACCCTTTGGGTACGGAAACCTAAGAATCAGGCATTTAGTTCAGTATTCGTACTAACACATGAGAGAATAGCTATCAACAAACTTATTAATAGCCGTAAAGTAAGTATCTAGAAAGCGGAAATTTCTTCATTGCGTAAGAAAGAGGTGCTCCAGAAAAACCTGTCTAGGGAAGAAATTAATTTATGATAGAAGTCAGAACAACAAGCAAACTTAGGGCGCGCCCGAGGGCAGAAAAGCCTGGGGGAAACAAGCTATTTATAAAGCCGCCCATTCAACAGCGGGCGCCCGGCAGCGGCTGAGGCGGCGTCCACGCTATTTGTCTCGGCTTACACGACCGTCGTCGTCCACTTATCGTCACCTACCTACTGCTACAAGTAGTTTACGCTGAAGCTTTTATCGCTTCTTCTTAGGATTATGCGTTCAAGTTGATGAGCAACTGAGAATAACGGACTTTTTTTTTATTAAAAATTTGAGTGCGTTTGACTGCAACTCACCTGATGGTAAGGGATGATACAGTCGAGGATGGTACACGCAAACTCAAATAATGCCTAATCACTCTTGCCTTGAAGATCCCCAAATTATAGGAATCGGGAAACACTGACGCAGGCAAGGAGTTCGACTTCTGCGCTGTACGCATAATAAATGAAGAAGCGTAACGATTCGTGCGAAAAGGTGGAACATCAACAACAAAGGGGTGCAACCCCTTCCTTGTTGACCGACGGTGGAATGCAGCCGGGGGAATGAGGTCGTGAAGTTCTTGCGCGCACTCTCCGAAATGAATTCGATAGAATACCGACAGACAGGCGACTTTGCGGCGATGCTCAAGGCTTTGGAGCTTGTCATTGACTAGCTCGGACTATAATAATCGAGGTTTTACACGCGCCACATCGATTACGGGTCATCATCATATCCAGCCAAAGGAAGTCCATTGCTGGACAAAGGCCTCCCCTTAGGACTTCCACGATGAACGGTTCTGCGTCGCTCGCATCCAGCCATCGAGCGAGAGGCCTGCCTACACTACGTTGCCACTCGAGAACTTTACTGCCCCAACGGCCATCTGTTCTACGAGCTATGTGCCCCGCCTACTGCCACTTAAGTTTAGCTATTCTGAGAGCTATTTCGTTTACTTTAGTTCTACTAAGGATCTCCTCGTTCACGGGCAAATGAAGCCAACTCAAGATATTTCATAATTCATCATTTTTAACCGACTTCAAAAAAGGAGGAGGTTTCTCAATTCGACCTTATATTTTATTTTTCATGTGTGTTCGCGGATAAGGGATAACTTCTTCATTTATGAACCGATTTTGATGATTCTTTTTTTGTTGGAAAGGACATATCCCAAGGGTGGTACCATAATAAGAAAACCAGGATCTGATGATGGCATCCCAGAGAAATCGAGGGGAACCTTAGTTTCCTCTTTGAAGTCGGTTTTATTTGGTTCAAAATTATATTATCATCTTACAAATCTGTATTTAATCAAATAGTTTATCGACAGGGACTAAGTGATTAATTTCGTGGGACTGTTACGTTTGTGGAGAACATCACGCTATCCTGCCCGGAAGTGACACGTCGGCGGCGCGGTGGCGCCTCGAGGCTCCCGAGTCTAGAGGCTTTGACATGAAACTACCTATTGCAAATGGAACCTTCCTTTATCAGGAATAAGGGTTAAACTATATGGTACGATGGAAGTGTTATTACAATCTTTCGATTCGCAGCTGGCGTCGTCGCGAGGAAAATTTCCTTTTATTGTGTTAGCGAATGCTTATTGTATATCCGAACGTTTTCCCATTGTACTAGCTCCAGAGCTCTGGGCGCCTTTGGCATTACTATACAATCGTACGATGACAAATTGCTAAAGCGATACATTAAGCCCCGTTCGAAAGGGGAATTCCGAATTCTGAAGCATTCTAGCTCCCTATTATAATTTATTTGACACCGTGACTGGGATGAACGTTTCGATTGTTAAAGGGTTCAAATGAGCGTTGTTCAGATAAGGGAATCCGACCAAATACATTGTGTAAAAACGTGCCAAGTGTCGACTAATTGGCCATAAACAGTAGTGAGATGTAATGCAAACTTAAGTCTTCTTCTTCTTCTTTCGCGACCTTCTCCCATCTCTAATTGGGGTCGGCCCTTCTGGTCATTCTTCTGTAGGTAGGTCTGTTTAGCGCTGTGGCTTCCGTCAGGTTATGATTGTTTAGATCCTTGCGGATCGTCGTCGACCAAGTAGTCGGGGGTCTTCCGGGTCCTTTCTTATTAGTTTTTAGGTCCAGCGCCACTCGGACCATGTGCGTGTCCGGCCTCCTCATAACGTGGCCATACCAGCGGAGACGTCTTTCGGTCATTTTCTCGCTTACCGGTGCAACTTTAAAGGATCCTCTGACATGGGTGTTCTTTACTCTGTCCTCCAGGGTGACTCCACCTGCCCATCTAAGCATACGCATCTCCGCGACATGCACTTTTTGTTCTTGTGCCTTAGTGATAGGCCAGCATTCTGACCCGTAAAGCAGTGCAGGCCTTATTGCAGTCTTGTACAACTTTCCCTTTACCCTGACTGGCATTATTTTATCACACAGTGTTCCAGAAAGTGAGCGCCATTTTTGCCAGCCTACGTTTATTCGGTGTATAACGTCTGCCTCAATCTTTCCGTCGCCACTGATGATAGAGCCTAAGTATTTGAATTTTTCGGCTTTGGGTAAGTGGTGTATACCATCAAGGGTAAAGTTGGTCTGTGCGTGACGTTCTATGCCATCAAAGTAGCAGCTAAGGCACTCGGTTTTTGTTCGGCTTATGCGCATTCCGTTTCCCTCCAAAGATTCCCTCCATGTATCCAGCAACCCTTGCAGTCTGACAGGATCTTTATCAATGAGCACTACATCGTCTGCGTAAAGGATTGTCCAAGGGACTGGGGTTTGTATGTTCTTGGTTACATAGTCCATGGCCAAGTTAAACAATAGTGGACTTATAGCGGAACCCTGATGCACGCCGATATTTACCGCGAATGGTTTCCCCACGCCTGCAGGACTTCGTATCTGGGTCGTAACCTCCTCGTACATATCCATCAAAAGTGCGACATATTGTTCTGGTATGTACTGACTCCTTAGTGCGTGCCAGATAAGATCCCGCGGTATGCTATCAAAAGCCTTTTCCAAATCTATGAAGATCATATGTAGATTTTCTTTATTGGTTTTCGCTTTTTCCAGTAGAGTTCTGACAGCATGAATCGCATCCGCGGTTGACCTTCCAGGCACAAAACCACACTGATTCGGAGTGATGCTAGCAAGTTCTTTTATACGCCCGCTAAGTACCCTTTCCCATAGTTTGAGTGTATGAGATGTGAGTTTTATTCCTCTATAGTTTTCGCATTTTCGAACATCTCCTTTGTTCTTATAAAATGGAATAAGATAGCTCTTTCTCCAGCTGTCCGGCATCCGACACTCAAACAGGATCTTGTTGAAGAGGACACGTAGCCAGTCTATACCCACGTCACCCATAACTTTCCAAAATTCCGCAGGTATTTCGTCAGGGCCCATCGCTTTGTGATTCTTCATTTTGCGGAGGTTGTTTTTAATCTCGTCAGTTGTTATGACATTGATAGGTCCATTCACTTGTTCCGTTTTCTGTTCTACAGTTCTAGGGTTCGCGTGGTTCAGGAGGTCTTCGTAGTATTCAGTCCATCTATGCTGAATGTCCGCATCTTCCGTTAAAAGTGCACCTACGGTGTTCTTTATGTATTTAACAGTAGAAATGTCCTTGGCAGCCTCGTTTCTCTGTTTTGCGATCCTGAAGATGTCTTTTTCATTTTGGGCCAGTTCAAGTTTCTGATAGAAGGCGTCATTGGATTCGGCTCTAGATTGAGCAACAACACATTTAGCAACCTTTTTACAGTGTATGTACGTTTCCTTCAGTTCGTTTACATCGGGGTTCTTTTGCCAATTTTGGAATGCTTCCTTCTTGTTCTTGAGAGTTTGTTTTACTGTTTCATTCCACCAGTATGTTTCTCTATTTCGCCCTGAACCAGACTTTGACACTCCCAAGATCGTCTTTGCCAGAGTCCTGCACTTAGTTTCAAACTGGTTCCATTGTTTGTTTACCGGCGTTTCCAGATCTTGTGCATTTTCCTTTAGATAAGCAGCCATGTCTTGAGTAAAGGTGGTCTTCTTATTAATGTCATGCCATTTTATTTTATACACAGGTTTTCTTGACATATTTATAGGTTTTGGCAGTTTGAGCTCCGCTACTAATATTCTGTGCTGGGACGTCAGCGCCTCCCTTGGTATGATCTTACAGTCTCTAAAGAGACCCAGATTTTTCCTATCACTCAAGATATAATCTATCTGAGTACAGTGTCCGCCACTCTTGTATGTGATAAGATGTTCCTGTGATTTCTTAAAGAATGTATTTATGATGGCCAAATCATGACATGCCGCGCAGCTTACAATGGAATCGCCTTCCTTGTTTCGTGTTCCATAGCCAAAGCCTCCGTGATGTCTATCATAGGCTTTGCTGGTTTCACCAACATGGCCGTTTAGATCGCCACCGATGAATTTGAATTCACCTACTGGTACACTGGCAATCAGTTGGTTGAGTTCTTCCCAGAAGGACTCTTTCTCCGCCGCTTGGCAACCCACCTGTGGTGCGTACGCACATATGAAGTTGGAGCAGGGCTGGTTATCCATTGCTATTTTTATTGCCATTAGTCTATCATTTACTCTCTCTACATTTACTAACCTTCTAGTATAAGGTTCTGATACTATAATACCAACCCCATTTTGATTACTTGATGTCCCGTTATATATTAATTTATATCCGCTGCCTAAATTTCTTGATTTGGCCCCCTTCCACTTGGTTTCTTGGACAAGGCAGATGTCAATACGGCGTCTCTTTAGTACGTCGCTTAATTCCCTCCCGCGCCCCGTCATACTTCCAATATTCCATGAAGCGAGTCTTAATGTGGTAGCTTGTGCGTCGCTTACGGGGTACGCCCTAACATACATAATGCAAACTTAAGTCTTAGCTAATAAAAAAAACGAACAAGTGCGAGTCGGACTCGCCCATCGAGGGTTCCGTACAGATTTGTAGGTAAATATTATAAATCATAACAGTGCAAACTGTGAGGTACTACATACGCGAAAATTATTAGGTACTTACCTATACATATGAAAAAGAGAATTTTTTTATTTCATTCTCCGTCATAAATCAAAATCTATATGTACAGGGTGTAAATTTGCATTCTTGCAATATTTACGGAGGTTAATATATAGCTGATACTGAATACAAATCTATAATATAATAAAACTGTAACGGGGCCGTGTCTGTACATGAAATATTTTTGGAAAATAATAACTGTGGTGGACATTACTAACGATACAGAGGCCAAAACAACAACTTTTGGAATTTTTGTCTGTCTGTCTGTCTGTCTGTCTGTCTGTATGTTCGCGCATCACGCAAAAACTACCAGGCCGATTTTGATGAAATTTTGTATGGTGGTTCCTTATAGCCCGGGTTAACATATAGGATACTTTTTATCCCAGAAAATTCAAGAGTTCCCGTGGGAAAATCAAAAGTATTCATTTATAGAATGGCTCACCACGCAAATGTGGCTTGACCTATTACAATCAAATTTTACACGTTGATACCCTTATCGCGAACTAAAACTGGGACATTGTGAATCCCAAAAAAATTAGGGTTCCTACAGGAATGCAAAAAATTGTATCTTTAAAATGACTCAACGTTACAATATGAAACCTTTACATTGGGATGGGGTGTTTTGACCATCATTGTATAGTCGGGTATTCTTTATCCCGCAAAACTAAAGAGGTCCCGTGGGAAATTATCTATCGATACTTACAATAATAACAATAGAGTACTTTTTTCTATATATTAGCTACACATACCAAACATTATAATCATAGTAGCAGAATGTCAATAGATGGCACTGCAGGGATAATAAAACGCGCTTAAGTTGTATTAAAACATTAAAATATTATTTCATACTTTTGAGTGGCATTCTTTTATGTATTTTTCAGCATACTCTACTTTAAACTCTGGAACTATGGTACGTAGCGATGTGTTTCATAGACGAACAGAGAGGTATATTTTTACAGATTCCAATCGTGTAAAAAAATAAAAACACATAAATCGAGTTTAGCATCTTTTAACAGGAGGCACAGATATGGGAACTCTTCTGACGGCGACTATTTGCGTGTGGCAGTTGCTCTCCGCCTGCAATATCAATATCTGTGAACCTCATCAATGTATTTGTGGGTCCACGGTGGAGGCAATTGGCCATCACTCACTTAGTTGCAGTCGTGTTTGTGAAGATTCCCACGTCACCAATTCCTTAATGACCTCACTCGGAGGGCACTGGTCTCGGCCAGATGGAATATTCCATCTTTGATGCATCCGCCGGCCGGGCTTTAGTCGATGTGATGGCAAAAGGCTGGAGGGTTTAAACAGGTGCTATGGCAGAGACGAACGTGTCTGCTTTGGGAAGCCACTTTTTCTGCCTCACTGTACGGTACTGCTGCTCAATTTTCGGCGAGAAAGAAGCATAATAAGTACTCGGTCTAGGAGGAAAATTACTGCTTTGTGCCGCTGGTCTGTGAGACAACCGGCTGCTGAACCCTCAGAGGCCTTTGCCTTCACAAAGGAGGTTGGCCTTCGCCTTCGAGAGAGGAGATGTGACGTGAGGTCCTACCTGCTGCTAAGGTTGTCTATTGCCATCCAGCGCGGCAACGAGAAGTGCGTCTTGGGCTCCTTTGGAGCTGATACGACTCGAGTATTTGACCCATATTAATATTGTTAGGAAATTTTATTACTAGATTGATACCTATAATGATTTGAATTAGTTTTTTGATAATGTAGGTACCTATATATGTTATTTCATCATATCAGTTTATATACGTCCCCACCAAGGGGCTCAACCTGCCCTGAGTTAGGGCGATCTGGCCTTAGACGATCACGCGGGCTCATTGCGGGTTGATTGACTTCACACATAAGCTTCGAATTTCTTCGAAGGCGTGTGCAGGTTTCCTCACGATGTTTTTCTCACCGTAAGAGCGTCGGATAAACGTACATACCAGTATGAAATCGATATTCGTATAGATATTGATAAGTGGCAGGATTCGAACCACGGCCTTCCGGACAGGAGGTAGTGGCCCTAACCGTTTTGCCACTGACGCTCTATATTTTATTTAAGATTTAGAAATCCTTACTTAATATTAAAAATGTGAAAATGTGTTTGTTTGTTTGTTACCTATTCACACTTCAACACCTCTATCAATCTTGATGAAATTTGGCATGCAGGCAGCCTGTATCACTGGGAATGAAATAGTCAACCTTTTATCTGTGGAAATTATCATAGCCCGATACAGTTCCTGAGGAAACTAAAACAATACTCTTTGTTCGTTTTATATAAAATCGTAACGAAAAAATAGATTGGTGTGATTTTTAGCACAGAGATGAGGTGGAAAATGATATAATTTACTAATAAGTATATCCTGACATAGTTCCCGAGGGATCTGGGGAGCAACGGATCAAAGTGATTTTTTGTATAGAATTTGTTGGTGGGAAGTGACAAAGACTGCTAATCTGAATAGCCCGATACAGTTCCTGAGGTACCTGGAGAAAACTCATGTCCACGCTTGCGAGCTGATTGCGGCTCGCGCACCACTCACCCTCAAAAAGGGTCATAAAAGCTATGTCCACGTGGGCGAAGCCGCGGGCAAAAGCTAGTCATTAATAAAATCGTCACTTTTTTATGTTTTTAATGATTTTTTTTATCGACAATCTAAGTTCACACCACTAAATTAAATCGACTTCGCTCATCACTATGCGCAAGACAGACATCGGTTGCGGCGTACTTAAAAGAGTCGGTCTCACTCAAACAAAGCACAAAGGGACCGCGTTTGTCAGTTCAGTTCAGTAGCCGCCGCGCTTCCTTTAGAGACAGTTGTGTTTGCGCTCGCTCGCTCATAGCGCAATGGCAATCAGTGGGTAGGACGTGCAGGCCCCGTGGACTGGCCAGCACGACCCCCGGACCTTACCCCGCTGGATTATTACTTGTGGGGCGACGTGAAACGTCTAGTGTAAAAGGAGGAAATTGAAAGTGTGGATGAGTTACGTTTGAAAGTGTTAGCAGCGTTCGAAACTGTAAAACAGAATACTTTTGTTTTACGTAAATTAAAGCGTAATTTGCGTCGGCGTGCTCGACTGTGCCTCGCTGAGAACGGTGGTCATTTCGAACAGTTACTGCGTAGCACACAAACTTGTTGTTATCTTTCGCCGTTGTCAAGCAGTTCATGCCAGAAAATGAATTTCGTGAGCAGTAAGTAATATAGTTATATCAAATTAGTTTTTGGTTGTACCTACCTAGTGAAAAAGTAGTTCAAGCTCGCTACGGCCCTCGTCACTCGGTCGAGCAGGCGAGACAAGTACCTAACTACACATTGGCGCGACCTAATGCCGTATGTAATAACCGCTTAGCCGAGCGCCTTAATACCCATGATTCCGTGTATTGTCTGACAGTGGGAAGGAGTAGGTGAATAAATGCGTAGGTATTTTCGTTTTATAAGGAAGTGCAATATCTGTTACAAATAAACTAGTATCTCATCTGTGGCTGTGTTGGGCGTCCCTATGGTAGTCGGAGCAAGAAGTCAAGTACGCTCTTTAAATTAAAAGTTACTGGAAAATCAAAATATTATAATAGTGTTTTATACACCTACGTTTATTATAAAATATTTAAAGTTTAACTTTGGTTGAGCTTCTTTAAATTCAGTGGAAGAGGGCCACATCCGACTCACTTGCCACGGGCCTCGAACGGTGTAGTTACGCCACAGATCCCTATCTATCAATTCTAGGACGCCTGCATCCTAGAGTAATCGTTATCTAATAATCAGCAAGCAAGGAAATTTAAAAAGTGAAATAAAATAAAAGTAAATAAAATAAAAAAGTCGAATTCCATTAAATAGTTTCTTTTCAGCTCCACCTAGCTACGCAACACAGTCAGGTCCCATATTAGAGGCTCCTAACAGTATAGAATTGTAATTTGGGGGTAGAAGAAGGTTTATAAAGTACTATTGGTAACTATTATTTCAGACTTGTACTCGTACCTATTTCCAGAACGAAGATGCAGGTGAAAGTACCGTGAATTGCTTTGAGAAAAGGATGGTATAGCCGTGCTTGACTTGGCGGGAGCACTCCCGTGACCCCAGATGAATGAATGAATATCAAATGAATGGTTTACAGAAACTTACCTCTTCCTCAGTGGTGGCGGTATTGACGGAGTCCATGCTCTGGCAAAGTGCGAGCTCCATGGTCTTGTGCTGCGGGGTATCGGGCCGCGGCGATGGCTGCTGCGGCGGCACCAGCGCGCCTGGGGTCGCTCCTGCCGCCTGCTGCGCCGCTCCGCCCGTCACCGCAGGGCTCTGTGCCGCCTGCAGACTTTGCGCCGCTTGCAAGCTCTGCTGCGCTGCCTGAAGGCTCTGCTGCGCTTGCAGATTCTGTTGCGCTTGCAGGTTCTGTTGCGCTTGCAGGCTCTGCTGCGCCTGGTAGTTCTGCAGCGACTGCTGGGCCAGGTTCAACTGGTGCTGCTGCACGATGCTTTGTTGCACTATGCTTTGCTGCACTTTGATGTGTTGGTGCACGGCCAGCTGGTGGATGGCGTGGAGGGGGTTGGGGGGAGCGGGATACGGGGGGGAAAGCCGCTGACGCTTCACTTGCGCACTCTGAAGCGCTTCGTGCAGCCTCTTCACCGGGAGCGGGCTCTGGCCGAGGTTATCCACGGCGGTGGCGGGGCGTGCCGGCCGAGTCGCGCGACTCCGGCGAGCACCGACTGTGGCAGCGACAGGCGACCGTCCGCGCGCCTAGCGACGCGGTATCGATATCGGGATATCGACGAATGCGCACCACTACTCGAGTCGTGCCACCTTAATTGACTTATCGATTTAGACTATTCAAAAACACGTCTAACTGTAAATGTATTGTTTAGTACAAAGTTTTCAGCGCCTGAGCACTTCAATTTTCATTTGGATAAGATGATCTTCTGTTTGTAAACCACACCTGAAACAAAAAAGAAAAATGAATTTTAGAGCTCTCCCTAAAACAAAGGTTTAGCACTGGAAAAGGCAACCGGACCAACAAAATTGTTTCATCACTCAATTACACGTTGGGCAGGGATTTTAACGAAATGAAATAGGCAAACAGACAGAAATTAGAAAACGGATACTTTTCGAGAGAGCGCCCGTCCGCGCCCGTTACCATAAATAAATACTCCTTAAATCGAACAACCCACAATTTACATAGGCATCCCGAAAGTAGCGGTATTTGTTTACGAGGAAACTTGTAAAACTTTGTTAAATAATTTGTTCGCCGCCTGTCAAAATTTAAATAGTTATTTCCCCACCAAAAAACCACTAAAGGCCAATTAACATAGCTAATGTTCGTGTGCGTCCTTGAAACAACATAATATTCAATTCTACGTAACATGAAAACTGATTTTTTGGTGAAATTTGTTAAAGGAAAAGTGGCATTGATTGAAACAGTTGTCTCAGTCTTTTTATTTACGTGTAAAGAGTAAAGAAAATAACCACAGTTTTGCACTTTTTCAATGTTTTTTTCGTTTCAATTAAAAACTACAATTAATTTCATTTATCCAACTGGCCTAATGAATTGTGTGTGTTTAGACTAATCGACTTAGAAAATTTAGAGGTTTAAATCGGTCTGGTTTGCCTGTAGAATGCAAATCTCTGTTAATATAATTTAAAAAAAACGCTAAACACGTTAAAAAACCAACTTCCACACAACTTAGTAAATTTTTGCATTATTATTTTTGGTTTTTGTTAATTTTCTAATAAATTACTAAACTGATTTTGATAAAATTAATATGGGGCCACACGAGAAGCACTAGCTTTCAAATAAAAAAAGAATCATCAAAATCGGTTCACCCAGTCAAAAGTTCTGAGGTAACACACATAAAAAAACGTATAGTCGAATTGAGAACCTCCTCCTTTTTGGAAGCCGGTTGAAAAGAGGTTTCTTTGATAAAAAAATCTGTTCTAAAAGTTAACGATTCGTATTTCTGCAACAAGTCATTGAAAAATTAGGTTACAAAATATCACTTTCATTTATGTATTGCAATAGCTTACAAAAATCGTGATTCCTGCGACCAAAGTTAAAGAGCACTTCCTAGCGCTATAAATTTAATAAATCTGTATAATCTCTTAAATATTATGTCTCGTTGTTATCATCATCATCATTAATCTGGTTATGTATGTACTTCCTATACTATATATGTTATGTATGTATTATGTATATATATGTATTATTTTAGTTTATATCGTTTATATTTTCATATATACTTACGTGCATTACGTGGTTTAAGAATGGATATTTATTTATATTTTTATTTTATTTTTTCTCTATGAATTTGTTTATTGCCCACTACTACCCTACAATAATGATTTCTCATGTTTCCTTCACCTAAAGGTTGTTTGGAAGAGATCGCTTTTTAGAGATAAGACCGTATATATGGTCAACTTCCTTAATCATTGTATCTTTTTTTTTATGTTGTGCAATAAAGTGTTTTCAATCAATCAAAGTTTCCAATGCGTTCCCTCTGAAGTTAGCTTGCAACCGTGACGTTACATATTTCGGAATGTCTGAACGCCGCTTGCATTGGTACGACGAGGTGTGGGAGTAGTCCGGGCTCAAACTGTTGCTTGACGCATTTTTTTATTCACAATTGGTAAGCCCTTGGCATCATATCACTTGATGGTAAGTGACGATGATGCCGAAGCTAGAAGATGGCTTACCAAAATTTCTCAACGCAATGAAGACCTACCGGACACCTACCGGAACACACACATCAATGTTGTTAACACTGATGTTTGGCGGCAAGACTTAGATAAGATGGTGGTAGCTAGCCAGGCGGGCTTAGAAAATGCCCTACCACCAACCAAACCGAGTCTTACAAGATGACCCCACAGGGCATCGAACCCGCGACCTTCTGGTGTGAAGCGAATGGACTAACCATTACGCTACGGAGGCGGTTAAAATTAAACGAACATTAAACGAACTGAATCATCTAAATTCATCTAAATTAAAGACTAGACCGATGATACTTGCGGCCGACCCAATTCGCTAAGCGGCCATGAGTGATGATTATTGCCACACCAAAATTTGTCACTAGACGACTCCAGTCTATAAATAAAGTAATGTGTATGCTCCTTTCCGTTACCAAGATCTGTAACCGTTTAACTTGCACATAAACTAGCTGCATATAAAAGATTGTGCAAATATTAATTTATTAATTCATCATATCAGCTCATATACGTTATAAGAGGGAAAGGAACGACCCGGATCCCGATGCGCCACCATCCGCACGAACATTTAAGCGAGCATGCACCACTCGTGTCAATGCTAAAATTAATAACAGAAAACGCTAAATACGTAAAAAAACCGACTTCAAACGCAACAACTTAGTACATTTTTGCATTATTGTTTTTGGTTTTTGTTAATTTTCTAATTCTACACTGATTTTGATAAAAAATTATATGGGACCACACGGGAAGCACTAGCTTTCAAATGAAAAAAGAATCGTAAAAAACGGTTCACCCAGTCAAAAAATCTGAGGTAACACACATAAAAAAACATACAGTCGAATTGAGAACCTCCTCCTTTTTGGAAGTTGCTTGAAAAATCAAAAATAAGTATATATTTAGAAAAAAAATACTTGACTTGTCATGTCTTTTCGCTTCCACGGGATAGTAATCACCATTATTCAGTTAAGTACACCTTGACCTTCGAAATAGGCTGCGTGCTATCAGCCAAACCGGAGGTACTTCCAAGTCCAGATCAAAATAAGTAGAGCCAAGCCATCACGAACAATAAAGTGTACAGTCAATGCCCTAAATTATATTTAAGGAATTTTCGAAGTGATTCAACAGTATTATGTAATCTATGATTTACAGCTGTAGATATTCTAAAAACCGGCCAAGTGCGAGTTGGACTCGCATTTCGAGGGTTCCGTACCACCACACTTAACTTAAAGTAACATATTATGCGAACAAATTCTAGAGTTAGGTAGAACAGATCGTGTTAGCACTATGACAATGATACTTACTCATTACGAAAGACATCATTGCGAGTTTTATGAGCTGAAAGTTGTTTAACGAGCGAGCGAATTTCTCAGAGTCTACTGGAACCATCCGGCCTTTGTATATTTGTATGTACATATAAATGTTTTTTCGGCGATAACTCGAGTTTCGTTGATCGTAACGTCGTGAAACTCGGTAGGAAAATTAATGAGACAAAAGAATTTTTAATTTCGATCATGAATAAAATCTCTAAATACCACTAGATGGCGCTGGACGGATTGTACATCGCGCAAGCGTAAGTGAGCGTACCTATACATTTTTGAAGTAAAACTTCTTTAAGCACGCTTGACTTGGGGAGTAAGCTGGAGGATGCGTGACGAGAGCATTACGGAAGTGCAGTCGGGCGAGGCGAAGGGAAGTTGAGAGGGATGTATAAATTATTAAAGATAGAATGAGAGATACTATTTGCTTTTGTTTACCAACAATATCGATTGCCAAAGCAACAATATCGGTTGTCAAAACAAACATATAAGATAAAAAAGATTTTATCATTTTCAGAGGATAATAAAACTCTTTTCATTAACTGTCTATACCTCCATATCACAAAAAAGATTAGATTATTTTTTGAAGACTAAGTATTTACTTTCAAACGTATATAGTTGGAGCTTTACTTCAATCGTGTGGTCTATAAAGCACACTCGTTTTTTTTTTAAAGAGTGCTTCACCAGTTTGCACTTTGAGGCGAACCACTAGTTAACTAAGACGTTGCAGTTATGTACCAATTGTTCTTTACATGTATATACAGGATGTAACAAAATTTATGTAGGTCCCGTAAACTGGGGCTTCTACTCATCATACTGAATAACTTGTGTTCTATGACTTGGCTGAAATCGCGAAAAAAAATGTTTACTCTTCATACAAATCGACCAGTTTTGTGCATTTTTGTATATTTAATTTACTAAATTTTTTTTGGAGATTTTACTATGGGTTCCTTGAGGAAAGTTGTTCAGTATGATGAGTAGACGGGTTAACGGGTCCTACACCAGTTTTTTTACACCCTATACTTTGTATGTATTTAAACGTATACATATAAGTATGCAAATCATCCCTGTATACAGGGAATCCTAGTTTGAGGCTAGATGACCGTGTGTGATTTGCCCCTGAATATTATTACTATTATACTAATTAATTTAGGGCACTGGAAGTACTTGTTGTGAGCACATTAGGTAAGTACGGACAGCAAGGCCAGGGGTTTTTGCTCACACCATGACTAAGCAGACACAAAAACTGAGGCGTACTCCACTCACACGCAGAGATTGTTATGTAGCTGACCAAATACACAACAGCGCCTCAATGACCGCACAAAAATCTAACCCTACTGGGATTCACGAAGCGTTCAGATTACACAAAAATATTTTTCCTCTCATTATACCTCACTAACGAAATGGAAATCCTTGGGGGAGGCCTATGTTCAGCAGTGGACATCCTTCGGCTGATATGATGATGATGATGATAATACCTCACTAAAGGGCCGGTCGTCGTGAAAATCCTTGGGGCGACCTTTTTCCAGCAGTGGACGTCTTTGGGCTGATATGATGATAATGATTATAAGTTCGTTTGCTAAATTACCTGCACCTTTGACGGCTCGCGTCAAACACTCCGTCAAAGGAGCCGCCCTGAGTTCAAACGCGCCGCCCGCGATTGAACTCAGGGCGGCAGCGACGAGCAGCATTTATCAAAGGTAGAGCTAATTCACCGAATTTATTATGTAGGTATTGAATTACTAATTCGTCCGTGATGGTTGCAAGTTCTCCCGTCATCAATTCAGCTTTAAATAATTTCAGTTTAATCTGTTGCTTTTATTTACTTTAGCAATCGAGTACACTGACTGCATATTTGTTAGTATGAAACGTGCATCTATGTTAGTATCGGAAAATGTTATTACGAATAAAAATAAAAAATAGACAAACAACATGTATGGAATGGAAACGTTTGCAATAGAACAAGCGAGTGTTCTGACTCAGCGTTATGTAAATATAAACATTAAGTCGAACTCTGTATGTTTGTATGCACAATGTCTAAAACCTAGCTTACCAGTCTTCTGAAGTGTTCCAGAGAAAACTGTTAAGGGCAATATTCATTTACTGTCATCATATCAGCTCATATGATGTCCCCACCGAGGGCTCGAGCCTACACCGAATTAGGGCGACCAGGCCTTAGTTGACCATGCGAGCCCAATGCGGGTTGGTCGACATCACACACAACCTGCGAGTTTCTCCGCAGGCGTGTGCAGGTTTCCTCATGGTGTTTTCCTTCACCGTAAGAGCGTCGGATAAACGTACATATGAAATCTAAATGCGAAATCACATTGGTACGTGGCAGGATTCGAACCACGACCTCCCGAACAGGAGGCGGCGGCCCTATCCAATTACGCAACCGACGCTCTCTTATTTAGTGTAGATCAATAAAATCTTTTAATAACCTAACCAATTTAATTTAAAAAAAAACGTGTGGCACTCGGGGACTGCCGCGGTAAAGCTATTGCATAGCATTTTTTATCATCTGCAATTATAATTATTTATTTATTTTTTATTTATGCAGTATTTACCAGTACCATATAGTCCTTGGGGCGCGGGATGTTTATGTAATAAATGAACACTAAGAAAGTTACACTAGTAAAATTGACTAAGTCCTTTTAGTACCGCAAATCGCTAATAGATGGCACTGTTAATTTTAAGAACATGGTAACGTTACGTTACGCTTGGCCGAGCTACATGGTAGGCGGAGTGGGGGGTGTTAGGTTATATTTTCGTTATGAATTTTTTTGATTCTGTCGCCGCGCTCAAAGCCCGCGATAAAAGCTATGCAATAGCTTAATAAAAAACCCGACTGCATGAAAAAACATGAATCCTCTTTTTTGGCCAGTCGGATAAAATGTATCCTGTCATGGGATCAAGACGATCCTAACGGCACCTCACTGTTCAAACAAATCAAATATCCCGTTTAAGCTACGGGTTCAGCCAAAAAAACAGATACTTATACATACATACACCCGAAGACATGAAGAGCCTCGGACTCAAACAAGAGGATAAGATAAGATAAGCATTTATTCAGAGCCCACACAAGCAAAAAAAAACAGGTAATATAATGCTAGAAAACAAATAATACTAATTTTAAAATCCTAATAAATGCTGCGAAACGTTACCAGTTAGGATACCAGACAGCGGGCTACATGGCGCCGCATGATAAAGAAAGCCGACCCCGTGTAACGGGAAAAGGCGTGGGCAAAGAAGAAGAAGAAGACATACATACACCCTAAACACATTACCCACATTTTTGGGCGATCGGGTAAAAAACGAGTTTAGCCTTGCTTCACGAAAAGGCGTATGGCGATGAAAGTAATAATGACAAAGCATGTTGTTATATTTTCTTTGAACCCTGAATAAAGTCATTTCCCTGCACAGGCCGGTTCAGAAAAGCGATTCCAACTTTAGTACGCAATATTTCCTACCCGGTGAACACTTTAATCCGGCGACGTATTTATACTGCGGCCGTAATCTCTCGTAAAGAAAAATACTAATGGTGCTCGTTCACGATGCAAGTACCAAGAAGATTATGCTCAACTAACATCGACCTAGTAAAACGTTGTAAAAAAGATTATGCTAAACTAACATCGATCTAGTAAAACCTTGTTAAATGTGCAGGAAAGACAGACTCGAGAAAAGATTATGCTCAACTAACATCGACCTAGTAAAACCTTGTAAAAAAGATTATGCTCAACTAACATCGACCTAGTAAAACCTTGTAAAAAAGATTATGCTCAACTAACATCGACCTAGTAAAACCTTGTAAAAAAGATTATGCTCAACTAACATCGACCTAGTAAAACCTTGTAAAAAAGATTATGCTCAACTAACATCGACCTAGTAAAACCTTGTAAAAAAGATTATGCTCAACTAACATCGACCTAGTAAAACCTTGTAAAAAAGATTATGCTCAACTAACATCGACCTAGTAAAACCTTGTAAAAAAGATTATGCTCAACTAACATCGACCTAGTAAAACCTTGTAAAATGTGCAGGATAGAGTCGCGAAGGTTAAATGTTGACACGGGACTGAACTGATTGTTCATGCAGATGAGCTGACTGCAAATTTATATCTGTCTCTGTTTCTTTCAAAGTACGTTGTAGTTGTAGTAAGTAAAGTAGAGAAGTGATTGGTTGCGTTCCTAACATTTCAGAAAACCTATTGAGGGTCTACTCCATGTAACGATAATTGGAAATAATAAACACATTAAAAAAAATCGAGCGAGACCTACAGTACTCGCATATGATGTGTAACATGTGACAAAATACTTTATAAAAGGACGGCAAAGATACGGCAGACTAGGCTGTATGGTCATAGGTACCTTTGCCTTTTCCGCGCTTTTAAAGCCTGAAAAAACGCGACTTCCTGTTAAAATGGGACACATTTCCGTCCCATGGCACACATTTCCGTCCCATTTCACGAAATCACTCCCACAAATTGCAGGAAAGCGAGAGCAAAGATGTTACACATCAAAAAAACCGACTTCCATCGCAACAACTTAGTACAATTTTGCATTATTATATCTGGTTTTTGTTAATTAACTAAAACAAAGTACTACACTGATTTTTAATAAAAAATTATATGAGACCCACTTAGCAGCTTACCCTATCGAATAAATAAAGAATTATTAAAATCGGTCCACCATATTGGATTAAGAATGACGTCACATAGCTAACCATGCATTGTTCTCCAAAGTTAACGTGCAATCAAAATTTATATGGAAATGTAAACCGGGAAGTCGTTCTATATTTAGCTTCCAAGATGTGTCCCAAACAAACTAACTATTTAAAAAAAAATCAGTTCGACCCAACGAACTAACCCTGCCCGCCTCCATTCGTTACAACTGCTAAGTCCTTTCCAGACCCCGGGACTAGGGATTTTCCCATGGGGCATGGTCGTAGTCGCAGAAGAAATGAAAACGGATGAAACTGATTAATTAATGTAGATGCGATAAGTTGAAAACAATGACTGAAAACCTCACATTTAAACTAGATTCTCGAAAATAAAATTTCCTAATACAAGTCCACAGGACTTTTTTTTCTTCTGTGATTTCATAATTTCCCTATGCTTATAAACATCCTATACTATTAAACGAGCAATTTGTTTTATTTGTAATCACGTTCTCAAAAACGGCTCTAACGATTTTCGGAGGCGAAAAATCGATCTAGCTAGGTCTCATCTATGGAAAAATTAGTTATCCCGAGTTTTTGCCCATATCATCATATTAGCTCATATACGTCCCCACCGGGGGGCTCGAGACTACCCTGAATTAGGGCCATCGGGCCTTAGTCGACCAAGCGGGCCCAGTGCGGGTTGGTCGACTTCACACACAACCTTCGAGTTTCTTCGCAGGCGTGCGCAGGTTTCCTCACGTTATTTTCCTTCACCGTAAGAGCCTCAGATAAACGTACATATGAAATCGAAATTATAAAACACATTGGTACGTGGCAGGATTCGAACCACTACCTCCCGGACAGAAGGTAGAGGCCCTTATCGCGACGCATACTCGCCCATATCGTTGATATAATTTAACGTAATTTTAACTGTTCATGCTATCTGCAAATCCGAAGCCTAACATAGCCTATTTTAACCTCTATTACTTGGTGATAGAGTCTAAAAATAACCCATCAAACGTAAGGTACCTTTGTATATTATTATTGCCTTGTCTATTGTAACATGAAGCCTTGAAACTTTTGCCTATAATTCAATTAACAAATATTGCTTACCTACATGAAATAGAGCCTCTTACTGTGGTAAGTAACGAATTTATTTTTAAAAGCTTTTATTTACGTGCAATGTTTATACGTATGTTTAAAGCTTTTATTTACGTGCAATGTTTATACGTATGTTTAAAGCTTTTATTTACGTGCAATGTTTATACGTATGTTTAAAGCTTTTATTTACGTGCAATGTTTATACGTATGTTTATAGCTTTTATTTACGTGCAATGTTTATACGTATGTTTATAGCTTTTATTTACGTGCAATGTTTATACGTATGTTTAAAGCTTTTATTTACGTGCAATGTTTATACGTATGTTTAAAGCTTTTATTTACGTGCAATGTTTATACGTATGTTTAAAGCTTTTATTTACGTGCAATGTTTATACGTATGTTTAAAGCTTTTATTTACGTGCAATGTTTATACGTATGTTTAAAGCTTTTATTTACGTGCAATGTTTATACGTATGTTTATAGCTTTTATTTACGTGCAATGTTTATACGTATGTTTATAGCTTTTATTTACGTGCAATGTTTATACGTATGTTTAAAGCTTTTATTTACGTGCAATGTTTATACGTATGTTTAAATCTTTTATTTACGTGCAATGTTTATACGTATGTTTAAAGCTTTTATTTACGTGCAATGTTTATACGTATGTTTAAAGCTTTTATTTACGTGCAATGTTTATACGTATGTTTAAAGCTTTTATTTACGTGCAATGTCTATACGTATGTTTAAATCTTGCGATCGATTTTAGAGTGACTTCCAGGGGTCTGATTGAGCTGAAATTTGGAATAAAGCCGTATTCCCGGTGATATTAGATCCTTTTGGTATTTTGAAGTTGATCTGATGATGAACTTTGGAGGTGGAATCAAGGTCCCAGAATCGTCTTTTATTTTCAATTGAATCGTATGAAACCTCATATGAAACACAGTCTTTTTAGGGTTCCGTACCCAAAGGGTAAAAACGAGACCCTATTACTAAGACTTCGCTGTCCGTCCGTCTGTCTGTCTGTCTGTCCGTCTGTCACCAGGCTGTATTTCATGAACCGTGATAGCTAGACAGTTGAAATTTTACTGACGTATTTCCGTTGCCGTTATAATAACAAATACTAAAAATTAGAAAAAGTGAAAGTCTTCATACAAAAAACACGTTTTTTTTTAAACGTGAAGAAACTAGCGCCATCTAGTATGATGGCACGGAACCCTTTGTGCGCAGTTCTGACTCGCAATTTACCGGGTTTTTTTTATAATTTGAAACCGTGTAGGTATTTTTATAATCATTTGAGCATTTGGCTTTTTAATTTAAAAACTATATATTCAAATAAAGGCTTGTATCAAAAAAAAATAGGTTTTTCGAAAACTATTTTACAGTATCAGTGTAGTGAGTGACCATTCAGTAAATACCTGCCAGTATAAACAAATCTTAGACTTAGCCATAGGGTCCAGTTTAAAGATTTTGAGAACAAAACTCGTGAAAAATGTAAAACTAAAACAATTGTGTTTCATCATATCAGCCGAAGGACGTCCACTGTTGGACATAGGAGGCCTCCTCCA
The DNA here is from genome assembly GCA_947284805.1 of Coleophora flavipennella. Classification (NCBI taxonomy): domain Eukaryota; kingdom Metazoa; phylum Arthropoda; class Insecta; order Lepidoptera; family Coleophoridae; genus Coleophora; species Coleophora flavipennella. The sequence continues at coordinate 3,202,658 of OX369273.1, forward strand.
AGGATTTCCACTACTACCGGTTCTACGCTGCCCGCATCCAGCGGCTTCCCGCGACCTTAACCAGGTCATCGGACCACCGAGGGGGGAGCCTGCCTACGCTACGTTTTCCGTTCCGGTGCGCGACCGCCACTCGAGAACTTGACTACCCCATCTGTTCCACGAGCTATGTGTTTTATGACAATAAATGTAGGGAACACAGCAGCCCTGTTATGTCGGTGACAAGATCGATAACTCAGTTACGTACCTACTGGCAGGTACCAACGCAATTTGCACTGAATGTTCCGTCAATACAATGGTATCAAATCATTAATATCTGCCAGACAGAGCCATTCATTGTGTCCGTACCTGCCCACTCCAAATCCTTACTAATATTATAAATGTGAAAATGTGTTTGTTTGTTACCTTTTCACGCTTCAACGCCTTGACCAATCTTGATTAAATTTGGTATGAAGGTAGCCTGTGTCACGAGGATGGACATAGGCTACTTTTTATCGCGTGAAAATAGCATAGCCCGATGCAGATCCTGAGGGAACTAAAAATGTATGTTTTTTTTGGTTAGTTTCTTTAACATTGCAACGGAACAATGGATTGTGTGATTTTTTGCACACAGATAGTTGAGGGGGTGGGAACTGGGAAATGACATGATTTACTAATAAGCATATCCTGACATAGTTTCCAAGGGATCTGGAGAAAATTCATGTTCACGCTTGCGGCTCGCGCACCGCGGACCCTCTAAGACAGTCATAAAAACGATGTCCACGCGGACGAAGCCGCAGGCACAAGCTAGTAACATATAAAGTGTACCTAGTATGACACAATAATGTTCAAATGAAAGACTGTTCGCGATTGCGTATGTGTACTTACAGTTTTTGTTGTGATGTTTTTATATCCGCAATTGGTAAGCCCTTAACATCATCTCACGTGATGGTAAGTGACGATGATGCTGAAGATGGAAGCGGGCTTACCAAAATTTCCCAACGCAATGGGGAAACTGGCTATCTTATCTTCAAGCCGGAACACATCGATGATGTATAACATTGATGCTTGGCGGCAAGACTAAGATAAGATTTTGGTAGGCGGTTTAGAAAATGCCCTTCCACCAACCAAACCGAGCCAGACTCCGCTGGGAATCGAACCCGCGACCTCCTGATGTGAAGCTACTGGACTTAACCATTACGCCACGGAGGCGGGTAAACCGCTCTCCTTATCGATGATAAGAGATTTACTGTCTTTAGAGACCAATCTTCCGTCCACATAATGTGGGAATGGTGTTATCAAATTTAATTATGCCTGCATTGTATTTGTGTCTTTGTTTTTGTATTGTATATTTTGTAATACAAGCCTCAAACTTGGGAAACTCTACATTACCACACCCTGGACGCTTCATACAACGGGCCAGAAATGACATATCAAAAAAGGAATGACGGAACAAACAAAATGGCGGCGAAATGACTATACCTGAATAGAGAAACGATTTATTGCAAAACACTTGATGTTACCTATTTCACTGCAAATAAATAATCATTTCATTTCATTTACGATCGACAACCAAACTGTAACCAATCTGTATCAATCTGGGTGACGAGGGGGTGAGGTCGCAATCTAGAGATCGGAAGTGTCCTTACTGTATGTTAGTACTAGTATATATACTTTGACATTACCCTCTCAGCTTACAAAAGCGCTTCTTATTTACAGTGGGCAGACAGGACACATTTCTCGTAGGACACATATATCATGACTGTTGGTGCAGTAAAGTTATCTAGTGGCGACCACGCATTGGAAGACGTACCATATAGGCAGGCCTCCCGCTCCGTGAACCGATAACCTGCTGAAGGTCGCGGGAAGCCGCTGGATGCGGGTAGCCTTGGAGGAGGTCTTTGTCCAGCAGTGGACATCTTTTGGCTGATAGGATGATGTAGATACTGTTGATCATGACCCTCAGTTGTAAAACTCTCATGTTTCAGTTAGGTATGTTCTGTAAATATATCTTTGTTTTTGTGTAGCTGGAACATGCGTATAGGTTAGTTACCTAATTACAGCTAACAGTCTTTGTGATAAGCCGCGAACAGAGTGACGGACATACTGACATGGCGAAACTATAAGGGTTGCTTGTTGACTATGGAACCTAAAAAAAGACAGTTCATTTGGCAGATTAATTTTAAACGTACCAGAAGGTCGTGGCAGACACGAGATCTGTGGATTTATGACGTGATAACGTCTTATAAATTGATGACAAGGGTTGCATTCACGAAAAAGTGTGACGTCATTAACACGTTACGCCAGTGTGACGTCATTGTCGCGTTACGCCATTGTGACGTCATTGTCACGTTACGCCTGAGCCGAGCGTACAATAGAGAGTTGTACTTGTACTTTTACTTGTACAAGTACTTGGACTTGAACTTGGACGGTCGGACGGACGGACGGACGGACGAACCGTCAAACAAGTGTGTCAATGGATTAAAAGTACTAGGCTTCCATCAGGAGCTTGTAAGAGGTGTTCCAACTGTTAGATATGTTGATTCATTGAAAAAATACCAGGAGCACATAAGTGCCAAGCAGTTAACTCACCCGACTATGGAAGGTATTTTACATCCCCATAAAGATGGAGCTAAAGAAGTTTTACTTCAGTCGTGTGGTCTAAAGCACACAAGCGTTCGGCTTGTGACACGTTATCACGTAAAATTATCGTCCGTAAGCCGACTTTACAAACAACATCGGGTATTTTTTCTAAGGTTCATGCTCTTACCAATAACATTTCTTTTTTAAACGCGTAATTTTGGCTGCATAAGTATGCTTACTCATTGTAAAGTATACGAACAAAAAGGTTTTAATTCGATCTGAAAACTATGACGACGAGTACAAAGAAATAGTTTACAACAACTTTACGCGATTATTTCAAAGTCTTGAAAGACGTGAAGGGATTATATTGAAACTTGTGGATAAAATCTGTGTTATTATTAAATTATTCACGACTAGCCGTGCCTGCGACTTCGTCCGCGTGGAGGTTTTGATTAACGATATTTAAACGATAGTAAAATAGAGAAAAGAAAACAGAAATAAACAAATAATACTTAAGGCTTCAAGATGACTTTGCTATGTGTAGGTTATATGTATGGAGAATAAAAGTAGGTAAGCGCTTTTTAAATCGATTTTGTTATATGTATATAGATAGATCTAATTTACCACTGAACCTCTTTAGTTTTCTGGGATAAAGAATACACAACTATGTAATGATTGTGTTTTTTATTTTATTCACAATTGGTAAACTCTTGGCATCATCTCACCTGATGGTAAGTGACGATGATGCCGAAGATGGAAGCGGGCTTACCAAGATTCCCTAATGAAATGAGGATCTGGCTATTTTATCTTCAAGCCGGAACGCCAAGCTGTTAACACTGATGTTTGGTGGCAAGACTTAGATGACGGCAGGCGGGCTATGAAAATGCCCTACCACCAACCAAACCTCTTACAAATTTGACCCCACCGGGAATAGAACCCGCAAACTCCTGATGTGAAGCGAATGGACCAACCATTAAGCCGCGGAGGCGTTCAACTGGTCGAAACAGGACGGGGGGGGGGGGAATGTAAATGTTTCATAAGATACAATTTTTTTGCATTCCTGTAGAAACCCTTAATCTTTGTGGAATTCACAATGTTCCAGTTTTAGTTCGCGATATATGGTATCAACGTGTAAAAATTAATTGCAATAGGTCTAGCAACATTTGCGTGGTGAGCCATTCTAGACACTCTTGAATTTTCCTTGAATAAAAAGTATCTTATATGTTAACCTGGTCTATAAGGAACCACCATACAAAATTTCATAAAAACCGGCCTGGTAGTTTTTGCGTGATGCGCGAACATACAGACAGACAGACAAAAATTCCAAAAGTTGTTGTTTTGCCTCTATATCATTAGTAATGTCCACCACAGTAATTACTTTCCAAGAATATCTCATGTACAAACGCGGCTCCGTTAAAGTTTTATTATATGTATAGATAAAATAAATAAAATAAATATTCTGGGACAAATCAATCGCACATGGTTATCTGGCCCAAAAGTGGGATTCCCTGTAATATGGGTTACCAGAGACTGATATACATACTTATATACGTTTTAATACATACATATATAGATATATTTAACACCCAGACACAGAGCAAACAAATCTGCTCATCACACAAATGCTTGCCCTGGGTGGGGATCGAACCCACAACCCTCGGATCAGTAGTCAAGGGCACTAACTACTGAGCCACCGAGTCAGTCAAGTCAGATTACCCGATACAAAATTAGTAACCGCCTCGGGTTATAGTTTTCTTTGACTGCCATAGAGCATTTACCCCAAAGCTAAGTTGTTTCACTTGAACAGGGTATGTAGGTACTTAGCTACGCATTTTTCAATCAATCAATCCAATAGAAAGGAATTTCATTAGGTGGATTAACCGAACCCAATTCTATACCAAACGTGGGCAACAAAACAAACCCATTCAATTCAGCGGCAGTCGGCCGGCCAATAGAGCCATTCCTGTAATGAAATTTCGACTAAAAGAAGACCTATAGGCATCGTGGGACCGCCTCCGTAGCTCAGAGGCAAAGTTCACTGGCTTTACACAGGAGGTCGCGGGTTCGATTCCCGGCGAAGTCAATTGTAAGACTCGGTTTGGTTGGTGGTAGGGCATTTTCTAAGCCCGCCTGGCTAGCTACCACCATCTAAATCTAAGTCTTGCCTCCAAATATCAATGATGATATCATTGGTGTGTTACGGCATGAAGATAAGATAGCTAGTTACCCATTGCTTTGGGGAATCTTGGTAAGCCCGCTTTCATCTTCGGCAACATCGTCATTTACCACTAGGTGAGATGTTGTCAAGGGTTTACCAATTGTGAATAAACAAAAAAAAACATTCAAACCATTAAAATCCGCTGAAAAAAGTGGAGTAAAACTTTCCTTTTGCTACATATCTAATTAACTTGAAATTAGCGCATTTTGAAGAGAAAACGAAGCTTTGTTAACGTTAGCGCCGCAGGCGAGGGCCGCATTCATAGTACGTTCCACGCAAATTGAATCTAATTGCCTGAACGAAGTGTTGAATCAGACCGCACCGCCACTGCGCACCGCAACGGGCGCGGTGTCCTAAATGCGCCTATTTACCCACTTAGCTTAGGATGAGCTCACCCACCACCTGCTTATGACATGGCCTGAAATGTGTTACGAAACCTTGATACTATTCACAAACAAATGCATTTGAAAAGACTATATTATGTAGAAATATAGCATCAGTGCTTCTATTTTCCTAATGTCTGTCGTCAAACAAGGAATTACGTAGTCCTAAATTCAAATTATTATGACTAATATATTCAATTGCATTCGGAAATGCGACGTTCGCTGAGAGACATCAAGAAAATAGAAGCACTTGTACATATATTTCATTTTCACTTGTATAGGAGGGCGGGTAAAAAAAATTGTACCTCCAAAAAAAATTACATTAGTTACAAAAAAAAATAATTAGTTACTGTACTGTACTAAAATATCTATATTTTTTTTAGAATTTAAAGTCCCGTTAAAATTTTTGCACGTTTACGTGACGTTTAAGCGTCACTGGATCTTAATATTCTGTAAATGCTACAAGTGCGAGTCGGACTCGCTCACCGAGGGTTCCTTACTGCATTATCTCTGGATAAGGAACCTTAAAAATAATAAATCGAAAACTATACATCATAAAAGTAATTAAAAATCTGTTTTAGTTTATGCCAATGAAGCCCTTTCATACGATACCCCACATGAAACAGTTAACTCAATTCAAAATTTGGACCGCCGCGCTGTTCCTTGCATAATCGATTACGTACTCTAAATGAAGACTATTTTTATATGATTTAATTACGAATGTATAGTTTTCTTATTTTTTCCAATTCTTGTAGTATAAGGCGGTATTACTTGCCAAATTTCATAGCTCTAGGTCAATGAAAAATACCCTTTAAATTTAGACTCTCTTGAGAGTGTTGAAATATCCTTTTTTTGCGGCATAAAGGACCGTATATTTTTTACGTTATCTTAGAACTTTGATTTTTTCACAGCTTCAAGGGACTCTGTAGACCGAAGTATATGGTTTAATTTCAACTACATAGATACCTCCACGCATTCCAGAGATAAAGGGTCTTGACAGACAGACGGACAGACAAACAACAAAGTGATCCTATAAGGGCTCCGCTTTTTACTTTACGGAACCCTAAAAACCGGCCAAGTGCGACTCAGGGTCACACAAGCAGGGTTCCGCACCAAAACTTTAACTACAAACAAAACAATATACTTTGTTTTATGTAAATAAGGGTCTACTTATTCTGGACTTTAGAAATTTCATTTTTCCTGTGGGAACCGAAAGATTACATTTTCTCATAGATTTTCCTGTAATATATGCATTCAACCTCATATATATCTATATGATCTTTTCAAGATTTAAGACCCAGTACTTTCGGAGATGGAAGGGAATGGTCAATTTCCGCCTATTATCTTAAATAACATTTAATTAAATATCATTCTTAATCAACATATTTATTCTTTTTTTTTTAATGCATAGGTACCTTATCTTATTCTCACAACAAGTCCTTTCATTTGATATGTCACACAATATATTTTGAAAAACTTTTTTTTAATTTTTCTAATTTACCTCCTAAAACTAGCCCCCCATGTTCAAAATTCATTTATTTACGTTACACGTTCGTCTTTGGGTCACTGACTTACAGTCATACGTGTACCAAATTTCAACTCAATCGGTCCAGTAGTTTCAGAGCAAATTGGCTGTGACAGTCAGAGACACGAGTGATCTTATAATGGTTCCGTTTTTACCTTTTGAGGTATGGAACTCTAATACACATTTTCAGACAGATATGATAGGTTCACCACGAACAGATTTTTAGTAATAATATTGGTGTTTTTTCCAGTGACTCGATAGAAGAAGAAGCAGCAATTATGTTCCTATTATCGCCCGTAGCCCTACTGTGGCAATATCAGTAGTGCCACAAGAGATCTTGTGGATCTTAATTATTCTGTGGTTGAAGTCCTGATACAATTGGAAGTTACAAATGACCTTAATTAGCCTAGTACGTGCCGGCATCAGTAACTTACGGCACAAATGATCCTAGCTCCAATACGGAAGTTCTTTTTGGGTTCCGCACCCAAAAGGTGCCAACAGTTATTACCACAATAACGGTCAGTTTCTAGATTGTGCTATTTATTACTAAGCCTATACCTATTATCTGCCTGTCTATTTGTCCGACCTTTAAAGCACTGTACTAATATATATACTGTGGCACTGCGCTGTATCTTTGAACAGTAATAGGCGGCTAGTTGAAATATTCAAATAATAGGCGATATTATGGCGGATTCATGAGCAAAAACCTATAAATAATTAAAACTATGAATAATTAATGTTTTTATAAAAACTGTTTAAATATTATTCTTATAAAAATTGTTTTATAAAATTTCCAAATTTTGCTTTTTAGAATATGTAATAGCATGTAATAGATAATGTATTGTATTAATTTACATTTACTTAGGTCTTAAAATTGAAGCACTTAAGCCCTCGCACATTGCTATGCCCTCACGGGGCGTCATAATTAATTTAAAAACACCTACCTACTATTACACATATTACTATGTTTGTACATCATTAGTTGTGACACTGCAATGAATAAATGAAATGAAATAAGAAGGGTTCCCTATGCAAGAAACTTTATTTTTTTTATGAATCTTTGTTTTTTTCTCAATCTTTAAATCTAACACATACAGGCCTCAAACTTGATATCTTTATTATAGTTGAAACTAAAAATTAAAAGAAAAAATAATAATGACAGGTGAGTGTGATTAGGACTCGCGCTAAGAATCCCGGAATATAAATAAAAAAATATAATTTTAGAAAAACCTAAAAACTTTTAGGTACAAGCATTTAATATTGCATTGTCACATGCATGCAAAATTTCAGCTCAATCGGAAACAGGGAAGTGGGTCAAATTTAACATGCAAGATTCCACCCAAACAAACATAAAATACTTACATTGTAAGTTAAATAAAAGCTTGTAAAAAAGTTTTTTTTTCTATTGCTCTGTGATGTATTGATTTAAATGAATGAATTATTGTATTTTAATCATTGATAATTTTTTTTCTATTGCTCTGGTGTATCGATGGAAATTAATGAATTATTGTATTTTAGTCGTTGATATTTTTTTCTATTGCTCTGATGTAGGTATTGATTGAAATAAATAAATTTTTGTATTGTAATCATTGTCATTTTTTTCTATTGCTCTGATGTATTGATTGAATTTTTGTATTTTAGTCGTTGATATTTTTATTGTTCCTTATTCAAAGGTGTAGTGTCACGGAACCCTCCGTGCAATTGTCTGTTTACGCACTTCGCCTGTTTTCTAGAGCTTGTTTTCGTTCTGCAAACACATTTTTAATTAATGACTCAAATAGGTTTTATTGCGGCAAATATTTACATTTAACCGCGATGACGAAGTTAACGGGTGCTGACCGATGCTCCAATTTTAATCAGTACTTTTTAATCGATTTTGGCGTCCAGTGAGCATTGCAAAATTGTTTACTGCCAGCAAGTGAAATGAGACCAGTCTGAATATTTATTCACACTACAATTGAATGCATTAGCAAAGTATACAATATATTAGTACTAACATACAGTATGGACACTCCCTGCCGCTCTCTAGATTGCGACCTCACCCTCTCGTCACCCAGATTGATACAGATTGTTTACAGTTTGGTTCTCGAACGTATAGGATTTCACCGTGATTTTGTTTGCACCGTCATTTGTTTTTAGAAATGTCATTTCACGACCGTTGTTGTATGCAGTGTCCGGGGTGTGGCATTCGTTTAGTTTTTAGTCTCATTTCAACCGACTTTCTTCCAAAATGGAGGAGGTTCTCAATTCGATTTTTTTGTATGTTACGCAATATATCTTTACAGATTGGGTACCGATTTTCATGATTCTGTTTTTATTCCATGCAGCCTAGTTAGTCCCATATAAATTGTAATAAAATTGGCTCATTACTTTTTTAGAAAATTATTTACATTAAATATTTATATTAATATGTATATAGTGATTCGCTGTTATTATCAATTTTATTACTACCTGTATCTGTGTTGCATTTTATATCAGTCTAAAGCAATCAATTGGCAATTTAATGCACTTCACCGCTTCAGTACTCTTTAAAATATTCGATGTTTGAACAAAATTTCCACACCGTTTACCTGTGTGGCTCATTGCTGCCAGCCCGCATCGGGCGTGCTACCAGCCCTCCAGCCTGCCACCGACCGATATGAAAGAGTACATGAACCTCGGAAACCGTGACAAAGCAATATTTTTTATTGCAAATCAATGCTATCCGATCGCTTTCCGGCACACGCAAAACAAATGGGCAGTCGAGAAAATCGTATCGGAGGTACCTGAATATTTCAGAACGCCTAGACAGAAATATTTGGGAAAATGTTATTACTTCAATATTTACTTTATCGACGAGTTTTTACCCGTCTTCTGGCCAAAGAGGAGGGCAGCGTCTTTCGGGTGTATGTCTGTTTCTTTGGTTGAGCTTGTAGTCTGAAAGGCTAGATGGATCTTAGTGTGCGAAGTAGGTCGTTCAGGGTTTGAATTGATCGAAGATCTTGATAATTATCGAAAATTATAACGTTGATAATTATATTAATAATTGTAAAATTAATTGCATAAACAAAACAATTATATTATAGTTATCTTTGACAAAACGCTATTTGACGTTGTGTGACGTGTAGAGGCGCGTCAAACCTCTAACTCAGAAAAAAAGTCATTAAAATGAAGTTTTTGAAAAGTTATTTTGTTATTTTTTTCACAGAATATTTTTGTATTCTTATTTTTAGTAAAAAAAATTAAAAGTCAATAATATGAATCAACGCCGATAATTATCATAAACATTATCAAAGAAAACAATCATCTCTTGGTGTCGTTAGATTCGTCATGATGATCCCCTGAGAGACAGTACTTTTCAAGGCTGTAAACGAGGTCGGGCTTTTAAATTTTAGAAGAATTGGTTAACTTGAAAGCTGATGCGCTTTGTTGGAGACTCCATAAAAGTAGAATCCAAGGTGACCAAAATCTGAATTCAATGCAAAGATACTTATCTTAGATCTGCTGCAATTATTTTAACAAGCGGACTATTAGTATACTCTCAAGCCGCGGACGGACTGAGTAGTCGTGACGTGACGCAACGAATACAAAAGCAGGCCTTGCCTTGGTACCAGACTCCGGTGACTATCCGAACTAACTCGCCTCAGTAATTACGGCAACTCAGTAGAGAGAAACGAATAGACAACAAAATAGTTCAGTAATAGATGAGGATGAAAACAGCAAGAAAATGACGAACGTGGAACAAACAGAAGAATGTAATAAAAAGATTGTGAGTGACATGTCAGATTCTAGACATAATAAGGACCTTTATAAAGGTATATACTAACGCTAGGTATGTACAGAAATCCAAAGGTTTCGTAACAAATAAGTAGTTATGTAACGTTACAGAAATATTTAATAAGCACATGTTTGCCAATTGTTAACAATCTATTAACTAGGGATTGCAAATTCGGCACCAATTTCAATCCGGTCGGATCAGGCCGGATCCCCATCGATCCGGCCGGATCCGACCGGATGGTTATATTAAAGTATATTTTCCTTTTTTTATTTAAAGTTTATAAAAACCGTTTAATTTTTCTTTAAATAAGCTTTTTAAATCTAACTGTAAATCAACGTTATTCAACTGAGATCACAATAATTAGGTAATTTAGGCAAGTTCATTAGTCTATATCTTAACAGTCATCATGAATCAATACAATAAGGAGTTTTGAACATGTTCTTGTTTTTTAAATATACTTTCTTTGGATAGATGATTCATTTTGGAAACTAAAAGTGTTAAATTGTTTCGTATGTTAATCGACTTCTTACAAAGTTACAAATATAATAAGCAGCCAAAAAGGTCATTTCATATTCTACACTTGTCGGTCTTATTGTGAACAAATAGCCATGAATAGAAGACAAGTAATTGTGTCATCTGTTATTCGATCACTTATAGAGTTACAAAAACGAGTATAGCCAGTGACCGAAAAGAACGTTTTTGCTTCTACACTTATCAGTTTTATTGTTAGCAAATAGCCATTAATAGAAGACAAGTGTTTTCCTCCAACTGTTTCATTTTCATTTGCAATCATTTTTTAACCGACTTCAAAAAACCTCCTCCGGTTTCTCAATTCGATTTGATTACTTTTTAAAAATATTTCTTTCTTTTCTTGTTATTTGATAGTATAGATTTCCGTTTCTTACTGGATTTGCATATGCATTTTGTGAAACAAAACAGCGACAAATTAAAAATATACAAATTTTTTTTTGAGTCAAATGACAACGCGGCCAATTTAAACGTGGTTCGCGTGACGCAGCGGGTGGGATGGGGCAGGTGCAGACTTGAGGAGTATAGTAGCGGACCAGTTAGTGTCTAATGACTCGCACGCACAAGCAGTACGCATTAAGTACCTACTCATGCATTAGCGAGTATTTTTCCGAAAAATTGGTGACATGTATTTCCACCGGATCCGGTAGACGTCTAATGATACCGGATCCGCCGGATTACCGGATCCGGTTTTCCGAATTGCAATCCCTACTATGTAATCATCGCAGGATAGAGGGGTTCGAAATTTTGTGCTGGCGCACAATATTCCGTATATCATGGACTGAATCCGTACAAATGGAACTATCCTCGAAGAGCTCAAAATAAAGACATGCATTGACGAGTATTTTTCCTAAAAATTGGTGACATGTTTTTTCCACCAGATCCGGTGATCGGATCCGGTAATTTAGTACCGGATCCGGTAGACGTCTGATGATACCGGATCCGTCAGATTACTGGGTCCGGTTTTCCGGATTGATTACTATATAATCATCGCAGGATAGAGGCGTTCGAAATGTGGTGCTGGCGCACAAAATTCCGTATATCAAGGACTGAACGCCGTACAAATGAATCTATACTCGATGAGCTCAAAATAAAGAAGAGGTTCTCCACCATCTGCATACAAAGAGTCCAACATACACTGTGCACAAGATCGAGCGGCCTAGAGAGTGTGGTGGCGAAAGCGACCCCGTCACGTCCCCCAGTCGTGAGGATACGACCAAGAAGAAGAAGGATAACCTATTAACGTCCCTACTGATGGGGCACAGCTCTCTGCCCAAGATCGGTAAGGTTAGGCCATACTCCACAGACGGGGGCCAATTCCGGGTTGGTGGAGGAGTGGTGACCCCACTGTCCAAGTTTTTCAAGCCGCCTATTAGGCATCAGACACGGCTTAACGACTGCAATTAGCACCAACGGCTTAGCGCGCCTTGTGAAGCACGGAAGCGGTCGAGAAAAATGCCACTAACAATCAAACCCATCCAAGTAATGACCGTGCTTCAGGTCACTTAACCTGCGTGATCAACCCAACCATGCAAGTCGCACTGAGCTACTGTCGTTAACAATAAGTGGATCATAATACCGAAACGCTTATTACAGTATACTTACAACGTTAATTTTTAAGAGGATTGTGATGCTGCGACTTTTCATACAAACGGCGTTAATGATTATCACCTCCTAAAAATTTACCGATTTGGAAAAGTTTTTGATAAATTGTCAGTCAGAACAAAAGCTAGGCTTATACGTTTTTGTTTTTTAGATAAAGTTATTAAGTTTAATTTTATTTCCGTTCACGTGTTTTCATACAAACTAATTTCGGCCATTTTTTGTTTATTTATAATAAGTAATTTAAAAAACGAAACGCATACGCCTAGCTTTTGTTCTGACTGACACCTATGAAAAATTGGTCCAAATCGGTTACCATTTAAGAGGTGAAAATCGTTAACGCTGTTTATATGAAAAGTCGCAGCTTCACAATTTCTATTTAATGAAACGAATTAGGAATTATTATAAAAAGTTGTAATCACGGTTACAAGTTAACATGCCCACTTCAGAAAACAACTGCAGCAATAAAAAAAGGTTACCTATTCATTTGACTGATGAAAACAATAACACCATTGTTGTAATCGATTTGTATAGTTTTATTCGCGATATGGGACCAGCACCAGCAATAAAGTGCAACGTAGCGTTTATATTTTACGCGACGATCGATAACACTAATGAACCATTATTTTCAGAATGAACATTTTAAAATTAAAATTCGTGTCGAAATGTTTAAAAAAATATTGGACTGATGCTTTTAAAGTTCTCAGTTTAATGCCTACCAAGAAATCCTACCTCCTAAATAGCCTCGTAGTATTTTTATTTGTGGCTTACTGTTATTTTATATATAGTATATATGTTACTGTAAAAGCCCGTATATTTTGGAATATCTTAGGCACAATAGACTTAATTTATTCTACTGTGTCTTAGGTTTTACTAGAATATCTTAGGATTTACCAATTTGTTTTGGTAGATATTAGGATTTTATAAAAAAGAGACAATATTTCGGGTTTTGACTAGTACAGTTTGGTAAATGCTAGGTTTTACCAATGACGGTTGGTAGTAATAAATGAGCGAGCGATTTGAGCGATGTTGGTTCTGTCAAGTTTGATTGATTAAACAGTCAAAGATCCTGTGTAGTAGAATACTTCGCAGAAGAAGAAATTATCGGTTTTATTTGGAGATTCAAGAATAGGCCGTGAGATTGTAAGCCGATTGACAATTTACCGTGATATTATAATCTCACTAAATTTAGTTTAATGAAATTGTAATATCACTGTTTTGACAATATCATCATATCAGCTCATATACGTCCCCACCGAGGGGCTCGAGCCTACCCTGAATTAGGGCGATCAGGCCTTAGTCGACCACACGGGCCCAGTGCGGGTTGGTCGACTTCACACACAACCTTCGAGTTTCTTCGCAGATCTGTGCAGGTTTCCTCGCGATGTTTTCCTTCACCGTTAAAGCAATCGGTAAGTATGTAGGTATGTACGTAAGTTTTAAAACCCGGTACCTCTGGTTAGAACAACCGAGTCGTTACCGGCTGAGCCACCGACGCTTTTGACAATATACCGATTCAGATACCGGCGACCATATTAGTACTTATCGCGCAAAAACGTCTTGACATGGCCTTTTTTCCACATTTACCATGTCTAACCTAAGACTTACCGAGTGAATGGTGGTAAGTTCGAAATGAACGATGATCACCAAGCAGTTCGGACTTGTACCATTAAAAGTTGGTAAATCATAGATTTTACTGTAAAATCTAAGGATTTAGAAGTTCGGGGTTTTACAGTAACATATACATATAATAAAACTGTAACGGGGCCGTGTCTGTACATAGATAAAATATTTTTGGAAAATAATAACTGTGGTGGACAAAACAACAACTTATGGAATTTTTATCTGTCTGTCTGTCTGTATGTTCGCGCATCACGCAAAAACTAACAGGCCGATTTTGATGAAATTTTGTATGGTGGTTCCTTATAACCCGGGTTAACATATATAGGATAATTTTTATCAGGGAAAGTTCAAGAATTCCCATGGGAAAATTCAAAACCTCCACGCGGCCGAAGTCGCGGGCACAGCTAGTATCAGACATAATTAAAAAAATACCGCCTGGCTAGATACCACCATATTATTTAAGTCTTGCCGCCAAACATCAGTGTTAACAACATTGATGTCTTCCGGCTTGAGGATAAGATAGCCAGTTCTCCATTGCTGGGGAATCTTGGTAAGCCCGCTTCCATCGCGGCATCATCGTCTCTTACTGTCACAAGGGATGATGCCAAGGGCTTACCAATTGAGAAAAAAATAAAAAATCTTTCACTCATGCTATATAACATCATTCCAAGGTAAGAGTATTCATCATCAATGCTCTTCCCCCCCAACAATTTATTTTCATTAATTCGATTAAGTCACAATTTCTTTCGGCAATACGTCTCTATGGTCATGTCGGCAATCTTGAGGTCATTTTAATTTAATTCATTGGAACAATTAGACAGGTCAATCTCATTCAGGGGTCATTTCTGGTGCGTTAGACGAATATCTCATGTTGCCCTCGATTTGAAATAAAAAAACACTTTTCTAGTTTATTTCCGCATTTTTGTATTCAATCAGAATCAAAATCAAAAATATTTATTTTAAATAGGTGTTTAGTTACTTTTTTAATACTAAAAAAACTTATTGTATATTACAAATAATGTCATGATTCAGATTACAGTCTCAGGTAATGGTGTTTGTTATAGAATCAACATATTATATATCTTTGTCATTTACATAATCTATTATTTTATAATATTCCCTAGTTTATTTTATAATCCTCTAGTATTTAAGAGTATGTAAGCACTATTTCTTCGAGTGGGCGACTAACTAATTCAGTGTAGGCTCGAGCCCTTCGGTGGGGACGCATATAAGCTATTTCTAGAAGATTGCAGCAGTTCCAGTTATTCTTCTGGTGAGAAAATCTGTTTCTTTACTCAATTTCCTCTAAAACTGTATAATTTTATATCCTACTACTACTAATTACTTATTGTCGTCTTAAAAAATATATCAAATTTTATCGAAAATGTGTTCAATATCACAAGTATTATCCAAAAAAACATGTTTGCCAAAAACGTCCTTTCGACAGTTTTCATAATAAAAAAATGCAAACATCTTAAAAATGGCTTTAGCCTCTTGATTTTTGAACTTTGAAAGAACAAGTAGGTAGTGTTGTTTATGAATTATGATGTATGAACTATTGAGTACCACTTACTGGTTATACCACAGATAAGATAACTTTATACTGGCAAAATTCGTTGAAGAGGAGATACCATACAATAAAAAAATGCAAAAATCTCTAAAATGGCTCTTAAGATTTTGATGAAACGATTGTGTTAACTATTTTATTATTTTTTTTATTATATCAGCTCATATACGTCCCCACCGAGGGGCTCGAGCCTACCCTGAATCAGGGTGATTAGGCCTTAGTCGACCACGCGGGCCTAGTGCGGGTTGGTCGACTTCACACACAACCTTCGAGTTTCTTCGCAGTCCTGTGCAGGTTTCCTCACGATGTTTTCCTTCACCGTTAAAGCAATCGGTAATGATATGTACGTAAGTTTTTGAAAAACTCATTGGTACATTGGCCGTCCAGATTTGAACCCGGTACCTCTGGTTAGATGGACCGAGTCGTTACCGGTTGAGCCACCGACGCTTTATTAACTATTAATAATGCGCTATTATGTGGTGGTGTCGGTTGTTCCGGCATTTTTTTTTAATCCGTTTTTTCTACCTACATACCTGGCAGCCCAATAGCATGTAATAGTTAACAAGTAGTATTCGAAATTTCGTTTTTAATAAGTGAGTGAGTGAGTGAGTGATTGAATGAATGAGTGACATTTCATTTTTATATTATAGATTATCTTTTGCCCGCGGCTTAGCTAGCGTGGACATTGTTGCGCGAGCGAAGATATAGCCTATGTCACTCTAATGTAAATTTCTAGTGGTGAAAGAATTTTCAAGTTCGGTTCAGTAGTTCCAGATATATTTCTTCCTACAAACATACAAAATTTACCTCTATAATATTAGTGTAGATAGATGTAGATGAACGAGTACACACACACAGAATAGATAAGTAGCTCCATCGCAATAATGCCGTCCAACATACTGGAACATATCATTTGTGGAACTGTCAACCGTGAAAAATTTTGTATTGCTACATTTTCAAACACCATACATAACATATTCTAATAACCAGTTACGTGTTTCAATAGTTGCATACACGTTCGCGGACATGTTGTAATAGATCCCGGTAAGTAATTGTAATACAATCTGTCATTACAAACTTACAACCAGAGCGCCAGCAATATCTTCTTACGTCTTCGAATTTCAACATTATTTTGTCTTGTTTTATAATAATTAGGTGGGCAAGCAATTAGACCGCCCAGGTTAGTTTAGCCCCTTTGCAATAGACTTTATCAAATACCTACCGGCTAAGCTGAAGTGTTTATAAACAGTCCTCTCAATATAAAAGATAGGTAATCAAATGAATTAGTACAATAGGTATCAGCATTTAAGCTCTATGTTCTCAACATAAGAATGATGATTGTCGATTGGTTTTTCAGATTTTCAACCGAGTTCCAAAAAGGAGGTGGTTCTCACTTCGACTGTATTTAATTTATGTGTGTTACCTGATAACTTTTGTCTTGGTGAAGCGATTTTTATGATTTTTTTTTATTTGAAAGCTAGTGCTTCCCGTGTGGTCCCATATAAATTTATAAAAATCGGTGTAGAACTTTATTAATTAACAAAAGCTAAAAATAATAATGCAAAATGTACTAAGTAATTTGTTACGATGGAAGTCAGTTTTGTAGATTTTAAGAAACATACTCGTACTTAGATAACCTTCAGTGACTGCCAATATATTTTATTATGGTTATTAGCACCTGTTGAAAAATATAATGCGTTGAGACAATCTGGGGGCACGGGAGTGCCCCCGCCAAGTCAAGCGCAAGGCAAGCACTGCATTTCTAGAATCATTTCGGCCAATTTTCGAGCCCCTGTATCTAGGCACTAGGAATGATTGATTCTGATTTCTGTGATTATAAAACGATGAAAATATCGCTATCTACTAAGCTACGTGTACTTATGTGGACTAACCCTACAATTTCAAGTTTATAAACTTATATATTTACTAAGATGTCTTTAGTAAAGTTCAGCTAATTTGACACTCATTCAATCACTGATGTAAAGATCATCAAAATAGAAAATAAGTAGTACTTCTCATATGCCTGGAGAGCTGAAATTTGGTCCAGGGATAGGTTTTAGTATCCAAACAATGGGAAAACTGTTGATATGGGGATAAGCCCCCATTTCATCCCACTTTTACCTGATGAGGAACCATAGGAGGAACAGATAAGCTATTGGAGACAAAGAAATGCCACCTTAGCAAAAGTCGTTCAATGAAATGATCATTTTTCAAAAATAAAAAGCAAAAAATAATAATCTAGTTAGCCAAATTTGTTCATTGTGATGGACAATAAAAAAAAACAAAAATAGAAATGCCTCCTCGACGCACCCTCCAATCGTGTTTAAGCACAAGTTAATTACAATTTGTAGAGTAGGGCCAATGTTTTGCCAGAAAAAATACTATTCATAAAATATAGCATGAAAAAAGTGAAAAAGGTATGTGTGAGGGAACGAAGACAGTGTGAAAAGTCAAAATTTGAATACGTAACGAAAACAAATTAAAAAGAAAATAATACAAAACAGATCGAAAACAAACAAAAAAAAAATACTTCTTCACAGTAATATTCATACAAAAAGAAATGAAATCCCAACAAAATCATTTTGTGAAATGAAAACTTGCTAAGTCTCGAGTTGTAAAGTGCAAAGCAAGCACTGCCGTACATATAAGTACCTAGAGAGCTGGATTTAGTATCCATGCATAGCGGAAACTTTAAAATGAGGACCAGCCCCCATTTCATTCCTCTGTTACCTCATGATGAGGAACCATAGAGTCTATCTATCGATGGTCTATTCTTTATCTTTATAAATAAATGCCGCCTTAGCAAAAGTTGATCATTGTGAAAAAAATAAAATGAATAAAATCTCCAGAAATAGTAATTTTCGTACAAAAACAATTGAAATCCCATAAAAAAAAATGTGTTAAATCATGCTAAGTATCGATTAAGATTACTGGGCCCTAAAAAGTATTGAGATTGAATAAAGAATCGGTCGTCGTGGAAATTCTTGGGGGAGGCCTTTGTCCAGCAGTGAACGTCCTTCGGCATATGATTATGAAAGAGCTAAGTGTGAATAAAAGAACACGAATGACTTGGCCGTTACATATTTTTGTTATGTTTATACTTACCATTATACTTTGAGAGATGTTTGTTTTTTTTTCAAACCCTATCGATTTTTTACTTCAAACTAGTAGAGTGATGTGTAGTTTTACATCCTGTTAACTTAGTTAAGTTAACATTCACTTAATACCTATCCGTTTACTGCTTCCACATGATTTTTATCAGCACGGAACATAGTTAATAATATACATCACATACATACGTATTGCAGAGTTTTGTTTCATTCTTGTTATGTTTCATCACATCAAATCAGCTCATATACGTCCCCACCGAGGGGCTCGAGCCTACCCTGAATTATGGCGATCAGACTATAGTCGACCACGCGGGCCCAGTGGTTCGAGTTTCTTCGCAGGCGTGTGCAGGTTTCCTCACGATGTTTTCCTTCACCGTTAAAGCAATCGCTAAGTATATGTACGTAAGTTTTGAAAAACTCATTGGTACATTGGCCGTCCAGATTCGAACCCGGTACCTCTGGTTAGAAGGACCGAGTCATTACCGGTTGAGCCACTGACGCTTTTTATGTTTATCTGACATCAAATCAAAGGTACTCTCATTGACTTCGTATGTTCAACATCGCCGGCTCTGTTTATAGCTTGTAGTTTAGTGAGAGCAATAAAATGCACAGATTGATCGATTGTTTCTGATAGTTAGTATCATAATAGCATCGTCATTAATAACAGCCAAGCAACATAAAGTCATTACCTCGTCATTTTCATCGTACGGCCAGTTGCGTGCTGATTGACGTGACTCTCCATCATTATTTTATTCAACTAAAGCATCAGCACTTTAAAAAATACTTGCAAACCTTTTTATATACTTCATCATCATCATATCATCCGAAAAACGTCCACTGCTGGACAAAGGGCTCCCCCAAGGATTTCCACGACGACATTTCCTGCGCTGCCCGCATACATCGGCTTCCCGCGATCTTCACCAGGTCGTCGGCCCACCGCGTGGGACACCTGCCTACGCTACGTTTTCCGGTGCGCGGTCGCCACTAGAGACTTTACTGCCCCAACGGCCATCTATTGTACGAGCTATGTGCCCTGCCTTTTTCATCATCATCATATCAGCCGTAAATCGTCCACTGCTGGACAAAGGCCTCCCCCAAGGATTACTGCTTTTATATACATACTTATTTAAGTATTTATTACTTTTTTGCTGTCAATTTAGTGGTTACTTTTTTTTTATTCACAATTTCTAAGGCCTTGGCATCATCTCACCTTATGGTAAGTGACGATGATTCCGAAGATGGAAGCGAGCTTTTCAAGATTCCCCAATGGGAAACTGGCTATCTTATCTTCAAGCCGCAACACATCAATGTTGTTAGCATTGATGTTTGGCTGGAAGATTTAGATAAGATGGTGGTAGCTAGCCAGGCGGGCTTCGAAATTGCCCTTCCACCAACGAAACTGAGTCTTACAATGTAAGACTCCGCCGGGAATCGAATCCGCGACCTCCTGATGTGAAGCTAATGGCCATAACCATTACGCCACGGAGGTGGTTAGAACTTTATGTTACTCCAATAAGAATCACAATATTTGGAGTCGGTGCTTTTTTATTGTTTGGTTTAGGGACAAATACATGGTGGTTTTTAAAGTGCTCTACGCTGTCGATACTTGGCTGTAATTTCTACGTTGCCATTGTTGCGTGCCTCTTTTGTGTATCACATGAATGACGCGACTTGGCTGGTTTCTCGTTGGACTCTTATTTTTCACATGCTCCGTACATTTTTTTACACAAAACGTTTTCAGGATTCTTTTGTTTCCAACTTCCCACTTCAGTGACTTCCTCGTAACCAGAATAAAATTTATTGAGAACCCCTTTGTAAGTCTTAAATTGTTACATTTTCCAAGAAGTCATGTTAAAACAGTAAACAATTTTAGATTTTCGTGTTTATCTTAAGTAGCGCGAACAATTAGCAGGCCATAAATTTGTGGGAATTGGTAAGAAATAAACAGATGAAAATAAATGTGGGATTTTGTGGGGTAAAGTAAATTAGTGAAAGAAACTGTGCTTAACCTTTTGTGGGTCGCTGGGAACAATTTGTCCACTTAAATTATATTTATTTTTCATTTTTTTAACTCAGGATAATGAGATAAACTTATGAAATTATTGTATTGTCACTGGTTCTTGATAAATGTACAAGGTTTAAATTAAATATGTCTGTTTAAAGTGGGTTAAAATCGAGTGCAAAGGAGTCGGTTAAAAACATACCTACATACATACAAACATAAACATAGGTGAAGCTAATATAAATGTGTTAAAAATTGATAGCTGCTAATTGCAGCCTTACTTTCATAGCCTCTGAATGGAAATTTTTTATCAAATGTGATGATTAAAGATGCATTAAAAAGAGAGTATCAACTTCTCCATTGCATTGCTTCCGGCTGCCTTTTTACTCTTGAGCAACAAAGGACTGAAAAAAGTATTGTGTGGCAAAAAAATCGATCGAGATTTTTAAGGGGATCGATTGTCTTACCTACACTTAGAGTCTAAAAAATATTTGATAACATTTATGGGGGAGGCCTATGTCCAGCAGTGGACGTCCTACGGCTGATATGATGTGTGTGTGTGCGCGTCTGGTGCTCTAGTGTCCCAACTAAGTACTGAACGGATTTTAATGAAATTTGGCATATGGAAATATTACGGCTCTAACTATTTAAATGAAACTGTACATTATTATAACTTTATTTGGACTACTACTACACGCAGCAGTTCGTTATGAAAAATCTTGAAAAAGGTACCTCTCATACAAATCAAGTTCGTTACTCAAGAATTTCTCAAAAATGGCTGTATAGAATTTATTGAAACTTTGTGAATAACAACTAGGTTTTAATAAGGCCTAACGTAATTATTATTTTATAACCACCAGAAAGAGTGTAATAAGCAAATTTTACTACACTTAAGTACTATTGGGTTACTTCATTATTTCAGGAAAAGTCTGAATAAGGCAGGTAACTTTACCTTCCATAAAAACCTAAATTACCTAATTACCTATCTGCAAATTTTTCATAAAGTTTGACAGGTATATCTTTATTCCATGCTAGTAAGTAAGCGTAATGTTTGTTGTTGATTTGTGTATGTATGCCCGACTTAGCCAGACGGTGAAGGCTTCGCAAGAAAGTACGCACAGCGTGTCTGTGCAAATTATTAACTTTAACCTTAATATTTATTACCTAGGAAACAATAGCACATCTCACAATTACACACACTGCTCCCTTCGGAAAAAGCACATGCACAATTTTCCGAACACCGGTTACGAACACTGCGTCGGTCGCGTCAAAGCAAAAGGCGGCACACACAAGCGCTACCTCTCCTGCACGCGGTAGACTGGCGGCCAGCGCGGGCGGACCTGCCCGCGAGCGGTGCGCGCGGCGCGCGGCGGGCGTGCCGGTACGTTGCGCGCGCATGCTGCCTCTCTCTCCATCCCACCCACAACACATCACACTGTTCCGTTTTCGCCTGCTCGAGCACACCTTTCGTTCCCGTGACAGGTGTTCATATCCCTGTGTGCGTCCCGATACGGCTGGCTACGCATGTGGTGCGCTTCCTGCGGCGGTGGATCGTTTTTTATGCCCAGCAGAAATTATAAAAAAGTAAATGGAGGGAAAATTAAATAAAACGTTTACAATGAAGCGTTTTCCTGTGCGCTTTCAATGATTCAGTGTGCTCTATTTTTCAGCGTTGTTATCGCGATGTTTTCACGTTGGAGCTGATTACGGCGCTTTTTATTGATGTTTGAGTGATGTAGGCGGGCGTAATTAGGTATGGGGCGGAAGCAAGGTACGTATATTGATTGTGGTTACGTGGCTTTGTGGAAAAATCGATATTTTTGTACTATTGGAGGCACGCGACGTGTCCGGTGCGTTGTGGTCGCGTATATAGTGCCGCTAAGCCGTATCGATCGCCGGCAACTTTCGACCCCACTTTATGGCGTGCACTAAAACTTCTACCGCACTTACTGACGTTATCGAGAATGCTTTTCATAATAACGATTTTCATGTAGAAAAAAACTTGAATCGTAAAACAAATGTGACATGTTTTGACGCAAATAAAAACCGAAACCTATCTTGAACTTCCAAAATTAAGAAAAGACATGATATGAAGGTTGTCGAGCACCTAGGTATAGAAATATATCATCATATCAGCTGAAACACGTCCACTGCTGGACAAAGGGCTCCCTCAAGGAATTCCACAACGACCGGTCCCGCGCTGCCCGCATCCAGCGGCTTTCCGCGACCTTCACCAGGTAGTCGGTCCACCACGTGGGAGGCCTGCCTACGCTACGCTTTCCGGTGCGCGGTCGCCACTCGAGCACTTTACTGCCCCAACAGCCATCCGTTCTACGAGCTATGTGCCCCGCCGCCCACTGCCACTTAAGTTTAGCAATTCTGAGAGCTATGTCGGTTACTTTGGTTCTCCTACGGATCTCCCCGTTTCTGATTCGATCACGCAGTGAAACTCCTTAGATAAGTTGTTAGAAGAAGATAATTCGTTATTTGAATCCAGAGATATTCTGCGGGTGGGTATGTAAGGCAAAATTTCAGGAAACTTTCCCATTTCCCACTTGCCTGAACCCTGAATTTTGAAGTGAACACGTAAGCAAGTAAACCGCTTGAACTTTAGTGGCCTTTAAACCTTGGTGGACCTTCACTCCCCATATTTAATAGGCACCGGACCTTTACCAAAACAACCTAGTCTTATGTTAGGCGTATAATTTTTAACCGACTTTAAAAAAGGAGGAGGTTTCTCAATTCAACCTTATATAAATATTTATTTTATGTAATGTTCGC
Source organism: Coleophora flavipennella (assembly GCA_947284805.1). Taxonomy (NCBI): domain Eukaryota; kingdom Metazoa; phylum Arthropoda; class Insecta; order Lepidoptera; family Coleophoridae; genus Coleophora; species Coleophora flavipennella. Next base: position 3,226,313 of record OX369273.1, read on the forward strand.
GGATAACTTCGTCGTTTATGAACCGATTTTGATGATAATTTTTTTTTGGAAAGGAGATATCCCAAGGGTGTTACCGTGATAAGGAAGCCAGGATCTGATGATGGCATCCCAGAGAAATTGAGGGGAACCTTAGTTTCATGTTTGAAGTCGGTTTTTTGTTTAAAATTATAAGTTTAATTAAGGTTTTTTTTTATGGAAAGAAAAAATGATTTTTTAATTTACAGGATATGAGGGGCATTAAAACATAGTTTTAACCGCCTCCGTGGCGTAATGGTAAGTCCATTCGCTTCACACCAGGAGGTCGCGGATTCGATTCCTGGCGGGGTCAACTTACAACGTCGAGACTCGGTTTGGTTGGTGGTAGGATAAGATTTTCATAGCCCGCCTGACTAGCTACCACCTTCTTATCTAAATCTTGCCGCCAAACATCAGTGTTGGGGAGTCTTGATAAGCCCGCTTCAATCTTTGGCATCATCGTTACTTACCATCAGGTGACATGATGCCAAGGGTTTATCAATTGTAGATTTTAAAACTAAATCTTAAATGTGATCTTAATTTCCTTGAATTCTATTTTAATACCCAGAACTAAAAACATATCCTAATAAATACTTTTGTTTCTATTTTTTTTTATTTTTTTTTTTATTCACAATTGGTAAACCCTTGACAACATCTCATCTCATCTAGTTGTAACCATAGAACTGCTGCAAATTTAATCGAAACATTATGATAATTTATGAACTAATTAAAAAAACTATATAAAATGATTTTGTTTTCTTACTTTTTAGTGAATTAAAAATCACAATTTTCGCACGATTCGTCCACAGCGATTGACGTAACAGCCACGTTGCAGTACGAGCTTACTATAATTGAAAACGCTAAATACGTTAAAAAACCGACTTCCATCGCAACAACTTAGTATATGTACCTATACATTTTTGCATTATTATTTTTGGTTTTTGTTAATTTTCTAATAAAGTGCTTAACCGATTTTGATAAAATTTATATGGGATCACACGGGAAGCACTAGCTTTCAAATAAAAAGAGAATCATAAAAATAGGTTCACCCAGTCAAAAGTTCTCAAAAACATACAGTAGAATTGAGAACCTCCTCCCTTTTGGAAGTCGGTTGTAAAGAGAACAAGATCAATTAAGTCCTAAGATAAGCACCTTTTTTGGCGTGATAACGTCTTATAAATCAATGAACGTCGGCTGCGCTCACGAAAAAGTGTCACGTCCTTGTCACGTCCTTATTGTCAAGTCCCGCCTGAGCCGAGCGTGCAAGCGAGAGCGCGGTGCAAGCTATAGAGTGGCACAAATGGTCTAAGCGTTCGGCTTGTGACACGTTATCACGTAAAAATATTTACAGACAACCAATTTTTTTATTCAAGCCCTAAGAACAGTTTTGGAATCAAGTGTCACGATCAATGTTTCCCTCATCAACACTAGGTTTATATATCCTGTGGATGAAATTAAGGCAACATAAAGCGGCCTTCTCAAAGCACTGCCTGCAGGGCCCTGCTTGCAGTGTCACTGCCAATCGTATTGTGTGTATGCATGCAGGGGCCATATTCGACAGGGTAAACAGTTAAAATATAGCCCCTGCATGCAACACACAATACGATTGGCAGTGACACTGCAAGCAGGGCTCTGCAGTCAGTGCTTTGAGTAGGCTGCTTAAGGTTCCTCCGTCACTAAAACTAGCAACTCAATTCCTGATGTCTTAAACATCGAACGAAATAGCTTGGAAATAAAGTTATTACTCGACTGCTCTAAAAAGGAGGGTAATGATTTCCGTGTGTATGTATGTACATTTGCTTCTTTCGATAAGCATGTAGCCTAAACTTTTGGAGGTCAAGGTGTCGTGTGATTCTTCTTGACCCGTAAATTGCATGGGATACATTTTTATCCGACTGACCAAAAACAGAGAGGTGATGTTTGTATGTAGTCGGGTTTTTTTATTTTTAATTAAATTGGTTAGGTTATTAAACCTGCCAGTGTTGCCAGTGACGACATACGGAACTGAGAAATGGTCGCTTACTATGGGCCTCATAAGAAGGCTCAAGGTCACCCCAAGGGCAATGGAGAGTGCAATGCTCGGGAGTTTCTCTACGTGATCGTATCAGAAACAAGGAGATCAGTAGGAGAACCAAAGTAACCGACATAGCTCTCAGAATTGCTACTCTTAAAGTGGCATTGGGCAGGGCACATAGCTTGCAGAACAGATGGCCGTTGGGGTAGTAGAGTTCTCAAGTGGCGATTGCGCACCGGAAAACGTAGCGTAGGAAAGGCTCCCACGCGGTGGACCGACGACCTGGTGAAGATCGCGGGAAGCCGTTGCTGTATGCGGGCAGCGCAAGACCGGTCGTCGTGGAAATCCTTGGGGGAGGCCTTTGTCCAGCAGTGGAAGTTTTTCGGCTGATATGATGATGAATGATGGTGAATTAGTTTAGTTAAAAACTTTTGCCCGCAGCTCAGCCGCGTGGACATCGAGGGTGCCCGGGGTTTTCTAATACTTGGTGAAAAAACAGAGCATCGATATATTTCAATTAAATAACATTGGCTTATCGGTTCAATAGAAAGGCCGGATGGACTTGTACAAAATTTTGTATAGTGTGCGCGGTGCTCGAGCCGACAGCGGCTCGCGGGGTTTTCTTATGCTTAATTATTATATATCTGATGTGCATCAATACCCTTTCAATAAAAAAAAAATAGCAAATCGGTAGAATAGGTTATTTCTCCAGGGCGGTCATATACAAATTCAATCAAAATCGGTTAAGGCTTTAAGATCAGTCAATCCGAGCAGGTTGATACGTGTTTAAATAATATCGAACGAAAGTCTATTTATATTAAGTTAAATTAATGCGGGCTTTAACGCGACTGTTACGTTGAAACCGAACGCCCAATTCTCGATTGTTACGTGTTTTTATTACTTTTCATCACTTTCAAATAAGTTTAAAAAAAAACGACGGGTTGCACTCCGGGAGTGCCGGTAGAAGTGAAAACTTGAATATTAACGTTGTGCATTTATATTAAATTAAAAAGTTATATCTCAGAAAAATCAACAAAAAATCAACTCCATCCGTCTTACAAATTTTCGATCAGGTCACGTGTCCTGACGCGAGTTTAACATTTTTTATCCATTACAAAACAAGTGCACAACGCCGCTAAAGAAGTTTTCACTACTCCATCCGTCTTACGAATTTTCGATCAGGTCACGTGTCCTGACGCGAGTTTAACATTTTTTACCCATTACAAAAAAAGTGCACAACGCCGCTAAAGAAGTTTTCACTTCAAAAATTGTTTAATTAAAATGAAAGGTCTTGAAGTCACCGATTTTTGCGTGTTAGTTTCATGCAACATTAACTATTTATTTTCGTGAAATTTTACAATTCATGCCAAAAACAGGGTCTACGGTATATTTTTTTACATCAAAAGTGGAAATATTTTTAATTTAAATTGTATTCAATTAAATCGATTTTTCGTTACTTTAAGTATATTATATATTTTTTTCCATGGTGATAGCTTTACACAGTCTTTCAATAATTTGAATTGAATATTGTCATTTGACCCATGTTAAGGCCTTAAATATTTTTTTAAATAACAAAAATAATAGTAAAATTGTAGGTAATCAGTTGTTGCGATGATAGTCGGTTTTTTAACGTCGTTTACATTGTTAAATATTAGCTAAATAATGGGTAATTAATGTAGCATATTCAAGACGTTGTGTCCCTGATAGATTAATTGCGATAGTCAGAAAGTACTTTTACAAACACGTAAAAGATACCCAAATACATAACTTTTAATAAAAATTTGACTGCTTATTGTATGAAAATTATGGGATGCACTTCAAAATCTACCAAGCCATTTATGGGCTTAGCCAAAGAAACAGCATACACCCGAAAAAAATTATCCTCCTTTTGGGCAATCGGGTAAACACAACAGACACTTCACTGCTGGTTTTTCATAACTCAAAGATAACAGTCTACCTCCTACCACATAAATCTCCTTATGGTAAGTACAAATGTTTACCTCCAGGACTGCGCGTAGTCTTGGTACACAGTACAGTCAACAACACAATAAATAATACTCTCCCAGAATAACGCGGCTTCTCTGCTGCTTCGAGACGCGCCTTTTCACTAGAAAACGGGAAGCAAAGGCTTTTAACTCGCGACTAATGTATTACACGGATAATGAGAGTGCTGGCTTGTTTAAATGAATTAAAGTAAGACCAGATGAAACATAAAATAATATACTTATCCTTCACGAGGATATACGTGCATGTTTTAGCTTTGATTTAGAGTTTTGTTGCTGATATTACGCTACGCGGATTCGAGGGTCATTTGAGGCTTTATGATAACTTTATCCGAGTAGGTTGATACGTGTTCAAATAATATGTTAAGTGACGATGATGCCGAAGATGGAAGCGAGCTTACCAAGATTCCCCAACGCAATGGAGAACTGGCCGGAACACATCACTTTTATGTATTCACTTAATTTCTATGTTTGTATGTGTATTGAATAATGTAGATAGATTATATATGTATTTGTATGTGTCGGCGGCAGAAGATCGTATATGTCCTCGGCATTTAATCGCGTTTCTCCAAAAAAAAAAAAACTAAGACATGCTAAACGAACTTACATTTATACCTTATACGTTTAGTGAGACAGATTTTAAAAACATTTAAAAAATGTTTAATCTTTAGTTACATCAAATAAATGAAGTCTGAAACAAAGCCAGGTTAAGCGCAAATCCCGCGTAAGTTAAATTCTTATATTGTAATAATAAGAGCGTCGGTGGCGTAACGGCTAAGGCCGCCGCCTCCTGTCCAGAAGGTCGTGGTTCGAATCCTTCCACGTACCAATGTGATATCGAATTTAGATTTCATCTGACGCTCTTACGGTGAAGGAAAACATCGTGAGGAAACCTGCACACACCTGCGAAGAAACTCGCAGGTTGTTTGTGAAGTCGACCAACCCGCACTAGGCCCGCGTGGTAGACTAAGGCCCGATCGCCCTAATTCAGTGTAGGCTCGAGCCCCTCGGTAGAGACGGATATGAGCTGATATCTAGAAACTTAAACTAAAGGTTCTAAAAATGTTCGAATTCTGGCACTGACCATTGTTTTCCAAGTTTGCCCTCCCTATTCATGACCATATTTTCAATTCATGCGTTTATCAAATTTTTTTTTTAGGGTTCCGTAACTAAAGGACCACTTTACTACGCCTACGCCGCCGTCCGCCCGTTAGTCTGACCTTAAATGAAGAGCTGTATATCTTTTGAACCTTAATTGGTAGCCGGTTTAAGTAAAAAGGGCAACCATGTTTACCTTATAAAAAACTTGTTGTTCCATTATACGTAACCTCTGTGCCTGTGGTACCTATTACTAAAATGTGTATTGTTATCAGCTCATATACGTCCCCACCGAGGGGCTCGAGCCTACCCTGAATTAGGGCGATATTAAATTTATATTAAATCTTTGTAAACAATGTACCTAGTATCCTGCCGGCTCGTCTATAAATTTGGATAAAAAAATCTAGACACACAGAAGTGTGTCAGCCAAGTTCGAAAAGAAAAGGGCGACACCGGCTGTGTGTTATAACTTAAAAACTGTTTGACCTATATACTTGCGATTTTGTGTGTCCAGTAAGACCCTAGAACCTAGAATCTCAAATTTCATAAATCTATTTATTATGTTCTGAGATATTGACGTCCGAAATTCACTATTTTTATGACTCACTCACTGACTGACTCACTCACTGACTGACTCACTCACTGACTGACTCACTCACTCATCAAAGTTACAGGCCACTTCCAGGTGACTTAGAAACTTGAATTTTGCATCGAGGTAGGTTATTGGACGTATGAAAAGGAGAAAATCGAGAAGCGGCGAATTGTAAGTCGTACTCGCGCACCAATAGTTACGTGTCACCACTAATCATTATAGACAACTTTTGGGTAACTTATGCACTTGAAATTTGACATTGAGAGCATATTATAGATAAATTATTTCAAAAACCGGCCAAGTGCCAGTCGGACTAGCGAAATTAGGATTTCTTACAACTACCATTAAAGAAAATTATAGACTACTTCCAGTTGACTGGGGAACTTGTTAAGCATTTCCTTAGATTATTGGGCGTATACAAAGAAAAAACCAGCCACGTGCGAGTCGGACTCGCAAAATTAGGGTTTCGTACCACCACTATTCATCAAAATAGACCTTCCAGGTGACTTATAAACTTAGAAATTGAAATCCAAACAGGCGTATGAAGGAAATAATTAAAAACCCGGTCAAGTGCAAGTCGAATTCACCGAGGGTTCCGATCCACCATTGTTGTGTTTAAATAATTTGTTATAAAAAAAAAAATATGTTTTGTATGTCTATTACTTGAAGAAAAAGAGGGAATAATTAGTATTACCTTACAAAAATTGATGATATAAAAAAACATAGATGTAAAAGGGAGCCAAACTCGATACAACAAGCGTGGTCGACTAAGGCTCGATTGCCCTAATTTATATTAGGCTCGAGCCCCTCGTTGGGGACGTATATAAGCTGATATGATGAAATGGTACCAAGTTATACGGTGGTTTTTTTCTTTCTAAGGGACTTAAAATTGAAATAGTCATTTTAATCTTCTTCAAATAATAAAGAACGTACCAAGATTTTCAGTTACTTAAAAGAAAATTTGTTATTTTCTATGCTACTAAATATGGTGTAAATTGGAAGTTTTAAATAGTCAAGCCATCAAGCAAGCAAAGTTTACATTTTATATATACGCCAAAAAATAATATGATTGGGTAGAGATAAATAATAGAGTATTTAGAGAAGTTAAAGATAAACAATTCGATTTAAGGTCCTGTAGCTATGATCTAAAAAATCACTGTAGAACTTGGTACCATTTAGATCTCTATATTTTGTTTGCATCGAACTTGGCGCCCTTTTGTTGGGATCTTTATTACTGAATTCTTATAACAAATCACAAGATCCCTCTTACAACGTGAAGCACGGATGAGACCTTATTCCAAGCAACTTGGCAGAACTGACTATTTCACGGATCTTTGTCAGCATAATAGTATTTCGTTGCACCCAGATGTTAAAGCACTTAGTGGCTGCACCGCTTTTATTATGAATAGCAACGGAACTAGTATTTTGCGGTTTCTCTCTAGAGCTAGACGCAAATTAATGCCCGGGCTTTCAGCTAGAAATTAATGTAATGCACCTAGGTTACGCAGCCAAATTGTTGGCATCCAGTAAATTTTGCAACGGAACTGGGATGCATAACAAATGTTATGAATTTTTGATACATTCCGTGCTGTGACCTGCCTCGCAAATTGGAGTGTCATTTAAAGTACGGGACTGATGTTAGCAGTTCTAGCGTGCTCTCTAGTACAGTTACAGTTTACTTGAAAAAAAAACTGGCCAAGTGCGAGTCGGACTCGCACACGAACGGTTGCATTGTTCAACAAAATTGGGATGCATAACAAATGTTATGGATTTTTGATACATTCCGTACTGTGACCTGCCTCGCAAATTGGAGTGTCATTTATAGTACGGTACTGATGTTAGAAGTACTAAAGTACTCTCTAGTACAGCTACAGTTTACTTGAAAAAAATTGGCCAAGTGCGAGTCGGACTCGCACACGAACGGTTGCATTTTTCAACAAAATTGGGATGCATAACAAATGTTATGAATTTTTGATACATTCCGTACTGTGACTTGCCTCGCAAATTGGAGTGGCATTTAAAGTACGGGACTGATGTTAGCTGCAGTACTAGCGTGTTCTCTGGTACAGCTACAGAGTACTTAAAAAACTGGTCAAGTGCGAGTCGGACTCGCACACGAACGGTTGCATTTTGCAACTAAACTGGGATGCATAACAAATGTTATGAATTTTTGATACATTCCGTGCTGTGACCTGCCTCGCAAATTGGAGTGTCATTTAAAGTACGAGACTGATGTTAGCAGTACTAGTGTGCTCTCTGGTACAACTACAGAGTACTTTAAAAACTGGCCAAGTGCGAGTCGGACTAGCACACGAAGGGCTTCATTTTGCAACCAAACTGGGATGCATAACAAATTTTATGAATATTTGATACATTTCATCCTGTGACCTGCCTCGCAAATAGGAGTGTCATTTAAAGTACGGGACTGATGTTGGCAGTACTAACGTGCTCTCTGGTACAGCTATAGTTTACTTTAAAGAAACTGGCCAAGTGCGAGTCGGCTCACACACGAAGGGTTCTATTTTGCAACAAAATTGGGATGCATAACAAATGTTATAGATTTTAGATATATTCCGTCCTGTGACCTGCCTCGCAAATTGGAGTGTCATTTAAAGTACGGGACTGATGTTGGCAGTACTAAAGTGCTCTCTGGTACAGCTACACTTTACTTTAAAGAAACTGACCAAGTGCGATTAGGACTCGTACACGAAGGGTTCCATACCGCCGCGTCGTACAAAAAAAAATTCACGTTTTTTTATTAGGGCCCCCTTAATGTTTAATTTTATTTCAAAATTTCAACGGTTTATAAACCTGCTGGCAGACAGACAGTCAGACGGAAGGACAGCGGAGGCTTAGTGTTAGGGTCCCGTTGGCACCCTTTGGTTACGGAACTCCTAAATCAGTAACTATTAGTACAGATATAGATGATTAATGAGTTACTATTAAAGACTTATGTAGTTATTTATCACGCGCTACTCGCAAGGATTATACTTTGACCTAAGTACTCAGTAGTTTGATATATTAGTACTAACATACAGTATGGACACTCCCTACCGCTCTCTAGATTCCGACCTCACCCCTCGTCAAGCAGATTGATACAGATTGGTTTAAGTTTAGTTCTCGAACATATATAATTTTGCCATGATTTAATTTGTTTCTTATAGAAATCTCATTTCACGCCCGTTATATGAAGTCTCCGCGTGTGCTTTGACTCAAATACATTTACAATGGAGCAGAGTTTAAGTGAAGTGAAGAGTCAAACACATACATTAATTAAACGTTATACAGGGTGTAACAAAATTGGTGTAGGACCCGTTAACTGGGGCTTCTACTCGTCATACTGAACAACTTTCCCCAAGAAACCAATAGTCAATTCTCAAAAAAATATTGAACCGTCCATACTAAAATGCACAAAATTGGTCGATCAGCTGGTCGATTTGTATGAAGAGCAAGTTTTTTTTTTGGTGGGTGATACTTGCATCTCTTAATAGTATGCTCCACGAGTTAAAAACGTAGATGCTTTTTTTATATAATATATAATTTTATATAAACGATAAATTATAATGACGATCTCAACTAGACCTATCATTTATCCCAAACATGAGTAGGTTGATATCTCTTTATGTACCTGTTATATTCATCTAATACTGGAAACGTTTGACTCTGTATAAAGAAACGTATAAATTTTATTTAAGTGCCATTGTAGTTACCTCATCATATCAGCCGAAGGACGACCACTGCTGGACATAAGCCATCCCCAAGGATGTCCACGACGACCGGTTCTGCGCTGTCGGCATCCAGCGGCTTCCTGCGACCTTCACCAGGTCATCGGTCCACTGAGTGAGAGGCCTGCCTACACTACGTTTTCCGGTGCGCGGTCACCACTTAGGAACATTACTGCCCCAAAGCCGTCTGTTCTATGAGCTATGTGCCCCGCCCACTGCCAGTTACGAGTAAGTGTAGCAATTCTGAGAGCTACCTATGTCGGTAACTTTGGTTTCCCTACGGATCTCCTGGAGTGCATAGCACGCTCCATTGCCCTTTGGGTGACCTAGAGCCTTCTTATGAGGTAAGCGACCATGTTTCAGTTCCGTAAGTCATCTCTGGTCGACACTGTAGTTACCTCAAAAGCTTTAAACAATTTGAATATTTGATCCAATAAATAATATAGGTCGATATCGGTACCCTATCATTATCAAATGTGATATTTTATGAACCGACTATACCCACGCTTTTAACTATAGTCCATATTACACTAACTACAGAGTTTAAATTACACGGCTATCAGTCAAGTTACCAATTATTAAATATTTTATTTGACGTCTGAAATTCTGTACTTTAGTAGGGTCGATAACCCCAAAACTGAGTTTGGTGTTCCATGAAAATACTAAGCAAACATTTATGTTTCTCAATAAAACTGATACAAAAAGAGTTTTCACACCCCGGACACTGCATACTCGTACAACGGTCGAGAAATGACATGGCATCATCACATCAGCTCATATACGTCCCCACCGAGGGGCTCAAGCCTACCCTGCATTTGGGCGATCGGGTCTTAGTCGACCACGCGGGCTCAGTGCGTGTTGGTTGACTTCACATACAACCTTCGAGCAAAGTAAATATTAGTACTAACATACAGTATGGACATTCCCTGCCGCTCTTTAGATTGCGACCTCACCCCCTCGTCACCCAGATTGATATACATTGGTTACAGTTTGGTTCTTGAACGTATAGGTTAACGCCACCATTTTATTTATTCCGTCATTCGTTTTTTTAAATGACATTTCTGGCCCGTTGTATGAAGTGTCCAGGGTGGCTTTGAGTTTCTTCGCAGGCGTATGCAGTTTCCTCGCGATGTTTTCCTTTACCGTATAAGAGCGTCGGATAAACGTAAACAAACAAAACAAAATGATGGAGCAACCAAAATCACGGCGAAATCCTATACGATGGAGAACCAAACTATAACCTATCTGTATCAATCTGCGTGAAGAGGGGGTGAGTTCGGAATCTAGAGAGTGGCAGGATGTGTCCATATGTATGTTAGTACTAATGTATTATATACTTTGCTATAGCTACCAATTTTATTTAGAACCATGAAAGTTGGCTATAGTTTTTAGGGTTCAGTAAACCCAACGGGTGACCAACGGGAACCTATTACTAAGCCTCCGCTGTCCGTCTGTCCGTCCCTCAGCGGGCTGTATTTTAGGTATATAGTTGAAATTTTCACAGAATGTGTATTTCTGTTGCCGCTATAATAAAAAAATACTAAAAATTAGGAAAAAAATAAAAATAAGGGTATGGAGACCCTTATTTTTATTTTTTTCCTAATTTTTAGTATTTTTTTATAAACGTTTTTTTAAAACGTGTTTTTTAAAGTTTTTTAGAAGTATTTTTCATTTAGCTCTGTCATAAAAACAGTTATACATACAAGCGTGACACTTGGTTTGATTATAGTACTAATACTGAAGTAAACATCAAAATTTAAAAAAAAATCGGCCAAGTAGAGTCGTACTCGTGCTAAGGATTCCGAACTAAATGACCAAAAAAAAATCTATTTTTATCGCTCGCGTTGATGTCTTTTGTTTGTAATTTCAATAGTTATCAGTGTCATTTTACTATGTATGTGTGGAGGTACGGAACCCTCGGAGTGCTAGTCCGACTCGCACTTGGCCGGTTTTTTCAAGGGAACGCCGAAACCAGCAAGGGGTGCCGACCCCAACTCGATATCGCGTGCTTTGACCCATTGAATAAATAATTTAATTCTGGTTCTTAAACGTACTAATTAGTTACTGTAAGTTAGGTAAATATAAAAAACCGGCAAAGTGCGAGTTCGACTCGCGGTATGAGGGTTCCGTTCCGCACCACCACACCTCTCCACACAATTACTATGACAATAATACCTATTCACATGACAAACAAAAGACACAAACGCGAGCAACAGAAAAATACTACTAGAGCTATCTAGTGTTGTTTTAGTGAACTATTTTCCGTAAGTGAACGTTTCATAATTCATATTAAGACTAGTGGATGCCCGCAGCTTCGCCCGCGCAGATCCCGATTTTTGCGGTTCCCGTGGGAATTTCCCAAAATCCTTTCTTAGCGGATGCCTACGTCATAACATATACCTGCATGCCAAATTTCAGCCCGATCCGTCCAGTGGTTTGGGCTGTGCGTTGATAGATCACTATGTCAGTCAGTCAATCAGTAACCTTTGAGTTATATATATTTAGATTACTCAAAGTGTAGCTTAATGTGCTGGTCTCTGTACTATGCCGTTGAGCGGCACGTCGGCGCGCGTATTCTGTCTAAACCTTCCGCATGCAATTCTCGATGGTAGAGTAAACCGTATCCAACCCCGTTATGTAGTTTAGCGGAACTAAGCGCAAAAACAGACAGACGATAGAGACTGTTTAAAGAACATTCTAGTGTAAGGGTACGTTACCTATGTACGTACGGTTGTACGATAGATGAAGGTTGCGTGGAGATGATGTGACTTAGTTTCCAGTTCACGAAAGTCCGAATTTATTCCGATTTAAAACAATAGTTTTAGATGCATTAAGGTTTGAAACGCCCTTTTTTCATTCCATCTATTTCTTCTTTTACGCATGCGCGTTCATTTCATTCAAAAACCAAAATTCGATCATCCTTCCTATTATTATGTACTAGCTTTTGCCCGCGGCTTCGCCCGCGTGGACATCGTTTTTGTGAATGTCTTAGAGGATGCGCGGTATGCGAGCCGCAAGCGGCTCGCGAGCGTGGACATACATATTCTCCATATCCCTCGAGAACTATGTCAGGATATGCTTATTAGTAAATCGTGTCATTTCCCACCCCCTCAACCATCTCTGTGCAAAAAATCACACAATCCATTGTTCCGTTGCGATGTTAAAAAAATAGAACCAAAAAACAGTATATTTTTAGTTCCCTCAGGAACTGCATCGGGCTATGTTATTTTCACGGAATAAAAAGTAGCCTACATCCTTCCTCGTGACACAGGCTACCTGCATGCCAAATTTCATTAAGATTGGTCAAGGGGTTGAGGCGTGAAAAGGTAACAAACAAACAAACACATTTTTAAATTTATAATATTAAATAAGGATAACCACCATAAATTGTTTTTGAAATATTTATTTAATACTTATTCCTAAAAGACCCATTTTGGGTCTTTACTTCACAATAAAATCATCATATATCATTCAACTGTAAGCACGCATCTATTTTTTAAACCCACGCCCACTAAGTCGTGCTACAGGTTGTATCTTAGGTTAAGTCTATAGGTGACGTCTATAGCGAAGCGCGGGTGGGGAACGACTGGCGAGCCGAGCCCAGTGCATTGGTTAGCTGCATACGCAGCGCAAATAAAAGTAGTAGTACAGAGGCCAGCACATCAAGCTAGACACTCGCAGTGCGATTCTGATCCATACGCGCACGACATAAGAACGGTACAAATAAGTCCAAAGTGTCTAGCTTGACGTGCTGGCCTCTGTACATGTCGCTACACTAGTACCAAACGTTATAAAATCGAGTGAAGGTACTTAAATTAATATAAGAGGAAACCGTGACGGACTGACTGATCTGAACAGCTCAAACTAGAGGACGGATCAGGCTGAAATTTGGCATACAGATGGCGATTATTTTTTTTATTTTTTTTATTCACAATTGGTAAACCCTTGACAACATCTCACCTGGTGGTAAGTGACGTAGACATCCGCTAAGAAAGGATTTTGGTAATACCCACGGGAACGGAAAAGAACGGAGTCTACGCGGACGAAGCCGTGGGCAACAGCTAGTTAAATATAATATGAATTACGTCTACATGAAGTTTTATTAAAGAGAAAAATGGAAACACTTAAAAAGATTGAAACGTTTATCGCATGTGCTCCTTACAGAACCATTCCTCTTTTCTCTCTAAGCTTTTACTTATCCTCCGCTGATGTGATGTGCTCTTGCTAAGTGATTAAATGACGCATCTCTCTTAAAACATTTTTAAATTGCACTGAACTCACGGTATGCCGTATTCTCTGCGTGATCGAATCAGAAACGAGGAGATCCGTAGGAGAACCAAAGTAACCGAAATAGCTCTCAGAATTGCTAAACTCTGGGATGCCATCATCAGATCCTGGTTTCCTTATCATGGTACCACCCTTGGGATATCTCCGTTCCAACAAAAAAAGAATCAAAGTCGGTTCATAAACGAAGAAGTTATCCGCGAACACACATAAAAAAATATATAGTATAAGGTCGAATTGAGAAACCTCCTCCATTTTTGAAGTCGGTTAAAAATGATGAATTATGAAATATCTTAAGTTGGCTTCATTTGCCCGTGAACGAGGAGATCCGTAGGAGAACCAAAGTAAACGACATAGCTCTCAGAATTGCTTAACTTAAGTGGCAGTAGGCGGGGCACATAGCTCGTAGAACAGATGACCGTTGGGCCAGTAAAGTTCTCGAGTGGGGACCGCGCACCGGAAAACGTAGCGTAGGTAGGCCTCCCACTCGGTGGACCGATGACCTGGTGAAGGTAGCGGGAAGCCGCTGGATGCGGACAGCGCAGAACCGGTCCTGATGGAAATCCTTGGGAGAGATGAAGATGATGATGATGAACTCACGGAGAACACACCTTCTCACAGAAGCACATAATGTTTTAAAGTGAAACTTTTATTACATCGTCTCAATTTTTTTCGCATGTGTGTCGCATGACGGTCGGTCCACTGTACCGTAGCTCCAAGACGAGAGCAGCCAAGATTGTTTCGTGCTCTGTAAATGTCTATAATGTGCAAAAAAAGTTTCACAAAACTCTATCTCATCTCTATCTCTATCTCATAAAACTACACACTCTTTTTTCAATTTGTATGGCAGGTGCTGTTTACCCGATTGCGGCAGAAGGAGGGTTACGTTTTCCGAGTACCTATATGGAAGTATGTATTTTTTATTTGGCACGCTTATTATAGTTTTCCTTGACATAATATTCATTTATAGCTTTATTGTTGTAGAGTATAGTAAGTTTTTTGGAATGCGTTTTGACAAGCAAGTTGACGATTTTTATCCTTAACTCCATTTTGAAGAAAAAATAATATTTTTGTATGAAATTTATATTTTATACAGTTTTTCTATGGCATATTTTAGGTGTTGTCGTAGACAATAAATTTGGATGACGTCTTTAGCGCCAATTTAATTTTTCATATATTTTTTTATGAGAGGTACCGTTAATGTTTTGAAAATTAAATAAAAATTAAAGAGCCCTTGTTAGAATTTCGAACATCTGTATCAAAAAAAATATCAAAATCGTTTCTAAAATATAAATATGATAGAGTGTTTTTTTTTTAAATCTCGTACTCGTTTTTCCGAACGATTACGTAACCTTCTTTTTTTATTTTTCATTTTTTTTTGGAGTTTACTCCTTAAGAATCGATTTGCATATAAGGCGCCCGGTATGAAAAAAATATGAGGAGTAAAATCTAGTGATCGAAAACGTAGTTTGTTATATTCTCTTTGCGCGTTACGTTTTTACGCGCAACCTATTGTGCGCACCTCTGTCACGTGATAGGTACAAAACAGTCAGGATTGGCTGAATCTGACAAAAAGAATATAAGTCACTACGAAATCTAAAATGAAGTCACAACACAGTATCAAAATCATGTTCTTTAAAAATAACCCCGATTTTTATTCTGCAGAGCTGAGAAATGTAAAAACAGCAATGTAAGTACTATAAAATAATATAACACTACCTACGTAAGTAACCTTAATTCTGCTAAGGCGAAATAATAGTCTTTCTTTCAGTAGTAGTTTTTTAGGTTATAAAGAATAAATTTTGTTTACAGTAAGTAATTAGTTTGCATTTTCAGGAATTCACTATGGTGATAGACGAGACTAGAGGTGAAATCGTCAGTTGCCAGTGCGTGGACTGTGCAGCTTTAGCTGGTGGTTGTAAGCATGCAGTGGCATTTTTGATGTGGACCCATCGTCGCAGTGAAGAACCTTCCTTGCGTGAATGTTACTGGAAAAAACCCGTCCTCTCGAGAGTAGGGACTACTATGAAATACGTCACTGTATATCAAATTTGAAAAAAAAAACAGCTCCACATCATGAAACCAGCACAGACCTTTTCCACGGGTTTCTTCAAGAAGCAAAAAAGAAGAAAATTATGAATTGTGAACTTTTAAAGTATCAGAACGACTTTAAACACAGTGATGTTCGACAGTTTTCATTTCCTTATTCAAGTGAGTGATGATATAAAGAAAGATGTCAACAAATTACTAGAAACATTACAAGAGAAACTTAACAAAAATGCTCTTGATTTAATTGAAGAGTCAACACAAAACCAATGTTAGAGCCCTTTATGGTATGACCTAAGATATGATCGTATAACCGCATCTAAAGCATACGAGGTTAGTCGCTGCCAAACACCAAATGGATCATTAGTAGCTGCGACCATGGGAGCTAAAACACCTGACACATCAGCTATGAAAAGAGGCCGGAAATTGGAATGATTAGTTATAAAAACTGTGCAGAGTAAACTTAAAACTAAAGTCAAGCCCTGTTTTGTGCCTGTTTAGACAATCGTACTTAAGTAGTAAACTCCAGTCGTGCGTCGGAGCTGACACACACTCTTTTTTTTTAATTTTTACTCCTTTGCTCCTAGCTCGAAGATAACAAGCATTTAATTTTCTTATCCTACAGCACTTTTATTACAAGATTTTATTTAACTTGTTAACAATTTCAAACATAAATTTTAAACATTTTATTTCAGTTTACGTCGTAATTATATTTTAAAACCCGCGCGCTATGATATGTGTGTTCAGTGTTCTATATCCTGTAATATCCCTTTCCTTTTCCCACTCACACATTGCACATGGCGTTCCGAGCGAGACAACCTACATTAACGCCGTCTTGTTGGCGGCGATGTCAAAATCAAGACAAGAAAACGATATAAAAATATGGACGCTCCCTCCAATAAGAAGAAACGATCCTCCGTAGCTCAGAGGCAAAGTTCACTGGCTTTACACAGGAGGTCGCGGGTTCGATTCCCGGCGGGGTCAATTGTAAGACTCGGTTTGGTTGGTGTTAGGGCATTTTCTAAGCCCGCCTGGCTAGCTACCACCATCTTATCTAAGTCTTGCCGCCAAACATCAATGTTGATATCATTGGTGTGTTCCGGCATGGAGATAAGATAGCCAGTTCCCCATTGCGTTGGGGAATCTTGGTAAGTCCGCTTCCATCTTCGGTAACATCGTCACTTACCACCAGGTGAGATGTTGTCAAGGGTTTACCAATAGTGGATCAGACTGCTAGTCATTTGAGATACTTTTTATGATCTGTCACAAACGAAATTTTGTTCTAAAAATGTTTGATTACCACAAGTGACGTCATATATTTTTAGCGTCATTGACGAACTTATTTTGTGAATTTGATCAATTAAAAATTGAAGACGTTATGGAAAAATAAAACAAGTAAGGTTTTTTGAAACTTCAAGAGGAGAGCAATTTAGGAAATCATATTTCAGATTTTTTTTTGATGCAGTCCGATCCCCTATTGTGCATAAAAAAAAAACCTTTTGGTATTTTGAAGTTGATCTAATGATGAACTACGAGAGTGGGAATCAAGGTGCCAGGATCGTTCAACGTTTTCAATTAAATCATAGGAAGTAAACACTGTTACTCTCAGCCCAGCTTTCAAGGGTTCCGAAGTCAACAAGGAACCCTTATAGTTTCAATATTTACCCTTGCTCATTATTTATTTTATTAATATTTTTGACATTATTATTAGTATCATCAATTAATAATAATCAAAATAATAATTAATAACAAAAAATATTCAATGTTTTGCCAACCGTACCATAAGTACCCGCTGCCATTTTCAGATCTATTCTTTATCTGCGCGGGTTATACAAGAGATGCCGTCAAATCACCACTCACCAGTAATCTTATTCAACCTATCGCAGCTCTTTTTTTTATCTACAGTTGAAAGCCCTTGGCATCGTCTCACCTGATAGTGAGTGACGATGATGCCGAAGATGGAAGCGGGCTTACCAAGATTCCCCAACGCTATGGGGATCTGGCTATATTGAATATAATTCAAGCTGGAACACATTAATTCTGTATCTGATGTTTGGCGGCAAGACTTAGATAAGATGGTGGTAGCTAGCCAGGCGGGCTATAAAAATGCCCTACTCTACTACCAACCAAATCGAGTCTTACAAAGTGGACCCCGCCGGGAATCGTGCCCGCGACCAGGAGGTGTGAAGCGAATGGACTAACCATTACGCCACGGAGGCTCCGAGTACTTCATAAACCATGTAAAATTAAAACCAGTTTGTTAGAGTACGCCCTTCCAGTGATAGCAGAGCTTATGAAGCGAAAAGCCCAGGAAGTATGGGTAGGAAATAATAGTTGCAGATAAGCTAAAATGTTCCTGAAAGGAAGGAGTCGCAGGAGGAGCAGAACACTACTATCGCTGGGCCGGAAAAGCCTGGCAATGGTCAAGGGCATAGTAACAGGACAACGTGGCTAAATAGACATATGTCCCTAATAGACAGGACCATAGACCCCTCCTGCCCCAACTGCGGAGAACCGGAGACCAGCCAGCACTATTTGGCTGAGTGTGTACTCTACAGCAGGCTAAGGTGGGAGACGTTTGGCGCCGATAGGATCAGGGAAGAGGAACTATGCGACCTGGGAATCAGCCACATAGCGGAGTACTGTAGAAGGAGCTCAAGGTTTGAGGGGGGCACGCCACTGGGGTCACAGTAACCATTGCACCAACATGGGAATAGGGTGTAGTGAGTCCACATAGAGACTTGAACACCCGCCTGTACCCCGCAGGCGTCCCACCCATTAATAATAGAGTACGCCCTTCGTCGTCAGCGTCGGTACACGATTTCGCTTGAGCTAACTACTAAATTTTTTCTTTTTTTTTCCACCGAATATTTTAGAACATGGCGCTCGCGGGGTGGTGTTAATAAACCTGTTTAAATATTTCTACAAACGAAACAGGACGCGGGTGCGACATGCTCGTCCCTTGTTTATTAAAACCCGGCGGAATGCACTGGGGGTTCCGTGACAAAGTATAACCGCCTCCGTAGCTCAGAGGCAAAGTTCACTGGCTTTACACAGGAGGTCGCGGGTTCGATTCCCGGCGGGATCAATTATAAGACTCGGTTTGGTTGGTGGTAGGGCATTTTCTAAGCCCGCCTGGTTAGCTACCACCATTTTATCTAAGTCTTGCCGCCAAATATCAATTTTGATATCATTGGTGTGTTCCGGCATGAAGATAAGATAGCCAGTTCTCCCCATTGCGTTGGGGAATCTTGGTAAGCCCGCTTCTATCTTCGGCAACATCGTCACTTACCACCAGGTGAGATGTTGTCAAGGGTTTACCAATTGTGAATTTAAAAAATGGTGTTTTTTAACACCGAGCAAGCTGTTTAGGGTGGGCTCTACTTATGAAACTGAACAACTTTCCACAAGAAACCCATACTGAAATCGCAAAAAAAAGTTTAACTTGCTCGGTGTTAAAAAAACACCCTGTATAAAAGGAAACCGTGACTGACCGACTGACTGAGTGATCTATCAACGCACAGCTCAAACCACTGGACGGAATTGGCTGAAATTTGGCATGCATACTGATCAACGCATAGCTCAAACCAATGGATAGATTGGGCTAAAATTTGGTTGGCAGATAGAAATTAAGACGCAGGCAATTGTTTTGGGAAATTCCCAAAATCCTTAAGTTAATAACAAGTCACAATAACAAAAAACAAGATCTGCGCGAGCGAGCAATTGTGGCTTGTATCTTCACGTTTAAAAAAATCACGTTACTTTTATGGGGCCTCCTTTATTTTTATTTTTACTTGCTTTGCTCGCGTGGACATCGTTTTTATGGCTGTCTTTGAGGGTTAATGGTGCGCGAATCACAAGTGGCTCGCGAGCGTGGGCATGAGTTTTCTTCAGATCCCTCAGGAACTATATCGGGCTTTTCTGATTAGCAGTCCATGTCAATTCCCACCCCTCAACCAATTCTATTCAAAAATCACTTCAATCCGTTGCGCCGCCGACGAGCGCAAGCGTGGAAATGACTTTTAACCAGATACCTCGGGAACTATGTCAGGATATGCTAATTAGTAAATTATGTCATTTCCCACCCCCTCAACCATTTCTGTGCAAAAAATCACAACAATCCATTGTTCCATTGCGATATTAAACAAATTAACCAATAAAAGAGGAGGTGAGATGTTGCCAAGGTCTTACCAATTGTGAATAAAAAAAGAGTAAATTTTCAGTTCCCTCAGGAACTGCATCGGACTATGCTATTTTCACGGGATATAAAGTAGCCTATGTCCTTCCCAGTGACACAGGCTACCTGCATGCCAAATTTCATCAATATTGGTCGAGATGTTGAACCGTGAAAAGGTAACAAACACACAAACAAACAAACACATTTTCACTTTCGGAATTAATTGTCTATGGCTCCCGGCTTAGAATAGGGCCATCAAATTATCTCTTCCTATAGATGTCTTAAGAGGCGATTATGGGACTTAAACCGGAGGATCGGCAGCAGCGTCCTTTCCGTGACTTACAGTCAACCTGCAACAACACTGCGATAGCCAACCCGCCTGCCAAGCGTGGCGATTACGGCAACATCCCCCAATAATCTGCACAACTATAGAACGGATGGCTGTTGGGGCAGTAAAGTTCTCGAGTGGCGTACGAGCACCGGAAAACGTAGCGTAGGTAGGCAGACCAATGACCTGGTGAAGATCGCGGGAAGCCGATGGATGCGGGCAGCGCAGGACCGGTCGTCGTGGAAATCCTTAGGGGAGGCCTTTGTTCAGCAGTGGACGTCCTTCGGCTGATATGATGAATTGCCTAGAAGCAACAGAAATACGTCCTCCGTGAAATTCAACTGAGTACCTGTTATATTGTGTAAATAGACAGCAGAGACTTAGTTGGTCACCCTTGGAATGTACACAACCCTAAAAAGCAACACACGCTGGCAACAGATGATTAGTGTTGAATCGTTGAACTGATAGAAAAGGCTTAATTTTATTATCAAACTTTGTAGACTTATCAAGAATCAGCGACAATATATATAATAATTTCATAAGTTTGAACTAAAAAATAAATAGAGTTTAAAAAAACTAAAAAACACGCTTTTAAAGTACATCAGACTAAAAAGTAAAAAATAATTCTTAATATAAGTTGAAAATAATAATTAACAAATTTCTAGTATTATTGTGAAAAAGTGTGGGTTGCTCGATAGACGAAAAATATGGCACAGAGCGCCCCACGCTTTTTCACAATAAAACTAGTAATTTGTTAATTATTATTTTCAACTTATATTAATAATAATTTTTTACTTTTTAGTCTGATGTACTTTAAAAGCGTGTTTTTTAGTTTTTTTTAACTCTATTTATACGATTTGAAGCTACGACACATCGTAATATTCATACTACATTTCTGAATAAAGTTGGGTGATGTGTGAAAAACTATAATTCTGCACTGGATTCAAAGCCGGTATTGCTTCGGCGGTGGCGTAATGGCAAGGGCCGCTACCTCCTGTCCGGGAGGTTGTGGTTCGATCCTGCGACGTATCAATGTGTTTTCGAATTTCGATTTCATTTGTACGTTTATCCGACGCTGTTATACACTGAAGGAAAAACATCGTGAGGAAACCTGCACACGCCTGCGAAGAAACTCGAAGGTTGTGTGTGCAGTTGACCAACCCGCACTGGGCCCGCGTGATCGACTAAGGCACGATCGCCCTAACTCAGGGTACGCTCGAGCCCCTCGGTGAGGACGTATATGAGCTGATGTGATGATTGCTTCATCGGTAGCCGGTCAAATATGGGTATAGAATAGGAAGACAATAACTTTTTATGACTATTTAAAAGTGTGTGTAAACACCTTTTTAAAATAAATACTTTTGATTTGATTAGAGCTTGAAACTTTTGAGCATAACATTTACACGGTGTAAAAAATTACTTTATAACTTTCCCCAAGTAACCCACAGTCAATTCTTAAAAAAAAATTGGACCCTCTATACAAAAATGCACAAAATTGGTCTAATTTTAAGATTCCGTACCCAAAGGGTAAAAACGGGACCCTATTACTAAGCCTCCGCTGTCCTTCCGTCCGTCTGTCACCAGGTTATAACCGTGATAGCTAGCCAGCTAAAATTTTAACAGATGATGTGTTTCTGTTGCCGCTATAAAAACAAATACTAAAAATTTGAAAATGTGAAAGTCTCCATAGAAAAACGTGTTTTTTTTAAGTAAAGAAACTATCGCCATCTAGTATGATGGTACGGAACCCTACGTAAGTAAGTAAGTAAGTAAATATACTTTATTGCAAGCCAAAAAAACAATACAGGACTTATAATTTGATTAAAGTTGCTATGTGTGCGGTTCAGTCTCATAATTCATAATAATTTATTTGCCTTAAACATGGTATAAAAAGATCTATGATATCTATTACAACTCATGTTTAGCCCGAGACATTGTCGTTCGTTGTGCATTTTCATAATTATAAAATTGTAGTGAGACATTATCAGCAATAAAGAAGTGTAAAGCGAATTCTACATTTTATTGGAGCAAATCCTTGAGGTCTTCAATTTAAGCTAATACCGGAGGTTACAATCCCATTAAAATTGCATGCAAAATATTTTAATCTTATTCCGAAGTAATTCACAAACGTACAAAATAATGTCAATCTTAATCTTAAGTAATCTACAAATTTAAAAAGTCTTTAATATTATAGCAGTTTGTGTCATTCAGCCACTTATGTAATTTGATTTTCAACTTTGTAATATAAATCCTTAATTTCATGGTATTTTGTTATATATGCGAATGCACATCGTCAGGCAACTTTTATCATACACAAATGACCTGGGAATTTATTTTTTTTATTTTTATTTACTATTGGTAAGCCCTTGGCATCATCTCACCAGATGGTAAGTGACGATGATGCAGAAGATGGAAGCGGGCTTGCCAAGATTCCCCAACGCAATGGAGAACTGGCTATCTTGAATTTCTTGAAGAACTAACTTTACTGGGTCCCTGCGAGATCTGATACTTCCATCACATGTGCTTTTGAATACTTAGCCATTTGTACGTACAAATATACAAATTTAAAAAAAAAAAAAAAAAAATGTAGAGCGACGGTAGCGGCAAAACACTATTGTAGAGTGATCTGCAAGATACGAAGGGTGGGATTCCATACATAGCGCGAATATTTTTTTTTGAGCAATAAAGGCTCGATTAATGTCAGTACTATTTCCCCAAGCTATAAGACCATAACGTAAAACTGACTCTACATATGCACGGTATGTTAATTAAGCCGTTTACATGTTAGTGCAATTTTTGACCTGTTTGAGAGCATACACAAATCTATTTATTTTACAGCATACGTTATTTATTTGTGTTTTTCAGTTTATATTCTGATTTATAGTTATTTCTAGAAATGTATGTTTATTAACCTCGTTGATTGTATAATTCTCATACTGAATTTCTAAATTTTTTATTATCATTATGAGACTTATTAAACTGTTCATAATTAGTTTTATTCAAATTAATTTTCAAATTATAAATGTCAAGCCGATCTATTATTTTATCAAATGTATTATTAATGTCGTTTTCATGTTCTTTGATTGAAGTACTCTTTTTGTCGGAATATCATCAGCGTATAAAATGCATTTATGATTAGTTAATGTCAGTAAACCTATTTACGTACAATATAAAAAAGATTGGTCCCAACACACTTCCCTGAGGAATGCCATATTTATTTGTCTTACTAGCTTTTGCCCGCGGCTTCGCCCACGTGGACATAGCTTTTATGACTCTTTTTGAGAGTGAGTGGTGCGCGAGCCGCAATCAGCTCGCAAGCGTGGACATGAGTTTTCACCAGGTACCTCAGGAACTGTATCGGGCTATTCGGATTAGCAGTCTTTGTCACTTACCACCCCTTCAACAAATTCTATACAAAAAATCACTTTAATC
Organism: Coleophora flavipennella; assembly: GCA_947284805.1. Taxonomy (NCBI): domain Eukaryota; kingdom Metazoa; phylum Arthropoda; class Insecta; order Lepidoptera; family Coleophoridae; genus Coleophora; species Coleophora flavipennella. Next base: position 3,250,027 of record OX369273.1, read on the forward strand.
CGTTGCTCCGTTGCGACGCCACCGACGTGCGCGAGCGTAGAAAACAGTTGTTCCCTCGGATATACTTATTAGTAAATTATATCATTTTCCACCTCATCTCTGTGCTAAAAATCACACCAATCCATTTTTTCGTTACGAATTTAAATAAAACGAACAAAGAGTATTGTTTTAGTTTCCTCAGGAACTGCATCGGGCTATGATAATTTCCACAGATAAAAAGTAGACTATTTCATTCCCAGTGATACAGGCTACCTGCATGCCAAATTTCATCAAGATTGGTAGAGGTGTTGAAGTGTGAATAGGTAACAAACAAACACACATTTTCAAAATCTTAAATAAAATATAGAGCGTCGGTCGCAAAACGGTTAGGGCCACTACCTCCTGTCGAGAAGGCCGTGGTTCGAATCCTGCCACTTACCAATATCTATACGTTTATCCGACGCTCTTACGGTGAGAAAAACATCGTGAGGAAACCTGCACACGCATGCGAAGAAATTCGAAGCTTATGTGTGAAGTTAATCAACCCGCAATTGGCCCGCGTGATCGTCTAAGGCCAGATCGCCCTAACTCAGGGCAGGTCGAGCCCCTTGGTGGGGACGTATATAAACTGATATGATGAAATATTATCAAAACTCTAATTCAAATCATTATAGGTATCAATCTAGTAATAAAATTTCCTAACAATATTAATATGGGTCAAATCCTCGAGTCGTATCAGCTCCAAAGGAGCCCAAGACGCACTTCTCGTTGCCGCGCTGGATGGCAATAGACAACCTTAGCAGCAGGTAGGACCTCACGTCACATCTCCTCTCTCGAAGGCGAAGGCCAATCTTCTTTGTGAATGCAAAGGCCTCTGAGGGTTCAGCAGCCGGTTGTCTCACAGACCAGCGGCACAAAGCAGTAATTTGCCTCCAAGACCGAGTACTTATTATGCTTCTTTCTCACCGCAAATTGAGCAGCAGTACCGTACGGGTGAGGAGTGAGGCAGAAAAAGTGGCTTCCCAAAGCAGACACGTTCCTCTCTGCCATAGCAACTGTTTAAACCCTCCGGCCTTTTGCCATCAGATCGACTAAAGCCCGGCCGGCGGCTGCATCAAAGATGGAATATTCCATCTGGCCGAGACCAGTGCCCTCCGAGTGAGGTCATTAAGGAATTGGTGACGTGGTAATCTTCACAAACACGACTGCAACTCAGTGAGTGATGGCCAATTGAACAGATATTGATATTGCAGGCGGAGAGCAACTGCCACACGCAAATAGTCGCCGTCAGAAGAGTTCCCATATCTATGCCTCCTGTTAAAATATGTTAAACTCGATTTATGTGTTTTTATTTTTTTACACGATTGAAATCTGTAAAAAAATACCTCTTTGTTCGTCTATGAAACACATCGCTACGTACCATAGTTCCAGAGATTAAAGTAGCGGATGCTGAAAAATACATAAAAGAAATCCACTCAAAAGTATGAAATAATATTTTAATGTTTTTTTTATTATCCCTGCAGTGCCATCTATTGACATTCTGCTACTATGATTATAATGTTTGGTATGTGTAGCTAATATATAGAAAAAAGTACTCTATTGTTATTATTGTATGTATCGATAGATAATTTCCCACGGGACCTCTTTAGTTTTCCGGGATAAACTATACAATGATGGTCAAAACACCCCATCCCAATGTAAAGGTTTCATATTCTTACGTTGAGTCATTCTAAAGATACAATTTTTTGCATTCCTGTAGGAACCCTAATTTTTTTGGGATTCACAATGTCCCAGTTTTAGTTCGCGATAAGGGTCTCAACGTGTAAAATTTGATTGTAATAGGTCAAGCCACATTTGCGTGGTGAGCCATTCTATAAATGAATACTTTTGATTTTCCCACGGGATTTCTTGAATTTTCCGGGATAAAAAGTATCCTATATGTTAACCCGGGCTATAAAGAACCATCATACAAAATTTCATCAAAATCGGCCCGGTAGTTTTTGCGTGATGCGCGAACATACAGACAGACAGACAGACAGACAGACAGACAAAAATTTCAAAAGTTGTTGTTTTGGCCTCTGTATCGTTAGTAATGTCCACCACAGTTATTATTTTCCAAAAATATTTCATGTACAGACACGGCCCCGTTACAGTTTTATTATATTATTATAGAATATTTAGAGGAGTAGGATACTATGTTGTTTTTACTCGCACGTGTAGCGCGGTGCGCAGATATTCATTCTCCTTTCATTTAACCTTCTTTTTATTTCATTTATTTCTTTTCTTATCTCTATTTGACAATATCATTAAAAATCAAAATTATTTTCATCATAACTATTAATTACTAATTAAAATAAATTGAATTGTTGTCTCTTATATAAGACCCATTTTGAGTAGGTTATATTTGTGTTTTTTCTGTGATTTCTATTTTAAATTTAAGTGTGTATCGTTTTTTAATTCTTATGTTCTTTTTTAGGTCTTATCTTTATCCTTAACTGAATAATAAATTAAATTGGTCGCATCGGCATTTTTTAAAATAGAACCCACTCCCTATCTACCCACCTAAATAGCTGCCGTGCGACAAACGTAGCCGGTTTTTTTTTTAATCCACAATTGATATGCCCTTGGCATGACATCAGCTAATCGATTTGTTTAAAGAGTTTTTTTTTGCGATTTCAGCAAAGTCATAAAACAAAAGTTATTCAGTATGATGATTAGAAGTTAATGGGACCTACACCAATTTTGTTACACCTGTATAAAATGTGCAGTGTTCGTAGTATTGCTTGTTTGTTCACAGTAATTTTAACAGGAAACTTTCACTCCCCGCTCCACCTAGCTCAGTTGATTGAAATGACCCTAAAAGCCGATACCATTATCTGTGTCACGCTCTAGATTTTCAACAAAAAAGGGTACATAGCAATCTACATACCAAATTGCGGACTCAATAGGGCTGGCTGCCATTTATGAAATCATTTACTCCGGACAATGAATTTTGCAGTATTATGAGTAAAAATACCCAAATTATTCCTTAAAAGTTTTATTTCGTTAGGGAACCCTAGAACTACTCACACTTGGCTGGTTTGTATTATTAACCGCCTCCGTGGCGTAATGGTTATAGTCCATTCGTCAACTTGTAAGGCTCGGTTTGGTTGGTGGTAGGGCATTTACTTAGCCCGCCTGGCTAGCTACCACCATCTTATCTAATTGTTGCCGCCAAACATCAGTGTTAACAACATTGATGTGTTCCGGCTTGAGAATAAGATAGCCAGTTCTCCATTGCTGGGGAATGTTGGTAAGGCCGCTTTCATCTTCGGCATCATCGTCTCTTACCATCAGGTGAGATGATGCCAAGAGCTTACCGATTGTGAATAAAAAAAAATGTTGTGCTATTTACCTAGAATTTGAGACCTAGAATCACAACAAGTTTCACGTTTATATGTATTACTGTTTTTACGATAGAGCAAAAATAAAAAACCGGCCAAATGCGACACGTGGTCACAAAAAAAAAAAAAAGAGGTTCCGCACCAAAACTTTATATATGAACATAATAAGACCTCTCACTACATAATTTGGTCTAGGCAAACAGCGGTCTACTTATTCTGGACTATAGAAATTTCATTTTTCCTGTGGGAACGGAAGGACTTTAGATTTTCTTATATATTTTCCTGTAATCTATGCATTCAACCTCATATAATCAATTTTTTTCTAAGATTTTAGGTCCAGTAGTTACGGAGAAAAGGGAGCGGGAGGGGAATTTCCTTAAATAACTTCAAAACTGTTTATCTTAAAATTATAAAAAATATATATTTTAGATTCTCAATATGTCACACAATATATTTTGAAAAACTTTAAAAAAATCTAATTCACGCGGAAGAAGGAGCGGGTAAAATGTAGGTGTAAATGTAATAATAAGTTCATTATTCCTTTCTTTTTTTTTAAAGTTAATTAGTTAGTTCATAACACGGCGAATTAAGAGGAATGCGAACCTAAGGCGAAACATAAACTTACACACAAACAGCCATAGCGATTTTCACCTCTCAGAAGTTAGCCGATTTTGACCATTTTTTATAGACTTCAAAAATGAGGACAGGAGGTACTAAGTTTGTCTGTATATTTTTTTTTATGTATGTTCATCGATTTTTCCGTCAATTGTGGACCGATTTTCAAAATTATTTTTTCATTCGAAAGTATACTCCAGGGGGGGTCCTATTGTCACCAAGTAAGGATCTGATGATGGGATCCCAGGGAAAGCGAGGGCAACCCTTCAAAAATAATGAACAATTTTAATTTTAAAGGCACTAATTACGTGATTTATATGTTTTAACGGTTAGGAGTTGCAGGAAAATTCTTTTTAATGTTATACATAGATATATACGTAGGTATGTATAGACCGATAGTTGTATTCCTTAAGGTTATTCAGATGAGCTGATGATGGACGATTTAACTCGAGATGATGATGGAAGCCACAGGACTCTGTATCAGTTAATGAAACACATGTACTCGTACGAGTATTATGATTTGATAATTCATATTGGTGAGTATAGGTGATTGGATTTAACGGTGCTAGATATATATAGCATTACCACTAAAAATAAAGAAAATTAAAAAAAAATTAAAAAAACTTAAAACCGACTTCAAAATGAAATTCACTCAAAAGTATATAATAATATTAATATACTTAAATACACAACATTAACCAATAATAACTAAATCAAAGGCGGGTACGAATTAAATTATTAAATTGATTATTCCCGAACGCTGCCCAGCCGAGTTGGATTAGTCGATTAATCTCTTTCTTGAAGTTGGAACTACCTAGCTGGACTGATTGTCCCAAGGTATACATATTCGTCAACAACTTCCAGTGTAGAGTCTCCAACCATTAGAGGAGTGGGTGCGACACGGACATTTAACATTATTTTTGTCTTGTCCACGTTCATATTAAGTTATTTTTCGATTTCATATGTACGTTTATCCGACGCTCTTACGGTGAAGGAAAACATCGTGAGTAAACCTGCACACGCCTGCGAAGAAACTCTCAGGTTGTGTGGGAAGTTGACCAACCCGCACTGGGCCCGCGTGGTCGATTAAGGCCCGAGCCCTTTCTTTGAGGACGTATATGAGCTGATAAGAAGAAGAATGGTCCAACAAGAACCTACAATCAAAAGTATCAAATATTTGTCACTGTATATAAAATGCCTCGATATGTCATGTAGGTATGTCTCGTAAACGCCTAGATATGTCATGTAGGTATGTCTCGTAAACGCCTAGATATGTCATGTAGGTATGTCTCGTAAACGGCGGCGCCATTTTGGGATCGAACGTAAATTTTCACTCCACATTAACAAGTCCCGTGTCCATAGAACACCACATCCGTACGAGTTCTAATCGCCTCCGTAGCGAAATGGTAATCCATTTGCTTCACACCAGGAGGTCGCGTGTTCGATTCCTGGTGGGGTCAACTTGTAAGACTCGGTTTGGTTGGTGGTAGGGCATTTTCTATATAAGCCCGCCTGGCTAGCTACCACCATCTTATCTAAATCTTGCCGCCAAATATCAGTGTTAACAACATTGATGTGTTCCGGCTTGAAGATAAGATAGTCAGTTCACCGTTGCGTTGGGGAATCTTGGTAAGCCCGCTTCCATCTTCGATATCATCGTCACTTACCATCAGGTGAGATGATACCAATGGCTTACCAATAGTGAATAAAAAAATATTAAAAAAAACGATTAGCTAAGTTGAGGGACGGCCAATGTACCAATGATTTTTGCGAAACTTACGTACCTGCATATACTTAAATAAATAAATAAAATAAAAAAGCCTTTTATTTATTGCTTCACAGTAAAAAAAATGACAGTTTAAGACACTGCATACTAGATTAATTATATAACTAATTATTTAGTAACTGTTTTTAGCAAAATGTATTTTAGTTAAAATTAGTGTTTCAAGTAGTATTTTCGGAAGTAATTCATTCGGTAGTTATACAATTAAATAAGGTATTAAACTTTCCGTTTGCAGTAATTAATTGTAATTAGATTTCTTTCGTAACTACATTTGCAAGAACCCCTCTCAGTGGAAGGTAAAGGCCTCCTCCAGAGATTGCCAGTGTTTTCTATCTTCTGCTACTCGCATCCAGTGGGTACCTGCTATTTTTATGACGTCGTCTGTCCAGCGCGCATTTGGTCTACCCCTTTTTCTTTGACCCGATGGTCCTAACCATGATGTCGTCTTTCTAGTCCAGCGATTGTAACTGAGTCTTACATATACTTGCCGATTCGTTTAACGGTGAAGGAAAACATCGTGAGCGCAGGTGATTCTAAGTGCAACACCAGGCAAACGTTGTCTATCCCTTGGATAGCCCGGTTCCTAAAGCCACACGATAACAAGCTGAAATATCAGTCTTAGCATACCAGATACTTACATTGATAAATTCTGTGCACCTTTTTTGTTTAAATTAATTAAATATTTTTTTATTCACAATTGGTAAGCCCTTGGCATCATCTCACCTACCTATCTCAATACCTTTCGTTTAAAAATGAAAAATCGGTTCAATAAAACGGCCGAATGGAATCGGATCAGATTTTATAATTTGTTAAAATATATTAAGCAGGGCGATAGTTAGGTGATTTTCAATGTTTGATGACATATCTGTGCATCAATACCTTTCATTAAAAAAATACAAATCGGTTCAATAGAACGGTCGGATGGAATCGGATTAGATTTCATAATTTGTCAAAATATATTAAGCAGGGCGAAATTTTGGTGATTTTCAATGCTTGATGACATATCTGTGCATCAGTACCTTTCATTTTAAAAAATAAGCAATTCTTTTGGATAGAACGGCCGGACAGACTCTAAATAGATTTCAACTTGCTTTAAATCAGCGCTTTAATCTCTTTGATGACCAGCATACGCTGAGCTGCTACCTTTTCAGTTATAGGTACCTACAAACTATGTATTCTAAAAACTACGCAATATTTCACTCGTGGGTACTTATCACTGAATAACAATTTACTCTATTCTATTCTACTTGTCTCTTTTGGTTTTATTTATTTGAGAACGGCAAAAGTTACGTAATTTCCAGTGCTTAGTGACAAATCTGTGCATTAATAACTTTCATAAAAAAAAAGTGAGTAAATCGTTTGGATTTTAATTAGAATTTGACAAGCCAGGATCCCTTAGGTAATGTATATGAATATACTGTCTAAGGAAGTTACAGATAATTTTAATTAGCATTTGACAAGCCAGGATCCCTTAGGTAATGTATATGAATATACTGTCTAAGGAAGTTACAGATAATTTTAATTAGCATTTGACAAGCCAGGACCCCGTAGGTAATGTATATGGATACTGTCTAAGGAAGTTACAGATAATTTTAATTAGCATTTGACAATATGGATACTGTCTAGGGAAGTTACAGATATTTTTAATTAGCATTTGACAATATGGATACTGTCTAGGGAAGTTACAGATATTTTTAATTAGCATTTGACAATATGGATACTGTCTAGGGAAGTTACAGATGTTTTTAATTAGCATTTGACAATATGGATACTGTCTAGGGAAGTTACAGATATTTTTAATTAGCATTTGACAATATGGATACTGTCTAAGGAAGTTACAGATAATTTTAATTAGCATTTGACAATATGGATACTGTCTAGGGAAGTTACAGATAATTTTAATTAGCATTTGACAATATGGATACTGTCTAGGGAAGTTACAGATATTTTTAATTAGCATTTGACAATATGGATACTGTCTAAGGAAGTTACAGATAATTTTAATTAGCATTTACAAAGCCAGGAACCCGTAGGTAATGTATATGGATACTGTCTAAGGAAGTTACAGATAATTTGAATTAGCATTTACAAAGCCAGGAACCCGTAGGTAATGTATATGGATACTGTCTAAGGAAGTTACAGATAATTTGAATTAGCATTTACAAAGCCAGGAACTCGTAGGTAATGTATATGGATACTGTCTAAGGAAGTGACAGATAATTTGAATTAGCATTTGACAAGCCAGGAACGGGTAGGTAATGTATATGGATACTGTCTAAGGAAGTGACAGATAATTTTAATTAGCATTTGACAAGCCAGGAACCCGTAGGTAATGTTAATGAATACTGTCTAAGGAAGTTACATATAATTTGAATTAGCATTTACAAAGCCAGGAACCCGTAGGTAATGTATATGGATACTGTCTAAGGAAGTTACAGATAATTTGAATTAGCATTTGACAAGCCAGGAACGCGTAGGTAATGTATATGGATACTGTCTAAGGAAGTGACAGATAATTTTAATTAGCATTTGACAAGCCAGGAACCCGTAGGTAATGTTAATGAATACTGTCTAAGGAAGTTACATATAATTTGAATTAGCATTTACAAAGCCAGGAACCCGTAGGTAATGTATATGGATACTGTCTAAGGCAGTGAGAGATAATTTTAATTAGCATTTGACAAGCCAGGAACCCGTAGGTAATGTTAATGAATACTGTCTAAGGAAGTTACAGATAATTTGAATTAGCATTTACAAAGCCAGGAACCCGTAGGTAATGTATATGGATACTGTCTAAGGCAGTGAGAGATAATTTTAATTAGCATTTGACAAGCCAGGAACCCGTAGGTAATGTTAATGAATACTGTCTAAGGAAGTTACATATAATTTGAATTAGCATTTACAAAGCCAGGAACCCGTAGGTAATGTATATGGATACTGTCTAAGGAAGTGACAGATAATTTTAATTAGCACTTGACAAGCCAGGACCCCGTAGGTAACGTATATGGATACTGTCTAAGGAAGTTACAGATAATTTTAATTAGCACTTGACAAGCCAGGAACCTGTAGGTAACGTATATGGATACTACCTAAGGAAGTTACAGATAATCTGCGTTTAATTAACATTTGACAAGCCAGGAACCCGTAGGTAATGTATATGGATACTGTCTAAGGAAGTTACAGATAATTTTAATTATAATTTGATAAGCCAGGATCCCTTAGGTAATGTATATGAATATACTGTCTAAGGAAGTTACAGATAATTTTAATTAGCATTTGACAAGCCAGGAACCCGTAGGTAAGGTATATGGATACTGTCTAAGGAAGTTACAGATAATTTTAATTATAATTTGATAAGCCAGGATCCCTTAGGTAATGTATATGAATATACTGTCTAAGGAAGTTACAGATAATTTTAATTAGCATTGGACAAGCCAGGAACCCGTAGGTAAGGTATATGGATACTGTCTAAGGAAGTTACAGATAATCTGCGTTTAATTAACATTTGACAAGCCAGGAACCCGTAGTTAAGGTAGGTATATGGATATTGTCTAAGCAAGTTACAGATAATCCATATTGGATTTAGAATGACGTCACTTAACTGAACATACATTGTCATCAAACTAAACATTATATGCAAAATCTGAGCATAATCGGAAACCGGAAAGTGTGTCAAATTTAACTTGCAAATTTTGAAGCGGACAACCTTCTTACATATATACGAACATTGCGAGTTAAATGAATACTTGTAAAAAAGGCTTAACTGTTCAACTTAACGTCTTCATTTGCAGATTCAAAATATTTAATTTAATGTTTTTTTTTATTTTAATTTAATCGAATTATAAATTATTATGTCGCAGTACTTTATATGAGCGAATTCCGGACTCCAGATTTTCACTATTTTATTTTTTTATTTTTATTCTCTATTGGTAAGCCCTTGGCATCATCTCACCAGATGGTAAGTGACGATGATGCCGAAGATGGAAGCGGGCTTGCCAAGATTCCCCAACGCAATGGAGAACTGGCTATCTTATCTTCATGCCGGAACACATCAATTTTTTTTAACACTGATGTTTGGCGGCAAGACTTAGATAAGGTGGTGGTAGCTAGCCAGGCGGGCTTAGAAAATGCCCTACCACCAACCAAACCGAGTCTTACAAGGTGACCCCGCCGGGAATCGAACCCGCGACCTCCTGTGTTAAGACAGTGAACTTTGCCTCTGAGCTACGGAGGCGCCAAGATTGCTAAATATCGTAAATCGTAGCCCGAAAGTCCGAAATACCTAATTTACGGAGCTCTCGTTTTGCGATATTACGGCAGATTTTCGCCAAAATCCGCATTTTTTTAAAAACAATGAAATTCGCTACGTTTCGGTAACATATACATATTTTGAAAAACTGAGAATAACAATTGTCCACAATTATATTTATCATACCAAGAAATTACAGTATAATTGTCTTCGAACACGTGAGTTTTATTAATTAGATGCGCTCACAACAACTACTACTATATATATTGTCAAGTCTTATCATAACAAAGAGCTGTCTTAGCCAATGAACATTGTTATTTCTCAGTTGTATGTTATAATGTTAGCTAACACAACTAGCAAAGAGGATTAGCCACCCAACAGTAGAGTTGTTATGGAAACCATAGTTCGGATCAGAGTACGGATATTTTCAAAACTTCAATTCGGTTTACTGTGTATAATAATAATAAATGACGTTCCTTAAAGATTCCATTATTTGATCCAAGCTATTAATTTAAGTAACAAACACCTTTTTATACCATACTTTTTATCAATCTATTCAATAGCCCACTACTGGGTATAGGCAGAGTCTTGTGCACGCCATTTATCTCGGTGTCTGTCATTACTTGCCAGTAGCATAAATAACTATTATTGAACACCATACCGAAATAATAAAAAAATATACAAAACTTCTTCTCTCACAAAATACGAGTAATGTTATAGGTTCCTTTAAGATTCCATAATTTGATCCAAGCTAATAATTTATGTACAAACACCTTTTTACACCATAATTTTTATCAATCTCTTCTATAGCCCACTACTGGATATAGGCAGAGTCTTGTGCACGCTATTTATCTTGTTCTCTCACTCATTACTTGGCAGTGGTATAAATAACTATTATTGAAAATCATACCGAAATTTTAAAAAAACATGTTACACTTTTTCTCTCACATAATATTGTTATAATAGTTATTTAAGCCACTGAAAAGTAATGAAAGCCATTGTAACATGAGTGCTAGACAGCACGAGTGCAATGAAACAATAGTTAATTGCGTGCAGTGGCATACAATATTTTTTCTACGACCATAAAATAAATAAAAATATACTGAAGTTTTGTCATAATCATATATAAGGTGTAACAATATTAGCTGAAACTAATTTAACTGGTGCTTCTACCCATGAATCTGAACAACTTTCACAATGGAACCCGTAGTCAAATCGCAAAAAAATGGCTCTCCCATACTAACTCGATCAACTGATCAGCCAACTGAAGTTCAACATTTTTTTTTTGAGATTTGACTATGGGTTTCATTGGGAAAGTTGTCCAGTTTCATGGGTAGAAGCACCAGTTAAAATAGTTTCAGCTAATTTTGTTAGAACATTTGTCTCATTTTGAAATGATCATTGTAAAACGACTTGTAGGAATGAATACTTAATATTTGAAGCCAAAGCCATTAAAATATTTAAAAAGTTTCATTGTAGTACAGATGTTTCGTTCTGAAATGATCATTGTAAAACGACTTGTAGGAATGAATACTTTTGTGATGTGATTTGAGGTTATGTATTTAGCAAATTACCAAATGGGAGTGGATTAAATATTTTTTACCATTACGAAATGAAAAATCTAAGAATTTAATAGTACCAAGGAGATTCCATCAATTATTTTCTTCTAATGTAACGCATATGCTGGGCGCGCCATTTATAAAGCATTATAGAAAAGTTTTTATTGCAAGTTTTACCCATCGAGCTTTTTTTCGTCATTGGTTGTACCTGTCTGTGACAGCGCCCGCTTTAGCGTATGCGCGCGATGTGCTGGGTTTTGGCGCTATGATACGTTTTGTTGTGGGTACTGAATTTTGTAAGTTTTTTTATTCTTATTCTTTTAACTTCGATCTTTTATTTAGTAGGTTCAATCCCAATGTATAAGATTAGATAAAGTAGTATATGAAACTGCACATAATTATGTATTAAAACATACTCGTGTTTTAATACCCCTCATTATGCAACAGTTTCATAAACTACTATTTTCGGATATCCGATAGTTTTTGTTGCGAATACGAAAATCTATAACATCCCTGCCCGAAAGCGGCTACTTGACCTTTCCTTCCACCCTCTGACTCAAGCCATCGTATTCTACATGTAGATTTACTAAGTAATACGTAGAGAAAGGTTTTGGAAACTAAACTTGAGAGTTAAATCCATTAATTTGCTTTAAAATGTGCTGAAGATATTTAATTTAAAACGTTCTCGTCCAGGGCCACACATAATCGAAAAAGTCCTTTAGTCTACGCGTCGTAGTACGCGGGACACGAAAGTGTTAAAAGTTTGTCGTATCAATTTAGAACGCTATTAACTTAATTGTAAATTTTAAAACTGGACCAAAATTTGGTCTGGCATACTAATTAAAGTATGTTCACTAAATGATTGCTAATTAAATACAGTACGATAAGAGCGAATTTAAATAACCTCACTATGAGCTAAATAATAATATTATGCAAGTTATACAGGCCTCCGAATGACACCGTATAATCGTGAAGTACTTACATAAAAAATTCAATCCTTGAAAACCAGATAATGATCATCTCGAGACTGCTGAAAATAATTTTCATTTGCAAAACGGAGCTCTATGGTTTTGTCGCATCTCACTTATTAATTTCTAATAAATTCACGTTGTCCTCAGAAATAATTTAGGACACATTCGGCTGAGAGACACACCCAAAAAGCTATAGCTAATTGCAGTAAGATTCCGTTCTTCGCTAATACAATATGTGTTCACGGCGCGACCCGATCCGTTTTCTGCAAATGAGATCACCGCGCAAACAAAACACGGCTTTACCTACACGCAAATTAGGGTTCAATATTCTTTGATGAGATTACACTTTGAGCCTTTCCTGTTTTGGCACTCCTTAATGGAAATTGTGAGCCATGCCCGCGTCGTTACGCGCTGCAAACGTACATAATGTGTCGTCAAAAGGGTGAAACATACTTTAGAGGGCCGTGATTTCGTCCGCCGTGCCCTGGGCGTGCCGGCTTTTAAAAGTTTCTCCAACGAGATTTACCTACATTAGTCAGTCGAGCAGACTTACCACCTGTTCCTGTGAAAATAGAGACCTTTTTACGAATTGGGCCAATCCCTTTTTGAAGCTCTTTCTACTAATCAATATCTGTCTGCCTTCACGCTCTTCGCATTTACTTACACGTCTCACTTGTTTTTTTCTTTTTTTTTCACAATTGGTTAGCCCTTGGCATCATCTCACCCGATGGTAAGTGACGATGTTGCCGAAGATGGAAGAGGGCTTACCAAGATTCTCCAACGCAATGGAGAACTGGCTATCTTATCTTCGAGCCGGAACACATCAATGTTGTGAAGATAAGATGGTGGTAAGCCAGGCGGGCTTAGAAAATGCCCTACCACCGACCAAACCGAGTCTTACAAGTGACCCCACCGGGAATCGAACCCGCGACCTCCTGGTGTGAAGCGAATGGACTAACCATAACGCCACGGAGGCGGTTAAATTTAAATAACGCCACCAAATCAATTGTGTTACTTACTGTACGCGAATTCGATTTAAATTTTATCTCTATATTATTCACGAAGATCGTTGGTTGATACAATTTTTATTAAAATCACATAAACGTCTGTTTACTTAAATTTGTTGCGGAAACAAAGCAGCAGTGTGCTCAAAATATAACGCTTTTATTAAATTCTTCTTGCATTTTATTAACTGGGGTGGGAAAATGCCGAGGCTCACTGGAGGAGCCTGAAGCATATAAAAAAAATAACAAAAGTTTCACGCTTCTTAGCTAAAGAATGTTATAAGTGTTTTATACAGACCTTCTGGAAAGACAAACTATACATATTAGTGCTAACATACAGTATGGACACTCATTGCCGCTCTCTAGATTGTGACCTCACCCCCTCGTCACCCAGATTGATGCAGATTGGTAACGTATAGGATTTCGCCGCCATTTTGTTTGTTCCGTTATTCCTTTTTTGAAATGTCATTTCTGGCCCGTTGTATGAAGTGTCCAGGGTGTACTACAGATGAGAAGTAAAGCCTTTTCATCTTTTTTTTCATTTCTCTATTGATAAGCACTTGGCATCATCTCACCTGACGGTAACTGACGATGATGCCGAGGATGGAAGCGGGCTTACCAAGATTCCCCAACGCAATGGGGATTTGGCTATCTTATCTTCAAGCCGGAACACTGATATTTGGCGGCAAGACTTAGATAAGATAGTGGTAGCTAGCCAGGCGGGCTATGAAAATGCCCTACTACCAACCAAACCGATTCTTACAAAGTTAACCCCGCCGGGAACCGAACCCGCGACCTCCTAGTGTGAAGCGAATAGGCTAACCATTACATCACGGAGACGGTTAAATCTTATCTATTTAGTTTTTGCAACACATTTCGGTGTTTGTGTGGCCCCAGTGACTGTACAGTTTCAGTGTATTACTCGCCGGGTGCTGAACACCCCTCGCAACCTGGTAATGTTCCAAAAAGCCTATTGCGGCCGCCACAATATGATAAATGTCAAAAAACCTGCTGCATTGCAGGATAAAATGCCCAATTTGCCAACCGCGGGATAGGATAACCCCAACATTAATGATGCCTACCACAATACCCTTTAATAATTTGTAAAACGTAGTGTATACTGTAGCAATGAATTTAAATCATTTAGAAAATGCGAAGGGAAACAAGAAGAATGATTTTAAGGCAAAAAGTTTGCACTTCAATACCTTCTATTTTAGAGTACTGGAGCCGAAATGGCAATCCTCATAATCTCATCATGTCCGTCCGTCTGACTGTCCGAATGTCATAGTTAATTTTCCCTGCTACTATTAAACCTCATTAAAAGTACACAGATGTAAAAATATGAACCGAAATGAACAATGAAATCAATATGTAAAAAAATAATTAAGGTAGCTGCATGTCATCATTATCATCATCATATCAGCCGAAAAACGTCCACTGCTGGACAAAGGATTTCCACGACGCCCGGTCCTGCGCTGCCCGTACAGGATCACTTCGTTGTCCATCTGTCTGTCTGGCTGCCAAGACTCTTTTTCTCAGTATTGCGTGGAGGTATTAAGTTGAAGTTAATATGTTATGATACATTGGTGCTGTAAAATAACAAATTTCTAGGTCAACGCAATAACAAAATATGGTCATTTATGGCGCATATTTTAACGCTCCCAAGTAAATCAAGATCTATAGGATACTTTTCATTAATCTAAAATCAGGAAATTTGACAAGAACTAAGTTCTTAGAGAGACGCAGCACACGTAAAGAAAAACCCCGAAATTCGTAAATTTGTAGTTTAATCACTGAAAAAATATTTTTTCGCTATCACGAAATTATATTTTTAATTGTTAAACTAACCGTGATGTATGGCTCAATTGTGACCGAACTTCTGATAGGTTTCCCATTCTGCAGGTCTTTTTTTAAAATTCTTAATTGGTAAGCATTTGGCATCATCTCACAAAAAGATAAATGTAAAATAATATTATGATAATGTCTAAGTAAAAGATGCGTTTAGAAACTTTTAGCAAATTTTTATTCTGCAGAAGTTGGCCGCCTTGTTTTTGTTTCCCTTTCTGCAGGTCTTTTTTTTTATTCTTAATTAGTAAGCCCTTGGCATCATCTCACAAAAAGATAAATGTAAAATAATATTATGATGATGTCTAAGTACAAGATGCGTTTAGAATCTCTCTCATTGGGCATTCGGCAAACGTTACCGCTGCTCCGCAGTTGTCTCCTCTCCTCATCATAATTCAATCATAATTCCTTCGGTAATTGCTGGTCGCAGAACTTCTGTGTTCCTAATACGGTCCATCCAATGAATAGGCATTTAAGGTGTAACCCATCTAATATGCGGATATGTTGGCGGTGTGGGCACCAGGTCTCCAAGACATACAGGAGATTAGGCAGAACGACAGAAACCTTTGTGTGGAGAGGTCATGTGAGAGGAACGCTTTGTATCGAAATTTGTCGAAGGCTGCAGCAACTGCCTCTATTCTGCTGTTAACTTTGTCATAAAGGTGGAACTCGGATGTAATTATGCTCCCCAGATATTATTTTTTTTCTACTTTCTTATGTGAGTCCGCACTGAGTCTTTTTTTTATCAACAATTGATAAACCCTTGGCATCATCTCACCTGATGATGAGTGACGATGATGCAAAAGATGGAAGCAGGCTTACCAAGATTCCCCAACGCAATTGGGATCTGGCTATCAAGTGCTGTGAACAATGATGTTTGGCGGCAAGACTTAGATAAGATGGTGGACAACCCTCGGATCAGTAGTCAACCACTGAGCCACCGAATCAGTCAATATACAAAATAACAATTTTGGTAATTGATCAATCGCTGTATGTATTTAAAGAAATGTCAAAATTGAGTTGTCTTTTCAACATTCTCCGTTATTCGATCAAATACCCTGAGAAAACTTAACAAATCCCTGCGATATATTATTTTAGGTTATTTATTTTCTGGTCGTTTCTTTTGATATATATTTTCCACACATCCCAGCAATTAGATAAGAGGGGGGATACATTAAGCGAATGGTCGGTACAATGGCGGACACATGAGGAAAATTATCCTTTGTGTACAAAAATCCTTTGTATCCTGCCTGTCTCATATTTAGAAATATTACGTGCCCCATTATTTACTCTTGTATCAGCGTAATGGCTTTGGAAGGGTTTCAAGATAAGATTGTATAACTTTATTTCTTTTCTTTTTACCACTTAAGGCGGTAATATTACAGATTTTTGTAATTTTTGACGTCAATTACCCCTAAACGATAGAAAACCCAAGGTTGAAAAAAATACCCTTATTTTTGATGATGTTCCTTAAAGTCAAAAGCTATTAGAAACACGATTGAGCAGTTTTGGTTCGATAGAAAAAAATCACAAAGATAGATCTACACCGTTACTTTCAACTCCAGTTATGACTAAAATTTTGAAGTATAAAACTTAAAAAATATACAAAAATATTTGTTATGGTAATACAAAGTGAGTAATGTTATTATTTTTATACTTACATTGATAAAGTGTGGTTATTTTCTTTACTCCATAGACGTGAAGAAAAAGACAGAGACAACTGTTCCAATCAATACCTTTTTATATTTTAAAATTGAAATGTATATCTAATTAGAACTTAGTTAATGCTTAAATAATTGACCGCCTCCGTGGCGTAATGGTAAGTCCATTCGCTTCACACCAGAAGGTCGCGGGTTTTATTCCCGGCGGGGTCAACTTTTAAGACTCGGTTTGGTTGGTGGTAGGGCATTTTCTAAGCCCGCCTGGCTAGTTATCTTATCTAAGTCTTGCCGCCAAGTGTTAACAACATTGATGTGTTCCGGCTTGACGATAAGATAGCCAGTTTTCCATTGCGTTGGGGAATCTTGGTAAGTCCGCTTCCATCTTCGGCATCATCACAGGCATCATCGTCACCTACCATCAGGTGAGATGATGCCAAAGGCTTACCAATTGTAAATAAATTAAAAAATTCAAAGCCATTGTCTGCTACAGTATAAGAAGACGAGTATGTATAGTAATAATCAAAATTTTAGTCATATTATTTAATTTTAGTCATATTATTTAATGATAACAATTAATTACAAGTCAACAGCCGGTTACATAACCGGTCATAATAGCTCAGTGCTACTTGTGTTGATGGGTTAATCACGTAGAGTATCTGACCTCGTCTTGTTACTTATCAAAAAACTTGTCATAGAAACAAGTGAGAGCGTCGGTGGTGCAACGGCAAGGGCCGCTATCTCCTATCCGGTAGGTCGGGTTCGAGTCTTGCCATGTACCAATGTAAAATGTTCGAATTTCGATCTCATATACACGTTTATCCGACACTCTGAAGGAAAACATCCTGAGGAAACCTGCACACATCTGCGAAGAAACTCGAAGGTTGTATGTGAAGTTGACCAACCCGCCCTGGGCCCTCGTGGTCGACTAAGGCCCGATCGCCCTAATTCAGGGTAGGCTCGAACCCCTTGGTGGGGACGTTTATATGAGCTGATGTGGATGTGGTAAACATGTGACAAATAATATGTGTATATTCTGTTAAACTTTCAAAAGGCTACCTACAATGTTTTCCTTCATACATGATGGTTCATTTGTACTTTTGAGCAGCTGAGAAGCGAGCGTTAGCGAGGAAAAAAAATCAAAGTTGTGATTTTGATTTTGATCGCTTGACTTACACTAATAGAGTCTAAAAAATGTATCGGTGTGTTGGTGTGTGTGTGTGTGTGTGTGTGTGTGCGTGCGCGCGTCCGACTGGACGGATTTTAGTAAAGTTCAGGTTAGAACAATATTATTGTAAAAAAACACTTATTCTATTTTTAGGGTTCCGTAGCCAAATGGCAAAAACGGAACCCTTTTGGATTCGTCATTTCTGTCTGTATGTCTTTCCGTCCGTATGTCACAGCCACTTTTTTCCGAAACTACAAGAACTATACTGTTGAAACTTGGTAAGTAGGTGTTTTCCGTGAACGGCATTAAGATTTTCACACAAAAATAGAAAAAAAAAACAATACATTTGGGGGTTCCCCATACTTACTTAGAACTAAAATTCAAAAATGTTTTTCATCAAACCCATACGTGTGGATAGGTCTTCAAAAATTATATTGAGGTTTCTAATATCATTTTTTTCTAAACTGAATAGTTTGCGCGAGAGACACTTCCAAAGTGGTAAAATGTGTCCCCCCCCCCCCCCTGTAACTCCTAAAAGAAGAAAATGATAAAACTAAAAAAATATATGATGTACATTACCATGGAAACTTCCACCGAAAATTGATTTGAACGAGATTTAGTAAGTAGTTTTTTTTAATACGTCATTTATTATAGATAATGGTGCGGAACCCTTCGCGCGCGAGTCCGACTCGCACTTGGCTGATTTTTTTATTCAAAAATGGTTATAACTATTTTTATGAAACTTGGTATGTTACTATAACTTTTCATGGCCTACAGCACACAGTAGTTTTTTTTTATTAAGTAAAATCAGAATAAGATACGTTCTATCTATACAACCCAGGTATTTGTTACTTTTTCTCAAAAATGGCTCTAAATATTTTGATAAAACTCAGTATATATTATTATAACTTTACATGATCATGGCACGCAGTAGTTTGTTATTCCAAGAAAAAACGGAATACGGTACGTACCATACAAATCAAAGTTGTTCGTTACTTTTTCTAGAGCCCTAACAATTTAAATGAAGCCAGTAGGTCAATAACTATCGAAAATCATTCACCGTTGGCTTTGCACTCATTCCTAACTCTATCCTTGTCTTATCAAGGAGCTTTATCAAACGTTAGACAGACGCAGCGATAGTTTTCGCTCCATACTCAGGTATGAAGTGAGTCGCTTCCCGCGTAAAGGGACTCGTGCAGATTCAGGCGTTTGACGTAAGCGTCAAATTCCCGCCCGGCTAGATACTGGTAGAAGACATATCCGCATATCTGCTAAAGGGGAGTGGATAAGGCTTTACTGCATTGGGTAACTAACTATTCTAGGAGAAATCCGAGTTAACACAATTTGAGCGATCGGGCCTTAGTCCACTACGCGGGCCCACTGCGGATTGGTCAACTTCACACACAACCTTCGAGTTTCTTCGAAGGCGTGAGCAGGTTTCCTCGCGATTTTTTCCTTCACCGTAAGAGCGTAGGATAAACGTACATAATATCATAATCATCATCATCATATCAGCCGAAGGACGTCCACTGCTGGACATAGGCCTCCCCCAAGGATCTCCACGACGACCGGTTCTGCGCTGCCCGCATCCATATGAGATCGAAATTCGAAAACACATTGGTACGTGGCATGACTCGA
Organism: Coleophora flavipennella; assembly: GCA_947284805.1. Taxonomy (NCBI): domain Eukaryota; kingdom Metazoa; phylum Arthropoda; class Insecta; order Lepidoptera; family Coleophoridae; genus Coleophora; species Coleophora flavipennella. The sequence goes on from OX369273.1 coordinate 3,269,879, forward strand.
ACCACGACTTCCCGGATAGGAGGTAGCGGCCCTTGCCGTTGCGCCACCGACGCTCTATTATATTACTGATATATACCTAAATTTTATTTGCTACTACGTAATTGTTTATTTGTGTATGCCTGACTACGACAGACGGTGAAGGCTTCGCGAGAAAGTATGCACAACTTGGCTGAACAATTTACTTGCTAAGCTTAGACTATTGTCAATCGTGACGCACTGTATAGCCACACCCCGTAAACTGCATACAACGGTCGTGAAATGACATTACTAAAAACAAATGACGGAGCAAACAAAATCACGGCGAAATGCTACACGTTCGAGAACCAAACTATAACCAATCTGTATCAATCTGGATGACGAGGGGGTGGGGTCGCAATCTAGAGAGCGGCAGGGAGTGTCCATACTGTATGTTAGTACTAATATATATACTTTGGTATAACTTGAAAAGCTTATATCAAAATGAATGCTAGTAGTCAAGCGTAGAAAATTTAATAAGAAATAATTTACTCTTTGTTCGTTTTGTCCAAGTTTATACAGTTTTCCTGGAAACCAAGAAATCTGTAAAAGGCACAGTTATTAAGGGGGAGGGGTAAAGCACCCCTTCAAAGAGGGGGGGGGGGGGAGTTGTGTTTTTAGGGTTCCGTACACAATAAAAAATAACATAAACTGGCCAAGTGTGAGACGCACTCGCGCTAAGGCATCCGAATTGAATAAAAAAAAACATTTTTCTGATTTTTCTGTCACTTGCGTTGATGTCTTTTGTTTTAATATGTCATCATTGACGTAGTTGTGTTGAGAGGTGTGGTGGTACGGAAGCCTCGGAGCGTGATTCCGGCTCGCACTTGGCTGGTTTTTAAGTGGATTGTGACTTTTCATACAAACGGCGATAACGATTTTCTCCCCTTAAATGTTAACCGATTTGGACCAACTTTTTAAGAGGTTGTCAGTCAGAACAAAAGCTAGTCTTGTACATTTTTGTTTATTCGATAAAGTAATAAGTTTAATTTTACTGTCGTTCACGTGTTTTTAATTCCGGCCATTTTTTATTTATTTATAATCATCAGTAATTGAAAAAACGAAACGTATAAGCCTATCAAATGAAAGGATTTTTTGAGAAAAATACGATTGTTTTTTCAAATTGACGTTTGCACATAAAAAAATTTAGGTTTTTTGAAAATTACTTAATTTTTTTTAGATCGTGTAACGAAGTCTTTCTTTTTGTTTATTCGATCTGTTTCGTATTTTCTCCTTTTTAATTTGCTTTTCCAATTTTTTGACTTTTCATCTGTCTGTATTTGTTCTCCAATGATATACCTTTTTTTCACTTTTATTTCATGTCATTTATTAATAATATTTGTATTATTAATGAATTATTTTTATTTTTTAAGGACTTTTGATTGTAGGTTCTTTGTGGAACATTATAACACCACTTATAAGTTAAGACCGGTTTCGAACACCATCTTCTTCTCATCTTCGTTCGCCTGAAGATGATTGTGTTAGAAATTTCTGTTTTTTATAATTTTTGTCTTTGTGTACACGTCAAAGGTCTGCTGGAACAAATTTCTTATAGAAACAAAAAAAATTGTATTGTTTATCTTGTTTAATGTTTGTTTGTCCCTATTTATGTGTGTACGAGTACAATAAATAAATTAATAAATGATGTCCAAAACCGGTCGCTGACAACTTTCGTATTAGTGTAGTTTCATTTAATGTGTAAATATAATCAGACGCGATTGGGGGCGCGTCGGGGCCGCAATGGCAGGCGTGACGTCATAGTTTTTCAGCTTCATTAATGTATTATTTCTGTAATTTTAATTACTTAACTAAAAAACCCAAGTAAGGTTTTTGGCTTTAGGGTAAGGGCACTTAGTGAACAATTGTTCATAATTTATTTTGATTCTTTCACAATTACCTATCTACTAAATAGTTATTAATTAGGTAGGTACATGGCCGAGCTTCTGGATCAGTAAGGGAATCCCCCACAAACATTTGCGTGAATCGGATTTTATTCGGTACAAAAAAGGTACATTTCAATGAAATAAGAGCATTACTTCCGTCGTCCACCTCCGACTAGGCCCACTGCGGATTTTCTGCTCCGACGACGTCATTAACGCCCTTATTGCGTTAGTATAAAGCTTTTTCCTACTACCTTAATTACGTTAAGCGTCGGGAAATCTGGTTAGAGCCTGAAGAAAATAATTCACCTAGTCTACAATAATGCTTGCCGCCATTCATTAGAATGAATGAAGGCAAGCATTATTGTAGACTAGGATTATCATGACTTAAATAACTAATATAGGACCCAACTAATAGATAGGTTTTGCCATTGAAAACAGGTGGTAGATTCTTCTATACTAATAATGCTAGTCCTCGATGGTGGAGGTCGATGGGTCAGCTAAAGGGGGGTGAAGGGGGGTGAAGGGGGAGGGACGGTTGCCATGGTTACCGCGCCCTACAACACGACGCATCGGCGCCGCCCGTAGGTATTAAAGGTTAAGGTACACTATAGTCTTTTACTAAGGTATAGAGCAAAGAGAACTTAAACGACAAAGTAAAGTAACCCTTGTATTTTTTATGTTTGTGTTGAGTTTAAATTTTAGGTGCATGCTGGACTTAAGGTTCCCCAGGAGCCTCGAGTTTCCATACAAACGTAGTTCCGATTTAAAACAAAAACTACATGCCGGATTGAATCAAACTTTGCGAATATATTGAGTAGGCAAATATCGATGTTTGTAATTAGTTTTCGATGTACTAATATAAAAAGGGGATATAAAAAAATAAGAGCAGTTTCAAACTTTCAATACAAAACTAATTTCAGCCTTCGTTTAGTTATGTTTAAGTTTACTACGACACAAACTACAAACATCGATTGTTATTCAATCCGGCATTTAGTTTTTTGTATTAGAGTGGAACTACCTTTGTATGGAAACCCGAGCCTTCTGGGGACCCTAATAGTGGCAACCGAAAATTTCAACTGTCTAACTATTCCTGAAATACATCCTGGTCACAGACGGAGAGACAGGCAGACAGACGGACGGAGAGCGGAGTCTTAGTAAACGGGTTCCGTACCCAAAGGGTAAAAACGGGACCCTATTACTAATACTCCGCTGTCCGTACGTCTGTCTGCCTGTCTGTCCGTGTGTCACCACGCTGTTTTTCATGAATCCAAACTATAACAAAAAAATTAACTGTCTAGCTATTTGTTTTGGATATTATTTTAGAAGCGTATAGAGAAACGACTTTTTCCCAACTGACATATATTTTTTATTCGTTGCTATGATATTTGTGACACTATTCATGAAAAACAACCTGGTGACACACCGACATTCCCTCTCGTATATCTACCAGATACGCTAGACTACAAGGTTTATAATATAGCGTCCCCACTCACCGACAGCTAGGTCATAAAGTGAGGGCCGCTATTCCTGCCAACACCATAAGGTGAAGACAAGGACCAGTTACGGTAGGTCTTGCCGCCAAGACGCTTGTCCTGGTACTCTGCAAGGCGAGTGCCTCGTGGAAGAGAACCACTACCTACTGTCCAGGTAGGTCCCGGAGCTGTAGGCGCGCTCACCTCTCGCGGCTTTCGCTGCTGGCGGTTCGATCCCCGCTCGGGACGCCAGAGAAGCTGGCTGCCACATATCCGGTGTGGTACCGGAGCTGTAGGCACGCTCACTTCCCGGCGCTTATCGCACCTGTCCAGACTTACTCCTACGCGGCTGGATCGGCCGGAGCAGTACTAGCTTTGCTCTTCTTGCTGACCAGGCCAGCGCCGGAAATGCTTCCCTGCCAGTAATTAAACCAGCAGTTCCGCTTAATGGACAAACAGGTGCCCCGCGTTGTTTTGCCCATAGCCCACGTAGCCGGCTACGACAACACTAGTTGACACACCGACAGACAGACAGATAGACGGACGGAGGGGGCTCAGTAATAGCAAAGTATATATATTAGTACTAACATACAGTATGGACACTCCCTGCCGCTTATTTGTTCCGTCATTCGATTTTTTAAATGTTATTTCTCGCCCGTTGTATGAAGTGTCCGGGGTGTGGTAATAGGGTCCCGTTTTTACCCTTTGGGTACGGAACCCTAAAAAGAAGAACACAGTATTTCCTACGATTCTATTGAAAATAAAAGACGATCCTTGGACCTTGATTCTAAGCAAGTTCTAAGTTACTCATCAGATCAACTTCAAAATAACAAAAGGATCTATTGTCACCAGGAATACGGCTTCATACCAAATTTCAGCTCAAACTGAGCTCTGGAAGTGGCTCTAAAATCGATTGCAAGATTTGACCTAAACAAACATACATTCATACATACATACATTCATACACACATGAATACGAACATTGCAAGTTAAATAAAAGCTTTTAAAAAAGCCGCTAACTGTTAGACAAAGGCCTCCCCCAAGGATTTCGACAATGTAATTGATTATATTGTGACTAATTTATATACCTTATGTTTACATAATATCCTTATATCACTGACCTAGTGGTATTATTGACTCAGTGGTACTTAAAAATCTGTCTTTGTCTTTTTCTTTACGTGTAAAGAGGGAAGAAAATAACCACACTTTTGCACTTTTTCGATGTTTTCGTTTTTATTTTCATCATATTTTATCTTAAATAAAAATCCATTCGATGTTTTCCCTTCAGTCACATATGAAATTTATTTTAGTAAATAAATCATATTATCAAATTACTAATTTAAAAAAAAACCGAAAATTCTTATTTATAAAATTCTCGTGTCACAATGTTTGTTCCAGTATTCCTCCGAAACGGCTTGACCGATTCTCATGAAATTTTGTGAGCATATTGAGTAGGTCTGAGAATCGGCCAACATCTATTTTATTTTAGGGTAGGGTAGTGTAGGGTAGGGTAGGGTAGTGTAGTGTAGAGTAGTGTATTGTAGGGTAGTGTAGGGTAGGGTAGGGTAGTGTAGGGTAGGGTAGTGTAGGGTAGGGTAGTGTAGGGTAGTGTAGGGTAGGGTAGTGTAGGGTAGGGTAGTGTAGGGTAGGATAGGGTAGTGTAGTGTAGGATAGTGTAGGGTAGGGTAGTGTAGTGTAGTGTAGGTTAGGGTAGTGTAGGGTAGGGTAGTGTAGTGTAGGGTAGGGTAGGGTAGTGTAGTGTAGTGTAGGGTAGGGTAGGGTAGGGTAGGGTAGGGCAGTGTAATGTAATGTAAGACGGTACGTAGTTCGCCGGGACAGCTAGTAGACAGCTAGTAGACGATAAAATGGCTTGAAAAGAGGTACCTTTGCGAAATTATTCTATCGAGATCGTGTTTCCATTCGATATAGTCCCTCGTAGCTATTCTCAATAATACCAATATGTTTTCCTAGATTTTAAATTTACTGTTAACTACTTCAAAAATTAATTGTAAAAACTTGTTTAAGTGGATTTTTAAGTACCACTGGGCCTTAATATTTGCATGCTGTTTTTAATAGCTAAACATGTGCTATAACTATAACTTTAAATATATCCGTATACCGTGTTTAAGGCAAATAAATGATTTTCTATTTCTACTTCCCACTTGGTGGACCGGTGACCTGGTGAACTGCTGGATGCATTACTTTTTCAATGAAAATCATCCAAAAATAGTAGATGAGTTTAGTGTTGTTTGAAGGCGACAACGACATGCTACATAAATAAAAATTAAAAAAAACTGAAAACCGAATTGAAAAATAAATTCATTCAAAAGTATAAAATAATATTTGTTTATAAAAATACACGAAATTAACTAACAATAACGAAATCAAAGGTAGGTACGAATCAAATTAGATGCCTTCAATTTTTTTCGAGGTCGGTACCAGCACTTCAGAAAAGTCAAATGATTTAAATTCGATGGCATGTTTTTCGTTAACCGGTACAGAGGCCTGTGACTTTTGTCATCATCTCAGCATCATGAAAGTTAAGGAGTCAAACCTTCCATCGTCATCTTACCTGAATAGCCTGGAAGAATACAAGTATCGGTCTATACGTACCTAAATATTTAAAGAATTATCCTCTAACTCATAACCATTAAGGAGTTGGACCTTCCATCATCAGCTCAACAACTATACATCGACTATCAATCGCAAATACTTGAATAGCTTTAGAAAATGTAATTATGAATCTATTAATACGTGTCCATGAAATTTGAGGGTTGCCCTCGATTTCCCTGGGATCTCATCATTAGATCCTGACTTAGTGACAATGGGACCACTTTGGGAATACTCTTTCGAATAAAAAAAAGGATTTTGAAAATCGGTCCACAATCTGCGAAGATATCGCGTAACAAAAAACATCATTCAGTCGAATCGAGAACCTCCTCCTTTTTTTGAAGTCGGTTAAAGAGAAAGTTGAGTACGTGCGACTCTCAAAAATAATTTTCAACAAACCTATTAAAAACATCTTAGGTATAGCTTTTCTTAGAAAAGAGTTTTTCTGCTCAAATGAATATACACGGTTCCAAATTCAAAAATGGCGAGCACAGTAGTCTGGTTGTTTGTAAATGGTCAAACATTTAATCATTAATTAATTAAATATTTTCATCTTAATCACATTACATTTTGGACATCGAGCATGTTTTTGCGAGCATTTTATTCATTTGATTACCGTGTGTAGTTCATTTATAAATATATATTTGCAACATATGGGTTAACATCAACGCGTTTGACCTGCAATTATTAAAAAAAAACGATTCACGAGTTGTTTACATATTTAGCCATTTCCAAGCAACTATATAGACTGTATTTCCTAAGATTTTATTGAAAATAAATACGACTCTGGGACCTTGATTCCACGTTCAAATTTGATAATTACATCAACTGATGTTGTCAAGGGTTTACCAATTGTGAAAAAAAAAAACTTCAATATACCAAAAGGATCGATTGTCACCAAATTTCAGCTCAATCGGACCCCTGAAAGTTCCTCTAAAATCGATCGCAAGATTTGAACCTACTTAAAAAAACTAACATACATACAAACACATTGAAAGATAAATAAAAGCTATTAGAACTATACATTTTATTACTAAAAATTTGAGTGCGTTTGGCTGCACCTCACCTGATGGTAAGGGCCCCATGCAGCCTAGGGTGTAACACGCAAGCTCAAATAGTGCCTTTTCAATCTCGACTTGAAGATTCCTAAATTATACTAATCGGGGAACACAGACGCCGCCGGCAGGGAATTCCACTCCATACAGATGAGGGTGGAAGGAAATTTATGTATAGATTCGCTTTTAGTCTTTGTATTGAAAAGGAACTTTAGTTAATTTTGAGTTGTAAAACAGTTAAATGAGGGTAGCTGTGATAGATAATATAATATGTAGGTACTTAGAAAACTTATGAATGCGGGCAGAGCAGGACCGGTCGTCGTGGAAATCCTTGGGGGAGGCCTTTGTGGAAGATGATATGATGATGATGATGATGACTTAGAAAACGAATAAAAATTATTCTAAACTGTCTGTAACTTCCTGCCAACACCATAATGCGGCCCTCACTGTATGTTCAAGGGTAGGAAAATGGGGACACTATATCAGAAACGTGGTAGTTTTAGCGTATCTGGTATACAAGAGGGAATTTCTGTAACTTCTTAATAGTTTTTTTTAATCCACAATCACTAAGCCCTTGACATTATGTATCTTATCTGAGGGTAAGTGACGATGATTCCGAAGATAGAAGCGGGCTTACCAAGATTCCCCAACGCAATGGGGAACTGGCTATCTTACATTCAAGCCGGAACACATCAATGCTGTCAATATTGATGTTTGGCGGCAAGACTTAGATAAAATGGTGCTAGCTAGCCACGCAGGCTTAGAAAATACCCTTCCACCAACCAAACTGAGTCATACAAAGTAAGAATCCGCCGGGAATCGGACCCGCGACCTCCTTATCTGAAGCCAATGGACTTAAAATTTACGCCACGGAGGCGGTTAAGTTGCAAATACCTAATTATGTGCTTACATGTAGTTACTTCTAATGAAACTAAAAATAGTTACCTGTAATAGCGAAATAATTAAACTGATGTTATATAGTAATTGATGTCGTAAAAGGGCAGTTCACCCGACCGCAATTACAGCAGAAAGTGCCCCCAATAAACTAACTACGCTATGCACGCACCCTTACCAACTGTTACGACTGAATTCTTTATTAGAGAGTGCGTGCGTTTATTTCCAAAATAATTTATAAGCTTTGCTTTTGTGTGCCACGTAGGTGAGCTTAGTGTTTTATGGGGCACAGAGCATAAATAGCTTCACAACCTCTTTCCCCCCTCTCCATTTCATCATCGGACGACCAGGCGCGGAGGGCGGTTCCACCTCTTTGTCGTCAATGTTCCACCTTTATGTCTTCGTTCATCATGCGAACGGCCTAGGAGTAGAATTCCCTTCCGACGTTCGTATTCCCCGATTCGTATAATTTAGTAATCTTCAAGACGAGAGTGAATAAGCACTATTTGAGCTTGCGTATCACATCCTCGGCTGCATCGGCACTTACCATTATATGAGGTGCAGCCAAACGCACTCAAATTTTTAATAAAAAAATAAAAAATATATTAGCAGATGGTTACAAGAAGCAAAACCTTTTTTACTAGCTTTTATTTAGTTTCACCTGTCCCGGTGTCTGTAATGAAATCTTGCTAGTTAAATTTGACCCACTTCCCGGTTTCCAATTGAACTGGAATTTTGCATGCATATGTATATCGCGTGACAATGCAATATTATAATAACGTGAAGCTGATCTGATGCTGGAGCTGGACGGTGGCCATAGGAACTTCGCAATAAAACGACACAACACCATCGAGTTTGGGCTCGTTCGATTCGTATTGATGAGTACTTTGATCGTAAAAAGCTTGTACGTAACTATTTAGTAATCTGTGCTTGTACCTAAAAGCTTTTAGGTTTTTCGAAAGTTATGACAGCTATAATAGATTATTATTTTGTATCTACATCGAATGCCTTTTATTTTATATCTACATCGAAGGCCTTTTATTTTATATCTACATCGAAGGCCTTTTATTTTATATCTACATCGAAGGCATTCAGACAGTAAAATGAAGGTGAAATTTCCAAGAAATGTGTCCCAACGTTTTGGGAACTATTAATTAATGTTACTTCAAATGATAATCATGACCTACAAAAATTAGGACTGCTTGATTGGCGTTTTGTAAAGACTTTATTATAAAAATGTACCTAACGAAAATATATTCGTTACCTTTACTTTATTTTGTAAACGTACAAATTCGATTACCTTAGTAATTTTTTTTAAAAAACTGGCCAGGTGCGAGACAGACTCGCGCACCAAGGGTTCCGTACCACTACACCACTACTCCACAGATGAACTCCTTAATATCTAACTAACTCCTTAACAGCTTAACTCCTCTTTTTGGCTATTCGGGTTAAAACGCATCCTATGTCACTCAAGGGATCATGAGGAATCTACCGATAAAATACGTTAAAATCCCTCAAGCCGTTCAGGCTGTAGCGGGGAGCATAGAAATCTACATAGATCCGTACATACATACATACATATGTACATACATAAATACATACATACACTCTAAAAACATAACCCTCCTTCTGAGGCAGTCGGGTAAAAAGTAGAACCGACTGGCTTTACCGATACTATAGGTCAACTACGTGCGCGGTACGCCTGCGGTACGCGCGGGTAGGCGGGGGCGAGGTAGCACGACACGACACGATCTCCGCGGGGGAGCTTGAGACTAGCGAGGAAGGGCACGTGCCCTATGATGATGATGAAACGTTGTTCACAAAAACCCGTAGCCCGTACACGTGCCCTTCCCCGCCAGCCTCAAGCTCCCCTGTGGAGACCGTGTCGTGTCGTGCTACCTCGCCCCCGCCTACCCGCCCGTACCACAGGCGTACCGCGCGCGATGTTGACGGGCTATAGTTTACAGCTTTTTGAGAACCACAGTAATACATTAACACTACCCGTGTGTGGTTAATTTATCAGATTAAAATGAATAAGTCGCGGGCATGAAACTGCGTGACACACGCATTATTCTAAGCTAATACCTCCACGCAAACGTACTAATGAGTATACTTTTTCACAGTTACACCTTCATTAAATTTTATTAGATTAAGTAAGGTGATTAACATAACGGAAAAGGTCACAGAGGACGAAAAGTCAAATTTAACTTAAAAAGATACTGTGTTTGTCATCTAAGCATACCGATTTTCCGGTCAACTGCCTTGCGTTCAATTTCTGTTAGTAGAATCAATTACTTCGTGACAGGCACGAAATAACAAATGAAATTTAGTCATCTACATAGGCTATGTTTAGTTACTAATATAAACAAGAGTGTCGGTGGCGTAACGGTAACGGCCGCTACCTCCTGTCCGGGAGGACTTGGTTCGAATCCTGCCACGTACCAATGTGTTTTCGAATTTCGATTTCATTTGTACGTTAATCCGACGCTCTTACCACACCCTAGACACTTCATACAACGGACCAGAAATGACATTTCAAAAAACGAAGCACGGAACAAACAAAATTGCGGCGAAATCCTATACGTTCGATAATCAAACTATAACCAATCTGTATTAATCTGGGTGAGGTCGCAATCTAGAGAGCGGCAGGGAGTGTCCATAGTATATGTTAGTACTTCTTCTTCTTTGCGTGTCGATGACAAATTAAATCATTCCGGCCCAGAACTTAGCCACTTCGACTGCACTATATGTTAGTACTAATACGTATATTCTGCTACCCAGGGGCGGAGGGGATTTTTTAATCAATCAAACCTAACCGAACTAACATCGCTCGCTTCGCTCGCTCATTTATTTAATGTTAATTTTTTAATTTAAGTTATTGTAATGTCACTAGTGAGATTACAATAACTTTTAACGGTTTGTACAATTTTACGGTGACACATATAATATAATGTATACATAAATATAATGTATAGACATGTGTTCATTATTACAAGAAGGATATGTAAACGTTTTTTGATGATTTGTGTATGTCCAATTACACCAGATGTTGCAGGTTGTGCGAAAAAGTATGCGAAGCGTGGCTGTACAATTCATTTTAATGGATAGACCTTCTTATAAACTTTTTATACGGCGCGATTAACACTGTTATCTTTTCAATTTTAAGAGAACATTTTTTTTTAATAAGATTAACGCACTAACTACGAATACAACTACTATGGACCTCATAAGAAGGCTCAAGGTCACCCAAAGGGCAATGAAGCGGGCTATGCTCGGAATTTCTCTACGCGATCGAATCGGAAATGAGGAGATCCGCAGGAGAACTAAAGTAACCGACATAGCTCACACAATCACTAAACACATAGCTCGTAGAACAGATGGTCGTTGGGGCAGTAAAGTTCTCTAGTGGTGACCGCGCACCGGAAAAAGTAGCGTAGGCAGTTCTCCCACGCGGTGGACCGCCGACCTGGTGAGGATCGTGGAAAGCTGCCGGATGCGGGCAGCGCGGAAATGTCGTCGTTGAAACCCTTGGGGGAGGCCTTTGTCCAGCAGTGGACGTCTTTCGGCTGATATGATGATGAAAAACGCTCATTATTCAAGTTTGGGAAAGATTTTCAATGTCATTAACAGCATACTTAATTAAATAATTACTTAATTTACATTACTTAATTTAAAGCTCATCATTTTCCGGCAATACTGTTAGGTGATCATATCAGCCGAAGGACCACTGCTGGATCTTCTCATAACGACCGCTGCCAGCATACAGCGGCTTTCGACTTTTCGGCTTTGAACCTTCACCAGGTCATCAGTCAACCGACCAACTACGCTACGTCTTCCGATTCGCGGTCGCCACTCAAGAAGTTTACTGCCCCAACGGTCATCGCTATACATGGTGTAAAAAGACCACTACCGGAAACTTAAACTGGAATATTATCTTTATTATTTGAGGAAACACGGTAATAATGATCTTAGACAATAATCTATACTTAAATAAAAAATAAAATATTTTTTATAAAATTAAAATTAATAACAATGACTGTGGTTAGATAGCTAGATGTACATCTACAAATAGAGTAACGCGTCCGTCACAGGTCGTAGCGCGCATGATGCCTACGCGCAGGAAATGAAATCGCGTCCGCCCGCCACGTTCGCTCATTGGTCCATTGTGTTGCAGCGTGCGCCCGAGCAATTTGTGCGCCACAATCGCAATTCAATTTGCTTTGATGTTTATTCGACTATTTGAACTAAAGTGAACGATTGGCGCAGCAATAAATAAAATATAAATGAAGGTAATTTTATTTTGTTGTACAATTATTTGCACAATTTCTGAAATATATTGTGGATAGCTTTTTTCCCGCGGCTTTGTCCGCCTGTATATTGTTGTTTGTATTTGAACGTCGCGGGAATCCGAGGGATGCGGGCAGTGCAGAACCGGTTGTCGTGGAGATCCTTGGGGGAGGCCTATGTCCAGCAGTGGACGTCCTTCGGCTGATATGATGATATTGTTGTTTACTAGAGCTGGTGCCAGTATTTACTCAATCCATCCCGATAGGTACCAAAGCAGTAAAATGGTTCCTTTGTTATTTTCGCGGAAAATAATAATTATATAGATCCCACATTACAATTAGAATTAGAAACCTATCAAACCCTATTGCGCGCGCGCCTCTACCGAAATCGCGACCAACCAATCAGGGCGCGCGGTGATGCGTAGCGGTCTACGCGTCCGTTCTTGGCCAACAGCTAGGTAGTTAACGTCACAGTATTACAATATAGCGGCTTACAGTAGTGCAACGAATGTACTTACGCAGAGTAACTATATATCGTTATAGCCAGAAAAAATAACAAAGACTCTGTATTTGTATGGAACATAACTTATTCTGAAATAATTAAATTTATAGTATAGTAGGCTGTATAAAATTTTATAGTATTAATTGTGAGTAATGTGGTATAAACCGGTTACTATTAATAATAACAGCAAATTATTGGGAAATTTGATGTGTACCGGAAACAACACGAATCGTACAAAATACAATCGGTACACGTTGCGTGGCCTGGGTAAGGTTTATGTTCAACAGATGTGATCGGTCGACGGAAGTTTCAATAGTAGTATATCACCCTTTTTTTTCTTTTCTTTTTCTTTTTAATTAACAATTGGTAAACCCTTGACAACATCTCACCTGGTGGGAAGTAACGATGTATATTATAAAGGCGATAGTTTGTGAGTGGGGATGTTTGTTACTTCTTCACGCAAAAACTACTGAACGGATCTGACTGAAATTTGGTAGGTAGACAGATTAGGCCCAGGATTAACACATAGGCTACTTTTTTTCACGCTCGCGAGCCGCTTGCGACTCGCGCACTGCGCACCCTCGAAAAGTCATAGAAACGTTTTTCATGCGGGTGAAGCCGCGGGAAACAGCTAGTTGTGAGTAAATACAGGTTTATGTAAGTAAAATTTATATGGCTCAACTGGTAACGACTCGGTCCTCATAACCAGAGGTGCTGGGTTTAAATCCAGACGACCAATGTACCAATGAGTTTTTCGAAGCTTACGTACATATTAGGGATGCATCGATACGCCTTTTTGCCGATACGATACCGATACCGATACTCTTATAAAAATATCGGCGATACCGATACCGATACCGATACGCTTATTGAATTCAAAAAGGAAGGTAGAATAAATAAAACACAATTAATTATAATAGTTTTAGTAATCAAAATTAACATTTATACGATTTTTATTTAAAAAACAAAGCATTCTTAAGTTTTGCGGGCAAAGGCGATTTCGCAAGTCTGTTTGAATAAGACCATAATAGAAAATAGTCTCTCAGATGCGACAGATGCCTCGTTTGCAACGAAATATATGGGACAACACGCGCGTTTACTTTACATTTTTAAAGCGCGAAATTTGAAAAGTATCGTTGAATCTGCCATAAAAATATCGCCGATACCGATATATCGGCAAACCCGAAGTATCGCCGATATATCGGTATCGGTATCGGATGCATCCCTAGTACATATACTCACCGATTGCTTTAACGGTGAAGGAAAACATCGTGAGGAACCTGCACACACACCTGCGAAGAAACTCGAAGGTTGTGTGTGAAGTCGACCAACCCGCACGGGGCCCTCGTGGTCGATTAAGGACCGATCGCCCTAATCTAGGGTAGGCTCGAGCCCCTCGGTGGGGACTTATATGAGCTGATATGATGATAAGTAAAAGTGTCCTGAGTTTTTATTCATAAAAGTAGTTTATATAACTGCTGGCGAGGTTTTTAATAGTATCATACGAATGTTTTAATACCTAGTTATGTTCAGTTTTAAAACTTTATCTAATCTCATACATTAGGATTGAACCTAATTAATAAAAGATAAAAGTTAAAAGAGTAAGAAAAAAATCTCACAAAATTCAGTAAGTACCTACAACAAAACCTAAAACGCATGACCGCGCAAGCGCTAAAGCGGGCGTTGTCACAGACAAGACAGGTTAAAACAATGACGAAGGCAAGACGAAGGAAAAAAGCTCGATCGGAAAAATTTAAATAAAAACTTTTCTGCAATGCTATAAAAATGGCGCGCACTGCATATGCGTTCTGAATCATCATCATTGCCGTCTGGAATCATCATCATCGCCGTCTGCGTATCGCGGCGGTGGACGGAGCACGCAATGCCGCTACCGTGAAGTTCGTTCTCGTAACGAAGCGGTCGTACTTCGGTCACCGTGCATGCCTCCATCGTCGGGAAGCCAACGTGGCCATACACGTCGCGGCCGGCCTGTTTCGGACGATCAAGACCGTCGTGTCGTGTGCTTCGGTGGTGTCCTGCGGCGATGGATCTTCGTGTGCAAGGGCCGCCGGCGTAGAGTATACTCACAGGCGCCGTAACTCGACTAGCGCACGCCATTCATCGTCGGGGAGCCAATCTTCGGACTGCGGCACTTACTAGTTTCGGGGCCGCCATTTTCAAGGTAGTCTTTCAGTCACTTCCGTTACCACTCACCACTCAGATCTGGTGCCATCCCCGTATGGCACAATCCCTGGGAGGGGCCCCTGCATCGGGCGCGCTGGCTCTCTCCACGGAGCGTTTGGTGCAACCCCTCCTTTCTTACGCACCCCCCCCCCCCCTTCCCTAAGGGTGTGGGTCGCTCCCTCCATCCATAGGGGGAGTTTAAGTGGGTAGGTTCAGCCTTCAGCTATGAGTCCCACATAACCAATACAGCCGGGCTGTATAGCGGAGTAATGGCTAGCTTTCCCTTAAGTACTTCTGCAGAACAAATCAAAATTCAAACGAGACCGGTCACTGCTAGTCGTATAGAAAAGTTTAAAACAGTGCTAGATGAAAAACTGCCCATACCAGATTTTGATAATGAAGTGTAAGCCAACAGTTTTTACAGTTCTGGATAGGGAATTCCAAAGTATATTAAGGTCTAAATCCACAATCAGTAACATTAAATTTAAATTCAGTGAATGGGCAAATAGGTAATAAAAGTCGCGAAACTTTGTTTGACCTTTATGACAAAAAAACTGATAAGAACTTTAGAAGTTATGTGAAACAATATTCAAAAATTTTTAAGCAGGTTTGCCACGTAGCAAAATCTAATTATCTGGCTAGAAAAATGAAATTGTCAGATAATAAAATAAAAACTGTTGGAATATTATTAGCAAAGAAACAGGTAAAGTCAAACCTTGCGACAAAGAATATGTTTTGCAAACAGATCAAGATAAAATTAGTTCGAATGCCGATGTAACCAAAGGATTCGAAACTTTCTTCACAAATATTCCACTTAAGACTACTGAATTCCTAAACTCATCACCTATGTATGCTCAAAGGTTGCTAAAGATAATGTTAGTAATTGTGATCAAAAATTCTCCTTCAGAGTAATTGAACCACAAACTATTGTAAAAACTTTTAAACCTCTTAAAGTGAAAAGAACCGAAGACCTCTGGGGATTATCGGTAAGCTTGATCAGTAATGTAATTGATACTTTAGCGCCATATTTAGCTTGTCTTTTTAATATTAGCATTGATAGTGGCGTCTTTCCAGATCTCATAAAGCTTAGTAAAGTGATACCTTTATATAAATCTGGTTCAAAAACTGATGCAGGCAACTACAGACCAGTTTCTGTGCTGCCAATTCTTAGTAAAGTGTTTGAAAAGATTATGCTTAACCAAATGCTACAATATTTTATTTTACAGAAAACAAACTACTGCATAACCAACAATTCTGTTTCACTAAAGGAAGATCAACAACCGATGCAGAAGTAGCACTCATTCGAAACATATATGATGCCTTCGAGGAATCGCAGAATGCAATTGGAGTGTTTTTTGTGATTTATCTAAGGCTTTTGATTGTGTTGAACACCAAACATTACTTATGAAATTGAAGCATTATGGTGTAGAGGAAGGGGCTCTCAGTCTTTTAAATTCGTATTTAGACAACAGAACACAAAAAGTACAAGTGAATGGCACGAACTCATCTGGATCTAAAGTGAAAATGGGTGTGCTCCAGGGTTCCATATTAGGGCCTTTTCTTTTCCTTGTTTACGTAAATGATTTGCCTTTTATTGTGCAACATCTGTCAAATATTGTGTTGTTTGCGGATGATACTTCTCTTATTTTTAAAGTGATTAGGAAAGAAAACGAAATTAACGAAGTAAACAACACTGTTTCAAAGGTACTGAACTGGTTCACTGTGAACAACTTATTATTAAATGCTAAGAAAATAAAATGTATAAAATTTCGTTTTCCAAATCTAAAAAAGGTCAATAATAGTGTAATATTAGACAGTAATAAATTAGAATTTGTCAATACTACGGTGTTCCTTGGTATAACTTTGGATGTTTCACTTCAATGGGGACCACACATTGAAACTTTAGTGGGAAGGCTTAGTTCAGCTGCTTATGTCGTTAAGAAAATAAGACAGTTAACGGATGTGGGTACTGCGAGACTAGTGTATTTTAGTTACTTCCATAGTATAATGTCTTATGGCATATTACTGTGGGGGCATGCGGCTGATAAAGAAACTATTTTCATCCTGCAGAAAAGAGCTATCCGCGCAATCTATCAGATGCGATCACGTGAGTCGTTACAGAATAAGTTCAAAGAAATCAATATTTTAACTGTTGCTAGTCAATTTATATATAAAAACATCATATACGTTCGTAAGAATTTGCATTTATTTCCTAAAAACAGTGACAGGCGTAATTTTAATTTAAGAAATGTAAATAAAATAGATATAGACTTTTCGAGACTGAGAAAGGTTAAAAAGTCATTTGTGGGGCAGTGTATAAGATTCTACAATAAAATTCCAGAAAATGTAACTAGTTTGTCAGAGAATAAATTCAAGACTCATGTCAAAAAATGTTTGTGCTCTAGAGGATATTATAAAATAATATATTATGTAAATGACAAAGATATATATATGTTGATTCTATAACAAATACCATTACCTGAGACTGTAATCTGAATCATGACATTATTTGTAATATACAATATATTTTTTTTGTTTTGACTATTTAAAAGTGTTTGTAAACACCTATTTGAAATAAATTATTTTGAATTATGAGTGGTTTGGGCTGTGCGTTGATAGATCACTATGTCAGTCAGTCAGTCACCTTTGAGTTATATATATTTAGATTAAATTACAGATAATACTACATATAATTTAATATACAATTTACTTAAAATCACATATTTTGCTAGTAAATTATTGGATTGCTTATCATGACTATACATATCATGCGAGGAAAATGCCATGGACACACGCAAGGCGCGCCTACCCGCTATTCGTGGCAGGTAGGTAATAGCTAGCTGAAAACATTCTATTGACACGAGGCTATTTGCCCACATCAACATGCACAAAGACCACATAGTAGGCAAACTGAACACACAATGTAGCAATGTAGGCCAGCACAAAAACATTGGCCCAAAGTCACGCAACACATTTCAAGTATTTATTTATAAATGCCCTTAACGCTACGATACCTGTGTTTGTGAAGTAATCCTACTTCCTTACTAATATTATAAATGTGAAAATCTGTTTGTTTGTTATCTCTTCACGCTTCAACACCTCAACTAATCTTGATGAAATTTGGCATGCAGTTAGCCTGTGTCATGGAGAAGGACATAGGCTACTTTTGATCCCGTGAAAATAGCGTAGTCCGATACTTTCCTGATGGAACTGGAAAACGTATCTTTTTTTTAGTTGATTTCTTCAACATTGCAACGAAGCAACGGATTAACGTGATTTTTTGCATGGAAATAGTTGAGGGGGTGGGAATAAACTACTAATCAGAATAGCCCGATATAGTTCCCGAGGGATCTGGAAAAAACTCATAGAAATGAGTTTTTTTCCAGATCCCTCGGGAACTAGAAAGTCTCGCACTCATCGGCGTCGCAATGGAGCAACGGATTAACGTGATTTTTTGCATAGAAATAGTTGAGGGGTTGGGATGTGACATAGACTGCTAATCAGAATAGCACGATATAGTTCCTGCGGGATCTGGAGAAAACTCATGTCTATGCTAGCAAGTCGCTTGCGGCTCGCACACCACTCACCATCAAAGACAGTCATAATAACGATACCCACGCGAGCGAAGACGCGGGGCAAAAGCTAGTTATTAATATTTTTGTCTGACCCTAACTAAAATTCTAATATTTATAACTATATTCTTCGTATCTACGCAAGGTGGTTTTGCGATTCAAAGGTTTGTTTGATTGTAAACTCTTCGTTGCAATACATAAAACTGTTTTTAAAAATGTTGTCTTTATTATGTTCACGTCTTCTGCCATTCTTTTGTAATTTCTCTTTCCAAGGTCTGCTGCAAGAAACTTCTTATAGAAATAAGCTGTACCTTTTGTATGTTCTCATCTAGTTTAAGCAGCGTCCCGATCTCGGGTGATTAAGAGAGCGCTGTAGTTAATAAATCCCATACAAACGTAGTTTTTGATTCATCTAGTATCCAAACAATCGATTTAAATTTTTTTTTATCAATAATCGTATAAAGTATTTAAATATTTTTTTATCGATAATCGGATGCTGTGTTTGTTTGTCCCTATTTCTGTGTATTGAAAAAGTGAAATAAATAAATATGCTGTTAACAAAAGAATAACAGTGTAGCAAAGACGGACTTATTCCTTTCGGGATCTCTTCGAATCTGCCTTCAAACTACCTTACTAATGTAAAGCTAGGAAAATGAAATGAAAGGTAAGAAAATGCAATGTAAAGGTAGGAAAATGCAATGTAAAGGTAGGAAAATGCAATGTAAAGTTAGGTAACTACAATGTAGAGGTAGGAAAATGGGTCTTTACGCAACCAGGCCCCCGTCACTCGGCCGAGAGCGCGAGATAAGTACCTACACAACGGCGCGGCCTACAGGCTGCGCTTGTCAGTCGGTTGTCAACACGTGCAGAAAGCGGAGCAAGCGAGTGCGCAAGTTGAAACATGTTCGTCGCGCGGTCTCACAACCCTGCCGGTTGATCAGTTGCGACAACACTAGACCGGCCAGCGCAAAAGAATCTCTCACGCGCGTTGATTCGGTTCATTCTTGGGTAAAAGCGCGATTGTTATCGGTGTATGTATAGGTATGTTGAAGTAAAACTGGAGGCACTAAGCGCGGTTGCGAACTAGACTGTTCTTTATTACCGCGTAGCGAGAGTTGCTATTTATTTAAAGCATCATTGCGAGTAGTTCATCTGTAGGTACTTGTACTATTATTATCATCTGTGACGCAAGTCGCAACTCTTATTTTCTATGTTACTTTACTATTGACGGAAAATGAAATTTGAACGGCCGCGGCGGCGGCAGCCTGTCTAACTAACCACACCTTCACCCATCACTCTGCAAACACGAAAATGCTTGGAAGGCAAATTATTATAACACTAACATAATATTTTAGCTGAGAAAATAGAGTGTGTGGTTTTTATATATAGTTTCTATGGTAAAAGTGAAACTTTTTTTCACATTATAGACATTTACAGAGCACGAAACGATCATGGCTGCTCTCGTCTTGGAGCTACGGTACAGAGGACGAAACGATCGTGTAATAAAAGTTTCACTCCTCTTGGAGCTACGGTACAGAGAACGAAACGATCATGAATGCTCTCGTCTTGGAGCTACGGTACAGAGGACGAAACGATCATGCCTGCTCAGACGAAAAGTTTGAGACGATGTAATAATCTCTTTGACGTCACACAACACACAGACGAAAAAGCTTGAGACGATGTAAATGAGTTTCACTTTAAAATGATAGTACGTGCAGTGTCATGTCCCGTTCCAAATTTGTAATAAAAAAATTGTACTGCCACGCTGTACATACTTTCTAGCGAAGCCTTCACTATCTGTCGTAGTTAATACACAACATACAAACGAACAACAAATATTACACGGGCGTAGCCAGGTTTTAGTATGGTTAGGTTCAAGAAAACAAAACCAGCCAAGTGCGAGTCGCACTCGCGCACGAAGGTTTCCGTACCATAAGCGTATTAGTATTTACCTTATTACTTTATTCCTTGTAAACTGTCAATGAATAAATGAATTATTTATCTATATATCTATCTATTATCTATAAAAATCACGCTGTTGTATGGAAGCCCCCCTAAAATATTAATTTTATTTTAATTTAATTATTTATTTTTAAAGTGAATCCACACCACCATATATTTTAATGTAGGTAATAGTTAGTAGGTAAATAATGAGATATCCGCACGGCTTTTCTTATTTTAATTCTAAGAATGTTAGTTAATGTCTGAACTTTTCGGGGGGGAGGAGGGGGGTTGGAACCCCCAAAACCCTCCCCCTGGCTACGCCCGTGAAACATTATATTACTTAGTAGCAAACAGTGAAATTAGGTGTATTAGACTTGATGAAAAATTAACAAATCTTTTGGTTTTGTGTGAGACCCCAAAAAAGTACCGTACCCGGATATTTGCTGGGACAGTTAACAACCCAGAGCAGTATTAGCAGTGCCTTATAAAATCGTAGTTATTCACAAATTTCATTAAAATTGTCAGAGCCATTTTTGAGAAAAAGTAAGAAACAACCTGGATTTGTATAGGAGGTACCTTATACCGATTTTTCTAGGAATAACGAACTAGTGTGTGCTATAGGTTATGTAAAGTTTCAGTAACGCACCGAGTGTCATTAAAATCGTTAGAACAATTTTTTATTAAAAAAATAAATAAATGATTTTTATTATGGTGGCAACCCTAAAATATCTAAAATCCCCTAATTTGAAAAACTGCCGAAGATATAAAGTCAATAGGGCAATAATCCAATAATTTTTCAAATCCGTCCAGTAGTTGGGTACTGGAGCACCGGACGGACGAAAAGACACACATTAAAATTTTATTTTATTAGTTTTTTGAAGTAAATTAGTGTAAGACTGGATTTAGATTAGACAACTGACGGTGCGGTGAGCGCGCACCGCCGTCAGCGCTGACAGTTCGGGCTGAGCGTCAGCGCCGTCTCATCTGTGAATTTTTATTTAGTGCTTACCAATTATGAATTTTAAAAAAAGTGCTAATTCGACGGCGAGCGGGTAAAAATTAACGCAAGATTCTTTGACAGTTTCTTGTCTTTTTCATTCATATCAGCTCATATACGTCCCCAAGGAGGGGCTCGAGCCTACCCTGAATTAGGGCGTTCGGGCCTTAGTCGACCACGCGGGCCCAGTGCGGGTTGGTCGACTTCACACACAACCTGCGAGTTTCTTCGCAGGCGTATGCAGGTTTCCTCACGATGTTTTCCTTCACCGTAAGAGCGTCGGATAACGTACATATGAAATCTAAATTCTAAATCACATTGGTACGTGGCAGGATCGAACCACGACCTACCGGACCCAAACCTAACGAACCTATATTATCTAATGTTTGACCATAATTATTATGAAGTAGCTGTGCATTTAACTGTTTATTACGTCAAACAGTACCTACTAATATATACTTTGGTCAAACGCTGATTCATTCATTAATCTAGTGACTAGATTCTAGTCAGACTATATCATGATGTGGGCAGCGGACATTGAAGATTTCATAAAATTTTACAATTTTATGATCTTGTGAATCATTATAAGAAATGGTCAATTCTATGATAACGGAACGACATTGACACATTCGCTACCCCCGATATATTATTTCAATTCAATTCAATTTTGTTTATTTTCTCACCACAAAACTTGTCTCTAATAAATACATGTTTCGTTCTTAATATAGTTCATAACGTAGTTTGCGGGAGACTGGAGCCTAAACTAGGAAAATTAAATTTCCTGTATTTTAGGTCTCCAGACTCTCATCGGTTTATATAGTATGTTGTACTACAGGCGCGAACGCAGGTAACTATGCTGGTTAACAAACACAGGTCAGGTATAACCTAGGTTAATAAAATATAATTGGAGGATTAATGATAATAAAATAAACTTACCGAGCGAAACTCCTGTTAGTAGCAAAGAAAACTGATAGATTTTTTTTTTCAGCTTCAGTCCATATAACTTTCAATTTGATATGTATAAGTTCAATAAATATTAATACCTTATATGTAGATAAATATGAAGATAATATTAGTTGATTTAGGCACAATTCTGATATGTATTTTCGTTTGATATATACCCTTAGTCTAATCCATTGAGTTTTTAATTAGTTCTGCATCGATATTGGTAAGGTCACTCGTCAAGAGAGTCGTGTTCTTGACCATGTTATTACGCGGCAAGTCTCTTCACACAACTATGAAACACTGTCCTAGAGTCACTGTTACGTCCATTTCAGCTAATACTGTTTCTCTATTACCCGTTATCACTCCATATCGTAGTTATTGGATCAAGCGATGGCGTCTGGCAATGTATACATTGTTTTCTTCACCAAATCAATCGACACAAGAAATCCTATTGCACAAGTCCTTAAATGAAATGGTGCACTGGACATAGATGTAGCACAGAATTAAGTGAAACTCGCTAGAAAGTCACAGTTTGTGTTTGGTAAAAGAATAATGCAGAATTTTCTAAATACTGTATTTCTTTGGTGCGGTTTTCTAAGCGTGCTGGAGTGTTAGTGTTGTCAAATTGCTGACGCATGCGCGCTAGGGTTCCTTTGACAGGTAGAGTAGGCCGACGTCGATAAAACAGTGAGTCAGTAAGGGTGTTTAGGTTTTCCGAAGCCTGTACATGGATATACAGGACGGTACGCATTATCTGCGTTAGTAAATCACGCATCGTTTCAGAATACCTTCGTGGGGTATTCAACTATTCATTTCGGTTTAACCTGTAAATCCTTAAATATGGCGTCTTGAAAATATTTAGAAATGGCGGTTTGGCGTAGGGTACCTAGAGGTTCATCGGGCTACACGAAACTATTTAATTATATCTGAACCTCAAGCCACAGATACGTAAGTTTAAGTTTTTACATTCTTTACACCCTCTAGCCTGGCCATCGTAGTTGATTTTGGAACTGCTACGTCGTAGCACGTTGAGCGTCGGTGGCGCAACGGCAAGAGCCGCTACCCCCTATCCGGGAGGTCGTGGTTCGAGTCCTGCCACGTACTAATGTGTTTTCGAATTTTAATTTCATATGTACGGTTATCTGACGCTTTTACGGTGAAGAAAAACATCGTGACACACCTGCGAAGAAACTCAAAGGTTGTGTGTGAAGTTAACCAACCCGCTTAGGGCCCCCGTGGTCGACTAAGGCCCGATCATTAAGGGTAGGCTCGAGCCCCTTGGTGGGGACGTATACAAGACTAGACTACTAAGTTTAGGCGCTGGACAAAAGGCCTCCCTTTACTTTTATGTATTCTGACAGAAGCTGCAGAGGGTTTGCTTATCTGTCGTCCAGATTAAATTAAAGAAAAATAATTCATTGTGACGCACAATAAAGTAGCGTAGTAGCACATTATTTGTATCCATTTAACAGAAGTGGAAATGGGAAATGGTACAAAATTACAAAGTATAACTTATTAACTGCGTACAAAGAAACTCGCGTGTTATTAATTACGATTTACGGTGTATTTTATGGTGGTGAAAATTAAAACCCGTCAGAAATAGGCAAGTTGAAAACGAATTCACGTTTCGTATACAACCGCCTTTGTAGCGTAATGTTAAGTTAATTAGCTTCACATCAGGAAGTGGCGGGTTCGATTTCCAATGGAGTCTATAACTAGTAGATATAGTAGTTTATGAAACTATATTTCCTAGTGAGGGGTATTAAAACACTAGTGTGAGTTTAAAAACCGAACCTTGGCGAATATGATTTGGCGAGCCTAGATTCATACGACTGTTTTAACACCTAGTTTTGTGCAGTTTCATACACTTTTTTATTTATATAATATCATACATTGGGATTAAACCTTTTAACCTTTCAGCTTTCAACCACCTCCGTGGCGTAATCGTTAGTTCATTCGCTTCACACCAGGAGGGCGCGGGTTTGATTCCCGGTGGGGTCAACTTGTAAGACTTGGTTTGGTTGGTGGAAGGGCATTTTCTACACCCGCCTGGCTAGCTGCCACCATCTTACCAAGTCTTGCCGCTAAACATCAAAGTTAACAGCATTGATGTGTTCCGGTTTGAAGATAAGATAGCCAGTTCCCCATTGGGCCCGTTTCCATCTTCGGCATCATCATCACTTACCATCAGGTGAGATGATGAAGTGTTAAAAAAATGGGCGTATTATGCGAAAATTTAAATTTACGGTGGGTCACACTTAATTAACTGAGATATCATGCTATACTATTGATATATGATCATATCTGTGGAATTGTTTTTGTAATATTTTATTTAAAGTATGTTTTTACCGCCTCCTTAGCTCAGAGGCAAAGTTCACTGGCTTGACACAGGAGGTCGCGGGTTCGATTCCCGGCGGGGTCAATTGTAAGACTCGGTTTGATTGGTGGTAGGGCATTTTCTAAGCCCGCCTGGCTAGCTACCACCATCTTATCTAAGTCTTGCCGCCAAATATCAATGTTGATATCATTGGTGTGTTTCGGCATTAAGATAAGATAGCCAGTTCCCAATTGCGTTGGGGAATCTTGGTAAGCCCGCGTCCATCTTCGGCAACATCGTCACTTACCACTAGGTCAGATGTTGTCAAGGGTTTACCAATTGTAAATAAAAAAAATAAAGTACCTTTTAGCTTAGTCTCGGGTCTCTACCGATGTGGAAAAATAATGTTCGATCACAATTTACAAAGCGACGTCAATGATAGATAATAATAGATCCTTGCCACGCCTGTAGAGGTGCGTACGCATTAGACGGAGCCTCAGGGTGAGCAGCCTTGCTACGTATGGCTCGCGCCAATTGTGATTCGGACGTGCTCGGAGCTCCAAGGGCCGTGTACCAAGGGCTCAATATACACAATGGTTAGAGCAACCTCCCTGCAAAACTAAAATATATAAACAAAATATTTATAATATGTGTATTGAAATATTTAATAAGCTTCCAGATGACATAAAACAATTACAAGGAATTAGACTTAAGAAAAAATTAACAGAATGGCTAATGCAACACTGCTTCTATAGTATTAGTGAATATATGAACTTTAACAATAAAACTAATTGACCTTTATAATGTTATTAGTGTAGTCGAGCACTCGGGTACGTTAGTACTAATATATATACTGTGACTCGGGTCGAGGCAATATGCCTCGGGCTGAGAGC
Organism: Coleophora flavipennella; assembly: GCA_947284805.1. NCBI lineage: Eukaryota > Metazoa > Arthropoda > Insecta > Lepidoptera > Coleophoridae > Coleophora > Coleophora flavipennella. Next base: position 3,295,448 of record OX369273.1, read on the forward strand.
GTCTGCATATGAGACGAGGCATTGATTGGAACAGTTGTCTCTGTTTTTCTCTTTACGTGTAAAGAGTAAAGAAAATAACCACACTTTTGCACTTTTACAATGTTTTTACATTTTAATAAAAAAAACTACAATTAATTTTAAAAATCCTACTGGCATACTGAAGTGTGTATTTAGACTAATCGACTATGAAAATTTAGAAGTTTTATTTGGTCTTGTTTGCCTGTAGAATGCCAACCTCTATTTTAAAAGAGGTATCTTTGATATGGTTTCTTGATAGTCTTGCCGCCAAACATCTGTGTTAACAACATTGATGTGTTCCGGATTGAAGGCCAGATAGCCACTTCTCCGTTGCGTTGGGGAATCTTGGTTAGCCCGCTTCCATCTTCGACATCATCGTCACTTCCCATCAGGTGAGATGATGCCAAGGGCTTACCAATAGTGAATAAAAAAAAATCTGTTACAAAAGTTAACGAAACGCGTTTCTGCAACTGCCAAAATGAAGTCGGTGAAATGAAGAATCAAGTTACATAATATCACTTTCATATTATATTCTGTAATTGCTGAGAAAAATCGAGATCCCTGCGACCAGTTTCCAATGCGTCGTCACCTTAAGCAAATTTACATACAGAGCGAGATTGCCTATATATAATGCGTACACACCTTAAAAACTGGCTAGATGCTAGAATAGAAAGTTTATTTTTTAATCTTCCAGTTCTATACATACAACAGAAATTAAGATTCGAATATTATTATAAACTAGCTGGCACCCGCGACTTCGTCTGCTGGTTCCTTTGAAAATATGACAAGTCTTTTTTGTTTATCGACACATCCTGCCTCAGCGAGATTGCCTATAATGCGTACACACCTTAAAAACTGGCTAGATGCTAGAATAGGATGTTTATTTTTTAAATTTCCAGTTCTATACATACAACAGTAGTTAAGATTCGAATATTATAATAAACTAGCTGGCAGAGCTATGCTATGCTATGGCTAGAGCTATCCGCGCAATCTATCAGATGCGATCACGTGACTCGTTACAGAATAAGTTCAAAGAAATCAATATTTTAACTGTTGCTAGTCAATTTATATATGAAAACATCATGTACGTTCGTAAGAATTTGCATTTATTTCCTAAAAACAGTGACAGACATAATTTGAATTTAAGAAATGTAAATAAAATAGATATAGCCTTTTCGAGACTGAGTAAGGTTAAAAAGTCATTTGTGGGGCAGTGTATAAGATTCTACAATAAAATTCCAGAAAATGTAACTAGTTTGTCAGAGAATAAATTCAAGACTCATGTCAAAAAAGTTTTGTGCTCTAGAGGATATTATAAAATAATAGATTATGTAAATGACAAAGATATATATGTTGATTCTATAACAAATACCATTACCTGAGACTGTAATCTGAATCATGACATTATTTGTAATTTTATTTTTATTGTATTTTTTTTTGTTTTGACTATTTAAAAGTGTGTGTAAACACCTATTTGAAATAAATTGTTTTGAATTTTGAATTGAATTTTGGCACCCACGACTTCGTCTGCGGGTTCCTTTGAAAAAATGTCAGATCTTTTTTGTTTATCGACATATTTAAATAAAACAAACACAAAATTATAGCCCAAAGAGTGTCTTAATAAATCACTGAAGACACATAAAAACTGGTTTAGCTATTATAGAGATTATAGTGCACAAAAGCATAAATATACAGTAAGTCTTACGATTTTATTAAACTATCTTTTTTCTACCACAAATTTTAAAAATAGTTCCCTATTGAAATTAAAATAGGTCGTTGCTTATTGTTGCGTTGTTTTGCCCTTTGAATACGGTCAATCTTAAAGAGGTCGCTTAAAAATATATTAATTAAATTACTTATCACGCAAGTAAACTTATTCATTGGTAAAAACACGATAAAAAGCTATTTTTGAGTTGTTTTTTGAAATACCTCTGTAATTAAACTCACGCAATAATACTAAGGGCATTGATTTCTTTTATTTTTGAAGATGATTTATTACGTTATTATGAACTAGCTTTTGCCCGCGGCTTCGCCCGCGTGGACATAGCTTTTATGACTCTTTTTGAGGGTGAGTGGTGTGCGAGACGCAACCAGCTCGCAAGCGTAGACATGAGTTTTCTCCAGGTACCTCAGGAACTGTATCGGGCTATTCGGATTAGCAGTCTTTGTCACTTCCCACCCCCTCAACAAATTCTATACAAAAAATAACTTTAATCCGTTGCTCCGTTGCGACGCTACCGACGTGCGCGAGCGTAGAAAACAGTTGTCCCCAGATCCCGCGGGAACTATGTCAGGATATACTTATTAGTAAATTTTAACATTTTCCACCTCATCTCTGTGCTAAAAATCACACCAACTCATTTTTTCGTTACGATTTTAAATAACTTAACGAACAAAGATTATTGTTTTAGTTTCCTCAGAAACTAAATCGGGCTATGATAATTTCCACAGATATAAAGTTGACTATTTCATTCCCAGTGATACAGGCTAACTGCATGCCAAATTTCATCAAGATTGGTAGAGGTGTTGAAGTGTGAATAGGTAACATACAAACAAACACATTATCACATTTATAATAATAAGTAAGGATTTCTAAATCTTAAATAACATATAGAACGTCGGTGGCAGAACGGTTAGGGCCACTATCTCCTTTCCGGAAGGCCGTGGTTCGAATGCTGCCACTTAACAATATCTATACGAATATCGATTTCATACTGGTATGTACGTTTATCCGACGCTCTTACGTTGACAAAAACATCGTGAGAAAACCTGCACACGCCTGCGAGGAAACTCGAAGCTTATGTGTGAAGTCAATCAACCTGCAATGGGCCCGCGTGATCGTCTAAGGCCTGATCGCCCTAACTCAGGGCAGGTCGAGCCCCTTGGTGGGGACGTATATAAACTGATATGATGAAATAACACATACACCTATATTATCGAAAAACTAATTCAAATCATTGTATCAATCTAGTAATAAAACTTCCAAAAAATATTAATATGGGTCAAATCCTCGAGTCATATCAGCTCCAAAGTAGCCCATGACGCACTTCTCGTTGCCGCGCTGGATGGCAATAGACAACCTTAGCAGCAGGTAGGACCTCACGTCACATCTCCTCTCTCGAAGTCGACGGCCAATATCCTTTGTGAAGGCAAAGGCCTCTGAGGGTTCAGCAGCCGGTTGTCTCACAGACCAGCGGCACAAAGCAGTAATTTGCCTTCAAGACTGAGTACTTATTATGCTTCTTTCTCGCCGCAAATTGAGCAGCAGTACCGTACGGGTGAGAAGTGAGGCAGAAAAAGTAGAGTCCCAAAGCAGGCACGTTTCTCTCTGCCATAGAACCTGTTTAAACCCTCCGGCCTTTTGCCATCATATCGACTAAAGCCCAGTGGCTGCATCAAAGATGGAATATTCCATCTGGCCGATACCAGTACCCTCCGAGTAAGGTCATTAAGGAATTGGTGACGTGGGAATCTTCACATACAACGACTGCAACTCAGTGAGTGATGGCCAATTGCCTCCACCGTGGACCCGCAAATACATTGATGAGGTTCACAGATATTGATATTGCAAGCGGAGAGCAACTGCCACACGCAAATAGCCGCCATAGCTGTGCCTCCTGTTAAAAGAAGCTAAACTCGATTTATGTGTTTTTAATTTTTTTACACGATTGCAATCTATAAAAAATACGTATCTGTTCGTCTATGAAACACATCTCTACGTGCCATAGTTCCAGAGAGTTGTGTAAAAAGCGTATTCTGAAAAAAACATAAAAGAAATCCACTCAAAAGTATTAAATAATATTTTAATGTTTTAAAACAACTTAAGCGCGTTTTATTATTCCTGCAGTGCCATCTATTGACATTTTGCTGCTATGATTATAATGTGTGGTATGTGTAACTTATATGTTGAAAAAGTGCTCTATATTTATTATTGTAAGTATTCGATAAATAATTTCCCACGGGACCTCTTTAGTTTTCTGGGATAAAGAATACCCGACTATACAATGATGTTCAAAACAAACCATCCCAATGTAATGGTTTCATGTTGTTACGTTGAGCCATTCTAAAGATACATTTTTTTCAGTCCTGCAGGAACCCTTATTTTTTTTGGAATTTACAATGTCCCAGTTTTAGTTCGCGATAAGGGTATCAACGTGTAAAATTTGATTGTAACGGGTCAAGCCACAATTGCTTGGTAAGCCATTCTATAAATGAATACTTTTGATTTTCCCACGGGAAATCTTGAATTTTCCGGGATAAAAAGTATCCTATATGTTAGCCCGGGCTATAAGGAACCACCATACAAAATTTCATCAAAATCGGCCTGGTAGTTTTTGCGTGATGCGCGAACATACAGACAGACAGACAAAAATTCCAAAAGTTGTTGTTTTGGCCTCTGTATCGTTAGTGATGTCCACCACAGTTATTATTTTCCTAAAATATTTCATGTACAGACACGGCCCCGTTACAGTTTTATTATATTACTAGCTTTTGCCCGCAGCTTCGCCCGCGTGGACATAGCTTTTATGACTCTTTTTAAGCGTGAGTGGTGCGCGAGCAATCAGCTCGCAAGCGTGGACATGAGTTTTCTTCAGGTACCTCAGGAACTGTATCGGGCTATTCGGATTAGCAGTCTTTGCCACTTCCCACCCCCTCAACAAATTCTATACAAAAAATCACTTTAATCCGTTGCTCCGTTGTGACGCCACCGACGTGCGCGAGCGTAGTAAACCGTTGTCCCCTGTTCCTCGGGAACTATGTCAGGATATACTTATTAGTAAATTATATCATTTTCCACCTCATCTCTGTGCTAAAAATCACACCAACCCATTTTTTCTTTTCGATTTTAAATAACTCAACGAACAAAGACTATTGTTTTAGTTTCCTCAGGAACTGCTATGGCTATGATAACTTCCACAGAAAAGTAGACTATTTCATTCCCAGTGATACAGGCTACCTGCATGCCAAATTTCGTCAAGATTGGTAGAGGTGTTGAAGTGTGAATAGGTAACAAACAAACAAACACATTTTCACATTTATAATATTAAGTAAGGATTTCTTAATCTTAAATAACATATAGAGCGTCGGTGGCAGAACGGTTAGGGCCACTACCTCCTGTCCGGAAGGCCGTGGTTCGAATCCTGCCACTTACCAATATCTATACGAATATCGATTTAATACTGGTATTAACGTTTATCGGACGCTCTTACGGTGAGAAAAACAACGTGAGGAAACCTGCACACGCCTGCGAAGAAACTCGAATCTTATGTGTGAAGTCAATCAACCCGCAATGGGCCCGCGTGATCGTCTAACGCCTGATCGCCCTAACTCAGGGCAGGTCGAGCCCCTTGGTGGGGACTTATAAACTGATATGATGAAATAACACATATACCTATATTATCAAATAACTAATTTAAATCATTATATCAATCTGGTAATAAAATTTCCTTAAAATATTAATATAGGTCAAATCCTCGAGTCGTATCGGCTCCAAAGGAGCCCATGACGCACTTCTCGTTGCCGCGCTGGGTGGCAATAGACAACCTTAGCAGCAGGTAGGACCTCACGTCACATCTCCTCTCTCGAAGGCGACGGCCAATCTCCTTTGTGAAGGCAAAGGCCTCTGAGGATTCAGCAGCCGGTTGTCCCACAGACCAGCGGCACAAAGCAGTAATTTTCCTCCAAGACCGAGTACTTATTATGCTTCTTTCTCGCCGTAAATTGAGCAGCAGTACCGTACGGGTGAGGACGTTCCTCTCTGCCATAGCACCTGTTAAAACCCTCCGGCCTTTTGCCATCAGATCGACAAAAGCCCGGCGGCTGCATCTTCACAAACAACGACCACAACTCAGTGAGTGACGGCCAATTGCCTCCACCGTGGACCCATAAATACATTGATGAGGTTCACAGATATTGATATTGCAGGCGGAGAGCAACTGCCACACTCAAATAGTCGCCGTCAGAAGAGTTCCCATATCTGTGCCTCCTGATAAAAGATGCTAAACTCGATTTATGTGTTTTTAATTTTTTTTCACGATTGGAATCTGTAAAAAATACCTATCTGTTCGTCTATGAAACACATCGCTACGTACCATAGTTCCAGAGTTAGAGTTGTTTAAAGTAGCTTATGCTGAAAAATACTAAGAAATCCACTAAAAAGTATGAAATAATGTTTTAATACAACTTAAGCGCGTTTTATTATCCCTGCAGTGCCATCTATTGACATTCTGCTGCTATGATTAAAATGTGCGGTATTTGTAGCTAATATGTGGAAAAAAGTACTCTATTGTTATTATTGTAACTATCTATAGATAATTTCTCACGGGACTTAGTTTTCCGGGATAAAGAATATCCGACTATACAATGATAGTCAAAACACCCCATCCCAATGTATTTTTTTCATATTGTTACGTTGAGCCATTCTAAAGATACAATTTTTTGCATTCCTGCAGGAAACCATAATTTTTTTGGGATTTACAATGTCCCAGTTTTAGTTCGCGATAAGGGTATCAACGTGTAAAATTTGATTGTAATAGGTCAAGCCACATTTGCGTGGTGAAACATTCTTTAAATGAAAACTTTTGATTTTCCCACGGGAATTCTTGAATTTTCTGGGATAAAAAGTATCCTATATGTTAACCCGGGCTATAAGAAACCAACATACAAAATTTCATCAAAATCGGCCTGGTAGTTTTTGCGTGATGCGCGAACATACAGACAGACAGACAGACAGACAGACAGACAAAAATTCCAAAAGTTGTTGTTTCGGCCTCTGTATCGTTAGTAATGTCCACCACAGTTATTATTTTCCAAAAATATTTCATGTACAGACACGGCCCCGTTACAGTTTTATTATATTAATAGATAGATAGATTATAGATAAGCATATTTTCATTGGTCATGACAATATTTTGTATTCCTTTGGGAACAAAGTAAATTATAGAATACTGAAGCAGTTGGCTGTTACATCATATTCCAACAAAAAAAATATGTAAAAACGTTACTAAGTCTCGATTAAGATTAATTGGCAATAAAAAGTAGTAGGATGAAAGAAAGAGCCAAGTCTAACTTAATAAAATAAAGTTGTGATTTGGCTGTTAAATTACAAAATGCTTTTGTTTGTATTTCACTTTTTTTTGTAAGAACCTAGCGCCAAGACACAGGGGCTCGAAAATCAGGCAAAGTGGTTCTAAAAAAAGTATACGGCGGTGCTTGCTTTGGGCTGGACTTGATGGGAGCTTTTAGTCGGATTTCAACTTTTTTTACGAACAGTAATATTTTTTGGGGGTTTTTTAAATGCCTATCACAGTGAACAACTTTTGCTATGAATGAAAAGGAGGATGATCCTCATGCTGAAAGTTTTTCCTCTATATGTATACTGAAACCTATTCTTGTCGCATTCTTCAAGTTTATAGGTAAAACTGTGTCCACGCAAGCGAATCCGCAGGCAACAGCTAGTTAAATATAATTTTTAGGCTTTTGTCGATCGGTGAATGAGTGTGTGACAAAAAAAGCGAACTCTGACTTGGGATATTTTGCAAGCTAAATTACGTATAACCTTGTAATTTGGGGTAGACGTAGATTCAGTAATTAATATTGTAAACTATAATTTCAGACTTCTTTCTTAGTCTTGAACGAAGATACATGGGGCTTACGAGTATAAGTATCGTGAGTTGCTTCGAGAAAAGGATGGTAGGGCCTTGCTTGACTTGGCGTGGACACTCCCGTGCCCTAAGATCTTTAAAGGCTTATTCACAGCCACATCATAATAATTTTCCATCTGATTTTTATTGCTCTTTGTGAGTAGTCAATAGACCAAAACTGGATATATAACTATTCCTGTTTCTATGCTATACCTTTACTGACATATTATCATATTAAGTAACTGATGTATTGATTATGATCTATCAGAGAGATAGTCCAACCGTATCGATCTCAGCTAACAATTTTTGTACACACAATTATTGAACTATGGTTAGATAGACTTTTTAGCGTTCCCGAGTCAACAAGGAACCCTTATAGTTTCACACTGTCTGTATGTCTGTCCGTCCGTCTGTCCGTGGCTTAGCTCAGAGACTATTAGTATTAGAAAGCTGTAATTTGGCTGTAATTTAATAATTTTTTTGTAGGGTACCTCCCCTACGTGTAAAGAGAGAGGTGATTATTTTGTCGTTAACGTACTCTTTCGTGAGGGGAATCGTTGAATAGGTCTCTTAACCTTTTTACGATTCAGGGATTGGTTTGCGAAATATTAGGCTTTAAAGTGCTAATTTTTGTTAGAGTCAAGTGTCATTTGTGTATTTCATAGGTTTTCCAAGACGTTTTCTTTTATTCACAATTGGTAAACCCTTGACAACATCTCACCTGGTAGTAAGTGACGATGTTGCCGAAGATGGAAGCGGGCTTACCAAGATTCCCCAACGCAATGGGGAACTGGCTATCTTATCTTCATGCCGAAACACATCAATGATATCAACATTCATATTTGGCTGCAAGACTTAGATAAGATGGTGGTAGCAAGCCAGGCGGGCTTAGAAGATGCCCTACCGCCAACCAAACCGAGTCTTACAAATGACCCCGCCGGGAATCGAACCCGCGACCTCCTGTGTAAAGCCAGTGAACTTTGCCTCTGGGCTACGGAGGCGGCTAATATTTATGAGTGATATTAATGAGTGATCAACGTAAATTAACACTAAAATGATGGTAACAAATAGTTAAGGCTCCTCCGTCCCTAAAATTAGCAACTCGATTCACGATGATTCAAACATCGAACGAAATAGCTTGGAAATAAAGTTCTTGTCAGCTTGTACTGCAAAGTGACTGTTACGTCAATCGCTGCGGACGAATCGTGCTAAGGTTGTGGTTTTTAATTCATCTATATTTCATCAATTCATCTCTATTCAATTGATGTTAAAACGCTAAAACTCGAGAATGGCTAAATCGATTTGGCTAATTTTGATCTTGAAATATTTGTGGAAATTCAGGGAAGGTTTAAACGTAGTATAGGGTAGGGTGGTATAGGTTAGGGTAGTGTAGTGTAGTGTAGAAAGGCTAGAGTAAAGTAGGGTAGGGTAGGGTAGTGTAGTGTAGTGTAAGGTAGAACTTAGTTCGCCGGGACAGCTAGTTATAAATAAAATAAGAAGAATATCCAAAAAGTAAGAAAACAAAATCATTTTATAGTGTTTCGTTCAGAAGTTCATAAATTATCATAAAGTTTCGATTAAAATTACAGCAACTAGAAAAAAAGGGTTCCTTGGGATATTTTTTTCTTTAGTTCTGTGTATTAAAATAGAATTCGAGGAAATCTAAATCACTCCTCATATCCTGTAAATTACAATAAAAAATCGATAAAAAATCCTTAATTGAAGTAAAAAGTTTTTACAAATTTGGTCGTTGGCGGTGGATAAACCTTAAAGGTTCAAAGTATTCTGTTTTTTAAATTTTAAAAAACTTTGTCTAACTTTGATCTACTATATCTCTGTTAATGTTGGGCCTAGAAGTCTGGTACGTCAACGAAATTTTAGAATATGTAGCTTTCCAAATTTTTGCTGCAATGTGGTACACAAAATATGTAGCTTTCCAAATTTGTGATACAATGTGGCATAAAAAAAATCCTAATTTGTGATGCAATTTGGTACACAAAATATGTAGCTTTCCAAATTTGTAATGCAATGTGGTACACAAAATACGGTTAGTTGAAAAGATTTTAAAAAACCCTAAGTTAGCACAGGGTCCTCGAGGTCGAAAACTTAGGATAGTCTTCCCAGAGTACCCCAAACAACCTGTAAAAGTTCCATAAAGTTCGGAATACTTTCCAGGTAAAAAGTACATATCTACTAAATTACGGGGAAAAGTAAGACTAAGTGGTACCTAGATTATTTTTTTATCCTTAATTGATAAACCCTTGACATCATCTTACCTGATGGTAAGTGACGATGATGCTGAAGAAGGAAGCGGGCTTATCAACATTCCCCAAAGCAACTGGCTATCCTATCTTCATGCCGGAAAACATTACTTGGCGGCAAGATTTAGATCAGATAAGATGGTGGTAACAAGCCCGGCGGGCTTAAAAAATGCACTACCATACCACCAACCAAACCGAGTCTTACAAAGTAAGACCCCGTCGGGAATCGAACCCGCGGCCTCCAAGTGTGAAGCGAATGGACTAACCATTACGCCACGGCGGCGGTTAAAATACGACCACATTATTATTGTTAACAAAGACCTGGACTGTTACAACTTTATGTGATTTATTTATTTGCTTTGTTTTTAATTTAAGGTTCCTAGAACATACTATAGATCAAGACAAATTGAGCGACACCTGGCTTAGTCTGCACAATTCGCCATCCAGAACATTCATACATGCATGCATATATTACACACATATCTGTTTTATACTAATTTCAAAAATATGTAGTTTTTTAAAGAAAGCTTTTAGTTAACTTGCAATGTACGAATAATGTGTGTATGTATGTTTGTTTAGTTCAAATCTTGCGATCGATTTTACAGCGACTTCCGGGTGTCCTATTAAGCTAAAATTTATAATGAAGCCGTAATATATACTTTTGTTATTGTGAAGCTGATCTGATGATGAACTTAGGAGGTGGAATTAAGGTCCAGAGAATCGTCTTTTATTTTTCAATAGAATCGTAGGAAATACAATAATGTGATTTCATTTGAGCATTTCGCTTTTTGAGCATTAAAACTCTTTTTAAATAAAAGCTTGTACCTAAAAGCTTTTAGGTTTTTTTAAAATTATTAAAAATTAAACGATATTTAAAAAGTTTTCGAAACCCTATGAAAGAAAATTTTCGATATACACATGACCACTATTATTCGATAACACTAATAAATAATAATTTTCGTAAAACCTAAAAACTTTTAGGTACAAGCTTTTAATATTGCGTTGTCATGCGATATACATATGCATGCAAAATTTCAGCTCAATCGGAAACCGGAAAGTGTGTCAAATTTTACTAGATGCAAGATTTCACCCGAACAAACGTACATACATTGCAAGTTAAATAAGAGCTTGTAAAATAGTGTCACTTTGCTGCAGGAACGAAACTAATATAATTTCACATCTATAATAATAGCAATACACATCAAAATCTAAGTAGCTTATATAGCTGTGTTATTATAGTACTTACGAGTGTAAATTTGAAATTAAAAAACCCGTGGCTTGCTAAAGCGTAAGTGTAACGTTACATATTTAGAGGAGGGCGGCCCAGAAGCCCCAGACAATTTACATTTCGTATTAATATTGAACATTAAGCGCAATGTAACGCTCGACTCAAGATTAAATGGCCTCACTAGTAGGTCTGTAAAGCTAGCAGTGTCACCGGTTTTTTTTTATTCATAATTGGTAAGCCCTAGGCATCATCTCACCTGATGGTAAGTGACAATGATGCCGAAGATGGAAGCGGGCTTACCAAGATTCCCCAACGCAATGGAGAACTGGCTATCTTATCTTCAAGCCGGAACACATCAATGTTACTAACACTGATGTTTGGCGGCAAGACTTAGATAAGATGGTGGTAGCTAGCCAGGCGGGCTTAGAAAATGCCCTACCACCAAACAAACCGAGTCTTTCAAGTTGACCCCACCGGGAATCGAACCCGCGACCTCCTTGTGTGAAGCGAATGGAGTAACCATTACACTACGGAGGCGGTTAAAATTCCGTCTAGCATTGTAGTAATTTTTTTCTCAGAAATTACTGGAGCAAGAAAATTCTCATTAGGGCAACTAAATGAGGTCTGTAAAGCAAGCATTGACACCGTCAATATCTTGAATAACAACCGAGTAGACGTGCGCGCCGCGCCGGCGCCGCCGCGCCGCGCCGACTTCGGAACGCGCCGCCGCCGCCGAGACATTCTCTCGGCGCGCCGAAGATGACCGAAGCGCGATAAATTAATCGAATTCAGCCGAGCCAAAGTATATATATTAGTACTAACGTACAGTATGGACACTCCCTGCCGCTCTCTAAAGTCGACCTCACTCCCCCGTCACATAATTAAATCCAAATTTGGTAAACTGTTCATTTAACTGATGTTTTAGTTCACTTATTGATAAATGCAATAAAAAATACTTTTACAGATATCCTTTCGATAAAAAGCAACACAAAAAGCCAGTTCATTATTTTATTTCGTATTTTGTTACACTTAGGTAACTATCTGGTGAAGATTCTTAAATACAAAGCATAAGATTATTTGCTAGTGTAGAAATAAAACTGGTCAAGTGCGAGTCTGACTTGCACATGTACAATTCCGTACCATCGTAAAATATATAATACGCCTCCGTAGCTCAGAGGCAAAGTTCACTGACTTTACACAGGAGGTCGCGGGTTCGATTCCCGGCGGGGTCAATTGTAAGACTCGGTTTGGTTGGTGGTAGGGCATTTTCTAAGCCCGCCTGGTTAGCTGGTTATTCATAATAATTACGAGTCATGTAAAGAACACACACAGTAGTTAGAAAGTGCCTAATAAAAGTTTTCAATCGGTCATACGCAATTATTTTTCTTTAATTTAGTAACTTAAAATACTCAAATAGGTACCTACTGCTGGATAGCTGCTAGATTTTTTTTTTATTAAAAAAAATACCCACGCCGGCGCGGCGCCACCACGCCGACCCCGACAGGTCGGCGCGCCGCCGCTGGGTAACAGTAGCGCGGCGCGCACGTCTACAACCGAGCATCAAATTAAAATGACAAGCGGTGTCACTATTAGCTTTACAGACCTATTTGCAAGCATTGACACCGTCTAGCATTGTAATTTGTTGCTCAGAAATTACTCGAGCAACAAAATTCTTATTAGTGCAACTAAATAAGGTCTGTAAAGCAAGCATTGACACCGTCAATATCTTGAATAACAACCGAGCATCAAATTAAAATGACAAGCGGTGTCACTATTAGCTTTACAGACCTATTTGCAAGCATTGACACCGTCTAGCATTGTAATTTGTTGCTCAGAAATTACTCGAGCAACAAAATTCTCATTAGTGCAACTAAATAAGGTCTGTAAAGCTAGCATTGACACCGTCAATATCTTGAATAACAACCGAGCATCAAATTAAAATGACAAGCGGTGTCACTATTAGCTTTACAGACCTATTTGCAAGCATTGACACCGTCTAGCATTGTAATTTGTTGCTCAGAAATTACTCGAGCAACAAAATTCTTATTAGTGCAACTAAATAAGGTCTGTAAAGCAAGCATTGACACCGTCAATATCTTGAATAACAACCGAGCATCAAATTAAAATGACAAGCGGTGTCACTATTAGCTTTACAGACCTATTTGCAAGCATTGACACCGTCTAGCATTGTAATTTGTTGCTCAGAAATTACTCGAGCAACAAAGTTCTTATTAGTGCAACTAAATAAGGTCTGTAAAGCAAGCATTGACACCGTCAATATCTTGAATAACAACCGAGCATCAAATTAAAATGACAAGCGGTGTCACTATTAGCTTTACAGACCTATTTGCAAGCATTGACACCGTCTAGCATTGTAATTTGTTGCTCAGAAATTACTCGAGCAACAAAATTCTTATTAGTGCAACTAAATAAGGTCTGTAAAGCAAGCATTGACACCGTCAATATCTTGAATAACAACCGAGCATCAAATTAAAATGACAAGCGGTGTCACTATTAGCTTTACAGACCTATTTGCAAGCATTGACACCGTCTAGCATTGTAATTTGTTGCTCAGAAATTACTCGAGCAACAAAGTTCTTATTAGTGCAACTAAATAAGGTCTGTAAAGCTAGCATTGACACCGTCAATATCTTGAATAACAACCGAGCATCAAATTAAAATGACAAGCGGTGTCACTATTAGCTTTACAGACCTATTTGCAAGCATTGACACCGTCTAGCATTGTAATTTGTTGCTCAGAAATTACTCGAGCAACAAAGTTCTTATTAGTGCAACTAAATAAGGTCTGTAAAGCAAGCATTGACACCGTCAATATCTTGAATAACAACCGAGCATCAAATTAAAATGACAAGCGGTGTCACTATTAGCTTTACAGACCTATTTGCAAGCATTGACACCGTCTAGCATTGTAATTTGTTGCTCAGAAATTACTCGAGCAACAAAATTCTTATTAGTGCAACTAAATAAGGTCTGTAAAGCAAGCATTGACACCGTCAATATCTTGAATAACAACCGAGCATCAAATTAAATTGACAAGCGGTGTCACTATTAGCTTTACAGACCTATTTGCAAGCATTGACACCGTCTAGCATTGTAATTTGTTGCTCAGAAATTACTCGAGCAACAAAGTTCTTATTAGTACAACTAAATAAGGTCTGTAAAGCAAGCATTGACACCGTCAATATCTTGAATAACAACCGAGCATCAAATTAAAATGACAAGCGGTGTCACTATTAGCTTTACAGACCTATTTGCAAGCATTGACACCGTCTAGCATTGTAATTTGTTGCTCAGAAATTACTCGAGCAACAAAGTTCTTATTAGGGCAACTAAATAAGGTCTGTAAAGCTAGCATTGACAACGGGTATACCTTGAATAATAACCGAGCATCGAATTACAATGATAGGCAGTGTTACTGCTAGCTTTACAGACCTATTTCCAAGCATTCACAGCGTCTAGCATTGTAATTTGTTGCTCAGAAATTACTCGAGCACAAAATTCTCATTAGGGCAACTAAATGAGGTCTGTAAAGCTAGCATTGACACTGTGTATACTTTAAATAACAACCGAGCATCAATAGAAACAGACAATTTAATCGTGCTCTATTAATCGTCATTTAAAAATCCATCTCACCGGCAATTCTACGTAAATAATTTTCAAGAAAGAATATTCGTTCTACGGACAACAATCACTCACCGAGTTCAAAAATACTGATCCAGTACAATTCAATTTTGACTTTTTATAGTGTTCGCAACGCCAGACGCTCTTGCCATTTTTATTTTGAACATGTTTGTGAAATCTGTAGCCCTCAAATAATAGAACAGTTCCACGTCCACTTTTAATAAATTTCATTCCTTCGTCACTCATTTTTCGCCGCTATAGTTTAAAACTATGCAATTTTAGCAAAATAAAATATTCAGTTATTACATTCGTTGAACAATGACATTGCAATGTCAGGATGACAAGTATATCATATTAATTATTACTTATAATAGTTATAATATAAAGGTCATAGACGATTATCAGTAAAAGGTTGGATCATTCTCAGTAGATCTAAATAGCAAATCAGCATAATATTCATACTTAGATCCGTACTTGGATTTAAAAGGAATGGATTTTCTCAGTAAATCAATATTTTTTAATCTTTCCAGTTAACGAATCTAGTGAGAAAAGTACTATTCAGTAGATCCACACTTTTGAAAATAGGATCAATCGAGACAAAAATGTCTCGGTAGATACATTATGGATCTAGTCAATGGATCTACTGAGAATGATACTATTCAGTAGATCCACACTTTTGAAATTTGGATCAATCGAGAAAAAAATGTCTCAGTAGATACATTATGGATCTAGTCAATGGATCTACTGAGAATGATCCAACCTAACCACTCCGGGAGTGCCGACTAAACTGAAAACTTTTTACAGTTTTATAAGTTTTGTCCCTCCGAGTGTTCCTGGCGAACGACTAGGCTGACAAACTTTTGATTCTGCGAGTGTTCCTAGTATGGTGTCGGTTACGTTACATTACATTACAATGTCGTGTGTTCAATGGTTTTTTCCCATCTAAAAAATGCCCAACGCGCCTAAAGAAGTTCTCACATTAAAAACACGTTTCTTGTATAGGGACCACCCTTTATTTTTAATTTTTTTTTTATTTGTTAGTAAATCCGTCATAATAAATGGATCAGCCCGCTATCAGCTGGGTAACTTGGACGCCATCGACCTACGCGCCCGCCGGAGACTTAGTAGCGACGATGAACTAACTAGTCAAAAACAAGCTCCAAACCTTTAATCATCGCCGCAAAGTCGCCTGTCTATCGGTATACTATCGAATTCATTTTCGGAGCACGAACTTCACGACCTCATTCCCCCAGCTCCGTTCCACCATCAGTCAGCGGGATGCAGGAGAGGTTTCCACTCCTTCTTTGTTGATGTTCCACCTATCCGTACGAAGCGTTAAGCTTCCTGATTGATTATGTGGATAGCGAAGGAATTAAACTCCTTGTCTGCATCAGCATCAGTGTTTCCCGATTCCTATAATTGGAGACCTTCAAAGCGAGTTAGGAGTTAGAATTTAACCGCCTCCGTGGCGTAATGGTTAGTCCATTTGCTTCACACCAGGAGGTCACAGGTTCGAGTCCTGGTGGGGTCATCTTGTAAGTCTCGGTTTGGTTGGTGCTAGGGCATTTTCTAAGCCCGCCTGGCTAGCTACCACCATCTTATCTAAGTCTTGCCACTTAACATCAGTGTTAACAACATTGATGTGTTCCGGCTTGAAGATAAGTTCTCCATTGCGTTGGGGAATCTTGGTAAGCCCGCTTCCATCTTCGGCATCATCGTCACTTACTATCACGTGAGATGATGCCAAGGGCCTACCAATTGTGAATAAAAAAAAGAGTGAATATGCATTATTTAAGTTTGCGTGTTATTGAACTCAGGGCGGCCCCTTTGACGGAGTGTTTGACACGAGCCGGCAGCGGCGAGGGGCATTTATCAAAGGAACAGCTAATTCAGTGAACGAACTTTATCATCCAGGACTACATCGTCACACTCAAATATTTAATTTAAAAAAATAATAATGATATCATCCGGTATTTGACTGCTAGTCATTTGTGTTACTTTTTACACAATACACTAATAAAAGTGTACTGTGCTTTTTATCAACTGTCAAAAACTACATTTTGTTTTGAAATTGTTCGTGTTACAAACTTGTGACGTCATTGTCTTTAATGAACTAATTTAGTGACACAAAATTGAAATTAGAATAAAATGTAAAAAGAATAATTTTTTATGCTTTTGTAGGGGAAATGCTATTTAGTGAATAATATTATTTAATTTTATTATAATAATTTAAAAGCGTCGGTGGCTCAACCGGTAACGACTCGGTCCATCTAACCAGAGGTACCGGGTTCAAATCTGGACGGCCAATGTACCAATGAGTTTTTCAAAAACTTACGTACATACTTACCGATTGCTTTAACGGTGAAGGAAAACATCGTGAGGAAACCTGCACACGCCTGCGAAGAAACTTGTGTGTGAAGTCGACCAACCCGCACTGGGCCCGCGTGGTCGACTAACTAATCGCCCTGATTCAGGGTAGGCTCGAGCCCCTCGGTGTGGACGTATATGAGCTGATATAATATAATATAATAAATTATTTAATTTATCAAATACCTTATTGTACTTTATGGTATAACTTTATTTCTTTTAGCGATGAAAGTTATAGAGCAATACGGTGTAGTATTTCCCTGCGGCAAGCACCAATTACCTGCCTGATAACGATAATGTTATTGCTATTGACCGAAATAAAACCCAACTCCCCGCGAGTGTCGATTTTCATAGTAGATATTAACTAGTAAATAGGGTAGATGTGTTGGTTGGTAGGTAGTTTGGTTGGTTGATAGTGAAGGTCGGTTTCGAACGCAGCCGAAGGGGTGTGCCTACCTTGGGGTTATTTTTCTTAGTATAGGTACCAACGTGTACTGCAGGGTGTCTCGAAAGAAAGTTTATATTTGTTTAGCTTACTGCGTGAACGCAAAGAATCCTAGAGGAGCGGGGGGTATATCAATCGGTAGACTGGCTCTTGGAAATTCAGTCGCTATAGAGCGTTCCACGGGAGGCAGCGGGCGTTCTGTGTGCGCGCGTTTTACAAAAACAATTATTCTGCCAATTCTTCCATAATTGCCTGGCGATTTTTGCAATCGTTACCAAATTCATCACCTTAAAGAAGCATCAGAATTAAAACGTGGGTATAGGAAATTTGAGGAAGGTCTCCTCAAACTTCTGGACCTAGAAACACCCAGTGACGAAATTGGTAATGATTGCGAAGTCTCCGCCGCGCAATTATGGCAGAATTGGCAGAATCGTTGTTTTTGTAAAACGCTCGCACACGAAACGCTGTATAGTGACTGAATTACCAAGAACCAGTCTACCGATTGATATACCCCCCGCAGCCCTAGGATTCTTTGCGTTCACGCAGTAAGATAAACAAATATAAACTTTCTTTTGAGACACCCTGTGCAATCTTATAAGTTTTGTCAACAATGTTTAAAATATGTAAACTTTCCGTGTAGGCCATTTTTACTTTCACGACGTACGTTGGGTAAAGGATGTATTGTTATTGTGAAAAAAGGTTTTCCAATTTTCATGAAAGTGTGTTCTAGATATCATTAACACGTACCCAAAAAATGATTTCTTAATTCCGTCCGTCCGTGCATCCGTGCGTCCATCCATCTCTGGAGGCTTAATCCTTAGTCCGATTGCGACCAAATTTGGAACCTTAGAATTTTATCGAGGTATTATCAAAAGTTTCCTTGGTACCTTCAAGCCGAAGAGTATCTAAGCAGTAGTACAACAACAGTGTTTTTTTTTGGCTTTAACGATTTTGATGAAACTATGCATGTCGTAGTTGCTTATGTTTGTCTAATACATAAAAATTAATTGGTCTGGGAAAAATCGTGTTTGAATGGTTCCGCTACAAATGAAATTGAAACATGCGATATATTCTCCAACTAGCTTTTACCCGCGGCTGCGCACGCGTTGACATCGTTTTTACGACTGTCTTTGAGGGTGAGTGATGCGCGAGCCGCTTGCGTGGCGTGGTCATGAGTTTTCTCCAGATCTTTATCCCAGATCGGGCTATTTTGATTAGATTAGAGCCCCCCCCCCCCCGTTTCCCCCACAAGCCAACCTGCGCCGCGCGCATCTTTCATCCTTTCGCTATCAAACGATACCACTAAATTTAACATATAGTGTAAATAGTTACGGAGCTACATAACAAAACTCTAATTATAATTATTATACCCATTTTAGCGTTATTATCTAATTACTAGCGGCCCGTCCCGGTTTCGCACGGGAGGACATGTTTTTTTTTAATATTTTTACCTATTTATTTATATTTTTTTGTTGTTTCATTTCTATATTTTTTAAACGCAGTATCACATTATCTATTTATACTTGCAATTCGAATTAGTTTTAAGTAACTTATTTAATCTTCATCATCATCATATCAGCCGAAGGACGTCCGCTGCTGGACATAGGCCTCCCCCAAGGATCTCCACGACGACCTTTTCTGCGCTGACCAGGTTATCGGTCCACCGAGTGGGAGGCCTGCCTACACTACGCTTTCCGGTGCGTGGTCGCCACTCGAGAACTTTAGGTACTGCCCCAACGGCCATCCGTTCTACGAGCTATGTGCCCCGCCTACTGCCACTTAAGTTTAGCATTTCTGAGAGCTATATCGGTAACTTTGGTTCTCCTACCGATCTCCTCATTTTTGATTCGATCACGCAGAACTCCGAGCATAGCACGCTCCATTTCCATTGCCCTTTGGGTGACCTTGAGCCTTCTTATGAGGCCCATAGTAAGCGACCATGGCTCAGTTCGGTATGTCATTACTGGCAACACACACTGGTCGAAGACCTTGATCTTAAGACACTGCGGTATTTGGGACGTGAAGATATTGCGAAGCTTCCCGAACGCTGCCCAGCCGAGTTTGATTCGACGATTGAATCTCTTTCTCGAAGTTGGACCTACATAACTGGACTGTTTGTCCCAGGAATACATATTCGGTAACAACTTCGAGTGTAGAGCCTACAACCTTCAGAGGAGTAGTTTCGACACGGAAGTTTGACATAGTTTTCGTCTTGTCCATGTTTATTCTAAAACCCACTTGTTCAGAGACTCTTCTGAGGCCATCGAGCATTGTGCCTAAGTCGCCCATAGTCTCAGCCATAACCACGATATCGTCACCGAATCGAAGGTGGGTGATGTACTCGCCGTTGATATTGATGCCGAGTCCACCCCAGTCCAAAAGCTTAAAAACATCTTCCAGGGCGGCGGTGAACAGTTTCAAAGATATAAACGTCTCGCTGTCTCACCCCTCGCTGCAGCTGGATACGTTCCGAGTTTTGATCCTGGAGGCGAACCGACATGGTGGCGTTTTCATACAAACACTTCAGCTCTTCGATATGTCGATAGTCAATTTGGCACCGCTTGAGAGACTGTAACACAGCCCAAGTTTCGACCGAATCGAAGGCTTTCTCATAGTCCACGAACGCTAAGCATAGTGGCTGATTGTACCGGCCGCCGCGGGCCCAGTGATGATTGTTGCTACAATCACATTGTCTCGTAATTCCTTTATCAAAAGTCTTGTGCCATTACACATACTGGGAGGGCTTAAATTTCTCAATGGCATAATGGGAGTACCTCCTTTTAATTTTAGTTCGTGGGGTGGCAAGCCGGCAGGATTAAGGGAATTTAAAAATTCTTGTGGGTAGTGCACTGTTTCTTCCATGTTGCGCACGGTGTCCATAGATTTGTAACATTTAAAATCACCCGCTACTTTTCCATAATCATTCTATTTATCTCATTTACTGAGTCGTTTCTCAGTGACAATATCGCCCTCGAACAGAGCCATTTGAAATTTCTTTCTATCATATTTTCGATGTCGGAATAGATTGTGTCTATACGAATTTCTAGACTGTTAACAGTTTGAGCTAATTCATTGCCTAACAATACTTGGGGGCTATTTGAAACTGTGGATGGTAATTTTCCATTTCCAAGTTGAAGTATTTTTTTTTGAGAAATTTCCATTGTGGTTATTACTCAAATGTACTCTCATATTTGTGCGCAAATTAAAAGTTCCACTTGATTAAATTCGTAATATCTTTTAAATGCAATAAACGATTTGGAAAATTCAAAAAGTAATTTACAGGTATTAAAACAATTTTGAATACAAAATAATTTATTTATTTATTTGGATAA
Source organism: Coleophora flavipennella (assembly GCA_947284805.1). Taxonomy (NCBI): domain Eukaryota; kingdom Metazoa; phylum Arthropoda; class Insecta; order Lepidoptera; family Coleophoridae; genus Coleophora; species Coleophora flavipennella. The sequence continues at coordinate 3,316,384 of OX369273.1, forward strand.
GGATTAATAAAAAGGTATGAATAACATGCACAACGCTACAGCGTTTATTTTTTCTATTTCTGTGACTTATTAAATTCGGTTTTTTTTTAATTCACAATTGGTAAACCCTTGACAACATCTCACCTGGTGGTAAGTGACGATGTTGCCGAAGATGGAAGCGGGCTTACCAAGATTCCCCAACGCAATGGGGAACTGGCTATCATATCTTCATACCCGAACACACCAGTGATATCAACATTGATATTTGGCGGCAAGATTTAGATAAGATGGCGGCTAGCCAGGCGGGCTTAGAAAATGCCCTACCACCAACCAAACCGAGTCTTACAATTGAACCCGCCGGGAATCGAACCCGCGACCTCCTGTGTAAAGCCAGTGAACTTTGCCTTTGAGCTACGGAGGCGGTTAAAATATCTATTGAATGGAATAGCCGATTTGAACAATTCAAAAAGTAATCTACATGAATTGAAACAGTCTTGAAAACAATATGATTTATTTGGATAAGGATTTAAACAGAAGCATGAATGACATGGTCTAATTTTGGTCGGTATTTCTATCAACTTTTGAAATGTAAAAAGTGGTTATTGTGACACAACGATAATAGTTGGACATATAGTATCGTAAAGTTTTTTTTGTAGATATAGATATGTTCTTTAATATTGTAGAACATACTTTTGTTCTATCATCAATAGTTTCCGCAGCGCATGCGACGAAAGATGTTTTATGGCATTTTTTTACACCTTGGGTTAGGATACCAAAGTTTAAGTAAGGATCCATAATCTTTTCTAGCAATAAATATAGCCTATGTTACATAGTTTGAATGTAGCTTTCTAATGGTGAAAGAATTTTTGAAATCGGCACAGTAGTTTTTGAGTTTATTCATTACAAACAAACACACAAAAATACAAATCTTTCCTCTTTATAATATTAGTGTAGATAGGAATGACCCTAGTATGGAAGCAATTAAATAAAATAAAAAAACTGTACACAGAAATACAGGATTCTAAGTAAAATAAAAAAAAAATTCTTACAATTGTTCAGTTTCTTAAGAAGCCCTCCAAAAAGTGTTATATTTACCTAAAACCCTGTATAGTTATAACCTGCTACATACCTTCTATTGTTTGCGACTCGGCGAGTAGCCTTGGTTAAAGGCCGCTAACAGGATCAATTAGAAATCAGACTCAAACGCGTTGCGTGCTACTGAAAAGCAATTAGTACCTAAGTAGGTCCGGGGCCAATTAGTCGGATTAGGGCTAAGATGATAACTGAAAGTACACCGGCAATCAGTTTCACTCTTTAGTAGGTGCACCTGGGATACCAGTTGATGAGCTTCCTCATATCAGACGAAAGACGTCCACTGCTGGACAAAGGCCTCTCCCAAGAATTTCCACAACGACTGATCTTGCGCTACCCGCATCTAGCGTCTTCCTTCTACCTTCACCAGTTCGTCGGTCCACTGAGTGGGAGGCCTGCCTACTGAAACGCTAACTATCGTTTCGAGCCGATCTCTTTTGTTGCGTTTCATAATTAAATTCTTTTTTGATGTCGTCGCTCTATGGAATTTGAATTTGAAAATAGTTGTTATTTTTTGACAAGAGAAAAACAAATGTTGACCGTGATCCCGTCTACACTGATGTGAATTTAAATTTTTTGGATAAATTGTTTTATAATGTTTTGTTGAGGCCCACTATTTTATTCAGTGGTAAGTAATTTGTATAAGGAAACCGCTTTGCGTGTATTTTTGGTACTGCGGCGTACTAGATTTATATATGTCCGTAGGGTTTCATCCACCCCCCTGCGAGGTTGACGTCCCGACGGTTTTCCTCATTAAGGATTAATCCTGAGATGGAGCTGTGCTGACCACCAGCCAGTCCTTTCACTGCCCGCCCAGCTGCTTGCCAAGGGAAGTGAATACTTATTTTATCTTTTGTCCCGAGTGTCTAACTCTTTGACTTTTCTGCCATCCTAGAAGATTTCCTGCTTCCAGTTTCTAACCATTAATTATTTATTTTAAATTTTAAAAGTGTTTTGTATCTGATACGTGTTATGTTAGAAAAATAGGGTAATTCAGACCAAAGTGAAATTTAATTATTTTAGAACTTAGTAACTTATTTAAGTACCAAAGGGACGGTAACGATCGTTGTCTACCGGCATTCTATAAAATAACCTTTTTATATACTAATAAAATTGTAACTTTAAATTTATTTCCGGGAATTGCCCATAAATAAAGTAGGTCATTGTTTTAAATTTTCAACACGGTCAACCAATGTAATCACACCTTTTTTTATACTCATATTGTTTATTGTTCCTTCCTTTTAAAATAATCATAAAATACATATATTCTAATTTACCCCATAACATTTTTTTTTTCTTAAAACTCCGTTTAGGCCCGAACCTCTAAATCTTACGTATCATATGTGGCAAACTCCGTGAGGGTTTTTATCCCTGTTCCCAATATTTTTGTCACATATTTATGGCGCCCGAACTATAGTATTTTTGCCTTTTACGGGGTAAAAATATACACAGGTTTTCCCTTTTTTTCCGTCGTTTGTGGGTGAATCCGTTCCCGTCTTAGTTTTGATTATTTCTAATCAAGATGGAACATCCTGAGGTTGGTGCTTACGGAGACGCGGCCCCTGAAGAAATTCAACAACAAGGTTTGGTTGAAGATGCTGCCGAGGTTACTGATGATTTCTTAGAACCTCCTATTACGGCAACTCCGTCTGTTCCCGTCCAGAGCCCAATTCTTGGTACTCAGAGGTTCCAGACTGCCCGTTTTACTCGTTTACCCCAACCCACCACTTCTAATTTCACGATTCCAAGGATAGACCAGGTTGTTGATATGCCTGAAGATAAAAAACGCTTGACATATTTGGTTTCCAAGGACATCTCGTTGTCGAAGTGGAACCTGAAGTTCGACGGTAGTTCCTGCGTTCGAGAATTCTTTTTCTGTGTGGAGGAAAATATGCTGGCTAGTGATTTCCCCCAGACCTACGTAGCCAGGCGGTTCCACGAACTTTTATCCGGGATCGCTTTGAAATATTTCCGCTCACTACGCCCTGGGTTACGTACTTTTTCGGAAATCAAAAATAGTTTTTTGACATTTTATGGGTCTCCAGATTATGATTTCGAGGTTAAGCAGGAACTGCGTAACCGCAAACAACAACCACAAGAGAGAGTCCGTGATTTTCTCACGGTGATCTATGACTTGAATGCCAGGTTATCCAATCAACTACCTAATGATACACTTTTGAACATCGTAAAGAGGAATTTACACCCTCGATACGTAACGTGTTTATCCACAAACAGAATTAAGGATTTAGAAACATTGACAGAAGTAACCAGCAACTTTGAAATCTATAATAATTCGTTCTTACAAAAACCTTCGACTTCCAAGGTTGTTGCTCCTGTTAGAGCAGATGTTTCGTCTTTATGTATCAAGTGTAACCAACCTGGACACAATTTTAGACTTTGTCCGGTGATACCTGGTATCATTTGTTTCCAGTGTAAGAAACCTGGAACAATTACACGTTACTGCAACAATTGCAACCCTGGATCTGTCAAACCTTCATTCCCAAAAAACGCGTAGTTCACCGGGGATTTTTTTTTTCAAAACGTCAAACGATTTCTCCGGTGATTAATACAGACTCTCTTGATAATAGGTTGTATATTGAGATAACAGTTTTAAACAAAGTTCTTACTGCGCTTTTAGATTCAGGTGCGCAAACTTCATTAATCAGTTATAACTATATTCGCGATTTGAACATTTCGATTAATAGGGAATGTTGTCCTGCGGTTCTTTCAGCTGACAACTCGCCGATTAACATTTTAGGTACTTCGGAAGTGTCGATAACATTTAATTCGAGAACTTTAAAGCACACATTTTTAGTTGCTGATCAAGTTTCTTCAGAACTTATTTTAGGTATCGGCTTCTGGAATGATTTTGGTTTAACTGATATATTACGTACCGCTTTTGTTAACCAAGTAAACGGTAACCTTCGTGTCCCACTCAATAAAGAAACGTTTTCTCCTATTACTGTAGGTGAAGTTTCATGTGTACGCCCCAGAAGTGAGCTTTCCGAATCACAGGAAATACGTTTACAAGATACGATAAAATATTTTAGTGATATTTCGTCCGATAAGATTGGCCTTGGAAAAACTACTTGGGTTTCTCATAAGATTATTACCAGTGGTCCTCCTATTCGCCAAAGGTACTACCCTCTATCTCCAGTCAAACTCAAAGTTTTAAATGAGGAGATTGATAAAATGTTAGATGCGGGTGTTATTCGTCCTTCACGTTCTCCTTGGGCTAGTCCAGTTGTCATGGTCACCAAACCAGATGGTTCGGTGAGATTTTGTGTTGACAGTCGTAAGTTGAATAGTGTTACCGTGAGAGATTCTTACCCTCTTCCAAGGATTCAAGAGATTTTAAATTCTTTACAAGGAGCCAAATATTTAACTTCACTAGATTTTAAAAGTGCGTTTTGGCAAATACCACTTGCGGACAAGGACTCTTGTGAGAAAACCGCTTTTATCGTTCCACAGAGAGGTTTGTTTGAATTTGTAAGGATGCCATTTGGTTTAACAAATGCCGCTTCAGAGATGCAACGTTTGACAGATTTAATCGTTAACTATGAATTTACCGGTACTAGTGGTGATGTTGTTTTCGGTTATATTGACGACTTAATTTTAGTTTCCAGAGACTTTGACTCCCACTTAAACCTCATTCGTAAAGTACACGACCGCCTGAAAGAAGCTGGTCTATCTGTCAACTTAGATAAATGCAAATTCTGTATGAGCGAGCTTAGATATTTAGGTTATATCGTCAACCATGACGGTTTAAAAACGGATCCTCGCAAACTCGATGCTATCAAGGAGTTTCCGGTTCCTGTCACTGCAAAGTCCTTACGTGCTTTTATTGGTGTTTGTTCTTATTATCGACGTTTTGTTGATAATTTTTCTACAATAATCGCACCTCTTACAGTACTTATTGGTAAGAAAAAAGGTAATGACCCTATTGACTGGTCATCCCAAGCCCAGGATGCCTTTGAAAAGTTGAAAGAAGTTTTAATTAGTGCTCCGCTATTGATTTGCCCTGATTTTTCAAAGCCTTTCACGCTGCAATGTGATGCTTCAGCAGTTGGTTTAGGTTCAGTCCTATCTCAGGAAGTTGATGGTGTTGAACATCCTGTTGCCTATTATTCGCGGTTATTTACCAAAGCCGAACGCAATTATAGCACAACTGAGCGTGAACTTTTAGCCGTTCACGATTCAATCCTGCATTTTAGAGGATTTGTTGACGGTATGCATTTTAGCGTCATTACTGATCATATTGCCTTGAAGTGGTTGCTAACTTTAAACAATCCTTCTGGACGTCTCGCTCGTTGGGCTATAACTATAAGCCAGTATACGTTTGATATTGTGCACAGGAAAGGTGTTCTTCATGTGGTTCCAGACGCTCTCTCAAGACTACACGTTAACCATTAATTATTTATTTTAAATTTTATAAGTGTTTTGTATCTGATACGTGTTATGTTAGAAAAATAGGGTAATTCAGACCAAAGTGAAATTTAATTATTTTAGAACTTAGTAACTTATTTAAGTACCAAAGGGACGGTAACGATCGTTGCCTACCGGCATTCTATAAAATAACCTTTTTATATACTAATAAAATTGTAACTTTAAATTTATTTCCGGGAATTGCCCATAAATAAAGTAGGTCATTGTTTTAAATTTTCAACACGGTCAACCAATGTAATCACACCTTTTTTTATACTCATATTGTTTATTGTTCCTTCCTTTTAAAATAATCATAAAATACATATATTCTAATTTACCCCATAACATTTTTTTTTTCTTAAAACTCCGTTTAGGCCCGAACCTCTAAATCTTACGTATCATATGTGGCAAACTCCGTGAGGGTTTTTATCCCTGTTCCCAATATTTTTGTCACACTACTTTACGTTTTCTGGTGCGCGATCGACACTCGTGAACGTTACTGCCCCAATCTGTGCCCCGCCCACTGCCACTTCTGTTCTTTTTAATGATTCTGTGAACTATGTCAGTTACCTTGGTTCTCCTACAGATCTCCTCATTTTTTCTGATTCGATCGCGTAAGGAAACTCCGAGCATAGCTTACTTCATCGCCCTTTGGATAACCTTAAGCCTTCTTATGAGGCCCATAGTAAGCGACCATGTTTCAGTTCCGTATGTCTTCCATCACCGGCTACACACACTGCTCAAAGACCTAGTCTTGAGACACTGCTGTATTTGGGACGTGAAGATATTGCTAAGCATCTCGAACGCTAGCCCAGCCGAGTTGGATTCAAGAATTGATCTCTTTCTCTGAATTTAGAGAACCTGGTACCATCAAGAGCGATGTACAGTTGAACTCAGGCCAAGATGTGGCACTGAGAGGTGATACACTCACACGCAGTACAAGGTAAGTTTTTGAAGGTGGATACGAAAACCACCACGTTATTATTCGATCGAAATGTGACAACTTGTGTCTAGATTTTTTGGACTCGCCATACAAATGCCATCGACGTAGATGATCAATCTGTATGGAAAGTCGGTTCTATGTTCGATTCTATATAGTTCAAGCGCGTTCAATGGGCTCGAATGGCTTACCTATCCCAAGAACAATAATAAAACTATTAAAAAAGCATTCACAGAGCAACGTGTGCGCAATTCGACCCGCGCATCCAACATGGCGCATAGCATAAAGCACTGCGCACCCGCCATGTCCGTCACGCTTGGCCGGCCACGCGCGAAGTGTTTTTAGGGTTCCGCGGTGACAAAATTGCAAGAAACAGAACCCTTATGTTTGCGTCATGTCCGTCCTTCTGTCTGCCTATTCACATCGCAGTCGAATTACTCGACTACCATAAAATTTACAGCCATGAATCATCACATCAGCTCATATATCCGTCCCCACCGAGGGGCTCGAGCCTTCCCTGCATTAGGGCGAGTGGGCCTTAGTCGACCACGCAGGCCCAGTGCCATGAATATTTACACGTAAATACTGCTTTATGTTATGATATGACCCAAAATGAGGTCGGAGTCAATACAAAAGGTCAAATGAGAATTTTAAGGGATGTACCTGCCTCCCAAGTGTAAATAGAGGACATGGCCGTTTTTCATCATGTGGAGGCCCTGAGCACTTTCCATTTTTGGGCCCTCTGTCATAAAAACGTCGGTGGTTATGTTAAAAAAGAACAGCATACCTATAAAGAGAGACATCACAGATACATCAAAGATGGTATACAAGTCATTTCGGTTGTGTTTCTGATGTTATGATTTATAAATGATAGGCTAAGTGGCTGTTAAAATAGGATGAAAGACTGAAAAAATTCGAAAATAAAACTGCATTGTATTGTTCGAAAAATAACTATAGATAGGTATTAAAAATCTTAATTTAGAAAATTGACATTCTTCATAATTACAGATTGGCAAAATCAGTTATAACTTCTTCGAAGTTTATTTCTTTTAAGGCGAGGCACCGGTGGAGAAGCGGAGAAACCCTTTTGCTAGATAATTTTTTTTTGGGTAATTACTACTAAATATCGGTCTTGCAAAAAATATTGGACATACTTAAGGATATTGTATGAGGAATGTGCTAATATGTTACACGATAGTGTGTACTTTACTCTTTGTCTTGACTCTTTACACGTAAAGGAAAAAACAGAGACAACTGTTTTACAAATGCCTCGCCTTAAGGCGCTAAGATCACTCAATCCGAGCAGGTTACGTTGAAACCGAACGCCCAATTCTCGATTTTTACTTGTTTTTATTATTTGTAATCACTTTCAAATAAGTTAAAAAAAATGTGTTCAATTAAAATGAAAGGTCTTAAAGTCACCGATTTTTGTGTGTTGGTTTCATTCAATATTTTTAAACAGGCTCCAAAGCCTCGAGCATCGCTGCAAAGTCACCTGTCTATCGGTTTTCTACAGGATTCATTTCGGAGAGTATGCCCTGGAGCTTCACGACCTCATTCCCCCTCTCCATTTCATCATCGGACTACTAGGCGCGGAGAGCGGTTCCACCCCTTTGTCGTTTATGTTCCACCTTTTCGCACGAAGCGTTTTGCTTCTTCGTTCATCATGAGAACGACCAAGGAGTGGAATTCCCTTCCAGCATCTGTATTCCCCGATTCGTATAATTTAGGAATCTTCAAGACGAGAGTGAATAAACACTATTTGAGCTTGCGTGTTACATCCTCGGCTGCATCGGCACTTACCATCAGGTGAGGTGCAGCCAAACGCACTCAAATTTTAATAAAAAAAATGTTTTCGAGAAATTTTGCGATTAATCCCAAAAACAGGGTTTACAGTATGTTTTTTTATATCAAAAGTGATAATATTTTGAAAATTGGTTTCAATTAAATCGTTTTTTTATATATTACATATTTTTTCTATGGTGATTGCTTGAATATTGAAATATATAAAATATTGAAAATTAAATATTGTCATTTGACCCATCTTAAGGCCAATACGTTACGTTCGATGCTTATGTCAGCTTGCTAAATGATCATTCACCACTGCATTTTTAACTACAAAAAATATTCTTAATATTATTGCAAAATTTGGAAAAGTACATTCAATCTTTTTCACGCATAGGAAACTATACAATTCTGGGACATTCGCTTCATTTCAATTTGGAGGAATAACTTAAACAGAGGATACGGATTATTATGGTTACATTGCAAAGTCCGTTACTTTTTTGGCGAATTATTTTTTAACAAGAAAACAATGTTACTCTACCACTTGAGCACCTGGGCGGGGCCTGCCCGGGGCCAAGGCCGTAGCTAGGGGGTGGCATTGTGGGGCAATGCCTTACCTTGAAATCACAATGCCCTACCTTAAAAATACCAAAAACTAAGATAAATTATTATAATTAAAGTAGCTGTCCCGGCGAACTACGTACCGCTTTACATTACATTACACTGCCTTACCCTACCCTAACCTACACTACACTACACTACCCTACCCTACACTACACTACCCTACCCTACACTACCCTACCCTACACTACTCTACCCTACACTACACTACCCTACACTACCCTACACTACCCTACACTACCCTACACTACACTACCCTACCCTACCCTACCATACCCTACCCTACACTACCCTACCCTACCCTACACTACCCTACCCTACACTACACTACACTACCCTACCCTACCCTACCCTACCCTACCCTACCCTACCCTACCCTACCCTACCCTACCCTACCCTACCCTACATAAGAACCTTCTCCTGACAATAACGAACTCGACAAAAAAAGAATTAGCGAAATCGGTCCAGCCGTTTAGGAGGAGTTCACTGACTAACACACGGACAGAAGATTTATATATATAAAGATTGTTTGTTCATAGTTTAGGATAAAAAAATTGTAGCGATAGGTATCTAAACTTTTCCGACCAATACGATACAATATTCTTTATATTCTTTGAACATACACAGTTTGTGACATTCATTTCATATTATAATATTTCTTTGTTCTCTGTATTGCTGGCATTTGAAGCGCCATAACATGAAGCGAGATGGGTCTATTTAATTATAATATCTGTGATATCCTACCTCAAATTCGACTCTAGCTACAGCCCTGTCCGGGGCCCATAGGATACGGGGCCTGGGCCGGGTTTATGACATCCCCTCTTATGGGGTATCGTGAATTAGGTGCAAGTAACAGTTAGATAACAGTTTCTTGTCATTTGTATTTAAAGTTTACGAAATATAACTCGTCAAGGTAATTTCAAACGTGGCCTTTTGACATAAAAACTTCAAATCACTCACACACATAACATAGTGAAAACTTTAAAAAATATTAATAGTAACTTCTGACAGAGTTTTTAAGTTATCAACCGGAACCCTTTACTTTGCGTCGTCCGACACGAGCTTGGCAGTTTTTTTTCTACATAAACATTGTCCGTTGTAGAGAAATCGACGGGCGTAACTGCTGCTATTGTTGTACTCAAACTAAACGCTGGAGATATCAGAGCGTGATACCTACTGGTTAAACAGTAGCTTTAAATAGAGTTGGAATCTAATCTGCCTAGATGCGCAGGATTCGGCTTAGCGCGGCTCAGGAATCTGTGCCTACTCTGCAAAAACTGGTAACTTTCATCGGACCATAACCCGTGCGTGATACAACTAAGTATCTACGTTGTCAGTCTAACTGGTATGTATTCGCAAAAGAGCATGCGAGTATAAAAGAGAGGTAATAATTTTCGAATAACCTAAAAACATTTAGGTACAAGCTTTAAGAGGTCGAGGATTGTGAAGCTGTGACTTTTCATACAAACGGCGTTAACGATATTCACCTCTTAAATATTAACCGATTTGGACCAATTTTTGATAACTTGTCAGTCACACCAAAAGCTAGGCTTATAGGTGACTTATAGCTTTTTGTTTTTTCGATAAAGTTAATAAGTTTAATTTTACTGCCGTTCACGTGTTTTCATACAAAACTAATTTCGACCATTTTTTTGTTTATTTATAATCAGTTATTTAAAAAACGAAACGAACAAGCCTAGCTTTTGTTCTGACTGACGACATATCAAAAATTAGTCTAAATCGGTTAACATGTAAACGGTGAAAATCGTAAACGCCGTTTGTATAAAAATTCCCAGCTTCACAATCGTCTTAATTAGAAAAGATTTTTAATTATTTCTTTTTTTTCTCAGAAAATCCCTTCGTTTGATACCTATCCATATCATGTGGGTTTATAAAAAATAACTGGTCCGCCATCTTTGAGAGTCCGTAATATTGGATTTAGAATGACGTCACTTAGCTAACCATGCATTGTTCTATAAATTAAACGCGTATGCAAAATTTCAGCTTAATCGGAAACCGGGAAGTGGTTCTAATTTATCTTCCAAGATGTGTCCCAAACTAACATGGCAAGTTAAGACGAGGTATTGATTGGATGTTGTCTCTGTCTTTTTATTTACGTGTAAAAAAAACAACTATACTTTTTCACTTTATCAATGGTTTTTCGTTTCAATCAAAATCCACAATGAAAGTATAAAAAATAATAACATCACTCACTTTGTGGTATCGTAACAAATATAGTTTTCTTTTTTTAAAATTTATACTTCAAAATATTAGTCATAACTAGAGTTGAAATTAACGGTGTAGACCTATCTTTGGGTATTTTTTTTTATCGAGCCAAAACTGCTCAATCGTGTTTTTAAAAGCTTTTGATTTTAAGGAAAATCATAAACAATAAGGGTATTTTTTTTCAACCATGAATTTTTTATCGTTTAGGAGTAATTGACGTCAAAATAACGAAAATCTGTAATATTACCGCCTTAATATAATGCTTGTAAAATTGACGTAGGGATGACGACAGCATCAGAAATAAATTATGAACTCTTGATCACTAAATTGCCCTCCTACTTAAACTTCGGAAAACCTGACTCGTTTTGTTTTCCATCAAATCTTTGATTTTTAATTCACCAAAATCACAAAATGAGTACATAAATGACGCTGCAAAACTATGACGTCACGCCTAGGTATTTCAAACATTTTTAGAACAAAATTTCATTTTTGACAGATGATAAAAAGTAACTCAGATGACTAGCATATTCGTCATCCCTATTTGCCGTGGCATGGCAACTGCACGACATTTCATATGAAATACCGAGCTGTTGCGGTGTCACTGCAAATTAAAACCGTCCAATGCTAACTCTCGACTTCCCTTTAGGGAACCCCAACTTCCGCGCAGATGAACTAGCGGGCTGCAATTTTAATCAACTAAAATTAGACATTTTGCATATAAAGTTTCAAGTCTACTCAAATTGGATATTTTACTTGATAAAGTTTCAAGTCTACTCAAATTAGATATTTTACTTATTAAAGTTTCAAGTCTACTCAAATTAGATATTTTACTTATTAAAGTTTCAAGTTTACTAAAATTAGATTATTATACTTATTAAAGTTTCAAGTCTACTAAAATTAGTTATATTATTTATTAAAGTTTCAAGTCTACTAAACATAGATATTTTACTTATTAAAATTTCATGTCTACTCAAATTAGATATTTTACTTATTAAAGTTTCAAGTCCACTAAAATTAGACATTTTACTTATTAAAGTTTCAAGTCTACTAAAATGAGATATTTTACTTACTAAAGTTTGTATTAAAGTCTACTAAAATTAGATATTTTACTTATTAAAGTTTCAAGTCTACTAAAATTAAACATTTTACTTATTTGAACTTAACTGAAGATGTGTCAGACTAAAATAATTAAGTAAGCAAGGAATCTAATACAAAAAGGTCGGTAAGGGATCTTCTTTCTTTGTCTTATCCTCAGGGTCATGCAGGAGTGAGATCGTGGCTTACGTGACCGTCGTTGGTCAGCGGAGCCCCCACCAGCCAACTCACTCCGGTACTTTGCAAAGTCCTCCCGCTTAATTCGTGACCGCATTATCGATTGGAGATAAACATATATATATACTTAATTCCAAGTGGGATAGTATTATGGCAGTTAGGTAATAAAATTACCTGAGAATTCGATTATCAAGTTATTGGAAAGGGCTTACCAATCTAATATACTAGGTGAGTTTCTAATAGCGGATACGAACACCACAACGTTATAATTCGGATGAAATTTGTCGACTTTTGTTCTACCACTTTTTAAATAAACGCCAAATTTTTTGGACTTTCCATACAGATTGATCATTGACGTGACATTTGACGTATAAAAAAACCCATCAAGTGGGTTCCGCAGTCGTTTCAAAAGTAGTAGTTTTCCTTCTTAAATTTATTATATTATGCAATACTATTAAAAAAAAGCATTTTTCCTGAAACAGCGGTTTAACTGGTACGGAGGGGGGGGGGGGGCGGGACGCTTGACTCTAACATGAATTAGCACTTAAGGCTTATTTTTTCACAAACTGATCCCTGAATCGAAAAAAAGGGTTTTGTAAACCCTCAATAGTTTTTAATATTTTTTTTTTTTTTTTATACACAATTGGTAAACCCTTGACAACATCTCACCTGGTGGTAAGTGACGATGTTGCCGAAGATGGAAGCGGGCTTACCAAGATTCCCCAACGCAATGGTGAAACTGGCTATCTTATCTTCATGCCGGAACACACCAATGATATCAACATTGATATTTGGCGGCAAGACTTAGATAAGATGGTGGTAGCTAGCCAGGCGGGCTTAGAAAATGCCCTACCACCAACCAAAATAGAGCATGTCAACGAAAAAAAAATCACCCCCTCTTAACATGCAAATTTTTTTCAAGATTTTGTTGTACCACTTTGTCGACGTGATTAATATGTAGGTATACACATGTCAAATAACAGCTTTCTAGTACTAATAGTCTCTGAGCTAAGTCGCGGTCAGACGGACAGACAGACATGGCGAAACTATAAGGGTTCCTTGTTGACTTCCAAACCTTAAAAATCAATGTTTGTTTGTTTGTTCGTATTTAACGCGCTGCCATACCGTTCATCCGATTACGTTGAAACTTCGTACAGTTGTTGCGAGCACGCCCACCGCGCATCATCGATATCCATGCGGGTGAAGCTACGGGCAAAAGCTAGTTGTGGTTACAAAACCGGCCAAGTGCGAGTCAGACTCGCGCTCCGAGGGTTCCGTACCTCAATACCTCTCTACACAACTATGACAATGAAACCTATTCACATAACAAACAAAACACATCAACGCGTGCGTCAGAAAAAACACACTTGGCCAGTTTTTATTATTTTACTTCAGAATTAGTACTATAATCACAAAAATTCAAACTCCTTGCCTGCGTCAGTGTTTCCCGATTCCTATAATTTGGGGATCTTCAAGGCAAGAGTGAATAGGCATTATTTGAGTTTGCGTGTACCATCCTCGACTGCATCATCACTTACCATCAGGTGAGTTGCAGGCAAACGCACTCAAATTTTTAATTAAAAAAAAATCACGCTTGTTTGTATACTTATTACCTTTTTTAAAAGCTTTAATTCAGCCTTCAAATCTTTGCGATCGGTTTAGAGCTACTTCCAGAGGTCCGTCCGAATGAACTCGAATTTGGTATGAAGCTTTATTCCCGGTGACAATACATCCTTTTGGTAGGTATTTTGAAGTGATGAACTACGAAAGTGGAATCCTGGTTCCAGGATCATCTGATGTTTTCAATCAAATCATAGAAAATACCTCTCAGCCCGATTTTTTTTTAATTTGGAATCACTGAACTTTCAACAAAATCAAATAAACGCCTGTACCCAAAAGTTTTTATATTGTTTTGAAATGAGCTTATTACGATACAGCTAAATCAAAAATATCTCTAATATACTTTTTTTTAAAAACACATTTTATGTAAAAAAATACACAGGTCGGACTTCTTAGCACGAGTAGGACTCACACTTGGCCAGTTTCATTTTTTGTCATAGCGGCAATAGAAATACACACTCTAGGAAAAAAATCAATTGTCTACCTATAACGGTTCATGATACAGCCCGCTGACAGATAGACGGACGGAGGGGGCTCAGTAATAGCAAAGTATATAATATTAGTACTAACATACAGTATGGACACTCCCTGCCGCTCTCTAGATTGCGACCTCACCCCCTCGTCACCCACATTGATACAGATTGGTAACAGTTTGGTTGTCGAACGTATAGGATTTCGCCACCATTTTGTTTGTTCCGTCATTCCTTTTTTGAAATGTCATTTCTGGCCCGTTGTATGAAGTGTCCAGGGTGTGTTTTAACCCTGCCCCTCCCTCCTTAACCTACCCCTTTTCTTTGTGCGTGCATCGGCGTAGATGGGAGGGTACGCCGCCGAGGCAATTTCAACCCGATCCGTCCAGTGGATTGAAGTGTGCGCGTTGATAGATCAGTCAGTCACGGTTTCCTTTTTTTACAAACTTTTATTTAACTTGTAATTTATGTGATGACATACATTGCAAGTTAAATGAAAGCTTGTAGCGGACTGAAGTGGTTTTTTGTATAGAATTGGTTGAGAGGGTCAGAGTAGTCTAATCAGAATAGCCCGATATCGTTCCTGAGGGATCTGAGCCGCTTGCGGCTCGCACACCACTCACCCTAAAGGGCAGTCATAAAAACGACGTCCACGCGGGCGAAGCCGCGGGCAAAAGCTAGTAGTTAATAAAATAAAATTGTGAAATGGGAAGGAGGAGGAAGAAGAATGAATAGTTAATATACATATGTGTTATAAAAAAAATACATGTGTATGTATAGAAAAAACAAAGTGAGATTACTCCCCCGAACATTTAAAATGAGCCACATGTCGCGTAAAATGAACTTTGCTTGCCGAAACCTGGATAGGTTGATAGGTATATATGTACAGATTTTGTTTTTCTGTTACGGTCCTTTTTTGATTTTACCCGTTTTCTGGCTCGTTGTATGAAGTGTCCAGGGTGTGGTAATAGGGTCCCGTTGGTCATCCTTTAGGTGTACAGAACCCTAAAAAGATAGAAAATGCAAAAGAATGTATGTGTGCTTGATGTGTGCGTTACTGTTCATTGCGTGTAGCTTGTATCAACTTCCAAACCGGTTCGTATATCACTTCCGGTTGGTCGTCGTGCTTACGATATATCCTTTGTTCGAGCCTGTTCAGGCGCATCGTTTAAATTGCGTTTTATCTATGCGCATACGCAATCGACCCGCATGCGTGATGTTATGTGATCGAAATATGCCCAGCAATGCCTGTCGATCTTGTCTTACATATATTTATTATTACATTGTTATTCGTGTCCTACCTACCTATGTCAGAGGAAAGATGATAGGACACTTAATTAGACACGATAATTTTATCAAGAACATAATAGAAGGAAAGCGCGGAAGACCTAGAATTGCTTATACAGGGTGGGAAGGAGTATACCGACAGTTTTTAACCATGGATTCCTGGTGGTATTATCAGTAAATAATGTTATATCAACATGGGTCTAAAACTGCCTTATTAACTTACTTAATTTCTGGAACAAAAAAATCAATTAACGATAGTAATCCCTTCTGAACGAAACCTTAGTCTAAAGAGTGAAAAAGAAAACTTGACACTTCACGAACGACTCCGACAACATACGATAAACGACGAGTGAAGTCAACGTCAGTATGATACTTTGAGGCAACAAACGTCAGATAAGATTAAGAAGAATAAGAAAGTTATTACGTCATATTATTAGGGCGTGTTACCCTTGAGATTTTTTGAACTTGTGAAATATTTAAAAAATTAATATCTTGAAAATTAGGCTTTACTGGCCCATGTTTATATTACTTTTTTTTTAGTCTAAATAGGCATTAGAATCTTTGTTTAAAATCTGTCGGTATACTCCTTCAAACCCTGTATAGACCAAGTTAAGAAGAAAGCTAAGGTTGAAACGTATAGAAAAATGAAGGAGATAGTGTGGGAGAGAGAGACCTGGAAAGAGCTACACCGACAAGAGAACGGCTCTTAAATTGTGATGATGATGACCTGTCATTTTTTTTTACTTTCGAGCGAAAACGGAGTAAAGAAGGTATTGTGATGGCAAAAAAAATCGAAGTTGTGATTTGATAAGTTTTTCACTAGAAGTTATCGAATCGAAGTTATTATCTAATGATTGTTTATTTTGATTTTTCACAAATGAAATTATGTTATTATTATTTTATGACTATCAGAAAGAGTGTAATTTGCACCTATTTTAAATAAATACCTTGAATCTTGAAAAACCTTGATAGAGATCAACTGTCCTACACTAAAAAAGCCTAAAAAACAAAAAAAATAAGAAATTTGTGTGAGTGTGTTTGTGTTTATATCCGTCCGGTGCTCTAGTTCCCAAACTACTGGACGGATTTGGGATAAATTTGGGTTAAGGCAATATTATTTTTATATCTCCAGCCGTTTTTTTAAGTTATTTTTTAGGGTTGTCACCATAGTGAAAAATTACTTTTTTTCTAACGATTTTAATGAAACTATGTGAATAACTAGGACTTAATAGAGCCTACTGCACTAAGTATAGGGAAAACCAGAGTAAAGTACCTCCCATACAAACCTAAATCCTTACTAAAATATTATAAATCTGAAAATGTGTTTGTTTGTTACCTTTTCACGCTTCAACGCCTTGACCAATCTTATTAAAATTTGGCATGCAGGTAGCCAGTGTCACAAGGAAGGACATAGGCTACTTTTTATCCCGTGAAAATAGCATAGCCCGATGCAAGTCCCGAGGGAACTGAAAATATACTCTTTTTGGTTAATTTCTTTAATATCGCAACGGAACAATGGATTGTGTGATTTTTGCACAGAGATGGTTGAGGGAGTGGGAAATGACACGATTTACTAATAAGCATATCCTGACATAGTTCCCGAGGGATCTAGAGAAAATTCATGTCCACGTTCGCGAGCCGCTTACGGCTCGCGCACCTCGCACCTTCTAAGTCAGTCACAAAAATTATGTCCACGCGGGCGAAGCCGCGGGCAAAAGCTAGTTATTTAAATATTTTTATATCAATACTGACATATACCTACATTACTGTAATTATTTGCTACTAAGTAAGTGTAACGTATATAGTTGATTTGTGTATGCTCGACAACGACAGATGATTAAGGCTTCGCGAGAAAGTATGCGCATCGTGGATGTACAATTTATTTTCAATTACCAAATACAAAAACAAAATAAATTCATCTAGCACCATAAAACCTTAATGGTTTGTCTAGGTGCTCACAGTCGTCAACATGCTACATAGTTAGGTACTTAGAATGACAGAAAAATATTACAAATCAGCTGGGATATGCATACCTACATACATACGAGTATATCATCCATCTCTTCAGAAGTTATTCAATTCCGTTATACTCGAGGCACATACGCCTAAGGCACAGTATATATATTAGTACTAACGCCTAAGGCATGGCACAGAAGTGTGATCGTGCCTTTTTCAAAAAGGGTGACAACATCCTGCTGAAGAACTACAGACTTCTGAGCCATGTCTACAAGCTGTTTTCGAGAGTCATTACGTATCTCGCACGCAGGTTTGACGACTTCCAGCCTCCCGAACAAGCCGGTTTCCGAAAAGGCTTTTAGTACCATAGACCACATACATACGCTGCGGCAGATTAAACAGAAGACTGAAGAGTACAATCAGCCACTATGCTTGGCGTTTGTGGACTATGAGAAGGCCTTTGATTCAGTCACAAAAAAAACACAGTTATTTTTTTAATAAAGCACTACACCTTTTTTTTTTTTATTCACATTTGGTAAGCCCTTGACAACATCTCACCTGGTGGTAAGTGACGATGTTGCCGAAGATGGAAGCGGGCTAACCAAGATTCCCCAACGCAATGGGGAACTGGCTATCTTATCTTTATGCCGGAACACACCAATGATATCAACATTGATATTTGGCGGCAAGACTTAGATAAGATGGTGGTAGCTAGCCAGGCGGGCTTAGAAAATGCCCTACCACCAACCAAACCGAGTCTTACCATTGACCCCGCCGGGAATCGAACCCGCGACCTCCTGTGTAAGCCAGTGAACTTTGCCTCTGAGCTACGGAGGCGGTTAAACCGATTTTGATTCAATTTATATGGGACCTGATTCGATCACGCAGAGAAACTCCGAGCATAGCACGCTCGGGAGCATACCATATCGAATAAAAAAACCGGCCAAGTGCGAGTCAGAACCGCACACATAGGGTTCCGTATCATCATACTGGATGGCGCTAGTTACTTCACGTTTAAAATAAATACACGTTTTTTTTTATCGAGACATACTTTTTCTAATTTTTAGTATTTGTTGTTATAGCGGCAACAGAAATACAACATCTGTGACAATTTCAACTGCCTAGCTATCACGGTTCATCAAATACAGCCTGGTGACAGACGGACGGACAGCGAAGTCTTAGTAATAGGGTCCTGTTTTTACTCTTTGGGTACGGAACCCTAAAAAGAATCATGAACACGGATTCACAATCTGCGAAGAGATCGCGTAACACACATACACACAAACAAAAAACATAGAACAATCGAATTGTAAACCTCCTCCTTTTTGAAGTCGGTTGAAAACGACCAATTGATAATGTGAACTGTATGGGAAGGCCAATTTATAATAAGAACTATATGGGAAGTACAATTGATAATGTAAACTGTATGGGAAGGCCAATTGATAATGTGAACTCTATGGGAAGGCCAATTGATAATGGGAACTGTATGGGAAGGTCAATTGATAATGTGAACTGTATAATAAGGCCAACTGATAATATAAACTGTATGGGAATGCCATTTGATAATGTGAACTGTATGAGAAAGCCAATTGATAGTGTGAACTGTATGGGAAGGCCAATTGATAATGTGAACTGTATGGGAAGGTCAATTGATAATGTGAAGTGTATGGGAAGGCCAACTGATAATGTGAACTGTATGGGAAGCCTAATTGATAATGTGAACTGAAAGGGAGGGCCATTTTTGGCGATTTCAGAAAATTTGTATAACTAGAGTCGTTGAAGTTTTATGACCAGAAGCCACTTCAAAATAAAACTCTATTTACGGCATTAGTAATGCTCTGTAGAACTAAGTACTTATTACCAAAGAGTAGGGACTATTACACAAGTAAAGTTATTTTTATAGGTAAATAACTAAGACAAGTTTTTTTTAGTGAGGTGCGTTGTCGTCAAAAAAGTGCAATAAAATTAAGATCAATAGAACTTCACCGTGATCATTATATCAGCCGAAAGACGTTCACTTCTGGACAAAGACCTCCCCAAAGGAATTCCACAACGACCGATCCTGAGCTGCCTGCATCCAGTGAGTGAGTTAAGCTCTTACTTTCTAAAGTAAGTAGTTTCTATTCTTGTTAAAAAGTTACAGGCGTTTGACAGATACACAGACGGCTGCCTGGAAGAAATTGTTACCTAGCAATAAAGCCGCCTATTGTATAGGCTTTCTTCTACATTGTCAATGTCTTTTTTTATTTTGTGATGCAATAAAGAATATTGTATTGTGTTGTATTGTGTAGATTTAATAATAGGGTCTCATTTTGGCGCCCTTACGGTGCGGAACCCTAAAAATTTCCTTTTTTTCCTATCTACAACGTTAAATGCAGTGTAATCACACCAACGACGTTGGGTTACTATGAAAAAAAATCGTTTAGCTCATTAATGCTACTCTGATAAAATCGTAACAATACTTTTCACTTCGTTACTTTGCTACCTACTTTTTATTTCAGTTTCGAGCACGCAACTGAAGTTCTATTTTCAGTCAACGACGACTATAAAACAGCTACGCCTATTTATTCATTACAATTACAAAATATATTACTTTGTTTTCTTTGCGGCCTAGTATATAAGGTCTAACAAAATAAGCTGAAACTATTTTAACTGGTGCTTCTACCCATGAAACTGAACAACTTTTTCCATGGAACCCATAGACAAATCTCAAAAAAAAAATTTGAACTTCCCATACTAAGTTGGCTGATCAGCTGATCGAGTTAGTATGGAAGAGCCAATTTTTTTTTGCGATATGACTACGGGTTCCATGGGGAAAGTTGTTCAGTTTCATAAGTAGAAGCACCAGTTAAAATAGTTTCAGCTAATTTTGTTACACCTTATATAATAGGTAAATAATAGTCTGCTAAATACATAAATATTTTCTTCGCCGGAATAGGAATGCAACTTGCGGAAAATAATGTAAACTTATATAAACGATTGCCCTGTAGTGTAGGCTACGGTAGGTAGGGTGTGGGTTAAAACTAGCGATAGGCCGAACATGGGTTGCACCGAATACGAACATTCGGCCGAATATTCGGTAAAACTTTTACTGAACCGAATATTCGGCCGAATATTCGGTACATTCATCGATATACATGTACTTACTAGATTTCGCGATCCGAACACTAAGTTTGTTCGACTAAACTTGACTGCGGACAGTACACCTTACTTAAGTGTGGGTTCGACATTCAAGCTGTGTGGGCGCGTACGGAGCGGTACTAATAATACCAAAAATAACTTGGATGTAAACAACACAATTCAGTTGTCAAGTAAATACAATTATTTGTTGGTCATGTGAATAAATAGCTTAAAATATCGTAATACCACAATAGACGTTTAATATAAATAAATATATTTTGCGACGCTATGCTGAGTAGAAACTAGAAAAAAATGTTATTCATAATCTACTAAACTACTAAGGTGTTGTGATTTGATTCAGCTATTCTTTTACCAACCTACTTTAATTGAAAATAAAGCTTCAGTGACGACAAAAACAGAAAGCTACACTCTAAAATACTTACCTCATTACACTGTACACTCAAATCATGATAATACACGGGTCAATAACAGAAAAAACTTTGAGTATCACTTTGCCGAATATTAGGTGATTCAGCCGAATATTCGGCTGAATATGAATATTCGGTAAAGCTGCCGAATATGCCGAATACCGAATATAAAACGAATATTCGGCCCATCTCTAGTTAAAACTCCGTTCATGGGTACAATTTAGTTTATTTTTGAATTAAAGACCTACAAGGAAATATATAAGAGTTACAAAAGGATTAGAACACGTCAAATTTATATTAAAAATAGCAAAAATATAATTTGATCTTAACCGAGAAGGGTATTTTAAGAAAGCAGCAGGTTAATAAATTAATAATTATTATTTTATAAAGAAATAAACTTGGATGTTGATGTCATCATATCAGCCGAAGGAAGTCCACTGCTGGACATAGGCCTCCCCCAAGGATCTCCACGACGACCGGTTCTGCGCTGCCCGCATCCAGCGGCTTCCCGCGACCTTCACCAGGTCATCGGTCCACCGAGTGGGAGGCCTGCCTACACTACGCTTTCCGGTGCGTGGTCGCCACTCGAGAACTTTACTGCCCCAACGGCCATCTGTTCTACGAGCAATGTGCCCCGCCCACTGCCACTTAAGTTTAGCGATTCTGAGAGCTATGTCGGTTACTTTGGTTCTCTTACGGATCTCCTCGTTTCTGATTCGATCACGCAGAGAAACTCCGAGCATAGCACGCTCCATTGCCCTTTGGGTGACCTTGAGCCTTCTTATGAGGCCCATAGTAAGCGACCATGTCTCAGTTCCGTACGTCATCACTGGCAACACACATTGGTCGAAGACCTTGGTCTTAAGACACTGCGGTATCTGGGACGTAAAGATATTGCGAAGCTTCCCGAACGCTGCCCAGCCGAGTTGGATTCGACGATTGATCTCTTTCTCGAAGTTGGACCTACCTAACTGGACTGTTTGTCCCAGGTATACATATTCAGTAACAACTTCGAGTGTAGAGCCTCCAACCTTCAGAGGAGTAGGTATGACACGGACGTTTGACATAATTTTCGTCTTGTCCATGTTCATTCTAAGACCCACTTGTTGAGAGACTCTACTGAGGCCATCGAGCATTGTGCCTAAGTCGTCCATAGTCTCAGCCATGACCACGATATCGTCAGCGAATCGAAGGTGGGTGATGTACTCGCCGTTGATATTGATGCCGAGTCCACCCCAGTCCAATAGCTTGAAAACATCTACCAGGGCGGCGATGAACAGTTTCGGAGATATAACGTCTCCCTGTCTCACCCCTCGCTGCAGCTGGATAGGTTCCGAGTTTTGATCCTGGAGGCGAACCGACATGGTGGCGTTTTCATACAAACACTTCAGCACTTCGATATATCGATAGTCAATTTGGCACCTCTGGAGAGACTGTAACACAGCCCAGGTTTCGACCGAATCGAAGGCTTTCTCATAGTCCACGAACGCCAAGCATAGTGGCTGATTGTACTCTTCGGTCTTCTGTATAATCTGCCGCAGCGTATGTATGTGGTCTATGGTACTAAATCCTTTTCGGAAACCGGCTTGTTCGGGAGGCTGGAAGTCGTCAAACCTGCGTGCGAGACGATTCGTAATGACCCTCGAAAACAGTTTGTAGACATGGCTCAGGAGTGAGATGGGTCTGTAGTTCTTCAGCAGGGTATTGTCGCCCTTTTTGAAGAAAAGCACGACCACACTTCTGTGCCATGCCTTAGGCGTTTGTCCCTCAAGTATAACGGAATTAAATAATTTCTGAAGAGCTTTAAGTACCGGTGTTCCACCTGCTTTCAGAAGTTCAGCCGTAATTCCATCATCACCCGGTGCCTTATTGTTTTTAAGCTGTTTTAGAGCCATTCTAATCTCGTACAGGCTGACGTCCGGGATATCTTCGGTATGGTGTCGGGTAAGTCTAGCTTTTGGGTCTTTAGCCAGATCGCTGACAGGCAGACGTGTGGTCGTGTACAATTGTCCGTAGAACTTCTCAACTTCTTCCAGCAACTCAGTCTTAGACGATATGATCCTGCCGTCCTCAGTCTTCAGCTTGGTCAGTTGGCTTTGACCAACAGACAGATCTCTAGCGAACACTTTTGAGCCTTTGTTGTTCTCAATCGCCTCTTTAATACAATTTGTATTAAAGTGGCGCAAATCGCGAGTAAGAGACTTAGAGATCTGCCTGTTTAGTTGCCGATACTGAGTAGCGTCTTCAGAGGACTGCAAAACCAATCTGCGCCTTTCTTCCATGAGGTTGCTGGTGAAGTCAGAGATTTTTTTGGTTCTGTTTGAACGGCGAGTTTTGAAAATCTTAGACCCGACCGTTTGGACAATTTCCACGAACCTGTCGTTATAATCGTCCACATTCTCGCAGTCTCCTAGGCATTCGAAGCGATTGTGCAATTCGAGCTGAAAGTTTTCGGGGTTTTGGAGCTGGATGGGCGCTGGTCGGAGTGTGGACTTCATCAGTCGACATCTTTCTAGCTTGGTCTTTAGATTCAATGTGCCTCTTACCATTCGGTGATCGCTTCCTGTTTTGACTGAGTTGATCACAGAGACATCATTGAATATTTGCCTTCTTGTCGACAAGATGAAGTCGATCTCGTTCTTCGTTACGCCATTGGGATGCAACCATGTCCACTTTCGCTGTTTAGGCTTTTTGAAGAAGGAGTTCATCATAAAGAGGCCCTCCTTCTCCATAAAGTCGGCCAGCAGCTGGCCACGTGCATTTCTCTCTCCATATCCAAATTGCCCCACTTTCAGCTCACCATCACTTCGTTTGCCCAGTTTCGCGTTAAAGTCCCCCATAACAATGGTGTATTGAGTCCGGGAGCTATTATGTAGAGCTCTAGAGATATCCTCTAGAGGGAGCTCCACTTCGTCGTCGGAGTGTTGCGCGGTCGGTGCATATACCTGAATAACTTTCAGCGAATACCGTTTGGTAATTCGGAGAATAAGGTACGCTACTCTCGTCGAAACACTCTCGATCCGGACCACATTGTTAATGAGGGACTTGTGGACTAGAAACCCGACACCACCCTCGGACAGTTGGTCGCCCTCCCGGAAATAGAGCAGGTTTCCGGATTTAAGGATTATGGTGTCCTCCCCCTCTCTTCGGACTTCACACAATCCTACGATGTCCCATCGTAACCTGCTCAATGCTTCCTCGAGTTCTGTTAGCTTTACGTCGGTTCGCAGTGTGCGCGTGTTGTAGGTTGCCAGGGCCAGAGGTCTTTTGTTTAGGTAGCCTGGCATCTGCCGGGGATTCTTCGCACCCCATGCCCCGCCGTTACCTTGACCGCTACCGGAGCCAGGAATAGCGGGGCCGCCGGGGACTAGGGGCCGTTTTTTCTTTGTGTCGGTCATTTGGGGGGTGTTGCCGTAATCGCCACGCTTGGCAGGCGGGTTGGCGATCGCAGTGTTGCAGATTGGCTGCAAATCACGGAAAGACGCTGCTGCCCATCCTCCGGTTTGAGTCCCTTAGTCGGCTCTTACGACACCTATTGGATGAGATAGGATGGCCCTATTCTAAGCCGGGAGCCATACGGCATAATGTGCCATGCCATTCATCTTCCTTTGTACTCTTGCATACAGAACCGGCTGAAGTTCATAGCTATTAGTCAATTCCAAATCAAACAGTGCTGCCGGATCGAACAATATCTCAACTATTTTTTTTTTTCACAATTGCTAAACCCATTTGACTAATTAAGGGCCTCCAGGAGGCTCGAGTTTCCATACAAACGTAGTTTCGCTTTGATACAATAACTATATCCAGATTGAATCCAAACTTTGCAAATATATTGAGATGACACACATCGATGTTTGTTATTAGTTTTCGATGTACTAATATAAAACGGAAAAAAATAAGAACAGTTTCTAACTTTCAGTACAAAACTAATTTAAGCCTTCGTTTAGTTACCTTAAAATTTACTACGATGAAAACTAATTACAAACATCGATATGTGTCTACTCAATATATTTACAAAGTTTGGATTCAATCAGGCATGTAGTTTTTGTATTAAAGCGGAACTACGTTTGTATGGAAACTCGAGCCTCCTGGAGACTCTTAACTAA
The DNA here is from genome assembly GCA_947284805.1 of Coleophora flavipennella. Taxonomy (NCBI): domain Eukaryota; kingdom Metazoa; phylum Arthropoda; class Insecta; order Lepidoptera; family Coleophoridae; genus Coleophora; species Coleophora flavipennella. Next base: position 3,341,711 of record OX369273.1, read on the forward strand.
AACTGGTAAAAATGAGGTTGTTCCTAATATTACCCACTTAGTGAATCTTTATTTCAAAAAAGGTAATTTTCCTGAATTATTAAGACGTGATATCGTTATTCCGGTACATAAGGGTGGGGACAGAGACGACGTCGATAATTACAGACCGATTTCAGTTCTGCCCGTGGTTTTCGAAATGTTACTATTTAAACTCATTTTAAGTTCTTTCCGAGTCTCCATTTGGATTAAGGAAATCTGAATCAACTAAAGATGCTGTGACTGCTCTTAGATTCATCATCATCATATCAGCCGGAAGACGTCCGCTGCTGGACAAAGGTCTCCCCCAATGATTTCCACGACGACCTTCACCAGATCGTCGGTCCACCGTGTTAGAGGCCTTCCTACGCTACTTCTTCCGGTGCGCAGTTGCCACTCAAGAAATTTACTACCCCAACGAGATAGATAGATAGATACAACATTAATTCAAAGCTACATTACAATTGATACACAAAAATTATTACAAACTTAAATGTATAAAGAGGGCACATACCTAAAATTGTGCCGTAGCTTCGAAATGGCTCCGACTCAGCATAGCTATGTGTCCTGCCCTCTGCCACTTCAGTTTAGCGATTCTGTCAGCTATGTCGGTTACTTTGGTTCTCCTGCGGATTTCCTCATTTCTGATTCGATCGCGTAGGGAAATTCCGAGCATAGCTCGCTCCATTGTCATTTGGGTGGCCTTAAGCCTCCTTATCTGGCCCATAGTAAGGAAACCGTGACTGACTGATTTAAAAAAAGTAGCCTATGTGTTAATCCAGGTCCTAATCTGTCTACCTACCAAATTTCAGCCAGATCCGTTCAGTAGTTTTTGCGTAAAAGAGTAACAAACATACATCCATACATCTATACATTCTTACAAACTTTCGCGTTTATAATATTAGTAGGACTAGTAGGATTAAAACATAGCTGCTTCGGGCTTAAGTAGGTGTCCTACCTAGTTACTTTTAATTAAAGGTAGTTAATTAAAGAGGTAGATACCGAATTAAATCCAAATTAATTATCAGGTAGGTACAATATCTATTTATCTGCATATCTACACGAATAGGTACATACAAGAAAGACTTCAGCAGCCATAAATCTATTTAAGAGCCAAAGGGTCTCATAACTGTTCCCCCACAGGCACTTCGCATAAAGAGTTGATATCACAAAAATGCCCATAAAACTTCATTATTCTTTCCCTTTTATTATAATAAAATTAATGTTACGTTTCCAGCCAACAAGCGTTTCCGCGACAAAATGGCGGTGTAGCATCGATGGTTGTGAATGTTTGATACCGTCGTCGGCGGCTGGCGCCAACCGGCGCGACGTGAATTTTCCAGACAAAGTTGACCTCCACATATTAAATGAAAACCCTCTTACCTGCCCTTAGATTGTACCTAACAGGGGGCGAAGGCAGCTCTTGTAGCGATGGTCGCCACCACGCGTACGTAGCATTAAAAATTTAACTTTAGCCTAGTTTTCATGACACCTAAGTATAGGTACCAACCTTCTTTGAATTAGGTATATCGTTTAATCTATATAAATAAATAAAAAATGATGTACGTTGGTACGTGCATCACTTGTGAACGGCTTGACCGATTTGGCGTTTTTTTTTTTAATGTTCATAATAATCCGAATATACTTACAGGCAGTGTGTTTAGCGTCGGTGGCTCAACCGGTAACGACTCGGTTCTCCTAACCAGAGGTGCCGGGTTCAAATCCAGAAGGCCAATGTACCAATGAGTTTTTCAAAACTTACGTGCATATACTCACCGATTGCTTTAACGGTGAAGGAAAAACATCGTGAGGAAACCTGCACACGCCTGCGAAGAAACTCGAAGGTTGTGTGTGAAGTCGACCAACCCGCACTGGGCCCGCGTGGTCGACTAAGGCCCGATCGCCCTAATTCAGGGTAGGCTCGAGCCCCTCGGTGGGGCCGTATATCACTACATAGTATAAAACAAAGTCGCTTTCTCTGTCCCTATGTCCCTTTGTATGCTTAAATCTTTGAAACTACGCAACGGATTTTGATGCGTTTTTTTTTAATAGATAGAGTGGTTCAAGAGGAAGGTTTATGTGTATAATAACATCCATTAAATAGTGGAGAAGTACTGTTATTTTTGAGGTTTCTAATGTGATGTCGTAAATAATTACATTTTTTCCGCTTACATTGCAAACGCAGGCTGAACCCTACGAGTTTTATCAAAATAATGTACTAAGTATTGTACACATTGAAAAGGTCTACAGAAAAGTCCGTGATGGTATATGTCTATCTCTTATGGATAACCCACAATAACTTTTTTTTGTCATTTACTTTTTACGACAAATAATGGCTAATTTTCGAAGCGATTTTAACCAATACAGCATTAATCCTTAACCAATTAAATACCTTGAATACATTGTTCATTTAATATAGATCTATATGGCCCGTTACACCGTATGATTTAAGTGAATATTTTCGAAGATATTACAGATTTAAAAATTGCGGGACGTAGCGTTTGCGGCGGTACCGGCCGGCCGCACGTTCTCAGTTTTTCTGTAGTGTATTTAGTATCAGCATTGCACCCGTGCGAAGCCGGGGCGGGTCGCTAGTGAGCTTATATGATGATGATGCCAATTTCTGGTTAGTACGCGACCCTCGCGGTTTGTAACTTGGAAATGGTCAGACGGGCCACACAGTCACACAGCAGGTTGCAGTGAGAGCTACAGCGTGACTGCAGAATGAAAGCAGTCACTTTGAACAACTGTTTTAAGTAGTGTTTGAGTTAAAAACATGTGAAAATGTTAAAAAAATTGTGTAATTACAATTTAAAGGCTTGTCACAACCCCGCACAAGGTAAAGAATCTCTTAACCATCAATTTGCATCATTGCGTAGGTGACTAATGGTAGATAATTTGGTGTCGTTTAGTAGCTTTTAAGAAAAAACAACAAGTTAACGACTTCGTTTTTGCAGTAGGTTAAAAAAGTAAAATAAAATTATATTTTTTGCATGTTTTTTGTTTAAATTTTTAATGCTTTTTTTCCTTAAATGTTTTGGTTAATTTTATTTGTGGATCACCAGAGAAATTAAATTACCTTTCAAATAAGACTATTTTGAAGTCTGTACTGCTGCTAATTCAAGAGAAAGCATATTTTTTATGGTTAGCTAAAAAAATGAAAATAAAAATGGCTGCCATTTAGAAGGGAGAAGGATGCAACCCCCTGCAATGCAATGGGTGGTTTTTCATCGAACAAATGTGGTGTATAACATGCTCTTAAAACATCGGTAACCCTATCCGATACACACTATATACAATAAAGTCACGATCTCAAAAACGGCTTTAACGATTTTGATGAAATTTTCAATATAGGGCTTTAAGGGGCTAAAAATGAATCTAGCTGGGTCTCATCTCTGGGAAAATTCGTTATTCCGAGTTTTTTACCGAACAACGCTCGGTCGCCCATATTTCATCATCATCATTACAGCTCATATACGTCCCCACCGAGGGGCTCGAGCCTACCCTGAATCAGGGCGATTAGGCCTTAGACGACCACGCGGGCCCAGTGCGGGTTGGTCGACTTCACACACAACCTTCGAGTTTCTTCGCAGGCGTGTGCAGGTTTCCTCACGATGTTTTCCTTCACCGTTAAAGCAATCGGTAAGTATGTACGTAAGTTTTTTTGAAAAACTCATTGGTACATTGGCCATCCAGATTTGAACCCGGTACCTCTGGTTAGATGGACCGAGTCGTTACCGGTTGAGCCACCGACGCTTCTTTAGATAGCCCATATTTAGTAGGTAGGTATACTTATTTGCTATCTCATACTCGAATAATCTAAAAATTATGTTAGGGTACTATACTATTGCGTGACAGTTTTCGCAGCAGTAACGAAACAAACAGTTAAAACAGTTTTCAATATAATTTCATAGCAGCTGGATTGCATGTAGAATTCACAGCACAAGCAACCAACACGCGAACATGCCATTCTATGAGTTGTTCACTTTCGTTAAAATCCATCACTACGTACCTATTTGACATCTATTTATGTATATAAAAGAAAGTCGTGTTAGTTACACCATTTATAACTTAAGAACGGATGGACCAGTTTTTATGATTTTTGTGTTTTTGCATTTGTCTTCGTTCGGAATAGTATAAGTATTAAAACATGATATTCATAAAAAAAAATTGAGTCAAAAAATAATTGGTTTTTGTGTTATGATGCAATAAAGAATATTGTATTGTATTAGGGTAGAAGTAGTGGTGTAGTGTAGTTAGGGTAGAGTAGTGTAGTGTAGTGTAGGTGTAGTGTAGTTAGGGTAGTGTAGTGTAGGGTAGGGTAGTGTGGGGTAGGGTAGGGTAGTGTAGTGTAGGGTAGGGTAGTGTAGTGTAGGGTAGGGTAGTGTGGGGTAGGGTAGTGTAGTGTAGGGTAGGGTAGTGTAGTGTAGTGTCGGGTAGGGTAGGGTAGGGTAGTAAAGTGTAGTGTAAGGTGGAACGAAGTACGCCGGGACAGCTAGTTAGTTACTAAAATAAAATTTTTGGTTTCGAGCGACTGAGAAGTTTTTATACTATTTTAGCATTAGGTATAGAACAAAATCGTTTAGTTTTATAAGTAAGTAGGTGGATAATATATTTTTCACGATTTTAGAATAGTTGTAGAACAAAAATTGTTTTGTTTCATGAGTAGAAGCTACTGTATAATTGGCGGAAAGTCCAAAAATAGCTATGTACGTAAACCTACATGTTTGTTTAAATTATTTTCCACAGACTTCAAAAATGAGTTTTTTGTATATTATTTATTGTACAAAATATAAGCTTAAAAATAATAATTAAAGAATTTTCTTATGTACAAATGCGGACTTATTACTTAATGCGCTCATTATGAGAACCTATTATAATGAGGTTCTCAAGTCAACCCGTATATTTGTTTATGTACTTATGACCAATTGACCACACATAACTCCGATTTCGATACATTTTTTTAAATTATATGTATGTATACACGGTGTAAAAAAAATTAGGCCCTACACCAATTTTTAACTGGGGATTTTTCTATTGTTACACCCTACAATATGTATGTATATACAGGGTGTAACATAATTGGTATAGGTCCCAGTAATTCGGGCTTCTACTCGTTATACTGAACAACTTTGAGAATTGACTATTAGTTCCTCGAGGAGAGTTGTTCAGTATGATCAGTAGAAGCCCCAGTTAACGGGACATACACCAATTATGTTATAATGTTACACCTGTATATGCCTCCAGGTTGGTCCCACATAAATTTTATCAAAATCCGTTCAATATTTTTCTGAAAATAAGAAAAATAAAAAATGTATCCATAAACCATCTGTCTGTTCGTCTGTCCATCTGTCCAACCTGTCTGTATCTTTGGAACAACTACCTACGTCTGTTGAAATTTTCACAGAATATATGATTGTATTCTCGACCTATATAAGGTCTAAAAAAATTAGCTGAAACTATAACTGGTGCTTCTACCCATGAAACTGAACAACTCTCCCCATAAAACCCATCATCATATCAGCCACAAATCGTCCACTGCTGGACAAAGGCCTCCCCCAAGGATTTCCACGACGACCGGTCCTGCGCTGCCCGCATCCATCGGCTTCCCGCGACCTTCACCAGGTCATCGGTCCACCGCGTGGGAGGTCTGCCTACGCTACGTTTTCCGGTGCGCGGTCGCCACTCGAGAACTTTACTGCCCCATCGGCCATCTGTTCTACGTGCTATGTGCCCTGCCCACTGCCACTTCAGTTTAGCGATTCTGTGAGCTATGTCGGTTACTTTAGTTCTCCTGCGGATCTCCTCGTTTCTGATTCGATCACGCAGAGAAACTCCGAGCATAGCACGCTCCATTGCCCTTTGGGTGACCTTGAGCCTTCTTATGAGGCCCATAGTAAGCGACCATGTCTCAGTTCCGTAAGTCATCACTGGCAACACACACTGGTCAAAGACCTTAGTCTTGAGACACTGCGGTATTTGGGACGTGAAGATATTGCGAAGCTTCCCGAACGCTGCCCAGCCGAGTTGGATTCGTCGATTGATCTCTTTCTTGAAGTTGGAACTACCTAGCTGGACTGTTTGTCCCAGGTATACATATTCGTCAACAACTTCCAGTGTAGAGTCTCCAACCTTTAGAGGAGTGGGTGCGACACGGACATTTAACATTATTTTCGTCTTGTCCATGTTCATTTTAAGACCCACTTGTTGAGAGACCTTACTGAGGCCATCGAGCATTGTGCTTAGGTCTTCCATAGTCTCAGCCATGATCACGATATCGTCAGCGAATCGGAGGTGGGATATGTACTCGCCGTTGATATTGATGCCGAGTCCACCCCAGTCCAGAAGCTTAAAAACATCTTCCAGGGCGGCGGTGAACAGTTTCGGAGATATAACGTCTCCCTGTCTCACCCCTCGCTGCAACTGGATAGGTTTCGAGTTCTGGTCCTGGACGCGAACCGACATGGTGGCGTTTTCATACAGGCACTTCAACACCTCGATGTATCGATGGTCAATTTGGCACCGCTGGAGAGACTGTAGCACAGCCCAGGTTTCGACTGAATCAAAGGCCTTCTCATAGTCCACGAATGCCACGCATAGTGGCTGATTGTACTCTTCGGTCTTCTGTATAATCTGCCGCAGTGCCGGGGATTCTTCGCACCCCCTACCCCGCCGTTACCATGACTGCTACCGGAGCCAGGAATAGCGGGGCCGCCGGGGACTAGGGGCCGTTTTCTGGGTGTGGGATTCAGTCCCTTAGTCGCCTCTTACGACACCCATTGGAAGAGATGGGATGGTCCTATTCTTATCCGGGAACAATACGGACAAATAAATAAAACCCACAGTCAAATCTAAAAAAAAATTTGAACTTCCCATACTAAGTTAGCTGATCTGCTGATCGAGTTAGTATGGGAGAGCCAAATTTTTTTTTTGCGATTTCACTACGGCACAGATTACTAATTAGTTACTACGTAAACTACGGGTTCCATGGGGAAAGTTGTTCAGTTTCAACTAATATTGTTACACCTTATATAACAGCTATGGCCGGCCTACGCGAACAGTGGTTTTGATGCCCACATAATGAGCGCATTCGCTCATTTCGCCTTAGTCGATCAGTATTCCACAAATAAATAAAATTAAAAGGTCAAAATTAGTGAAATTTACTATCTCATTCGTGCTACATTCCAAGTAGGTATGTCTCTCTATATCTGTCATTGTTTATATTTAAACGGGACTCGGTAGACTATAGTCACAGTATAACAATATAGCAGCTTACAGTAGCGCAACGAATGTACTCACGCAGAGCAACGGAAGTCTACTTACTTGCGGCGCGGCGGCGTTTCCACGAGTTTGCCAGCCTGACTACAGCCTAGTTTACCTACGCAGATGGCGCATCGTGCGATATCAAAGGCGTAGCGCTACTGTGGTGTGTGTTTGCGTGTAGTTTTTTTATTTTTATTATTAAAAATTTGAGTGCGTTTGACTGTAACTCACCTGATGGTAAGTGATGATGCAGTCGAAGTTGGTACACGCAAACTCAAATAATGCCTATTCACTCTTGCCTTGAAGATCCCCAAATTAAGGAATCGGGAAACATTGACGCAGGCAAGAAGTTCCATAAGTTGTATTTGACTCATTTTTCAAGAGATTAATGTATGGTATATAAAGGTTGGTATGGGGATTTACTAGGAGAACAACAACAGTAGTAGTAACTCGCAGTACTCATTAATAATGTCTTTTATATGGAAGTACTAGTTTTTTCCAGCAGTTTCTATGACTGTCTCCAAGGGTGCGAAGAAGTAGCCTATGGTTAATCCAGGTCCTAATCTCTTTAACTACCAAATATCATCCAGATACGTTCAGTAGTTTTTTCGTAAAAGAGTTACAAACATCCATACATACATACTTTCTTTCGCGTTTATAATATTAGTAGGGTAGGGGAGTTTTCGATATATTTTTTTAAATTGTATGTATACTATACAGGCTGTCAAAAAATTGGTGTCGGAGCCGTTAACTGGGGATTCTTCTATTGTTACACCTATCTAAATATATATAACTGAAAGGTGACTGACTGACTGACTGACATAGTGATCTATCAACGCACAGCCCAAACCACTGGACGGATCGGGCTGAAATTTGGCATGCATGTAGATGTTATGACGTAGGCATCCGCTAAGAAAGGATTTTGGGAAATTCCCACGGGAACCGTAAAAATCGGGATCTGCGCGGGCGAAGCTGCGGGCATCCACTTAGTATAATATATGCATCCAGAGTGGTACCACATAAATTTTATCAAAATCCGTTCAATATTTATCTGGAAATTAGTAAAAACAAAAAATGTTGCAAAATTGTAGGTACTTGGTTGTTGTTGCAATTGAAATCGGCTTGTTTTCAATTATTTAGACTTAATATGGGTAGAATTTGTTATAACCCTGAGCATGATCTAAGACGGCTATTGTTAACAAGGAGTTGTTTAAAGATAGTTATCTTAGCCCTTCAAGAAAACACGTTCAATCCGCGAATCTCAATTTATGAGCCCTAGTAACAGTCTCCTAGCTGCGCTGATAGGAGAATGCCGTTGCTATAGGGATGACGAATGCTAGTCATCTGATTTACTTTTTATCATCTGTCAAAATGACTTGCCTTGGCCGGTTTGGAAGTCTTTAAACAGACTCCGGACCCAGACCGGTCGGAGCAAAGAAAACATGGTCAGGTGGGGATTTTTGGGTGACTGTGATATAAACTGGTTGTAAGGTGCAGTTCAAACGATGACACACTTAACATCGTGCCCTTCGTGCCCCTACATCTGCACGCAGGAAGACCTCATGGCAGCGGCTGATAATGCTGTTAACGTGGCCAAATTCTGGGCTGCTACAGTGAAGTGTCTGCAATCGACACGCTAAGAAGATCTGTCAAAAACGACATTTTGTTCTAAAAATGTTTGAAATACCCAGGAGTGACGTCGTAGTTTTGCAGCGTCAGTTATGTATTTTTTTTTTGGTTTTGGTGAATTAAAAATCGAAGACTTGATGGAGAACAAAAAGAGTAAGGTTTCCGAAGTTTAAGTAGGAGGGCGGGAAACTTAGTGATCAAGAATTCATAATTTATGTCTAATACTGTCGTCTTCCTTAACTTGTCGGTGACTCAACCGGTAACGACTCGGTTCTTCTAACCAGAGGTACCGGGTTCAAATCTGGACGGCCAATGTACCAATGAGTTTTTCAATAACTTACGTACATACTTACCGATTGCTTTAACGGTGAAGGAAAACATCGTGAGGAAACCTGCACACGCCTGCGAAGAAACTCGCAGGTTGTGTGTGAAGTCGACCAACCCGCACTGGGCCCGCGTGGTCGACTAAGGCCTGATCGCCCTAATTCAGGGTAGGCTCGAGCCCCTCGGTGGGGACGTATATGAGCTGACATGATAATGACTGTCGTCTTCCCTAAAAAATAACCAAAAGGGATGCTTTGGGCAGTGAACACGGCGAATAAAATGCAATAATAAATTTATTGTAACATGAAATTAAAAGTAAAATAAACATTTTTTAAAGGTAACACACGGAACTTATTTTATTTCTATTATTTTAACATGAGCAATAAAATATCACTTTTAGATCTCTTTGTTTTAGGTTTTTATCAGTTACAATTATTAGACTAGAGTGGATTTAAACTTTTGCATAGTGAGAGTATTAAAAAGTATAAAACACGAGTATGAGTTTAATAACCGAGCCTAGGCGAGTTATACGAGTGTTTTAATACTCAGTTATGTGCAGTTTCATACACTAATTTATCTAATCTCATACATTTAACCTAAATAAAAGATCAAAGTTGGAAGAGTAAGCACATTTTTTTCCACGATATACAGTATACAAAAAAAACCAAAACCCAGCCCCTCACCGAGCATGCGCTAAAGCGGGCGCTGCCACAGGCTTTGGTCCTGTATCGTAATGGTAAGAAAAATATTTTATATCACTCATTTTGTTAGACGAAGTGTTATATATAATATGATTTTTTTTTAAAGTTTCGGTGTGGAGTTCAATAAAGTATGTCAATATAAACTCATTTTAAAGTTCATGTTAAAATTCGAATTTTACGATATGACATTAGATAAAACTATTTTTCAAACCAGGAAGACCTTAAACAGAAGAAATCTTATTGACACGTGAAATGTATCATAATAACATATTTAAACAATCCAAACACCATAATAACGGTGACATAGCAAGACATACTAATGACTACCTACCTGGTTAGGCACTGACCTCCATTAACCCGGCGAGGATGTGGTGAAAAAAGTTACGTGGCGGTTGTGGAGGGTTTAGTTGACCCTGTATTTTATTGCATTTTAATGGCTATATTTATATTCTTCAACAAAGAATTCAAGTTAACTCTATTGGATAATATTGTACGGATTTTGAAAAAAAGCACATGTAATAATACAAAATGTTTTTATTACATTACTTTTAGCAAAGGTTTAAAAATACTGAACTGTATGAAGACACTGCCACAGATTACTAATTAGTTACTACGTAACAGATACTTCACTCAGTAGTAAATTTCCAATACCTACTGCTATAATAGCCTACTCCATCGCGTCAGCAACCGCAGTACTTGCTTCACACCGCGCGATCGCAGGGCTGCCTCTTCGATAAAATTAAATTAACATAACTTTTGTGTCTATGTTATTGAGAACTGTGAATATGTTTTGACTTATAGGTGGTAGTTTAAAATTGTATCTATAATATAAAAATGAATCGCAAAATGTGTTGGTAAGCGCATAACTCGAGAACGGCTGGACCGATTTGGCTAATTCTTTTTTGTCGAGTTCGTTATTTTCAGGAGAAGGTTCTTATGTAGGGTAGGGTAGGGTAGGGTAGGGCAGTGTAGTGTAGTGTAGTGTAGAGTAGGGTAGGGTAGTGTAGGGTAGGGTAGTGTAGGGTAGGGGAGTGTAGGGTAGGGTAGTGTAGGGTAGGGTAGGGTAGTGTAGTGTAGGGTAGTGTAGTGTAGGGTAGTGTAGTGTAGGGTAGTGTAGGGTAGTATAGGGTAGTGTAGTGTAGTGTATGTAGGGTAGGTTAGGGTAGTGTAGGGTAGGGTAGGGTATTCATATTTATCAATTTATTATTACTATAACACTGGGTAACTATTTAGTAATCTGTCACTGGGCAAGCTCAAGAATTGTTTGACGATATCAAATGAACCCTTTGCATTATTTTATTTTTTTATAACTTCAAACATCTTTTAATTAATTTTTCTTTACAAAAAAATTCACTTACAGAAGGTAGGTTTTTTCGAAAAATATGTGTATTTAAAAAAAAAAAACTATATTTGCAGTTGTTAAAAGACCATTATGTATGGAAAAACTATGAACTTTTTGCAAATCCAACTGCTCATCTTACTCCTAAACTAAGAAAGCCTACTTAGCCGTGATAGTTTTCCTTTTGAATTCATTATAATATAGACTACTTTCATGATTTTTTCATTTTTTTAAATACAGCGGTTTAGTTGTTAGGGGGTGGGGACACCCGACTCCAACAAAATTTAGCACTTTCAAGCCAATTTTATCGAAAATGGAACCCTAAAATTTAAAATGGTGTTAGAAGACTCACAACAATTTATTAAGCTCTAACCAACGGTATGCCACACGACTAGGTTTGACGCGAAAAAAAAATCATCCCCACTTTACTTGTAGGTAGGGTAAAGTTTCTTTTTCAAAAAAAAAATCTACAGTTCTCTCCGCGTTATTATTATATATATATCTTTGCCAAATTTCAGCTCTTAACTACTAATAGTCTAGGAGCTAGGCCGCGGACAGACGGACAGACGGACGGACGGACAGACGGACAGATGGACAGACAGACATGACGAAACTATAAGGGTTCCTTGTTGTACTACGGAACCCTAAAAAAAAACGATAGGTCTGTAGATATCTTAGCACTACTGAGCGAGAGGCCGTATGGAAAGACAAAGAGCATTATTATTTTATTAATTGACTGAATTATGCATTTAATGAATGATAGCAGCACACAACTTGTTTTTTTTTAAGTCAGCATGTTTTTTCTTTTTTTCCTTTTTCATTAAATGAAAATCGGTCAGTAAGTTTAGTTTCCACACACTATTTATAACGTTAGCAACTTTAGACCTATGGTCTCCGTACGATTTTTAGTTTGTATAGTGATATACAATCGAAATAACAAAAAAACATCTTTTAAGAAAAAGTCATATTTCCGGAGTACATACTCCAGGACCTATCATTTTTACTTTTTTAACACGCAATTTTTATTTTCCCTAAAATTGAGATCACGGTTCCTAAGAGCGCTTTGCTCTATCTCATAATTTAGAAATTCCTCATAGAAAAAATTCACCATGTATATTTTTTACAAATCGCATAAAACCGAATCACAAGCACAGATTACTAAATAAATAGTTATGTCACAAGTGTTTGTGTGCGCTAACAGCACGACAAGTTGAGACAGGTCGCCGCGCCTGCGACTCACATATTATCACAATTTTATTTTAATAAAAATAGCTTTTTGAACTTTGTTGTTAAAATAGTGTTTAAGGTAAGTATGACGTTTCTATGTAACAAAAAAATGTAAATCTGTGTCTGAAAGGCAAGCTAATGCCACAGTGTAATAAAGAGAACTAGCTAATGCTTAGTATATCTAGTATTAAAAATAATTTTAAAACGACAAAAAATAGTAATAGTTTCTCACTTAACTTTCTTCATTGACAGGTAAATGGAAAAATGTTAGGTGTTTATCTCTTCTTTTGCTTGATTTGCACCCATCTACAGCACATAAGGCACCAGACGGCATCGTAGGTACACGTACGAACGAACGAAACGATTTAAATTGAAATACGTGCGTGTGCTTCGTTTGTGAAAACCGCACTGAATTGGGTCCGCAAACGGCCCGAGAACGCTCGGCCGGGCGGTAGGTTATTATAGCGCGCAAGTACATGGAGTGACGGAGGCCTGACACTGCTAAAGGCTGGATTGTAATGCTTTTGGTAGGGTGATATTTAATATTTTTGACTTTGCGCATGTGTAACTCTGGTCGCAGGCGGCGGCCGACTAAAAAGCTGTGTTGAACGTGTGGGCGGGTCTCTTATCAACAGCTACTGAGACGTCCAACGTCCTATGACCGCGGGAAAAAAAACTACACTCGATTAAAAATTGACAGGGTCAAAATGACCTCTCCACATCCTCACCGGGTTAAACAAGTACGCTGAAAGTTTGGTTGTCGAACGTATAGGATTTCGCCGCCATTTTGTTTGACCCGTCATTCTTTTTTTGAAATGTCATTTCTGGCCCGTTGTATGAAGTGTCCAGGGTGTGCTATCGACGTCAAAATGAATCCAAGTGATTTTCGCCATTTTGGCGCTGATTGCAGCGCGATAGCAGCGTGAGCCGTGAGTGTCCATGGAACTATAATAATAGTCGATGTCAAGTCATAGGGAAATGTCAATTTTAGTACCCGAAACACTCGAGCGGGGCGCTTTGAATCGGCACAAAGAACAACTCTCATTTTCTAATGTATATTTAGTCCAGCGTACTTGTTTAATGAAGGCGAGTGCCATAGTAAAAAGAAAGAATAGTAGGTTATGTTCATAAAGGAAAGAAGTCGTTTTTATTATTATTGTAGAGTGCGTGCGTGCCTACTGACGCGCACACATACAAACCGCGTGATGAACCATTGTACCAAGATAACCTACTATTCATTATTTTTACTATGTCAGTGCGATTAGGTGATTTCTGACTATTTACATGAAATTTATCCAAAAATTTTTGCGAAATTAAGCTGAGCTACTCAAAATCTACATACTGTAGTGAAGCAACGTATAGTACCTTATTCATTTGTAACAAAATTGGTGTAGTGCCCATCAACTGGGTCTTCTACTCATCATACTAAACTCTCAAAGCAAAGAATAAAGACTATTTACAAACGTCAAAGTTTCACTCCGCAAAATCATTTAAATGAATGGCGACTCTTGCTACGGCGCTAATTACCTACAGTTATATTCACCTACAAGTTGCCTCTCTTTCTATCGCGTAACTCTTATCTCTTCTGAATACTGATTTTCCTCTTGCAGGAGGCCGCGTGGCGTAGGTACATTTTAGGTACATTTTGTAGGTAGGTACGGAGTGCGACAAACCTGTGCAAAAGCACCAAAAGACTGCACCACTTCAAACAAAAATGCACAAAATGAGTCAATCAATTGTATGAAGAGATCTTTTTTTTCGAATCGAGGGTCTCTGGGGAAAAGTTGTTCAGTATGATGAGTAGGAGCCCCAGTTAACGGCTCATGGATCAATTTTGTTAAACCTGTATACAGAGGTAAAAAGTTGGTGTAGGATCTATTAACTGGTGGTTCTATTCATCATACTGAACAACTTTCCCCAAAGAATCCGAGTCAATTCTCAAAAAAAATTGACATTCAGCTAATTAATTTGTATGAAAAGTTTTTTTTTGCCAGTTCAGTAAACTCATAGAACCAAATTTGTTTAGTATGATGAGCAGAAGCCCCAGTTAACGGGACCTACACCAATTTTGATACACCTGTATAATTATAATAAATAAAATAATAAATAAAAAAATGCATTTTTTACAAAACAAAAAATTTTATCTAGATTAGGTATAACAATATTTTATAAGTTTTATAATAGTGGGGTCAGGTTAGATAATAAAAACATAAGTAATTCCTTAATTACAAAAATACCAATTTCCAAAAAAAGGATAAACAATATAACACTTCAAACTTTCACGATTATTCATAATGACAAATTGAAAGCGGGACTTAACGTGATTTTATTTAACATATGAGCAGGTATTGATGTTGTTTTTACCTCAACGTTTCGACTATGCTTCGATAGCCGTGGTCGCGAGTAGACTGAAGCCGCGGTGTCATCGCCGCCGGCGCGTCGCAGGAACACCTCATATGTTAAATAAAATCACGTCAAGTCCTGCTTTTAATTTGTCATTAAGGATATACAAAAAGTATAAACCTTTAACGATATCAGTGTAAACTAACAAACAGCAGCTGCCCTTGAAAAAATATTTATTTTTGTACTATTATTACCTTTTGTTGTTGTTTAAAAAAAATGGTTGTCTGTAAAGTCGGTTTACGGACAATAGATTAACGTGAAAACGTCATAACAAAACATTGATGAAATGATTGCATACTTTTATGACGAGTCAATTAGCGTAACGGGACAATGAGCGTAACGGGACACTGAGTCAACCTTTTTCGTGCGTGCAGCCGGCCGTCCATCGATTTCTTAGACGTTGACACGTCAAAAACGACCAAGTGCGAGTCAGACTCACGCACCGAGGGTTCCGTACCACCACACCTCTGGATAAGGGCGCTTAATAACTTTCGAAAAACCTAAAAACTTTTAGGTACAAGCTTTTAATATTGCATTGTCACGCGATATACATACGCATGCAAAATTTCAGTTCAATCGGAAACCGGGAAGTTGGTAAAATTTAACTTGCAAGATTTCATTACAGACACCGGGACAGGTGAAACTAAATAAAAATTTGTAAAAACATCAAACAGTAAAAAACTAAATAAAAGTTTGTAAAAACATCAAACAGTACAACACATCATTGTTGTTTAAATTCATTCAATTTCAATCAAATGACAAAAAAAATATGATTTTTCTTCTTTCAAATCAGGATCCATATAACTCAGTTAACTCAGTTAGGAGGTCGCGGGTTCGATTCCCGGCGGGGTCAATTGTAAGACTCGGTTTGGTTGGTGGAAGGGCATTTTCTAAGCCCGCCTGGCTAGCTACCACCATCTTATCTAAGTCTTGCCGCCAAATATCAATGTTGATATCATTGGTGTGTTCCGGCATGAAGATAAGATAGGCAGTATTGCGTAGAGGAATCTTGGTAAGCCCGCTTCCATCTTCGGCAACATCGTAACATGTTGATTGTTACATGCACTTAATATGTAACAAACCAATGCCGCCGGTGTTTCAGCCCTACCTGCTTTCATGTCTATATATACGTCAGTTGTTTATATGTATATCATTTCTCGCTCGTTTGTATGAAGTGTCCGGGGTGTGCTTAGAGCGGTCGGTGGCGGCTCGGTTTGCGAGAGCCTGCCCGAGCGGGCCGGTAAGCGTAGATATATTTTTCGGTATTTATAAGCGAATGACGGGGACTGCCTAAAGTATCGAAAATCCAAACCCATGTTATTTTATCTGCCACAATAACACATACTCTGTGAAAACTTCAACTGGCTACCTATTACAATTCAAAAGATCCAGCTGTTTAAAGGCCGGACAGACGGACTAGGCTTAGTAATAGGGTCCCCCCCCCCTTACCGTAAGTACGGAACCCTAAATAATAGACTTGCATTAAACCAGAAAAGATTAGATAGTCAAATATACCTATCAGACACGATTTGTTGAGACAAATATCAGCCTTAGAATTCGTTACTAAAGGTTAAATAATTTATGTTCCATAAATAATATATAAGGTGTAACAAAATTAGCTGATACTATTTTAACTGGTGCTTCTACCCATGAAACTGAACAACTTTTCCCATGGAACCCATAGTCACATAACAAAAAAAAAATTGGTCTCCCATACTAACTCGACCAGCTCATCAGCCAACTTAGTATGGGAACTTCAATTTTTTTTTGAGATTTGACTATGGGTTTTATGGGAAAAGTTGTTCAGTTTCATGAGTAAAAGCACCAGTTAAAATAGTTTCAGCTAATTTTGTTTAGACCCTCTAAACACAACCCAACATTGGCTAGGGATATTTTGAAATTTTTCATGCAAAACATGGTTTCTTGAAAATCTATTAAAATTATTTAGGACATGTGCTTGTGCAGTACAGGGTAGAAAAACTTTCAAGATGGTAAGCGATATATTTACGAGCACCTTCTCAGTTCTTATAAACACATGGGTTCTAATAATTTCATACAATCTGTGCCATCCTTCTACGACAACATGAAAACACAATTTTCATTTTCCACGCGTTTTTACGACAAACCACTTAAAACTAAATTAATTTATAAGAATTGAGAGGGGAAATATAGCCTTGCTTGTCACGAGTTTCTACCCTACCCATGTCAAAAGCAGTTTATAGTTTACAGTTTTTTTAAAAAAACCCTGTTTTGTATGAAAGACACAGTTTATGCACAGTATTACGATATGGCTTACAGTAGCGAAACGATGCGACACCGGCGTAGGTACTAGCATAATAGCCTGTAGTCAGCCTGGAAAACTCGCGGAGTTTGCCAGGCTGTGCCCCGCCGCCCGCTACCCCGTAAGTACACTTCCGTTGTTCTGCATAAGTACATTCGTTGCGCTACAGTAAGCCGCTATATTGTAATACTGTGATTGATGTGTGTAAAATAAATATATAAATTACTAGTCTACCAAGCAATCCACGGTGGTTGATTCATCTTGCTGATCGGCACATGAGTCATGTTGACCGGCAAGTTGATGACTGCATAGGATTTGTGGAGTTTCCTAAGCGTCCTTAAGATGGTAGCCCCGCTCCGCCCAAGCAGGAAGGCCGCCGGTATGTTGATGTCCACTTCTGTCCTGAAATAGATACAAATTATAGCTTAGATCACATCTATACGTAAAACGACGATATTCACGGTCACGTGGTCAAAAGTGTCCGAACATAGCCACTCCTTTTACTCACGGAGGTGTACTTTTGCACGGTTCTTCCTCTCGACATCTGTAATACCAGTATCTACAGTAATACCCCGCTTAATGCGATCCCGCGTTGCACGGATTCATAAAAAAAAATTGTTTGTTCGTTGATTGGTATATTTGTCATTATAACGCGAATTTCTAATTTAGCGCTATATGTCTATTTTAACGCGGTCAGGCTCATATCAAGCGAAGCAGTATTTTTTTTATTTTCTATTTACGATTGTGATAGCTGTTTGAACTTCTATATTGAATAGTATTTTTTAATTTTTAATATTTCCTAACTTTTATTTTATTCTTACCGATGCATCCAAAAACATAAGTTTTTTTTTAAATAGAGCTCTGAAAAGAGAATAATGCAATGAAAATATACTTTGTCTACTCTTATATTGTAAAATTCAAATTACTAACTTTAAAAGAAGTTTATGTTGACATACTTTATGAACACCACACCAAAATTTTATAATTCAAAACGCTAAAAACGTTAAAAAACCGACTTCCATCGCAACAACTTAGTATAATTTGCATTCTTATTTTTAGTTTTTGTTAATTTTTGTAATAAAGTACTGCACTGATTTTGATAAAATGTATATGAGACCACACGGGAAGCACAGCTTTCAAAAAAAAGAATCATCACCCAGTCGAAAGATCTGAGGTCACAAATATAAAAAACAGTCGAATTGAGAACCTCCTCCTTTTTGGAAGTCAGTTGAAAATAGAATCATATTATATTATAATTAACACATTTTCTCTAACAAAATTTGTGTAACCGTTACTTTTACTGTCATTACTTTTTTGCAGTCACGAAGACTAAGGCAACATGGCCATGCCACCCAATGCGAGACAGAGGGGCGGAGTCCGGAGAGTTCCGTGCGAAGCCAAAAAAAAAGTTTCATGAGTAAACTCCTGTGGCGTGTTTTTTTTTTAACATATAATATGGAAGCAATAAATAAAAGGTACTGACGGAATAACTTAAATTACAAAGTCTACTCTACGTCTTATATTTACGTAAACAAATATTACAAATAGTTTACAAATTTATAGACTTTTTAATTTAACGTTAGGAGACCTTTATCTATTTATTTATTTTACTGAGGTTGAGAGATGCTAATTTTAATCAAATTATAATATTGATAAATTAACCTTCAAAGTAGCACATTTAGTACCTAGTCTGCTAGCGATTAGTCCGGCGATTTCTCAGCGATTTTATACGAGTAAGAGGCTGTGGGATGTGCACGCGGCCTGGAAATCAAGAGTAAAATCACTGAGATATCGCCGGACAAATCGCTAGTCCGCACAGACACTAAATGTGCTACTTTGAAGGTTAATTTAACAATATTATAATTTGAGTGGAAATTGCATCTCTCAACGTCAGAAAAATAAATAAATAAAGGTCTCCTAACGTCAACAAGTCTATAAAGTTGTAAACTATTTGTAATATTTGTTTACGCAAACATAAGACGTAGAGTAGACTTTGTAATTTAAGTTATTCCGTCTGTACCTTTTAATTATTGCTTTGAAAAATAAATCAAACATATCTATATTTGTCACAACAATATTCACTTTGTTTTATTTTCTTTCACCATTTTAATATTTTATTACAGATTGAGTTATAGAGAGATACAACACTCTTCAAAGCACTCAATATTGATATTAAACATTGCTTGAGATACAGTAAAAAAAATTGTGGTTGTAACAATTATTTTTAATCACAAACTTTTAGGTAAACTTAGATCAATTCTGCTGAACAACATTAATTTTTAATGTACTTAAGTCATGTCCCGCATCCCGGGACACATGTCCCAAAAAAACATATTGTTGTAAGGAAGTTTCTAATTTCGTGTCTGTTTCTCGAAGTTTAGGTAAATAAGCCCTACCTATTCCTATCTCCGCTAAGCAGAGAAGTAAACCTAAAAAAACAACAAAATCTCTTTGGTGCTGTTTTGCTAGAAAAATAAATGAGTTATCTATCTATCTATCTATCTTTTAGTTACTTCATTCTCATGCATCGAATACGAATTTTTTTTTTAAATGTCTGCATTCTGTCGCAAGAGCTGATAGCGCAACTTCGCCTGACTACGCGGCGCAACGTTCAAGATATTTTTTCAGCGTATTTTTTTATACGATTACCTATACTTAAGGTATATTTTTCTGAATTCACATAAAATATGCTATATTTAAGTATTTTTAAAATACTCATTTATGTATAGGTTTTAAAGTTATAGCTGTTTAATGTATAATGTATTTTTCCAGGTTTAATTTTTTACGTTTCCAATTTTTTTTGGAAACCACTTGCACAAAATGAAATAAAGATAAATGATACCAAACTTAATCTGATAGGTATCTTCTAGCGTTTACAATTTTTTGACTTTGTCCGGTCGGAGTGTCCCTTTGATCCTCCCCCTCCCGCCCCAGAGGGGTCGCTCCCGTGGGTTACCGATCTCGATCAGCCTCTTTTAACCCCATGAGCAACTGTACCAAGTTTCAAGCCATAGTCATGATTTCCAAAGGTTTTTCTGCTAAGCGCCCTAACTAAGAAGCGTGAAAAGGTAACAAAGAAACACATTTTAACATTTATAATCATCATATCAGCTCATATACGTCCCCACCGAGGGGCTCGAGCCTACCCTTTTTTGCAGTCACGAAGACTAAGGCAACATGGCCATGCCACCCAATGCGAGACAGAGGGGCGGAGTCCGGAGAGTTCCGTGCGAAGCCTTTGTCAAACATTTATAATATTAGATAGATAGATAAAACATTATATATTATTAGTAAGGATTACTATAA
Organism: Coleophora flavipennella; assembly: GCA_947284805.1. Classification (NCBI taxonomy): domain Eukaryota; kingdom Metazoa; phylum Arthropoda; class Insecta; order Lepidoptera; family Coleophoridae; genus Coleophora; species Coleophora flavipennella. The sequence continues at coordinate 3,362,199 of OX369273.1, forward strand.
TTTGTCCTGTTCTTCTTTAAGATTTTCAAAGCAGTTATATAAATATCGAATCGGGACGGATCGGAATGTTACCAGCTAGATGCCTTGGGTTCTATCCACCGACGCGCCAGGGAATCTCATTGGCGACGAGGAACTTGTATCAAACAAGCTCCAAAGCCTTGGGCATCGCCGCACTCGCCTGTCTATCGGTGTTTTACAGGATTCCTTTCGGAGTGTGCCCTGGAGCTTCACGACCTCATACTCCCTTCCTCTTTTCTTAATCCGACGACCAGGCGCGGAGGGCCTGCCAGCCCTTAGTCGTTAATCTTCCTCCTATACGCACGAAGGATTTTGCTTCATCGTTCATCATGCGAACGGCCAAGGAGTGGAATTCCCTGTCGGCGTATGTATTCCCCGATTCGTATAACTTAGAAATCTTCAAGTCGATAGTGAATAGACACTATTTGAGCTTGCGTGTTACATCCTAGGCTGCATCGGCACTTACCATCAGGTGAAGTGCAGCCACAGGCACTAAAAATTTAGTTTAAAAAGAACCCGATGTTGTCTGTAAAGCCGGTTTACGGACGATAATTTTACGTTATAACGTGTCACAAGCCGAACGCTTGTGTGCTTTAGACCACACGACCGAAGTAAAACTTCTTTAGCTCCATCTTTAAGGAGATGTAAAATACCGCCCATAGTCGGGTGAGTTAACTCCTTAGCACTTATGTGCTCCTGGTACTTTTTAATTGAATACTAAAGTACAACTACAACATATTTCACAGTTGGAACATCTCTTGTAAGCTCCTGGAAGGAAGGACACGCTGATATTAGGTATAAGAATCGCCTCTTTTTAGTATGACGGTTTTCCTCACAGTGAATCGACCGCATTGGAACACCTCTTGTAAGCTCCTGGAAGCCTAATACTTTTAATCCATTGACACACTTGTTTGACGGTTCGTCCGTCCGTCCGTCCAAGTACAAATACAACTCTCGCTTGCACGCTCGGCTCAGGCGTAGCGTGACAATGACGTCATACTGGTGTAACGCGACAATGACATCACACTGACGTAACGCGACACTGACGTCACACTGGCGTAACGTGATAATGACGTCACACTTTTTCGTGATTGCAGTCCGTGTCATCAATTTATAAGACGTCATTACGTCAAAAAATACACAATACAATTTACGGTTTTACAGGGGGAAGCATAAAAAAGGGCGATTTACACGAATAAGGAGTATTTCAGTGTTCATACTCGTTAATTATTTTTCAAGTGTTTGTTATCGATCACCGCTAAATGACCCTATGTATAGTCAAATGTTATCTCATTGTTATCACGTGAGACGTGTACAGATAGCAACTAAGCAGTTTTGAGTTATGCAAAAATATGTTTATAAGGTTCTGATACATAACTGTAAACAACAACTTAGCTGGTCAACTAACTCATGAAACTGAAAAACTTATGTTCTGTAACTTTACTGAAACTATTTTTTTTATTTTCATCATCGATCGGCTGACAAACTCAAGTTTGTATGAAAAGTGAAAAGTCCAGCATTTATTTATCGTTTTCAGCAAAGTCGTAAAAGTTGTTCAGTTTTATGTGTAGAATCAACAGTTAAGAGGTTTTCAGTTATATGCTAGTCAACCTTGCATTATTAGTGATTTAATTAATTCAACTTACTTATCGTCAACCATTTCTATTAGATGGTCCAAGGCTTCGTCCCATCTGTCCACGGATTCTGTGATGATCACGGCCCTTGCTCCGGCCTGCTGGGCTTTGGCGGTTTTGAACACAAATGAACACTCTCTGAAACGTTAAGAATGGGACACACATAGACTTTTGGTTTGATTTTTTTTAATCTAAAACTAGCCTTAGCCCGTGCGCAGCTTCGCCCGAGTGGATATCACATAAAAACGTGGTTTTTAGATTATTTTTAATCTTTATTAAATATTTTATTCTTTTTTGTTTTCCATCCGAAACTACAGACAGACGAACAAATTGAATATACCATATTGTGTTGTTATTGGAACTGAGGCTGTGTGCAAAATTTTTGCATGATCGCGTTGCAAAATTCCACCCAAAACGACAGACAGACAGACAAATTGAATACACTATATTGTATTGTCATCGGAACCACAGTACCAAACGTCAACCACTGTCCGAATACACCATACACAGTATGAGACTAATAAAACATTGTAAATGAAAACTGCTATTATTTTATACGGTCATCTTCTATTTTGGGGGTTTTAAATGGGTGGAGGGGGCTGGGCCCCCTGGACCCCATATCATGATTCTTGGTGATCAAATTGACTTCACCTTTTTTTTTGGAATAAGCTGTAGCGATTTTCGCCGTCCTAGAAGTGGAGGACCTTTTTTTAATAAGCGGCAGCGATTTTCGGCGTCATAGAAGTAGATGACCTTTTTTTTAATAAGCGGTAGCGATTTGTCGGTCAAGGAAAAAGTGTTTAAAGATGTACAAAATAATAGCAGGTTTCAGTGTTAATTCGTACGTCCACATCGCAGTTACCATTTACATTCGGAAAGTGGTTTTTTTTTTCGAACGGTGTTTGTTTACAACGAAAAGTATGAAAAAAAGAGAGTTTAGTATTCACACAGCATTCAGTAAATAACTAACAACCCTACCTGCATTCTTGCCTATAGATACGTCAGTTATAATTATGTATATCATTTCTCGCTCGTTTGTATGGAGTGTCCGGGGTGTGTCGGAACTGAGGCGGTGTGCAATATTTACGCATTATCGGAGATCCCGTTACAAGATTTCACCCGGTACGACAGACAGACGGACAAATTTAATACTTAACTATATTGTGTTGTCATCGAAACTGAGGCTGCGTGCAAAACTTCAGCATAATCAGATAACAGGAAGTATTTAAAAAAAACCGTTGCAAGATTCCACCCGAAACGACAGACCGACCGACAGACAGACAAGACAATCTAGAAAGTTTAGAATACATTTTCATCGAGTTGTGAGCTACTCTGAAAGTTTCAGTCGGATAGGTAATCGGGAAGTACTCGCAATTAAAAATTTGAGTTGCAAGATTCCACCCGGAACGACACAGACAGACAGACAAGAAAGTTTAGTCTTGAGGGAGGCCTATGTTCAGCAGTGGACGTAATTGGATTGATACGATGATGATGATGATGATGATTTATTAAGCATAATAAAGACATTTCTTTGCAAGTAATCAATCAATCAATAGCTACTGTTAGGATATAAGGCTCTCTGAGACGTTGTGGGACTCTTCAAGGAAGGATTCAAAAGGTTATTGAAGGACAAAGCGTTGATGGTGCAAATGCGTACAGGCGGCGGTACCCCACTTCCCATCAGCAATTTCACACCATTTGTACTATAAAAATACACTGGAAGTTGTTAACGAATATGTATACCTGGGACAAACAGTCCAGCTAGGCAGGTCGAACTTCAAGAAAGATGTCAATCGACGAATCCAACTCGGCTGGGCAGCGTTCGGGAAGCTTCGCAATATCTTCACGTCCCAAATACCGCAGTGTCTCAAGACTAAGGTCTTTGACCAGTGTGTGTTGCCAGTGATGACTTACGGAACTGAGACATGGTCGCTTACTATGGGCCTCATAAGAAGGCTCAAGGTCACCCAAAGGGCAATGGAGCGTGCTATGCTCGGAGTTTCTCTGCGTGATCGAATCAGAAACGAGGAGATCCGCAGAAGAACTAAAGTAACCGACATAGCTCACAGAATCGCTAAACTGAAGTGGCAGTGGGCAGGGCACATAGCTCGTAGAACAGATGGCCGATGAGGCAGTAAAGTTCTCGAGTGGCGACCGCGAAAAACGTAGCGTAGGCAGGCCTCCCACGCGGTGGACCGACGACCTGGTGAAGATCGCGGGAAGCCGATGGATGCGGGCAGCGCAGGACGATTTGTCGCTGATATGATGTACTATAAAAATATAACGCTGGAGGTCGACTCCGAGACCGTGACCGTTCCAGATCCAGGAGCCGCGGATGACAGAATCTGCGATCTGGGCAACATTGGGGGCAAGCTGCTCCTGAACACAACAGTAAGCAACCCACGTACATAAATTTTTGCTCCAAAACATGTAACCTCCATACTAATGACCGAGTTCTGTTCTAGGGATCTGACTACTATCAGGATCCCGAGCGACCTCTCTCAGAGCCTGCCTGACGTGGTAATCGCATCTGCCACCTCCCTGGCGACGCAGACATTCCCACGCCCAAGCTAGCCGCCCTGGTAGAGCACTGTGAGCGAGAGGGACTGGAGCTGATCATCTTCGCAGACTCCAACGCGCACCATCCGCTGTGGGGCCGTGTGAGATCCAACTCTAGATGTGAGGAACTCATAACCTTCTTATTACCAACTTCATTAAGAATACTCAATCGGAGCTCGAAATCGACCTTCGTCACTCGCCGGGCTCAGACAATTGTCGATTTAACATAGCGTCGGAGCAAATTTCCCCACACGTCTCAGACTGGTACGTGTCTGATGAGGCATCGTGCTCCGATCACCGCTGGATTAGATACAGTCTTCTAACAGTCAAACCCGTGGAACCTCGGAGCAACCCCCGCAGGATTGATGCATTAAGTACAGACTACTGACGGCGAAAAATCTGATCGAGGCAGTTGCAACACCAGCATATGGTAATGTTTCCGACATTGACAACCACGTTAATAATCTCACATCAATTTTAATCAACAGCTACGAGCAGGCATGCCCACTTGTGACACCGAGGACTGACCATAGGCCGCGGCAGCAATGGTGGGGACCAGTACTTGCTAGACTTCGTCGTAAATTGTACCTGGAAATTGTTGTACTGTGCTCTAAATAAAAGTTTTTCTATTCTATTCTATTCTATTCAAGATAAGGAAACTGTTCAATAAGGCGAAAAATACTCGTGCAGACCACGACTGGACCGCATATAAACAAGCTCAGTACCGATACAAAAAACGTATAAGACTCAAGGAAGTCGGAATGCTGGAGACGTTTTTGTAGTAACATCGAAACCAACAACCAGGTAGCCAAGGTAAAAACTTTTGTGTAGTGGTCCTGAGCACAACCTTGGGTACCTTAAGAAGCCTGATGGAACGTATACCAAATCAGACTCTGAGACTTGCGAATTTCTTTTGCAGACGCACTTCCCCGGATGTCTCATTATGAACGATTCGACCTGGGAAGATGCACACCGCAGCGCACCAGACCACGGCCCACCGAATTGTCATCCTAGACAAAGTCAAGTGGGCAATCAGCAGCTTCCTCCCGTTTAAGGCGGCAGGGTTAGATGGTGTCTTCCCCGGGCTGCTAAAATGGTGTGACGCAACGTTGATAAACCACCTCGTTTCCATCTTTAGAGGATGCATCGTCTACCGCTACGTTCCTCCACAATGAAGATTGTCTTGAGACAGATAAATCAGTCAGTCACGTGATCCTGGAACGCACTGGTCTGATCAAACACCGGGTAAAAATCCTCAATGGTATGGGGTCGGTCCTAGAAGCCTGCGAATGTCCCAGGAGACTTCTGTGCTTCTGGAAGGAGCTGGGTTGGCTGGACGCATAAACAACACAGGCACGCATAAAGAACCGAAAAAGAGTCCAAATGCGGAAACAGGAGCCCTCTACCGATACCAATACTATAAATATATATTTAAAAAGTTTCCTTACATGTATGACATTTTCAACCGACTTCCAAAAAAAGAAGGTTCTCAATTCGACAATATGTTTATATCTTCGCACATTGTGGACCGATTTTTATAATTATTTTTTTATTCGACAGGGTATGCTGCCAAGTTGGTCCCATATAAATTTTATCAAAATTGTTATTATACTTTTTTGAGAAATTAGCATAAACCACAAAAATGCACTATTTTGTTGCGATGGAAGTCGGTTTTTAGGGTTCCCTCACACCCTGGACACTTCATACAATGGGCCAGAAATGACATTTCAAAAAAGGAATGACGGAACAAACAAAATGGCGGCGAAATCCTATACGTTCGACAACCAAACTGTAACCAATCTGTATCAATCTGGGTGACGAGAGGGTGAGGTCGCAATCTAGAGAGCGGCAGGGACTGTCCATACTGTATGTTAGTACTAATATACATACTTTGGTTCCGTACCTCAATAGGAAAAAAAGGAAACCAAGGATCACTTTGTTGTCCATGAGCCTGTCTGTCAAGACCGTTTATCTCGGGAACGCATGGAGGTTCTTATGTAATTCAAATTTTAAAGCAAATATATTAACTGAATATTTAGAATGACACGGCGCGGTGATCCAGGGTAAGATTCCGCCTACTGGGCCAAGATCACCACCTAGGGCAATCATTCGTCGTGACGAACAGGTTTGCTCGCTCTATGTCTGGGTATCTTTATATATATAATTCTACTGTACGCGTGTATGTCACTGAACTCCTTCTAAACGGCTAAACCGATTTGAATGAATTTTTTTGTATGCGTTTGGGTGGCGCCCTGGATGGTTTAGATTTACAAATCAGTCCGGTAGAAGGCGCTGCAGTCGGTATCTAGGTTATTAATGCAATTAGGTTAATGCAGGACGTCTGTCGGGTCCGCTAGTTTAATATATGGGGTGACTTTTAATTAGTTCTTGATAGCAAAGGATATATTTCATATTTCATATTTCATATTTATTTATTCCTTGTAACAATGGGTATTGTATAGGAAATAGAACTTACAAAACTACAGCAACACAAAGTACAACAAAAATTAAAAACTAAATTAATTTCATGTATTTTTTCCTAAATAAAATGTCACCCTTATCTATAAAAATTAATGTCAGAAAATACATTTAATTAAAACAAATAACACAAGACAGAGAAAACTGAAACAAGTCACATTAGACGAAAAGCAATATAAAAGTTTTGAGGCTACTTATTATTAATAAAGTCTTCAATTTTATAAAAGCACTTATCCATTAAAAACTGTTTTAATAACATCTTAAAATTTGACTGATTAATTGCTAATTTCAACCTTGCTGGAAGTGAATTGAACATCAGGACCACCTGATGTCGTGCACAATGTCTTGCAACGACTAATTTGGGTACTCTTGAGTGTTGCATGTTTTTTGTTCTCTTTTCTAGGCGTCTATCTCTTTCCTGCAATGTTTCATATCTATCAGGGTGCTTCGACAGACTCGTTAACAAGACTAAAAATGTAAAGGCTCGGTACAGTTAGTATCTTAAGTCTTTTAAAATGCTCTCTGCAAGAGACCCATTGCGGAATACGTGCAATTGTTCTAATAGCCCTTTTTTGTAAAACAAAAGCTTTATGAATATTATATCCATAACTATTTCCCCATAATAGAATGCTGTATCGGAGATGGGATTCTATTAGAGCATAGTATACTATTTTTAGTTGTCTGTCAGTCAGTACATCTCTTAAGCTCCTTAACGCATAACAGGCAGAGCTAAGCTTACCGTCTAATTTATTTAGTTCTTCTTTCCAGTTTAAGTACTCATCAATGTATATTCCTAAAAATTTCACTGTACGTACCGTGGTTAGCGTGTCATTATTGTACTTTACTGTAATGACATCGGAGCTTCTTGCCGTAGTTTTAAATAACATAGTATATGTCTTACTTGCATTAAGAATGAGATTATTTGCTCTAAACCAATTGCCGAAGATATTTAATGCTGTCAAAAGTTTTTTATTAAGTTCTTCGATGTTACCAGCAGAGATTATGGCATTCGTGTCATCTGCATAAGTCACAATATTGATGTCAGATATATTTTTGTATGTATAGTCTATCAGGTCATTAGTAAATATAATAAAAAGTATGGGACCTAGGATTGATCCTTGGGGAACCCCTCTTTTAATCTTTACTCTTTTTGATTGACTACTTTTAATTTCTTCCTCGGCAGTGTATTTCAGATCAACAAATTGGTGTCTATTAGTTAGGTAGGATTCAAAAAGTTTAAGAACTTTGCCTCTTACTCCGTAGTGAGACAATTTTTCTACAAGTAGCTTATGATCCACCGTGTCAAAAGCGGAACTCAGATCAAGAAACAGTCCTGCCACTTTGAACTTATCATTAAGTTTGTGTACAGCATCGTCTACTAGTTGCTCGATTGCATCTGTCGTACCGATATTCTGCTTGTACCCAAACTGTCTTTCACTTATTATTCTGTTTTCTTGAAGATGTTTTACTAGTCTTGTCTTGAGTACCAATTCAAAGATTTTTGATAGAATCGGGAGTAATGATATAGGCCTGTAGTTTTTAGGGTCAGTAGTACAGCCTTTTTTATAAACTGGCAAAAGCTTTGCTAACTTCAATTGTTCTGGGAATAAACCTTGCTCATAACATTTATTAAAGAAGTCTGACAAGGGCTCCGCCAAAATGTCTATGTTCCATTTCACTACTGCAATTGTTATATCGTCATAACCACTAGATTTCTTATTACCCATTTTGGACACTATTTTAGAAACATGAATTGATGTTATAGGTCTCCAGCCCATATTTTCAGTAACCCTTTGTGAATTCTCCTCTAGGAAAGAAATAGCTGTTTGTTTTTCATCATAGCATTTAGACACCTCATAGTTAAAAGTCGACGATAAAATTTCCACTATCTCTTGAGGATTGTCGACAATTTTATTGTTTAGTTTTAGAATTATTTTATCCCTATTGTTTACTTTTGTAACATCCTTGTGTAGATTCACAATGTTCCAAATTGCTTTAGAGGAGTTCTTTGCTTCTTCTATTTCTCTTTGAACTGTCAACTTTTTAGCATTCTTTATCACTTTTCTGTATATTCTTATATAGTTGTTTCTATAGTTTAGTAGATTACTATTATTTGATGTTTTATGTGTATTGATAAGAAACCTTTTCATTTGGCTAGCTGTTCTTATTCCCTTTGTAACCCACTTTAATCCTTTAATAAATCTAATTTTAACTTTAAGTTTTCTCTTTCTAAAACTGTGCTTGAACATGTCCGTAAAGTTCTTAAGGAAACTATTAATTCCATCCCTCTTCCACTTATGATCTTTAACTAACTCTCTGAAAGTGTTATTATTATTTATATTTATTGCTCTACGTTCAACAACTTTGTATTTGACATTTCTGTTTACGCTTTTGTGGTTTAAGAAAGTTGTCTTACAAAAGAGGCCTGCATGACCATCTGATAATCCATTATCATCCAGTTGGGTTTGAGCAATGTGATGTTCTGGAAGATTTGTCAGTACATTATCCAGACACGAAGCCGCCTCACGTCTGGTAAAAGTCGCACAGTGAAACAAAGGTCTGAAGTTAAAACACTGCAGCAAAGTCAAGAATTCAGTTTTATATTTATCATCTAGTAGCAGATCTATGTTAAAATCACCGCATATTACACATTTTTTACTGAAAAAATGCGTTAAGAGTTTTTCCAGTTGTTCTAGAAACTCTTCATAATATTTTCTTCTGTCATTGCGATATATACAGAATATATAAAGATCAGCGTCTAAGTCTTTAATGCCACAGATTTCAAAATACTCTCTCTTATATAACTGTTTACAAATTGGTAAGTCAATATAATTTCTACAAACTAGACCAAGTATCATACTTCCACCTCTTTTCATTTTGTTTCTAGAGTTGTGAGAAGCTACCTTATAGTTACTGAGCCTAAAGATTTGAATATTTTCGCTATTGAGGAAGTGTTCAGTTATGCACACATATAGATATGAATGTTCTTGTATCCTTTGCTATGAGGAAATAATCAAAAGTCACCCTGTATATATTTTTAACAACCCATAAACGTCCCCACTGCTGGGACACGGGTCTCTTCCAAACTTGAGAAAAGTCCGGGTTGGTGGAGGTTGTAGGGCTAGTGGCGTACCCTACTGTCAGAAGTTTTCAAGCCGCCTATAGGGCATCTGAAACGGCTCAACTTTTAGTGATCGCAACCAGCACCAACGGCTTAACGTGCCTTGACAAGCAATGTACATCAGTCTCTGGTTCCCATAGTACAGGGAATCTTAGTATGAGGCCAGAGGACCGTGTATGATATGTCCCTCAATATTACTATTATTTTAAACTTAAAGTATAAAATTAAAGCCTCTCTAATCACTTGGCACGAGGCAAAGTGGCAGAAGCAACTCCAGCGGCAGCACAGTCGGCTGGAGTTCAGTGCGGCGGGGAGAAAAAGCGTCGGACTATCCGGGCATTGTCGAGGACTACGTTCTACATTTCCGCAATTTATGGGTCGATCACGGAAAGGACTACGGGGATGATTTTGGTGAATTCAACTTGCCATATATCAGTACCATCGTGCGCCAGGTCCAGGTACTTTATAGTCCTTTTTTCGGCATCAGCCTGCATGAGGTCTTCGTCGTATGGGATAGTGACATCCACCAAAAACACCCTACACTGTGCGCCCGATCCACCAACACAATATCAGGCTTATTCGAAAGAATCGTCCTGTCCATGATGATGGATCGGTGCCATTATTAATATTATGAATGAGCATAGTTACCCTCTTTCTGAAAGTGCTATATGGCCAACAAGGTCATCCTGGTTCAAGATATCTGAGCAGCCATGCAGTGGCACTGTGGGGACTAATCGAGCTTTCTCAAAAGTCAGACTTTGATTCTGGAAAAAGCATAATACAGCTATATGTAATTTGACACAACCAAAATAATAATCCCCTTTTATGCGCTGACAGACGCGGACAATTTGTCCGCGACGATAGAACATAAGGAAATCTATGCAGCAACGCACACATATGACAAATAGACTGCCGGCCGAAAAGACCAACATGTGTGTGTTCTATGCTAATTTTTTTCATAATTATGTAAAAATATAAACATAGACAAAATAGTCTACATACTGAGTTATCCTTTTGAAACATTTATAGCAATGACACAAAACAATATTAGCTATCGACATAACAAATGCATTAACAATTTATTTAAATATAGGTAAGAAGCAAGGTCGTGGTTCGAATCCCGCCATGTACCAATGTGATTTCGAATTTAGATTATATATGTACGTTTATCCGACGCTCTTACGGTGAAGGAAAACATCGTGAGGAAACCTGCACACGCCTGCGAAGAAACTCGCAGGTGGTGTGTGAAGTCGACCAACCTGCACTGGGCCCGCGTGATCGACTAAGGCCCAATCGCCCTAATTCAGGGTAGGCTTGAACCCCTCGGTGGGGACGTATATGAGCTGATATGAAGAAGAAAGCAAGAAAATAAAACTGAATATGGCAAACCTAGAGAAAGTTCTAGATTTTTTGAGCAGATTTCCCAATTTTTGCTATACATCTGAGCATGTGGTGTGTGAAGTCGACCAACCTGCACTGGGCCCGCATGGTCGACTAAGGCCCAATCGCCCTAATTCAGGGTAGGCTCGAGCCCCTCGGTGGGGACGTATATGAGCTGATATGATGAAGAAAGCAAAAAAATAAAACTGAATATGGCAAACCTAGAGAAAGTTCTAGTTTTTTTGAGCAGATTTCCCAATATTTGCTTTACATCTGAGCACAAGAATCACTCCTGTATTTCCATGGATTTTTACCTACAGAGACTTTTTACTTCCTTCACTTTTACCCATCAAGAAATTGACACTGGCTTGTAGCACAAATATATAGTGGCTCTAAATCCTGACACATAAATGTTGAACCAAGATGCGACAGTTATGGAGATCCATAAACTACTAGAAAGAAAAAGTAGTAGTAAAAAAGCATTTTTTCAGTTCCTTCAGGAACTGCTTTGGACTATGCTATTTGCACGGGATAAAAAGTTGCCTATGTCATTTCCTGTGACAAAGGTTACCTGCATGCCAAATTTCATCAAGATTGGTCAAGGTGTTGAAGGTAACAAAGACATTTTCACATATATTATACTATGTATATCAGTCATCATCATCATCATCATATCAGCAACAAATCGTCCACTGCTGGACAAAGGCCTCCCCCAAGGATTTCCACGACGACCGGTCCTGCGCTGCCCGCATCCATCGGTCTCCCGCGACCAGTGTGTGTTGCCAGTGATGACTTACGGAACTGAGACATGGTCGCTTACTATGGGCCTCATAAGAAGGATCAAGGTCACCCAAAGGGCAATGGAGCGTGCAATGCTCGGAGTTTCTCTGCGTGATCGAATCAGAAACGAGGAGATCCGCAGGAGAACTAAAGTAACCGACATAGCTCACAGAATCGCTAAACTGAAGAGGCAGTGGGCAGGGCACATAGCTCGTAGAACAGATGGCCGATGGGGCAGTAAAGTTCTCGAGTGGCGACCGCGCACCGGAAAACGTAGCGTAGGCAGACCTCCCACGTGGTGGACCGATGACCTGGTGAGGGTATATCAGTAAGGAGCTTTTATAACTATGGACATATTAGAAGTAATTTAGTATCTCATCTGTAGTACTAGTTCTGCTTGATTAAGTTGTGAAAATTTTTTTTAGTTTTAAATTAAAGTTATACCTTCTTAATAAAATTCATAATCAGCTCATGTATGTATGAGCACATGCTCATGTATGAGCACAGAAGGGCTCGAGCCTACCCTGATATATAAAAGGCATTAGTTGACCACACGGACCCAGTGCAGGTTTGTGGACTTCACACACAACCTTTGAGTTTCTTCATAGGGGTGTGCAGGTTACTTCTGGATGTTTCCTTCACAGTAAGAGCCTCTGATAAACGTACATATGAAATCTTTATTCGAAAAAACATTGATACATGGCAGAATTGAACCATGATTACCCATACAGGAGGTAGCGGCCCTAGCCATTACGCCACCAACACTCTCAAGCTTGAGATGCATGTGTTGAAAGCAATCAACAGTAACAAAAGCAAGATGGCTGTTTACGACCTCAGAAGTTTTGAGGCCTCAAAAGGTTTGGTGATAATAAATATTTACTGTGTCTAAATATGAACACATTTCTTTTTAATAGAGAATGGATTCTGCACTATAAAGAGTTTATCAATGTTTGGGTTTTAAGGTAAAAAAGTTATAGGGAGCATATCATTATAAAAGAATAATGTTATAAAGCGTTTAAACTGTTTTATACAATTGAACCATAAGGCCAACTAAATATTATGCGCCATCACAGCATGCAAGTCTGATAAGCAGATTTAGAATATTATGTCAAATACGTAAAGGAAATCCACTTACAAAAGGGGCACCAAAATCCTTGGCTGGCCTAATACGAAAGGAATATCTGAGTTCCGGTGGGTCAAGGATTTCAAAGAATATGTCTCCAGCAATCACATCTGCTGTGGAGGCTCCATCATAAAAATGAAGGTCATTTGCTGAAACCACAACAAAAAGAAAATTAGAAAGAGTTAAAGTATATTTATGGACCGTAAATTTAAGGGGGACAAAGAGTGAAAGGCAAGCAGGGGGGTCTTCGTGATCATGACATCAAAAGTCATAGAGAAAATATGTGAACAGGCTATGGCCCCTAGGGGTCTCAGTAGTGGGTACATCAAAAGTCTCCTATACAAACATTGTTTTATTATTATAGTTTATACACTAGCAGCTTCAAAGCTGATGCGTGTATTTCACTGCACTTATCTAGTCTAGTCTGTTTTAAAAACTGTTCACGGATATAGCACTTATAACTGTCTCTGGTAACTTGTTCCACTCGTTTACTACTTGAAGCGGCAAGAAGTGACAGCGTGGGTTGCTTACACTTACAGAGCACCATAGTTTGAACGAATGCCCTCTAAGGTGCACATTTTTGCTCTACACATAGATCTCACTTAGGTCTCTCACATTATACTGAAAAACTATTTAATATTTTGTTGGTCTCACTGAGATCACCGAGTTGCCTGCGTTGTTCGAGAGAAGTAAGATTTAATTCCTCCAACCGTTGTTCATACTCCTTGTTATGAAGACAGGTAACCATTTTCGTATTTCACATTCCCCTCCCCCCCCCCTTAACATTACCCATTCCCATAAACATTCTCACTTAGCGCCGCCCCTTCACGGGGGATCCAAAATCGACGGTCCATAATGTACACTTTAGCCAGTGGTTTAGTGTAACAAGAGTAAGAACCTATTAAAATAATTTTATAATTTAATATAACCGCTCCGCTGGCAAGCACTTGAAAATCGTTACCAAAATTTTATAATTTTATCACTGTCTAACAAGAATCTTACCTCCTGGAGACACCACAGTCACAAATATAAACAGTATTATTATTACTAAGGAGTTAATTGCTATCCTTAAACTATACATGTTTTCTTAGAAGGACTAGATTATTTTTCAACACTGAAACTTTCCAATTTCCAATTATTGATAAATACACCATGAAAAAAACAAATTGAAAAAGCCACTCACAAGCAGTGTTGCCAACTAAATTTTTTATAGAGGCTAGAACAGCTTCGAAAAGGAGCTAAAATAGAGCTAAATTTTTATAAAAAAAGAGCTAAAATAAAAGAAAGATTAAGGAATTAAAATTTTAATTGTTATTATAGAAAAACGTAATCACGTACTTAAATTTTTCGTTTTTACTTGCATGAATCTTAATACAAGGAAATTATGCAAGTAATGCAATAAAGGGTATTGCCGTCGAACGTTAACCATCACGAAAGAACAAATCGGTGTACTACGTATATTTTTCTGACACAAGTCAAACCGTGGCTATGTTAATCCTTATTCACGCAGATATAACCTGCAGATGAAAGAAGAAGAAGGAGACAGGAAGAAGACGCGCATACATCAAATGCAAGATGTGATAACATGAGAAGCGCGTTCCTTACCTACGCTCTAACAGCAACTAGAGATTTATAATAGGCTACCCTGTAGTAACTATTTAGTAATCTGTGCCTGTTGTCAGAGCGAACGGTTCCTGTTAGACTATGACGACTCTGGAGTCGGGAATTGTATGACTGCGTTCAATTATCGAATGGGTTTATGAATTTACGTAAACAATTGATCAAAACAACAAATAATTTTACAATCATAAAAAAGAGCTGAAATTTAAAAATAAAAGAGATGTAGAGCTAAATACAATTATTTAAATCTGACAAACATTATACAAAGCTAGATTTAGCTCTAAAAGAGCTAAGTTGGCAACACTGCTCACAAGTCACACGAATATTTTTTTTCCTTCGCCCTTTTAGTGCAGGCTAAGGCTCATTGGCCATACCGCCTAGTCTTCAGTATATGTTTTTCAGTAGTATTAATTTCGTCCGTTTCCCACCTTACTACCAGACCTTACTACCAGTAGTAAAGGGGGCAAATTTTATTACCCACCTTACAACCAACGCTTGCAGTAGTAAGGTCGGGGTTTTTTATTCACCCTCCTTACTAGACATATGTACGCCTTGTATGATTTAGCACCTCGACCTTTACTCATTCTGCAGAAAATGGGACCAGCAAAATCAACTCCGCTAATAGAAAATGGTCGTGAGGGATTCACGCGAACTTCCGGAAAGTTACCCATCTGCTGGTTTCCGGTATGTGCATTGTACTTTGCGCATTTCATGCATTTTCTGTAATAGTTCTTTACAACTAGTCCTCCTTTGATAATCCAGTAGTTATTTTGCAGGTAAGTCGACATTAACTGTGGTCCACCGTGAAGCGTTCTTCTATTTATTTATTTATTTCACAATTTATTGCACACAGAAATAGGGACAAACAAACATTAAACTATGTGCATGTGCCTCATCCAATAGCAACGGAATAAGTGCATTGTCCTTGGTAACTATAATTGGATGTTTTCTTCCACTCTCTATTTTCGCATTCTTTAAACGTCCACCAACTCTCAGGATCCCTTCATCATCTATGTACGGGTTCAACGGTAGAAGTCGACTACTCTTTTTAATGTTCTTTTTCATTTTCAAGTCTCTTATTTCTTCAGAAAAATCTATCTCTTGGACTATTTTCACACACAGGGTAAGTGCCTCTTTTCTTTCTTCATAGGTTATTTCTTTGGTTAAGTTCTTCCTTTCTTTCAGACTTAACCATCTTCGACAGTAGGTGACTACGTGCAACAACTTCTTCAGCGTCGAGTACCTCTTCAGTAGGGTAAGTCTTTCATCTTCTTCCTTGGTTTCTAAATTTGTTGCAACACATTTTACTGAAAGTCTAATCTCTTGGTCAGTTTCAGAAATCATCTCTGATGGTATGCTGTATTCTGGATCTTACAGAAATGGAGGGCCTCTCCACCATAGCTCATGGTTATGTTATGACTGACTCGGTGGCTCAGTGGTTAGTGCCCTTGACTACTGATCCGAGGGTTGTGGGTTCGATCCCCACCAGGGCAAGCATTTGTGTGATGAGCAGATTTGTTTGCTCTGTGTCTGGGTGTTAAATATATCTATATATGTATGTATTTAAATGTATATAAGTATGTTTATCAGTCTCTGGTAACCCATAACACAGGGAATCCTACTTTGGGGTCAGATGACCATGTGTGATTTGTCCCAGAATATTTATTTATTTATATTTATTTATGTAGTTTATTGGGTAGGACACCTCTTGAAGCTCGGTCTGCTGGATTCTCTTTGGTGTTGATGTACGACCATCTCGACTCTAGGTTGTTTCTGATCTCGATGACTCTGTTCTTCACAAAAGGCGTCCATCTGTTGGGATCACCTTTTATCCAGGCAAGTACCACATTAGAGTCACTGTATGCGAACGTGTTCTCTACTTCAATTTTTAGGGTTTGCATGATATGCTTTATCAATCTCGATAGTAGTGTGGCTGCGCAGAGCTCGAGTCGTGGTAAAGATATTAGTTTTACCGGCGCAACTTTTGTTTTTGCCATTATTAGAGATTTCTTGCTTTCCTTTTGATCTGGGCTTATTTTCCTAGTATACAAAACAGCTGCGAAGCCCTTTTCGGATGCATCTGCGAATCTGTGTAGTTCTACTTTAGTCTCTTCTGTACTTCCAACCCATCTAGATATTCGTATGTCAGACAATATAGGTAAGTACAACTGATAGGTTTTCCATTCTTCGCATAAATCTGACGGAAGCTCTTCATCCCAATCCAACTGTCTCAACCATAACTTCTGCATAAACATCTTAGCTAATATTATTGCAGGCGCAATCCAACCCATTGAATCAAACAGGGCGGCGATCTGGCGTAAGACATTCCTCTTAGTTACCTTTTGATCTTCAAATATCTCTTGGCTCTTTTGTGTCACCTTCAAGCTGTCTTCTTTCATTTCCCATATAATTCCTAGCCTTTTAATGCATTCATTTTTATTCATGTCTAGTACTGTACCCTTTGCTCTCTTTTCAGGATCTATGATGTTTAGAAACGTCTCATTGTTTGACGCCCATTTTTGTAACTTGAAACCTCCTTTATTCATAATCTCCTTTAGCTCTTTCTGTGCTTCGATTGCTCTTGTAGCGTCTGAATATTCCGACAAGACGTCGTCCATGTAAAAGTCTCGGTTTATGATCTCTGATGCCTTCGGAAACTTTTCCTTTTCATCTTTAGCCAGCTGTTTAAGCGTTTTTATAGCTAGGTAGGGAGCTGAGGCTGTACCGAAGGTTACAGTCAGCAGCCTGTAATCTTGAACTTCATCATCCGGATTGAATCTGTATAGAATTCTCTGGTAATCTGTGTCTTTCTCTCGTACTCTTATTTGTCTATACATTTGAACTATATCGGCCACTAAGCAGACTCTGTGCGTTCTCCATCTCATTATGATGTCTCTCAACTCTTCTTGTAGTGGTGGGCCTATTAGAAGTTCATCATTCAACGATTTGCCGTTAGTGCCTTGACAAGAAGCGTCAAATACCACTCGCACTTTTGTTGTTTCTTTGTCCTTTCTTATAACTGCGTGGTGTGGTAGATATGCCACGTCAGTTTCTCTTTTAGGTATGTGCTTCATATGATTCTGCTCTATGTAATCTTGCATGACTTTACCATACTCTATTTTTAGTTTCTCATTGTTTGCTAGTTTTCTCTCCAAGTGCTTTAATCTCTTCATTGCTATGTTTCTCGAGTTCTCAGGTAAGATTGGATCGTCGTTTTCAAATAGCAGTGATACTATGTATCTACCGTCTCTCTTTCTTCTTTGAACTGTTTTCTCATACATTTCTTCTGCTCGTACTTCTTTTGGAGTGAGGTTGTTCTTGCTCTCAAAGGTCTCTACCTCCCAAAATCTTGTTAGCATACGATCTAGGTTTACACGCATACGCATGCTTACGATATTGCTTTGCTCTTTTCTCTCGGTTTGACCCCCAGATATGATCCATCCGAGGTGGATCTGTTGCGCTATAGGTGTTCCAGGATCTACTTTTACCACACCATTCATTAGTATATCTGCATAGACATTGACACCCAGGAGTAGGTCTATTTGTCCAGGTGTATGGTACGTGGGATCGGCAAGTTCGAGGCCTTGAACATGTGAGCAATTTTCGACGTTGATCTTGGTGGCAGGCATGATATCAGTTACTTGTTTTATCACAAATGCAGTGAATTCTAACTCGAAGTCGTTCTTTAATCTAGATGACATCTTTAGATCGGTAGTTTGTTTTATTTGAGCAGACATCCCACCGACGCCTGTTACTTGACTCTTCGTTTTGTTGCACTTTAGTTGTAACTTGCGCGCCACAGTCTCAGAGATGAATGATTCTTGGGAACACGGGTCTATTAGTGCTCGTACTGTTTGTGCTCCTCTGCTTGTCTCGATGTTCACAAGTGCTGTAGCCAGAAGTGTTACATGGCCTCGTTTTGATACATGTGAAAGGATTGGTCTTGTTTGATCTGAATCATCTCTCTCATTTTCACTCGATCTTGATATCTCTGTCTCATCAGCTCTTGTTCTTATGATCTCTCCTTCGTTAGTTCTAGATCTTGATCTTTCTCTTGTTGTCTTGGTCTTCTCAACGTGTAATAGTGAATTATGTTTCTTTCTACATATGCGACAAGATGTAGTGTGTCTACAGTACATTATGCTATGCCATGGCCACAAGCAGTTGAAGCATAACCTCTTGTTTTGTACAAAATCTGATCTATCTTGTGGCTCCAGTTCGATGAAATCTTTGCACACTTAAAGATAATGGTTCTCCTTACAGTAGGAACACACTATGTTTGGGTTCGTACTAGTGTCATTGATGGTTACATGGAACGTTCTTGCTCTTATGTTTCTATTCTCTCTCGTTTGTGCTGGCTGTGCTATCATTTCTAGGACTCTTCCTCTTTCCTCTAGAAACTCATGAAACTTCTCCGATGTAGGTAGTTCTTCGCTGGGTAGTGGTCTCAGTTCTTTTTCCCATAATTTCAGATTTTCTTGATCTAGTTTCTCGACACTCAAGTGTATAATCAAAGGATCCCAATCTCTAATCGATATTCCATGGTTTCTCGAGTTATCTAAACATTCTCTGTTGGTATCTAGTAGATCTTTTATCCCTTCTGCTGATTCTGCCTTTAATTTTCTTTGTCCTAAAAGTCTGTTTAATATTGCGTGGACTATTATTCTCTTGTTGTTGAAGCGATGTTTCAGTTTATTCCAGGCTGTTTGATAGTTGTTCTCAGTTATTTGGATGTGCTTCAATTGTCGTTCCGCTTCTCCAGTTACGCTGCTCTTTAGATAGTGAAGTTTCTGCACGTTACTCAATGAACTGTTGTTATGAATGAGGGATGTGTACAAATCATGAAAAATTCCCCAATCATTGTAGTTTCCGCTGAACGAAGGAATGTTGATCTTGGGCAGCTTGACCTCTTGACTTGATGACGCACATGATAGAGTGTGATCTTTTGTTGTACTCTTAATACTCAGTTTCTCTAACATCTCCGTCAATTCTGCCTCATAAATTATGTACTCTTCTTCTGCAGTCGAAAACATATCTTCTTCGAAATACTCGTGCTGTTCTTCTTTGTCTGTAACAACTTTCACTATTTCTCTATGTGTGTCCATGAACATATCCCATTTCTTGTTTAAATTCTCTATTCTTGTTTGAATATAGCTGGTCTTACTCAATCTATCCTTCGGGGATTTTTTGAAATTAGCATAATCTTTAGTTATTGAAGCTAAAGCGTTTCGCTGAATATTCCACAGACTTTCCATTTTTTATGATTTATATGGTCATAGTAGCAAACAATAACATTCAATCAGGTTCTTTCAAAAAATACAAGTTGTTGTACACGATGAACGCGAGCATATCAAACGCCCCGACTCCGCCCACGCGACGCGACCGGTACTTCCGGTCTGGTTTTGCGGGGGTCGGCGGCTTTCCGAGGTTTTCTCAGTATTTTTGTATGAAACTTATAAAAACTAATTACTGATCTAGTAAGCTGATTAAATTTCCTTTTTGATTATATTTTTTTTAGATTTCTTCTATCACAAAAAAATAAAATAGAACACGATTAATTTGAAACTTTTGTTTTTTTTGGTTCCTTTTTCGTTCTTTTTACTATTTATATTCTACATATATACAGTTAAAATGATCTTTTTCTAATGGCTAGGTAATGTATCTACATGATACAAAACAAAAAAATGATTGTCTAGTGCAAAAACAAATTTAAAAAAATATTACAAAAATGATTAAATTTTGTGCCGCGCGGGCCGTTCAACGGGGGTCGGCCGCGCTGCGGATTTCCGAAGTTTTCTCATTATTTTTGCATGATACCTATAACAACTAATTACTGATCTAGTAAGATGATTAAATTTCCTTTTTAATGGTTTTTATTTTACATGTGTTAGATTAGAGATAAATTAAATACAGTACTTTGAAATTTAAAATTGTGTTTTATTTTCTGTTCCAATTTTCTTACCTTATCTATTTCTATCTAAGCACTCTAGATATACATATGAAATATTTTTTTTTCTAATGGTTTAGTTAAATATCTTCACGGTACAATACAAAAAAAAATTGTCTAATGCAAAAACAATTTTTAAAATTAGTTTCAAAAACAACCAAAAATTTACAAAACTTGAACACAGAACTAGTAATTTGTTTTTTTTTTGAGACCCCGATTGAAGTCCAGATGTTTGAATTTTTATTTTTCTGAGTAGAATGGCCTTTTGGCTTATCACAAAAAAAAATTAAAACATTCGTAGCAGTAGAACTAATTCAAAATATAAAAACAAGTCCATCATTTGAATTGCCGCAGGCTGCTTTCAGAGAAAATTTGAATGGGTCTAAAATTCATTTAAATTCTTAGACACTGATGATTAGTGTGATGATGATGGTGTGATGATGATTTTAAATCAAAAACAATTAGGTATAGTACAACATAAACACAAATAAAGTCCATCATTTGAATTGCCGCAGGCTGCTTCAGAGAAAATTTGAATAGTTCTAAAAATTCATGTAAATTCTTAGAAACTATAGTGATTGTGTGGTGATGATTGTGTGATGATGACGGTGTGATGATGATGGTAAATTAAAAACCAGCTGGGGGTAGGTATAGTACAAATAAAGTCCATCGTTTGATTTACCCGAGGCTACCTCGGTGAAAATTTGAATTGGTCTAAAATTCATTTAAATTTTTAGAAACTATGATGATGGTGTCAGATAATGATGATAAATCAACATTTGTTCGTATTTCGGTAGGATGGAAGGGTTAAATTACATAATTTTACACAAAAAAATACCATTGTGTTGAATTGCCACAGGTTGCTTTGGAAAAGCCCTAGGTGATCTAAATTACATGCAAACACTTAGAAATGATGATGATCAGTTTAGAAGATGTATATATATCAAAAACAAACCGTTTTGGTGAATTTAGGAACCGTTTAGGAACATACTCGAGACAAAAAAAATAAGTTTGTTCAATTTTCCGCTACCAAATCAATGCGTTTCTAAGAGTTTTATCCTGAAAGATACGGTGATAAAAACACTACACTGTAAAGCAATAACATCTAACAATCGAAATAAATTCAATTTACATACCCTTCCATGATAAATAACACAAAACAACAACCAACAACACACAACAAACTTCACACGTAATTGACGTAATGGCTGACAACCACAGAAAACGGGAAACAAATATTCGTTTTAAAAAATATTCTTCTATCAAATGGGATGTAAAGTATTTCAATTGGGGTGTAACCACACGTTCACAACAATTTTGCCAAATATGACCTAACGATAGACGCAGTTTTATATACTAATTTCAACCATAAACAAAGCGCCTTGAAGTACATATAAAAACAACCCAAATGGGTTGTTGGTCGTGTAAACGATGTTCGTTAAACATCCTAAGATGGCCGTTTGTCGCTGGAAGGGATCAGAGTTTTTTCCAAACACCAAAGTCAATTCACACCAAAATACAAAGTTAAAAGGTCCATTTAATTTTTTCAAAGTTAAAGGTTCACCAAATTATTCTAAGTTGAAAATTGTTCGAATTTTTCAAAGTCCCAGTCCTCCGGAGGGGAAATTACACAAATAACAAAAAAATTACAAGTCCCAGATAATTCACAAAAAATTGCAAGTCTGACACTTTCCTTATTATCTAATCTTACTCAAGTACGAAGTCCAAATCCAATATGCAATCCATCAGAGTTCACATCACTTTTTAGCTCAAAAAAGCTGAGTCCGCTCGCCTAGATCCGGCTCGAAGGACCTAATGTTGACCTGGCAATGGGTCTCACGATGAAATCTAAATTGAAATAATATACACCTTTATCAATTAACACTTATGAGCTAAACAATTAATAGTTATTACCGGCTTTGAACTGACAATACGAAATTACGCGATGGTATGAGGAAATTAAATAATAACTTTGATAGCGCGTTCTAATTTTAAAAAGCGCCATCTACAAAATTCTAATGGAATTTTTATTCTCTAATTCACTTCAACAGTCTCTACGTTTTACGTCTATCACCGGCTTGAGAAACGTGCGCCGTAGAACGTGCACAAACAGCCACGTCAGCATTGTATTTTAGGTGTTTTAGTCTCTGAACGGCCGGACCCCTAAATATAATGAACGTGCACCGTAGAACGTGCGCTTATCACAAACAGCCACGTCACCATTTTAGGGAGAGAACCAAGGGAAATCCCGTTCACAAACCACATTACTATTTACGTTTCGTTCATCTATTTCTCAAGATCTAATAAGAAAAAAATTGCTTCACAAAAATATTATTCCAATGGATAAAGAATGAATAGAATTTTTTACTATCAAATTACTGACTGCTAATCTGCAAACTGTTTACATTATCCCTATAAACAGCTATCAATTTTTCGTTATTCGGAACGTAAACCCAGTTTGGTGTTGCAATATGTTTTTTTGGAAAAATCTTGAATGCCACGGTAACTTATACAATATTCTTGCATCGAGATTCACGTTTATTGTAATTATCAGCTATTGACAGCTTGCTTGTTTTGAATGCTTTCTTTGAATCGTTAGTTGAAATATCATCGTAAAATACCTACTTGAAAATAAAACCTTTTCCATTTAGAAATCAGACGAATCATACAATTAATTTGGTAACACTTTACAAAAAAAAATGGTAGGCTGTCTCGTCTCGTCTCGTCACTCGTGTTTCTTTTTATTAAGCTTGTGTCAAAGTGTCAAACAAAAAAAAAAGTGTCAAACAAAGACCTCCGGCCGCGCCGGTCACAAAAAGTCTCTAATTTACCGTTTAGTTGAAGTAGTGATCCAAAGAGAATATCATCGCTAATAAATAAATAGCTATTTGTGATCTATCGAGTCGGACATAGTGACATAGGTACTGTTTTTTTTATAATTTATTTTCTGAATTACATACCTAGTACTTATTTATATATTTTCACATACTTATTTCTATAATTTAATTTCGGAGTTAATAGAATGAACTGAGAATGTATTGGGTTTCCATTTCATCATGTAGTTGAAGAATTATTAGCACCCGACAGTATAAAGAAAGTTGCACTTTATGAGGGCTGCCCATTAGATTCCTGCAGCCCTCTCTAAGTGCACTCAAATCCTGAAATTCAAATGGCTATCTTATGTATACATTGGAACACATCAATGCTATTAGGATAGTTCGCCCGGTAGGCTTAGAAAATTCCCAACCACCAACTAAACAGAGTCTTACAAAGTTAGAATCCACTGGGAATAGAACCCACAACCTTCTAGTGTGAGGCATATTATTCTACCAAGCCTGGAAAAAAAAGGATATTTGTTGTCCTAGCTCATTTCAAAGTATGCAACAGAATAATATTATTGCGTAATGTATACAGTGATTTACAAAATTGTTGTTTAAAGTACAGTGATTGAAATAAGTTCAGTAAAATTGCTTATAGTTCGTGAGAGAATTATAATTTATAATTATATATTATAATTAGTTATAGTTGTTGAATTTTTATTTTTTTTACTTAGAGATTTTTTTACCATGGCAGCCCTTCTAGCACACCCCAACTACTACCAAATATATTAATTATTTTTTTCTGATCATTAATAATGTATGTCTTAAAGTTGTTGTCTTTAGAAAATCTTACTAATTTTTGTAGTACCTACTCCTTTTGCAAACGCAAAAGAAATAAATGCCTTTTGATGTTATTTATTTAAATTATAGTTCCAAAAAATTGGCATTGTCAAGAAATATGGATGACATTTTATTGGACGGAGATCAGAATGGAGAATCGAATGGAGGTGAACAGGAGCTCATCTCTAGGCCATATCAGACGCAGCTTGAAGAGGTGGCATTATTAAGAAACACAATAATCCATTTACCTACAGGTATGTTACACATAACTTTATTATCTACAAGCTTTTGCCTGTAATTTATCTTTTAATAACTTTATTTGAGTATCCACAGTGGTTCGCAAGTGTTGAGTCAGGCTTTTCCCAGATCCCACGGAAAGTATGCATTTATTCAGAATAAAAAGTATCCTGTGTTGTTTTCAACCCTTTGACTTAGCTCCATGCCAAGTTTTAGCTTAGTTGGTTCAGCATTTAGCATGAAAGAGTAGTTAAATAGACAGAAAAACAGACAGACCTTCTGATTTAAAAAAAATAATAATAATGACTATTAGACACCAAAAATATAAAGTAGGTACAATTTTACTTAATTAGATACTTATCATTAATTTTAGTGTACGGGTAGGTCACTGTGCTTCAAAGATAACATTGCTTCAAAGATAAAGTATATTAACTAAGTAGCGGTCTTCCGCGTGGAGGTTCTGAATTTTCCCAAGGGAACACTTGTACTTTCTAGGATTAAAAGTATTGTTTATGTTAACCCGGGCTATAAGGAACCACCATACAAAATTTCATCAAATCAGCCTTGTAGTTTTTGCGTGATGAGCGAACGTACAGACAGATAGACAGACACATAAACAGACAGATAGACAGACAGACAGATAGACCGATAGACAAAAACTCCAAAAATTTTATCCACCACAGTTATTATTATCTAAAAATATAATTATTATATTACAGACAGGGTTACAATTTTATATTATATGTATATGTATAGATAAAAGGAATACGCAGTTTTTATTAGGAGACATCCCTGAAAGAGTATTGTTTTGTATAAGTTTTAAAGAATCCATCAAAAAATGGCCAGGGTGTTGGTATTGCTACCAAAGAGTCCAACATAATAGATTCAACATAACACATTTAACATAACAGCTTCAACATAACACATTCAACATATTAGATGTAGGGTAACTTTATATCCTAATTTCTGAACATTACAACTATAGCCTGTATGTTAGATGCTAGTCACTTCCTGTGTTGTTACAAGCAAATAAAATATTTTTTACGCATATTGTCATTCTGTGGCACAGTCTTCGCGTTATCGTGAGTGTAACAACTTCTATACCATTACTAACACAATACAAAAGTTAGACCACTGATAGTATGAACTTGCATTTTTTGATTGCATTACATTAGGTAAATTATTTATACAGGTTGTAACAAAATTTGTGTAGGTCCCGTTAACTGGGGCTTCTACTGATCATAGTACTTTGCTGAAATCGCAAAAAATATATTTTACTCTTCATAAAAAATCGATCAGCTGATCAACCAATTTTGTACATTTTAGTATGAAGAGTCCGAATTTGTTTTTGATAATTGACTATGGGTTTAGTATGAAAGTTGTTCAGTATGATGAGTAGAACCCACAGTTAACGGGTCCTACACCAATTTTTTTACACCCTGTATATTAATATTTTTATTAGGAAAGCCTTGTCCTAACATAAAACTGTTCTTAAAGTTGAATCCTAAATTATAATACGTTTTTAAGTGTTCTCCGTAAATGTGTAAAGAAAACCATCCAAGTGGGAGACAAACTTGAGCTACGAGGGTTCCTTCCGTATCACCACACTTCTCCACACAACTAAAATAATGATACCTATTCATTAAAAACATACGACATCAATGCGAGCAACAGAAATATAGTTTTTTTTTTATTAATATAGTTATTAAATTATTATTTTTTTTATCATAGACTTCTAAGCTCGAGCATGACTCACACTTGGCCAGTTTTAATTATTTCTTCTTATACTTTAGGATAAGAACTATGACCCCACCAAGTATCATGATTATATGTATAACAGTTTTTAGGCTAGAGCAAAACAAAAAACTGAAAAAATACTCATATTTGGTTACTTTTTTAAATCATTGCAATGGAACAATGGATTGTTGTGATTTTTTGCACAGAGATGGTTGAGGAGGTGGGATATAACTTTATTTACTGACATAGTTCCCGAGGGATCTGGGGAAATCTCATTTCCACGCTCGCGCACGTTGGTGTCGCTACGGAGTAACGGATTAAAGTGAATTTTAAGCTATTGTATAGCTTTTATGGCAGGCTTTGAGGGGACCGAATCAAGAAATTTCGTAACGAAAATAAAACCTGACACCCCAAAAAAAATAAATATTGAGTTCTAAAAAACTTACAGTGCCATCTATCTATCCATCATGATGATGACGATGATGATGATGATGACGATGACGATGGCGATTGATGATGATGATGAACTTTCTTAGTGTTAATTTATTACATAAACATCCCGCGCCCCAAGGACTATACCAGTACCATGGTAAATACTGCATAAATAAATAATTATAATTGCACAAGTTGATAAAAAATGCTATGCAATAGTTTTACCGCGGCAGTCCCCGAGTGCCACACGTCTTTTTTTTGTATAGAATTGGTTGAGGGGGTAGGAAGTGACATAGACTCCTATTCAGAATATCTCGATATAATTCCTGAGGGATCTGGAGAAAAACTATGTTCACGCTTGCGAGCTGCAAATGTCTACGCGGGTGAAGCCGCGGGCAAAAGCTAGCTTCGCCTACATGGACATACATCGTTTTCATGAGTGTCTTTGAGGGAGAGTGGTGTGCGAGCGGCTCGCACATGTAGACACAAGTTTTCCCCAGATCCCTCAGGAATTATGCCAGGATATCCTAATTAGTAAATTATGTCATTTCCCAACTCCTCAACAATATCTGTGCAAAAAATCACAACCATCCGTTGTTCCATTGCAATGTTAAAGTAATGAACTTATGAACCAAAAAAAAAAGACTATTTTTTAGTTCCCTTAGGAACTGAATCGGACTGTGCTATTTTCATGGGATAAAAAGTAGGCATGCCAAATTTTATCAAGATTGGTCAAGGTGCTGAAGCATGAAAAGGTAACAAACAAACACATTTTCACATCCTTCTAATATGAATGTGAAAGTTTGTGTATATGGATGTATGTATGGATGTTTGTTACTCTTTCATGCTTGAACCGCTGAACGGATCTGGATGAAATTTAGTAGGTAGACAGATATTAGGACCTGGATTAACACATAGGCTACTTTTTGCGGCTCGCGCACTGCGCACCCTCGAAGACAGTCATAGAAACTATGCTCACGCAAAATCTAGTTTATAATATTAGTAAGGATGTGAAGATGTGTTTGTTTGTTACATTTTAATGCTTCAACACCTTGACCAATCTTGATGAAATTTGGCATGCAGGTAGCCTGTGTCACGGGGAAGGACACAGGCTACTTTAAATTTAGTAGGTAGACAGATATTAGGACCTGGATTAACACATAGGCTACTTTTAGCGGCTCGCGCACTGCGCACCCTCGAAGACAGTCATAGAAACTATGCTCACGCAAAATCTAGTTTATAATATTAGTAAGGATGTGAAGATGTGTTTGTTTGTTACATTTTAATGCTTCAACACCTTGACCAATCTTGATGAAATTTGGCATGCAGGTAGCCTGTGTCACGGGGAAGGACACAGGCTACTTTTTATCCCGTGAAAATAGCATAGTCTGATGCAGTTCCTGAGGGAACTGAAAAATACCCTTTTTTTTGTTAATTTGAACAATGGATTGTTGTGATTTTTTGCACAGAGATGGTAGAGGAGTTGGGAAATTACATAATTTACTAATAAGCATATCCTGACGTAGTTCCCGAGGGATCTGAGGAAAACTAATTTCCGCGCTCGCGCACGTCGACGTTGCAACTATGCCACGGATTGAAGTGATTTTTTTGTATAGAATTGGTTGAAGGGTTGGGAAGTAACATAGACCGCTTATCAGAATAGCCTGATATAGTTTCTGAGGTATCTGGAGAAAACTCATGTCCACGCGGGCAAAAGCTAGTCTGATCATAATGCATACATTCTCGCGATGCCTTCACCGTCTGTTGTAGTCGGAAACACACAAATCAACAATACACTTACTTAGAAGCAAAGAATACAAGACTGAAAATTTTAAAATAATTTCGGCTTGTATGGTACCTTACTCGGATTTTTCCAAGAATAATTAACTACACAGTGCAGTAGGCATTATTAATTCCTAGTTATTTACAAAGTTTCATGAAAACCGTTAGAGCCATTTTTGAGAAAGAGTAACAAAAAACGTGGATTTGTATAGGAGGTACCTTATCTCATATTCTTTTGGAATAACAAACTACCGCGTGCTATAGGCTATGTAAAGTTATAGTAACATACCGAGCTTCATTAAAATCTATAGTAACATATTTAGCTTCATCAAAATCTTTTGAGTAAAAAAATATAGTGGCAACCCTAAAAAAATAATATAGGTGAATAAATTGTACAGCCACGCTGTGTATACTTTGTCGCCCTAACCATTTGTCGTAGTCGAGCATACACAAATCAACTATAAACATTACACTTGCTTAGTAGCGAATAATACTGTAAAGTATATCAGACTTGATGAAATATTTTCAAATTATTTCGGTTTGTATGGGAGGTACTTTATTCCGATTTTTCCTGGAATAATTAAGTACCCAGTGCAGTGGGCGTTATTAAGTACTAGTTATTCGTAAAGTTTAATTAAAATCGTTACAGAAATTTTTGAGAATAAGTAACATACTTTGTATTTCGATTTTTCTTGGAATAACAACTGCGTGCTGTATGCCATAACGTAACTAGTTTCATCAAAATTGTTATAGCCATTTTTGAGTAAAAATAATAATAAGTGATTTTTTACTATGGTGGCAACCCTAAAATATCAAAATAGGGGAAATTGGGCTGGAGATATAAAAATAGCATTGCCGTAAAAATAAAATCCGTTCAGTAGTTGGGCACTAGAGCACCGGACGGACGTACACACACATACACATTTTTTTAAGACTCTTAGTGTTTTTTTTGCATCACAATACCTTCTTCACTCCTTTGTCGCACGAAAGTAAAATTGTATGTTTCATATTGACATTTTAGGTTCAGGAAAAACCTTTATAGCTGTGCGAGTTATAAAAAGACTACGAGAAGATTTAAAGAAACCATGGAATGATGGAGGGAAGAGAACCTTCTTCCTCGTCAACACCGTCCCTTTGGTGCAGCAACAAGTAAGTTATTCAGTGTTTAATCGAATATGCACTTTATAGCATAAGGTTTAATAACCTTTTTAGGGTTCCGTAGTCAAACTATATACTAACCGCCTCCGTAGCCCAGAGGCAAAGTTCACTGGCTTTACACAGGAGGTCGCGGGTTCGATTCCGGCGAGGTCAATTGTAAGACTCGGTTCGGTTGGTGGGAGGGCATTTTCTAAGCCCGCCTGGCTAGCTACCATCATCTTACCTAAGTCTTGCCGCCAAATATCAATGTTGATATCATTGGTGAGTTCCGGCATGAAGATAAGATAGCCAGTTCCCCATTGCGTCGGGGAATCTTGGTAAGCCCGCTTCCATCTTCGGCAACATCGTCACTTAAATTACCACCAGGTGAGATGTTGTCAAGGGTTTACCAATTGTGAATAAAAAAAAAAGAACCCTTATAGTTTCGCTATGTCTGTCTGTCCGTCGATGTGTCACAGCCATTTTTATCACAGACAATTACAGCTATCACGCCGAAATTTGGTATAGTTATCTAGATGGTTGTACAAGTCTGTGACCCCAATAAAGTTAAGGGAGAAATAACAAATTTTTAGGGTACACGTAAAGTGGGGGGTGATTTTTTTTATTCACTTACCCTATCATATTATGGTTTATCGTTGAATAGGTCTTTCATAATTTTGAACAAAAAAAAACCGACTTCAAACAGGAAACTAAGGTTCCCCTCGATTTCTCTGGGGATGCCATCATCAGATGCTGGTTTCGTTATCATGGTACCACTCTTGGGATATCTCCTTTTCAAGACTATGGCACTTATGACGTCACTATGTCAGTAACGCGAACTTAGAGTATTCATTCAGGA
Source organism: Coleophora flavipennella (assembly GCA_947284805.1). Taxonomy (NCBI): domain Eukaryota; kingdom Metazoa; phylum Arthropoda; class Insecta; order Lepidoptera; family Coleophoridae; genus Coleophora; species Coleophora flavipennella. Next base: position 3,392,702 of record OX369273.1, read on the forward strand.
ACGCAAATATGTACACAGGCCAGCACATCAGGCTACACACTTTGGAATGTGTACCGTTCTTATGCGAATGGGTATGGATCAGAATCGCACTACGAGTGTATAGCATGATGTGCTGGCCTCTGTACATACAATTGCAGAACAAACTTTCGTTTTTGACAGTTGATAAAAAGTTACTCAAATGAGTAGTAGTGAAATACCGTATTAGAATGGGTTACGCAAAAGAGATGAATAAACAATTCCGTCATGTTCTCTATCTCACATATTCGTATAACGCCGTCCTTTGTGTTTGTGGTGACGTCACAATGTACGACATTTACAATGTAGGTATATTTGAAGGTATAGAGTAGGTAAAGTTCTATTAAGTAATGAAATGACTAGTGATAGATAATGAACCACGGCCACACATTACAGGCCGAGCAGCTCACAGAGTCGCTGAACTTAGTGGCAGTGGGCGGGGCATGCACATAGCTCGTAGAACAGATGGCCGTTGAGACAGTAAAGATCGCGGGTGGCTACCGTGTACTGTAGATTTTGCGTAGGCAGGCCTCCCACTCGGTGCACTAACGATCTGGGAAAGGGCGCAGAAAGCCGCTGGATGCGGGCAGCGTAGGATCGGTCGTTGTGGAAATCCTTGGGAGAGCACCAGTGGACGTTTCTCGGCTGATGTGATGATTTACAAAACACATGAATCATAATTTTATATCTAAGACACTTATTTTGCTGCTGCAAGCTACTACATGCTACAATTAGTTGTCTGACTCATGCATGGTTCATTGCGATATATGAATTGTTTATGCAACAACTAAGTACTATACGTACAGAGGCAAGCACATCAAGCTAGACACTCTTACTGCCATTCTGATCCATACGCGTACGGCATAAGAACGATACAAAGTCCAAAGTGTCTAGCTTAATGTGCTGGCCTCTGTACCTATTGTATATTGGCTGTTTTTATCAACAAAATTCCTTTACCTTGGTTGTTCCAGTTTGTTAGTATTGTAAGGACTTACTTCTTAGTGTATTTAGTAAAACTGGGCTTTATACGATTTAGGTAGGTAATGCTAGTAAGTATATAAGGTCTAACAAAATTAGTTGAAACTATTTTAACTGGTGCTTCTACCCGTGAAACTGAACAACTTTCTCCATTGAATATGGGTTCCATGGGGAAAGTTTAGTTTCATGGGTAGAAGCACCAGTTAAAATAGTTTCAGCTAATTTTGTTAGACCTTATATGTGCTGAAATTTTGTGTTATACAGGCTGTAACAAAATGGGTATAGGTCCCGTTAACTGGGGCTTCTACTCGTCATACTGAACAGCTTTTGTTCTACGACTTTGCTGAAATCCCAAAAAATAATTTTTACTCTTCATACAAATGGATCAGCTGATCGACCAATTTCGTTCATTTTTAGTATGGAGGGTTCAATTTTTTTTTTTAGATGAGTTCCTTGGGGAAAGTTGTTCGGTATGATGAGTAGAACCCCCAATTAATGGGTCCTACACCATTTTTTAAGCTATTGCATAGCTTTTATCGCGGGCTTTGAGCGCGGCGACCGAATCAAGAAATTCCGTAACGAAAATAAAATCTTACACCCCCCACTCCGCCTACCATGTAGCTCGGTAGAGAGTATTCTAAAAACACAGTGCCATCTATTATCGATTGGCGGTACTAAAAGGACTTAGTCAATTTTACTGGTGTAATATAAACGTCCCGTGACATAAACGTCCCGCGCTCCAAGAACTATAATATGGTACTGGTAAATACTGCATAAATAAAAAAATAAATAATTATAATTGCATAAGTTGATAAAAAATGCTATGCAAATAGCATTACCGCGGCAGTCCCCGAGTGCCACACGTTTTTTTTTACACAGGGAGATTCATCGCTATATCTCGGCCTAAAGATATTATCCATTAAATGAATCCCCACCTCCGGTCTCAACTACTATAGACTTATTTGCAGATGCATGGTTGATTAATTTGATTATCGAAAGGGAATGAATACCAGCAAATGTGTCGGTAGGGTGTTTTAATCTTGTACACTGAGGGGGGGGGGGGGGGGCTGTTAACATGTACTACAAGATTTACATTTTACTTTAGGCGCCAGTGTCCCCCATAATATCTTTGTACTTAATTTTTTTTTCTCAATGTACCTTGTAATTATGTTCGGGAAGAAAATAAATAATTAAATTAATTACTATTATGAAAAAATATATTTATATAATTGACTACTTCATTTTAATGCAAACGTTAAAGATTTGGATGGATCTGTTATTTTAACATTTTCATTCGATTAAAAACCTAATACTTAGTACACGAATCATTTATTGCAAAAATGATCTTAGAAAACCCTCAGTACTTATAAAAGGCCTATTCAACGTTACCACCTACACCAAAAATAATTCACCTCCATTGAACCTAATATTTAGCACATTTAGTTATTTATTGGAAAAATGATCTTAGAAAACCCTCAGTACTTTTAAAAGGCCTATTCAACGTTACCATCTAGGAGTACACCAAAAATAATTGAACTCCATTTCAAAGTTCATTTCAAGATTCAAGATTATTTATTTGCATAAAACAGGTACATTGAAAGGTAACATAAAATAATTAAAGTCTCATCTGTTCAGCTAAAACTTATTCTAGCATGCAAATCTTACAATATTATAATTTAAAATGTTAAATGTCAATTCTATATATAGAATTAAATAATTCATTCACATTATAAAAATTTTGATCTAATAACCAGTTTAAACAATCTTTTTTTAAATAATGTTAGGTGAAGATCTTTAATTGCATTTGGGATACAATTATAATTTTTTATAGACATATAATAACAATTCTTTTGGTATAGTGTAGTTCTCGGACAGTGATCAAGCACCAATTTAATCTCGTTCCTACTAGTGCACCTTGGGTAAACATCTTTTGCAGTTTTAAATAGGTACTTATGCCGTTTCACAAACATACAAGTCTCAAATATGTATAGGCTTGGTAGCGTTAGCAATCTAAGTTGTCTAAAAAGTGACTTACAAGAATCCATAGGATGTGCTCCACAAATAGCACGTACACACTTTTTCTGGGCAACGAATACCCTTCCTATCAATGAAGAATTTCCCCACATAACCAGTCCGTATCGTAAAGCAGACACTATGTAACCATGATACGCTAAAATGGCTGTTTTGCGGCTTGATATTTTCCGTAGTCTGCCCAACACGTAAACAAATCTATTTATTTTATTACAAACCTTCTCAATATGTGCCTCCCAACAAATATATTTATCAAAAATTACCCCCAAAAATGATATCTGTTCTACATCTTTTATTGACTGATCTAAATATTTTATGTCTAGATTTATTTGTTTACGTTGTCTTGAATAAAATTGCATACAGTTCGTTTTGCTTAAGTTTACATGTAGATTATTTAAATTTAGCCAATTTAAAATATTATCAATAGTTTTATTAATGTCCGCTTCATACTTATGTAAATCTTTGCTATTACTGTTTATTGTAATAGAAAAATCATCAGCAAATAGTATGCATTTATGCTCAGTCACATTTGGAAGGTCGTTGATGTAAAGAAGGAACAGTAGTGGTCCCAGGATACTTCCCTGTGGAACCCCAAAATTGTTACATCTAAAGTTAGACCTATGTTGCAAGGCGCAGTTATTGTCGTTTATAATAACTGCTTCAACACATTGTTTTCTGTTAGTTAGGTATGATTTTAACCAATCCAAAGCTGAGCCCCTAATTCCATATCTAAACAATTTATTTAAAAGCAAACCATGCATTACGAAGTCGAAAGCTTTCGACATATCTAGAAACAACGTCATTACATAATTTTTCATGTCAATATTGTGTATTATGTCATTTACTAAATTAAAAGTAGCCAAAAGTGTTGACTTGCCCTTCTGAAATCCATATTGTTCGTTTTTTATAATATTATATTTACTACAAAATTCAGACAGCCTACAATACATGCACTTCTCATAAATTTTGGCGATAATTGATATGAGTGCTACCGGTCTGTAATTGCATAAATCCAAAGGATCACCCTTCTTATATATAGGCTTTACAATTGAAATCTTTAACTGCCTTGGGAAAATTCCTTTTTCAAACGATAAGTTTATTAGGTAACTTAACACTGGTGCAAGTTCATTTTTGCATGCTTTTATGACTATTGTAGATATCTCGTCTCGAAATTTTCAATGACGTTATAGCTTTAATTAACTCGTGCACTGATACTGGCCTTAGAAAAATGGAGCTTTGTACGCTCTCATTGCAAGTATTCATGCAATTTTTTTGTAGCTGGTCAGAAGGAACATTTTGATTTGTCATGTCAATGTAGTGGTCATTAAATGATTTTACAATGTCAAGTGGATCATTAATAATAGTGTCATTAATTCTTATTTTTGAGATTGGAGTTATTGTGCTATTGCTGCTATTGTCTTTAATAATATTCCAGGATGCTCTACTAACATTTTTGTTTGTTGATAAATATTTAATATTAGTTAAATTTTGCGCATTGACTATGCATTTCTTTAAAAGCTTGGAATAGTCTAAATATTTTTTTTTGCATCATTACATTTCTTTTTATAATATTGAAATCTTAAATTTCTTTTAGTTTTGCATGCTACTTTCAAACCTTTAGATATCCATTTTGGAGCAGAAATTTTATTACTTCTGGTTTTCCTTACGATAGGAAAACATAATCAAATTAACTCATAAAATATTGTAAAAGCTTTATCTGGGTCTGCTTCATTGTAAACATCACTAAACGATAGTTCAGCCATACATTGTCTAAATTTATCAATATTGTCTTCACTTAAATCTCTATTCTCGGTATACCATTTAACAGGTTTAACAGTTTTTATCTTGGTTGGATATTTGATCAATTGTGCGGTATCGTGGTCTGAAAGGTGCAATGGAATTACTGTGGCAGTAGCTCGCTTAATGTTACTTAATATATGATCTATATGATCTCTTCCCGTAGTTCTAGCAATGTTACCTCTAATATTTCCTTTTTAGAAAGCAAATTTTATGCAAGAAAGTTTTCTGGTAGGTTTATTAATGTGTATTGTTAGGTTATAGTTTTTACAAATGTCAGAAAAGTATTAAGTGGCTTTATCGGGTCTTAATGTATTAATGTTTAAGTCACCTGCAGTAATGACCTTTCTTTTGCTATATTTCTTAGAAATGTCACCTAGCACAGCGTCCAGTCTATCTAAAAAGTATGTTGCGAACTTGGGTGCCGGAATTCTGTACAAACAAAGGATGATAAGACTGTGCGAAGCTAACTCTATCCCACAACATTCAAAATATTTTTCTATCAAGTATTTATTAAAAATCGTTATATCCTTGCAAGTTAATCCTTTCTTTAGCAGAACACAACATCCACCTCTTGCTTTTTTTCTAGAGAAGCTTGTAGCGTAGTCATATCCGTGTACTCTAATGTTTTTCTCATCTCCTTTCTGTATATGAGTCTCTGTAAAGCATAGAATATCTGGTATTACTCCCTCTTCCCGTAGTTCTAGCAATGTTACCTCTAATATTTCCTTTTTAGAAAGCAAATTTGCGAAATTTTGGTGCATTAGAGTAAAATAGTTACTGTTTTGGTTGGGTACGAAAAAACAGTGTGTCATACTTAGGTGATGTGGAGGGTGAATTATGTGTGGAGGGTAGATTCTGTGTATGGTTGACAGAGGCTGCTGCTTTGCTAATGTTTGTGTAATATTCTAGCAGTGTCCGTTGCTTCAGCCTAGTTTTTATTTGGGGGGACTGCGTTGTTTTCGTCGAGCCATCTAAACAATTTACTTTAGCCTTCGTTTTATAGTTCATTAATTTTCTTAAAGATCTGGCATCTAGATATTTTCTTGCATAGTCTTTAGAATCAATTAAAAAACTCAGACATCTGCAAAGCTGATTATGAACCGTGTTCTGCTTATTACTATACAGGGTGTAACATAAAGGTGTGGTGATACTTTAAGGTGGGCTTGTACCCATCAAACTGAACAACTTTCTCCATGGAACCCATAGTCAAATCGCAAAAAAAAATTTGGCTCTCCCATACTAACTCGATCAGCTGATCAGCCAACTTAGTATGGGAGAGCCAATTTTTTTTTTGCGATTTGACTATGGGTTCCATGGAGAAAGTTGTTCAGTTTGATGGGTACAAGCCCACCTTAAAGTATCACCACACCTTTATGTTACACCCTGTATAGCATACTAGCTGTTTCCCGCCGTTTCACCCGCGTGGACAACGTTTCTATGACTTTTCGAGGGTGCGCAGTGCGCGAGCCGCAAGCGGCTCGCGAGCGTGGTAAAAAGTAGCCTATGTCTGAATCCAGGTCCTAATCTGTCTACCTACCAAATTTCAGTCAAATCCGTTCAGTAGTTTTTGCGGGAAAGCGTAACAGACAGACAGAGTTACTTTCACATTCCTTGCTCGTTTTGTTTTTCTATCGTGTCTTTAATTTTTAATTGAACAAATATATAATATTAGTACATTAATGACTCTGAAAAACTGTGACGTCATGCCTTGCTATTTCAAACATTTGTAGAACAAAATTTCGTTTTTGACAGATGTTAAAAAGTAACTCAAATGACTAGCAGTCGACTAGCCCATTGTGGATAAAAATAGTTACCCAGGTACAAAGTTGAATGAACTAACTAGATTACGTTTTGCGGTTAATGATAATACGGGTGTTGCAAACCGGAAAACGTGGCGTAGGCAGGCCTCCCACTCGGTGGACCGATGATCTGGTGAAGGTCGCGGGAAGCCGCTGGATGCTGGTAGCGCAGAACGTCGTGGAAATCCTTTGGGGGAGGCCTATGTCCAGCTGTGGACGTCCTTCGGCTAATATGATGATGATGATAATGGGTGTTACAAAGATTTTTTTTTTGCAGAAAAAAGTTATAGAAAGATTGTGTCCTGTAACAGTTGGCGGCTACAGTAGTGAGGATGGAGTTGATTATTGGAAAAAACAAAATTGGGATGAAGAGTTGACAAAATATCAGGTAAGCACCAACCTTCCTATTTAAATTGGTCTTTTCAAGCACACAAGTGTACACACAAACTTACATCCATTCAATTGGAAAAAGCGTTGGTGGCTCAACCGGTAACGACTCGATGCTCGTAACCAGAGGTCCGGGTTCAAATCCGCACGGCCAATGTACCGGTACCACAGATGTGATACTAGTTACTTCCGGTACCAATGAGTTTTTCGGAACTTACGTACATATACTTACCGATTGCTTTAGCGGTTAAGGAAAACATCGTGAGGAAACCTGCACATCTGATTCTAGATGTGTATGTAGGTCGCGTTTAACAAGTCCATAGGTGTAAATCTAAAATGCCCTACACGTAAAATAAAATAAAATGTAAAAAAAAAAAAAAAGTGACCGGGGGATGGGGGTATGCTAAGTGCAAGACCAGGCAGCCGCCGTCTATCCATTGGATAGAACGATTAATTGTGCCACACGATAAGAGAGAGATACATTTAATTTGCGTCTTGTTTTGATGGCAACTTTCCTGTGGCCCACTTGCTTTTAAATTTTTTAACGTGTATGTATCAAGTTTCCATTTTTTAAATTAACTACATTTTACCTGATGCCCTATTCACTCTAGCCTTGAAGATCCCCAAATTATAAGAATCGAGAAACATATACGCCGGTAAGGAGTTCCACTCCATCGCTGTCCGCATAATAATGAGGATGCGTAACGCTTCGTGCGGATAGGCACACTATCAACAACATAGATGTGGAACCTTTCTCTGCGTCTTGTTGACCGTAGGTGGAATGGAACTGGGGAATGAGTTCATGTAGTTCTTGCTCACACTCTTCCAAATTAATTCCATAGAATACCGAAAGACCGGCAACGTTGCGGCGATGTTCAAGGCTTTGGAGCTAGTTTTTGACAAGCTCATCTTCGCCAAAGAGTCTCTGGGCACGCCAGTCGATGGCGTCCAAGGTATCCAGTTGATAGCGGCTGATCCATCGAATAGGTGTGAACAGTACTCCATAAAAGAGTGAACTTGTGCTTGATATTATGAGAGAAGCTGTAAAGGTGTGATGGTACATCACATTCATTGCATCAACTTGCCTTGGACTCAATTTGTCGACTGAAATCGAGATTAAGTGTTATTTCCACGCCGAGGAGCTCAAGACAGTCGGATATCTGAATGAATTCATTCCGGAAAGTTGGAGTCAAGGAGAAAGGACTCCTTTTAGCAGAAAAAAAGACACGCCTGTGTCTAAAAGGAATTGAACTTTACGAGCTTGGTGTCACCCCAGTCTAGACACTGCCCGGAGCGATAGATTCATGCACTGTATTGTGGCCTCTCTCGTAGACAGCGTCTCAGCGCTGTTAGCTCGTGCACTTGATTGAGAGTAGCGGAAAGGACAGACCCCTGAGGTACCCCGGCATCGATAGCCAATAGGTCAGACGAGCGGCCATCAATGACTACTCGAATAGATCATTCCCTCAGGAAATCACAAACCCACAGGCAGTCCATATGAAGGAAGCTTTGCAATAAGGCTAGCGTGCCCGACCCGGTCAAAAGCCTCACCGTGTATCTCAATGGCCTCACCCCCATATATGCGTAGCATACACTAGAAGATCTCCAGTGGATTGATGTAATAACTAGGAATGAATTAAAAATTAAAAACCCGACTGTATAAAAACTTAACCTCTATTTTTTGCCAGTTGGGTTAAAATGTATCCTATGCCACTCACGGGATTAAGACGAATCTAACGACACCTCGCACTCCAAAATCCATTACGGCTTAGAGGCTACAGAGCGTGCCAGAAAATAAATAACTTTTTTTAGGTTAGTCGGGTAAAAATGTATCCTATGTCACTCACGGGATCAAGACAAATCTAACGACACCTCGCACTCCAAAATCCATTACGGCTTAGAGGCTACAGAGCGTGCCAGAAAATAAATAACTTTTTTTTAGGTTAGTCGGGTAAAAATGTATCCTATGTCACTCACGGGATCAAGACAAATCTAACGACACCTCGCACTCCAAAATCCATTACGGCTTAGAGGCTACAGAGCGTGCCAGAAAATAAATAACTTTTTTTAGGTTAGTCGGGTAAAAATGTATCCTATGTCACTCACGGGATCAAGACAAATCTAACGACACCTCGCACTCCAAAATCCATTACGGCTTAGAGGCTACAGAGCGTGCCAGAAAATAAATAACTTTTTTTTAGGTTAGTCGGGTAAAAACGTATCCTATGTCACTCACGGGATCAAGACAAATCTAACGACACCTCGCACTCCAAAATCCATTACGGCTTAGAGGCTACAGAGCGTGCCAGAAAATAAATAACTTTTTTTTAGGTTAGTCGGGTAAAAATGTATCCTATGTCACTCACGGGATCAAGACAAATCTAACGACACCTCGCACTCCAAAATCCATTACGGCTTAGAGGCTACAGAGCGTGCCAGAAAATAAATAACTTTTTTTTAGGTTAGTCGGGTAAAAATGTATCCTATGTCACTCACGGGATCAAGACAAATCTAACGACACCTCGCACTCCAAAATCCATTACGGCTTAGAGGCTACAGAGCGTGCCAGAAAATAAATAACTTTTTTTTAGGTTAGTCGGGTAAAAATGTATCCTATGTCACTCACGGGATCAAGACAAATCTAACGACACCTCGCACTCCAAAATCCATTACGGCTTAGAGGCTACAGAGCGTGCCAGAAAATAAATAACTTTTTTTTAGGTTAGTCGGGTAAAAATGTATCCTATGTCACTCACGGGATCAAGACAAATCTAACGACACCTCGCACTCCAAAATCCATTACGGCTTAGAGGCTACAGAGCGTGCCAGAAAATAAATAACTTTTTTTTAGGTTAGTCGGGTAAAAATGTATCCTATGTCACTCACGGGATCAAGACAAATCTAACGACACCTCGCACTCCAAAATCCATTACGGCTTAGAGGCTACAGAGCGTGTCAGAAAATAAATAACTTTTTTTTAGGTTAGTCGGGTAAAAATGTATCCTATGTCACTCACGGGATCAAGACAAATCTAACGACACCTCGCACTCCAAAATCCATTACGGCTTAGAGGCTACAGAGAGTGCCAGAAAATAAATAACTTTTTTTTAGGTTAGTCGGGTAAAAATGTATCCTATGCCACTCACGGGATCAAGACAAATCTAACGACACCTCGCACTCCAAAATCCATTACGGCTTAGAGGCTACAGAGCGTGCCAGAAAATAAATAACTTTTTTTTAGGTTAGTCGGGTAAAAATGTATCCTATGTCACTCACGGGATCAAGACAAATCTAACGACATGTTAATGTCACACAGCTGCGGTCCATGCATTACTAACAGTACACTTCGCATCAATTTAATACAAAAGCTGTTATAAATAGTACATATTACGTAAGATATTTATAACACACAAGCAAGATGCCAAATATAATATGTGCCCGATGTGCGAATGAAATACTAAACAGACAGTTTATCACATGTACAAAATGCAATTTAACATATGATATTGAATGTGCTAATATAGGAGAGGAACGTTTTTACTTAATGAAACCAGAAAATAAGAATAAATGGAAATGCTCGGGTTGTTGGAATGAGTTCCATCGTTCTATGATAAACAATGTAACACAGCGTAAACCACGTAAAACCAAATCCTGGGCTGATATCTCTTCTATTATTAATGATGAAAACAGTTTTAATATACTCAGCTCAACTGTCCATGATACTAGTCTACCAGAAATTGAATTACACAACCAAAATAATGAAATAGCTATGCTTAATGAACAAATTGAGAAGTTAAAAAATGATCTATTATCAGCTGATTAAGAAATACAAAATTTACTATCAGAAAACATCGAACTGGAAAAAAAAGTATATACTTTACAAAGAAAAAACGACACGTGCAAAAAATTACTAGAAGGGAAAGTTAATCTTACACCGACAAAAACTCCAAAAACAAAGATGAAATCAATGCCGCTTATTAACACGTCAAGCACTCTAACAAAGAACAAAGCTTTTAACGAGAAAGATAAAAAAGAAGTATCTGATGCCAGGCCGACACGTGAAATACAGAATACGTCAGATAATACATATGTAGAAAATATTAGTGAGAAAGATTTTAGAGACATAAATATACAACCCGGAAAAGAAAATATGAAACAAAATCAATTGGAGGATTCAAAAAACAGAACTCTTATATTAAATGATAAACCTCAAGAAGAAAACCAGGTTGAACAAAAAAATTACAATGAGTTAAATAAACAGAAAGAAAATGAAGATATCAGAAGTAGCACAACATTTTTGGAGAAAAAATTAAAGCATAAGAAGGATCAGAAAACTGAACACAAAATCCTAATTGTAGGTGATCAACAAGCTACAGGCTGGGCGTCTAATCTAATCAAAGTAAGAAACAAAGAAAAGAATATACACGACTATAAAATATCAGGAACAATAAAACCGGACGCACAATCTGACAATGTATTAGCTAATTATACAACATTAGGCAAAGACTTTTCTAAAAACGACTACGTTGTAATAGCGCTAGGATCAAATGATGTATTTCCTGCTAAAGTAACGTGTTCTCTATCTGTAGCATTGAATGAATTAACTAATCATACGAATGTTATTATAACCAATGTGAACCAAAATTCTTATCTAAATGAAAAAATGCTGAATAACTTAATATATTCCACTGTCAAATGCTTCAAAGATTCTTACTTTGTTAATTTATCGCAGAAGAATTCAATAAAAGATAAAATGAAATTGTTAAATCATGAAATCAATTCCTTAGATTACGAACGCACATACTTGGGTTATAAATTCAAAAAGTTAAATTTGCAAAACGGAATGCGCTTTCGAATTGACAAACAAAAACCTAAAAGGAAAATAACTGATTACTTTCCTAGAATACACAAGTCTTGTTACCGTACACCGTCAAAAATAGCCTCAATAAACGTGGAATCACCTCAAAAACTAGATACTAGCCATTCCTTTCGTTGATTGTAGATTCACAACTATTCATCAAAATATTCAAGGTCTAGTAGGTAAACAAGATGTTGTAACTTTAGCTTTGGATGAACTTGAAACACAGGGACATCATTTGGATGCACTTTGCTTCTCGGAACATTTTATGAGAACGGGGGATCTCTCTAATATTATTTTAATGGGTTATAAACTTGCTTCCTGCTTTTGTCGTAAAAAATCTAATAGAGGTGGAACCTGCATCCTTCTGAGAGATGATATTAAATTTCAAAAATTAGATTGGATTAAGTGTTTGTGTGTTGAATGTGCGTTTGAGTGTTGTGGAGTAGACATTAAAGAGCATAATATAACGCTTATCTGTATTTATAGAATTCCTGATGCTCATAATACAGAATTATTTTTCATTAAAATTAATGAATTACTTTCTGAACTTGTAAAGAAAAACAAGCAGAAAGTCATACTATGTGGTGACTTTAATATTGATAGACTAAAGCAGACAAAAGTTAGGAATGAATTTGAAATTATCCTTAAATCTTATAACTTTCACTTAACAATATCCCAACCAACTAGAGTAACGGCTACTTCAACTGGCACTGCTATTGTTCACGACATTCACCTATCAGATCATACGGCTCAAACAATTTCAGTGCCTGTAAACTCTAAAAAACATATTAAATATTGGTATACTTGGAAGAGGGATATGTCGTTTTCAAACAGAGTTAAATTTAAAGAATGTATGGATAGCCTTAGTTTCAATGAAGTGTATACAAGCACTGATACAAATGAAGCTTTTGTGTGCTTTCATGATCTGGTGACTCTATTTTTCAATTTATGTTTCCCGGTGGTTAAGATAAAAATTCAGCGATACAGGAAAACTAAATGGGTCACAAGGGGTATTAAAACAGCATCAAAAAATAAAAGGACTTTATACAAAAAATACATAACTAATCCTACAGACTCAAATAAGCAAACGTATAGAACATACTCTAAAACCCTAAAGAAATGTATAAGACGATCTCACAAAGTAACAAATACTAGACGTATTCTTGTCTCTAAAAATGTCGTTAAAGCTACATGGAAAGTAATTAAGGAGTATAAAGAATCTACAAGTAACTACATTAGTATAGATAAAATAACTGATAAAAATCAACTAATACATGAACCTAAATTAATCTCGACTGCTTTTAACGATAAATTTTTGAATCAATTTAAAATAAATTCTAATCCTAATTCTAATCTTAACAATGACTTTACCAATTCTATCCCAATATCAGAATCTACAATAATTCTCAGACCTGTTACTTCCACAGAAGTATGGAAAACAACTATGACATTGAAAAATACTAATTCAACTGGCTACGACAACATAACTACTGACGTTATTAAGGACAATAGCATCGTACTTTCTTATCCATTAACACATATCCTAAATCTCTCCTTTGAACAAGGAATCTTTCCTGAAAAACTAAAGTATGTATTAATAAAACCAATTCATAAAAAAGGAAGCAGGCTTGATATCGATAACTACAGACCAATTTCTCTTATATCAATATTTTCTAAAATACTTGAAAAGATGATGTACTCGCGTGTCATTGATTTTCTTGACAAACAAAAAATTATCACCAACTCTCAGTTTGGCTTTAGAAAAAATAAATCTACGTCAATGGCTGTATATGAACTTGTAAAAATAGTGACCACTTGTAGAGATAACACGGTACCTGTAGCTGCGATATTCATGGATATGTCTAAAGCGTTTGATAGAGTATGTCATGAAAGACTTTTATCTAAGCTTATTAATTACGGCATACGTGGAAATTGTTACAACTGGCTGAAATCGTATCTCCAAGGACGTAAACAATGTACGTTGGTATCATCATATTGTTCCAAGAACAAATCTTTAAAAGAGTACAGATCAGAGTATCGCGTGACTAACTATGGTGTACCACAGGGCAGTATCCTAGGGCCCCTACTGTTTTTACTGTATATTAACGACTTGCCTTTTATAACAAAACATAAAGTAATACTTTTTGCTGATGACTGTTCAGTTGTTGTTCGCAAAGACAATACATCTGATTATAAATATGAAATAAATAAAGTTTTCAATGATTTAAATAAATGGCTCGAGATAAATAATTTAAAAGTCAATCTTACAAAGACGAAGTACATACAATTTTATGCTCCACAAGGTAATCCGTTGGATATTGAATTATGCTATGAGGGTGAAAAAATTGAATGTGCCAGTAACACTAAGTTCCTTGGAATTGTTGTCGATCGTTTTACAGATTGGAAAGATCATATTGAGTACATCGTTAATAAACTAAGTAATTTTGTGTATGCTCTAAAACGACTATCTGATGTCTCCACGAGGAAAACCGCTATTCTTGCATTTCACTCTTATATTATGTCCAACCTTCGATATGGAATATTACTTTGGGGTAATTCCACTAACAAAGATCTGGTTTTCAAACTTCAAAAGCGCTGTATTCGGGCTATTTTTAATCTCCAACAAATAGAATCATGTCGTCCTTACTTTAAGGAGAACAAAATATTAACATTGCCGTGTTTGTATATTTTCGAGGTTTGTATGTTTGTGAAAAATAACCTAAGTATGTTCAAATCAAAACAATCAACTACTAAATTTTCCTCTAGATATGCTTGTGATTTAGTTTTGCCAAGGTCTAAATCTGCGTTATTCCACAAAAATGTAATCTATATGAGTGTATCCTTATACAATGCGCTACCAGGAAATATCAAAATGCTGTCTTTGCCTAGGTTTAAAACAAGTGTTTACAATTTACTGATTGAAAAATGTTATTACAGTATCGATGAATTTATGAAAGAAAAAGTGGACCGATTTTGTAAAAACTGACTCGACATAGTTAGCAGATTATTTTGATTAATTTAATTCTTTGACATTATCTATAATTATTTAACATATAATATTGCATGCTTTTTTTAGGCAGGTTATTGCGAACATAGTACAATTTATTTAAGACCTAATGTAAACCAATAATCAGCAATAAAATATTTGAGTTTGAGTTTGAGTTTGAGTTTGAGTTTGACACCTCGCACTCCAAAATCCATTACGGCTTAGAGGCTACAGAGCGTGCCAGAAAATAAATAACTTTTTTTTAGGTTAGTCGGGTAAAAATGTATCCTATGTCACTCACGGGATCAAGACAAATCTAACGACACCTCGCACTCCAAAATCCATTACGGCTTAGAGGCTACAGAGCGTGCCAGAAAATAAATAACTTTTTTTTAGGTTAGTCGGGTAAAAATGTATCCTATGTCACTCACGGGATCAAGACAAATCTAACGACACCTCGCACTCCAAAATCCATTACGGCTTAGAAGCTACAGAGCGTGCCAGAAAATAAATAACTTTTTTTTAGGTTAGTCGGGTAAAAACGTATCCTATGTCACTCACGGGATCAAGACAAATCTAACGACACCTCGCACTCCAAAATCCATTACGGCTTAGAGGCTACAGAGCGTGCCAGAAAATAAATAACTTTTTTTTAGGTTAGTCGGGTAAAAATGTATCCTATGCCACTCACGGGATCAAGACAAA
Source organism: Coleophora flavipennella (assembly GCA_947284805.1). NCBI lineage: Eukaryota > Metazoa > Arthropoda > Insecta > Lepidoptera > Coleophoridae > Coleophora > Coleophora flavipennella. The sequence goes on from OX369273.1 coordinate 3,408,264, forward strand.
TCTAACGACACCTCGCACTCCAAAATCCATTACGGCTTAGAGGCTACAGAGCGTGCCAGAAAATAAATAACTTTTTTTTAGGTTAGTCGGGTAAAAATGTATCCTATGTCACTCACGGGATCAAGACAAATCTAACGACACATCGATTCCAAAATCCATCAAGCCGTTTAGGCGTGCATAAGAAATATATTTAGTCATATATTAGTCAATAGTCATAGTCAAAAGCGTCGGTGGCTCAACCGGTAACGACTCGGTTCTTCTAACCAGAGGTACCGGGTTCAAATCTGGACGGCCAATGTACCAATGAGTTTTTCAAATACTTACGTACATATACTTACCGATTGCTTTAACGGTGGAGGAAAACATCGTGAGTAAACCTGCATACGCCTGCGAAGAAACTCGAAGGTTGTGTGTGAAGTCGACCAACCCGCACTGGGCCCGCGTGGTCGACTAAGGCCTAATCGCCCTAATTCAGGGTAGGCTCGAGACCCTCGGTGGGGACGTATATGAGCTGATATGAATGAAAGAAATATATTTGCATAATATGTGGAAGACGTATTGTAGAATCCGCTGTTTTGCAAAACAGCGCGCTGAGTAACGCCGGATATGCGGCGTTTTGTGATGCGGCGACATCACGTTCAGCCGGATTGCAATTCGACTGAAATAAAGTACGCCGCATTGTATGAGGCGCCGTTTTGTGTAGAAACTACTGAGTAAAAAAAAAATTAATGAGCGGGCGAAGCGAGCGATATTAGGTTCGGTTAGGTTTGATTGATTCAGTCAGAGCCTCACCAAGCGAGCCTCCCCCACTGGGTAGCAGAATGCTTCGCAGAAGAAGAAATCATCGGTTTTATTCGGAGTTTTTTACTCAGTACCTAGTTAACAAAGCGGCGCAAATTGTGCCGTTTTACAAAACGCCGCCGTTTTGCGAAGCAGCGCGCTGTTTTGCAAACTGACGGATGCTACATAACGGCTGCGACACATACATACGTACACTCGAAAAACGTAACCCTCCTTCTGGCGCAGTCGGGTAAAAATATAATTTCTTTCAGGTGGTTGTAATGACAAGTCAAATTCTAGCTGATATGCTAACACATTCGTACATCAGGATTGACAATATCAACTTGCTGATTTTCGATGAGTGCCATCATGCAGTCATCGACCATCCCATGAGATTGATTATGAAGCAATTTGAGACATATCCCGTTGAGAAACACCCCAGAGTTTTAGGTGAGTAATCCTTTTATATTTATCAATATAACCAGATCCGAACATGATGTGCAAAAATAATAAAACATGATTTTCCAGGATTAACTGCAACTCTTCTCAATTCGAATGTGTCTGTGGGTAAGGTCGCAGATACTTTAAGACTTCTGGAGACCACATTCCATGCTACGATTGCTACAGTTGATGCCCTTGGTGAAGTATTGAGGTACCTTAGTTCTTCTCACAGCCTTTTGATTTGGTTTTGACATTTTTTTTAATACCATCATGTCATGTATTTTTTTATTGTAGTTTTTCGACGAACCCAATAGAACTGGTCAAATATTATGAGGCACCTACTTTGACATCCGCCGCTCTAGAGGCCATTGAAATACTTGAGGAGTTGAAAGAGTTAGTCCTATCTGTAGAGCTTCCGAGGGTCAATGTAGCTGATATAAAATTGGAATTTTGGCAGAGAGATATTTCCGTTGACCCTAAAAAGGTATTTATAATTTTTCAAAGTTCAAGACATTATTAGGTTAGGCACTGCATAACTGTCCATCTTGTCCAAAATCGCAAGCCTTACTAATAACCTATAATATTTTTTTTTACTAATTTATGTAACTCTATGAATTTGTTATGATTTGAAATAAAAACTATTCTATTGTATTCTATTCTATATCCAAAGATATATAAGATTGCATGGGTCAAGTTCTTAAAATTAATTTTAATATTTATGAGTTTAGCACAAAAAAAGAATTGCGGACTGAGATTTTATTATATTGTTATCTTTATTTTCGATGTTGATTTTAATTTGAAACATCGCAAAACTTGAGCACTATAATGTAACTTTGACATCATAAGCAATATCTGCTCTATGGCTGGGTATGTCTATAATATGTATGGATTAAAAATGTAGGTATATATTTATGTATGTCAGCCTCTGGTTCTGGGCACTATAATGTAACTTTGACATCATAAGCAATACCTGCTCTATGGCTGGGTATGTCTATAATATGTATAGATTAAAAATGTAGGTATATATTTATGTATGTCAGCCTCTGGTTCCCTCCCATAGTATTATCTTTATTTTCGATGTTGATTTTAATTTAAAACATCGCAAAACTTGAGCACTATAATGTAACTTTGACATCATAAGCAATATCTGCTCTATGGCTGGGTATGTCTATAATATGTATGGATTAAAAATGTAGGTATATATTTATGTATGTCAGCCTCTGGTTCCCTCCCATAGTATTATCTTTATTTTCGATGTTGATTTTAATTTAAAACATCGCAAAAATTGAGCACTATAATGTAACTTTGACATCATAAGCGATATCTGCTCTATGGCTGGGTATGTCTATAATATGTATGGATTAAAAATGTAGGTATATATTTATGTATGTCAGCCTCTGGTTCCCTCCCATAGTATTATCTTTATTTTCGATGTTGATTTTAATTTAAAGCATCGCAAAAATTGAGCACTATAATGTAACTTTGACATCATAAGCGATATCTGCTCTATGGCTGGGTATGTCTATAATATGTATGGATTAAAAATGTAGGTATATATTTATGTATGTCAGCCTCTGGTTCCCTCCCATAGTATAGGGAATCCGAGTTTGGGACCAGAAAACCACTTTGTGACTTGTCTATTGTCAAGTATATACAGGGTGACTTTTATTTAGTTCTTGATAGCAAAGTATAAGAATGTGCTCGTGATTACAAGCAACTTTCCCAAAGAAACTATATGTCAAATCAGAAAAACAAATGTTGGTCCCCGATACATACTCGTAAAACAAGTTATCAAATCGGCAAAAATGTACAAAGGACCAAATTTTTTTTTCATATTTGACACATAGTTTTTTGGGAAAGTTGTTTGTAATCACCAGTACATTCATATCCTTTGCTATCAAGAACTAATTAAAAGTCACCCTATGTATTTATTCTTAAAACTCTTATAGTTGCATTTATAGTTACATTTAATACTACTAAATTTCAAAATTTTCAGATCGTTAAGGAAGTTAAAAACATGTTAGTCTCAATGGTGAATTTCATAGAGGAGCTTGGTGTGTTTGGCGGTTCCTTGGGCGTCCTCGCATACATAATATTGTTGGAGAGGTTGAAGCGGAAAGCGGTCACGTCTGAAGAAGAACAACTGTATAAGTTCACCATCACACGTTGTACTGAGTAAGTCGTTGTGTAGTTTACTTGTGTGTTCGATAGAATACTAACTGACTTTAAAAAAAGGAAGTTCTTAAATTATTTTACTGTTCTTTTTAACCGACGAAAAAACAGAAGAGGTTCGTAAAGCGCTAGCTCTCCTGGAATGCAAGAGAAGTAGAGGACGCCCATCACAACTTATTGGGCCAGCATGACCAAGCTTATTCAAAAAGCCCAACTACCCAATCCGAGACTCAAGAAACACCGTCTTGGCGCAGAATGATTAGGAAAGGAGAGCCGACCGAATAGGGAAGTGGCAAAGAGAAATAAGAAGGAAAAATAGAATAGGATTTCAAGTCGACCCGTATATAATTTTTTTTAAGTGAAGCTTTTTCGTCTGTGTGTTGCGTGACGGCAAAGAGATTATTACATCGTCTCAAACTTTTTCGTCAGAGCAGCCATGATCGTTTCGTCCTCTGTACCGTAGCTCCAAGACGAGAGCAGCCATGATCGTTTCGTTCTCTGTACCGTAGCTCCAAGAGGAGTGAACCTTTTACTACATGATCGTTTCGTCCTCTGTACCGTAGCTCCAAGACGAGAGCAGCCATGATCGTTTCGTGCTCTGTAAATGTTTATAATGTGAATAAAGTTTCACTTTTACCATGGTTTCATAAAACCACACACTCTTTTTTATGTATGATCAATCACGCATATCTTTTTACAGAGTTGTCCGATTTCGATAATTCTTTATTTATTGGATAGGGTATAATTCGGAGTTGGTCCTATTTAAATAAATAAAAAAAACACCTAAGGGTAGTAGGGAATGATTGATTGTTCGCACTGAATTTTCATCTTGAATCAATTCTGTTGAAACTTACCACACATGATTAATTCTTATGACACTATTAGGCTTATGCTTGGGATTATTCATTCATCTTAATGAGAAATTTATACTTAACTTATGATTTATGGGTTATGACTACCATCGAGGGACTGATGATGGTGTGATGGTGACGGAAGCACACCCCGGACACTTCATACAGACGAGTGAGAATCGATATACGAGTACATATAAACAACTGACGTATCTATAAGCATGAATGCAGGTAGGGCTGAGTCACCGGCGGCATTGGTTTGTTACATATTAAGTGCATGTAACAATCAACAGTGGGTAAACATACATGAATAAAATTTTTCGTCAAACAGCTACACGAGCGCTCGCTGGTCGTTGCTTTTGTCGTAGAAACGATTTCATATAACAACCTACAATAACAGTCAATCTTAATCTATTATTCCGTGATCATATTCTATAATCACATCGCTAGATATTTTTTACAACTCATATATTTTCACTTCATCTAGGCAAATTAGTGTTTCAATTTTATTACGAACAATCATTTTAAATAAATAAAGTTTACAACATCTCACGAACGAACGAATCTACGAAGAGAACTCCATTCATGCTTACTGCGTTACTAAAAGAATGTACAACTAGATTGAATAAAGATTCATACAAACTAATTGTTCTTAGATGTAGTCGTGTAGTACTGGAACGACGAAAATACGAAATAATGAACTGGTTTGTGTTGCTTTTTATCAAAAGGATATCTGTTAAAGCTTTTTTAACTGCCTTTATCATTATGTATGTTATCTAAAACATCAGTAAAATGAACTGTTTACCAAATTTGGATCTAATAACTCCCAAACGAAATCACAGCGGCCGAGGCGCGGTAACGTAGCTCGTTCTTTTCGTTCGATAACCAAACTGTAACCAATCTGCGAGACGGGGTGGGAGGACGACGACTCTAGAGAGCGGCAGGAAGTGTCCATACTATAAGTTAGTACTAATATAATATTTTGACGAAAGAATTTTAATGTATAATTAGCTACAAAAAAATAAAATATTAAAAAACTTTATTTTTTTAGGGTTGTATGGTACAACTGGCCGTTTTACTCAGATATAAAACTGAAACATGGTATAGTTATAGAAATCTGTGACGCTTTACATAAAGAATAAAAATAAATAAATTGCGGTACAGTCGAGTTCATTAAGGATCCCCAGGAGGCTCGAGTTTCTACACAAACGTAGTTCCGCTTCAATACAAAAACTACATCCCGGATTGAATCCAAACTTTGCAATTATATTGAGTAGACACATATCGATGTTTGTAATTAGTTTTCGATGTACTAATACAAGTGGGAAAAAAATAAGAGCAGTTTCCAACCTTCAGTAAAAAACTAATTTAAGCCTTTCGATTAGTGGCGTCATATACTAGTATATACTTTGGTTACGTTTTAATTTACTATAATGAAAACTAATTACAAAAGTCCATATATGTTTACTCAATATATTTGAAAAGTTTGGATTCAATCCGGCGTGTAGTTTTTGTATTAAAGCGGAACCATGTTTGTATTTACCAAATCGAGCCTCCTGGGGACCCTTAATACATTGGCAGGGTCAATAGTTCAAAACATTGTAATGTAATAATGTAACGATCATGTAATTCTATACAAACTTTAATATCAATAAAATGTTATCATATAAACGATTCATTAATATGTTACGGTAGTGTAAACAATAATATCTGACTACTTAGATAAATCTGTTAACTTATTGACTGATATCCGACTTATTGGTATTAAGTGTAGGCACATATTTATATCACAGACTGTTTACAATTTATTTTAATGCAAAGCTGTTTAATAAAACTTATCATTGCATATATTTTTTTGATTCATGAACCAGCCTTTGTCCAGCAGTAGACGTCCTTCAGCTGATATGATGACCTCGCCTACATGTAAAGTGGGGTTGCTTATTTTTTTAACGTACCGCATCATGTGAAGTATCATTGAATAGGTCCTAAAACTGTAGAAGGTTTGCGAAGAATATTTTTTCGTTGAATGATTCGTTTACGAAATACTTTATTTAATAAGGTCAAGTGTTTTTGTGGCTTGTTCGTGAGGCTGGAAGTCGTTAAACTTGCGTGCGAGACAATTTAAAAAGACTCGAAAACAGCTAGTAGACATTTCTCAGAAGGGAGGCTTTTCTTCAGCAGGCTTTCGACCTTTTGGAAGAAGAGCACACCACACTTCTGTGCCATGTCGCAGGTGTTAGTTCCTCGAGTTTTACGGTATTAAATAACTTCTATAAGCTTTTAGTTCCGGTGTTCTACCTGCTTTCAGAAGTTCAGCCGTAATTCCATCATCACCCGGTGCCTTATTGTTTTTGAGCTGATTGAGAGCCATTCTAATCTCCTCCAAGCTGACGTCCGTGATATCTTCAGTATAGTGTCATGTCAATCTGGCTTTTGGGTCTTTAGCCAGACCGCTGACGTCTAAAATTGTCCGTAGAACCTGTTCTAACAACTCGGGCTTAGACTTTATGATCCTGCCATCCTCAGTGTTGAGCTTGATCAGTTGGCTCAGTCGAACAGGCAGATTCCTCGCGAATACTTTTGAGCCTTTTTTGTGCTCAGTGGCCTCTTTAAAACATTTGGCATTGTTCTGTTTTTTTTATAAGGCATGTAAATAAATAAAAACATTTGGAGATATAACAATAGAGCAGGTTTCCGGAGTTGAGGATCATAGTGTTCCTTCCTCTCTTTTAGGAATAACCTGCTCAATTCTTTATCGAGTTTAGTGAGCTTCTCGTCGGTCCGCAGTGTGCGCGTGTTGTAGGTTTCCAGGGACCTCTGTGAGTAAGTAAGTAAGTAAGTAAGTATTTATTTGCTTTTAAACAAGGTACAGTAAGTAAAATGATGTTCGTTATTAAAGTAAGAATCACTTGTTTAGCCATATAAAACAACAGCATGCAAATGTTATTACAGTATTAAATAGATAGAAACAAAACAAAACAAAAGAAAAAAAACTTCAAATTTAATCCTTGACATACATCATAATTTGTGACCCAAAAACTCATCAAGAGAATAAAACATATTATGAAGAAGCCATTCATGTAGGGTTTTCTTAATCTATTGAAAGGCAGATCTTTAAACGACTGCGGTATTTTGTTATATATGACGTGACCCATCAGTGACCATAGCAATTCTTTTGATAATTAGTAGTCTTGGGAATTTCGCTCATAACTAGCCTGTTGGGTTTTCTTTTCACTCTTGCAGTTACTTCACTCGCTTGCTTGTAGAATGTTTTCTGATATTTTTTAACAAATTTAGCCATTTCAAATACGTAAAGACAAGGCAGCAGCAAGATTTTTAGGGTCTTAAATAGCGGTCTACATGATACGCCCTGTGCTAGTCCGTATATTGAACGAATACATTTTTTTTGGGCTATGAAAACACTCATAACGTTTGTGCTGTTGCCCCAGATGACTATTCCATAACGAAGGATGGATTCAACGCAAGCATAATAAGCTGTGACAGCCGTACTTCTAGATGCAACTCTTGTCAGTTTATAGAGAGCGAAAGAAAAACTATTAATTTTGGCACATATTTTTTCAACTTGGTCTTTCTAGTTTAGTTTGTCATCGATTGTTATGCCGAGAAATTTAACACATGTTGCCCTGTTGTGTATTGTTTGGTAGCCTGGCATTTGCCGGGGATTCTCCGCACTCCACGCCCCGCCTTAAATAGAGCCAGGAGTGGCGGGGCTGCCGGGGACCCTTGGCCGGTTTTAGGTAACTAATTATTGAGGGTGTTTTGCCGTAATCGCCACTCTTGGCAGGCGGGTTGGTGATCGTAGTGCGGTCGCAAGTCAGCTACAAGTGCGCGGAATGGACGCTGCTGCCCATCTTCCAGATAAGGGGAAGGTTGCTATGATTGAACCACTTAACTTTAAATGTTGTCTTAATCATCATCATATCAGCCGAAGGACGTCCACTGCTGGACATAGGCCTCCACCAAGGATTTCCACGAAGACCGGTTCTGCGCTGCCCGCATCCAGCGGCTTCCCGCGACCTTCACAAGGTCATTGGTCGACCGAGTTGGAGGCCTGCCTACACTACGTTTTCCGGTGCGTGGTGGTGTTGTTATGTCTTATTAACTATGCAATATTTCATCATCATGAAACCAGATCATGAATATTATTTCTCATAAATTTTATTAACAATAGTCTAAGACATTAGCTGTTCAAGCTAAACGTTTTGGAAATAAATTGAAAACAATATTTCTGTATCAGTTGCCTTCTTTGGACCGTAGTCGCCGTGATTGGAACACAAGGATGCCATCAATGGACTTAGAGAAATTTGTACTTGAGTTGCAATCAAGGCGACCGATGGAAAATCAAAATGAAAAGCAAAGCTATTTAGAAAAGAATTCAACTATTAAAACGAAACAAAACCTTAGCCTCAGGGCGTAAATTAGCGTACTATGTTTTTTTTTCCTTGTTTCATCCTTAATATTACTATATGTTATACAACAAAGAATCAACTATTAAACATATAAAAAATCCCAAACTAATTAGGGCGTAAAGTAGCATGTTATAATATTTTTTTAATTTTTAACTTTATTATACTATATGTATAGAATAAAGAATCTAAATTTCAGCGTAACAAAAATTCCAGACTCAAACGGGGTTAATATATGCTTTAGTATTATTATAAATATAACATAACTTTTTTCATCGTTAATATTATCAATCAATCAATCATTTATTCACAAACAATGTACATTGTATTTGAAATGTCAATAATTTAAATAAAAGTAATTAAGTACATACACAAACAATACAAATATGATAAGTAACATTGAGATAACGCAAATTTGCCAGTACAATTCATGTCCTAATTCAAATTGAAAATATTATGAAATGCAAAATAAAGTTAGTACAAGTAAAAATAAAAATAAAATCAATGTATAAATGTCAAAAAAAAAATGCATGTCAAGAAAAATAATGTTAAGATAAAGTGAGAGATTACAGAAAACCACAAGAAATCACATCACATGTCCTTAAAAATAAAACAACAAAAAAAAATGAAAATCAAGTAAATCATGCAATAAATTCATTCAAGAGTCTCATAATTTGTATTTCTTATTTTATCATTTAAATAATCATTTATACTATAGTAACATCGCTTAATCAAAAAATTCTTTAGCTTATTCTTGAAAGAGTTTAAGCTCATTTCATTTTTCAGTGATAGCGGTAAAGCATTAAAAAGCCTTACAGCCTGAAATTTGGGACAATGCGTAACAACATTTAGTTTGGGACAAATTATTTGCTGAAAGTCTTTCCGCCGTGTCATCATTCTAATCTTATTTTCATCGTCTGTTTCAAACTCATGAAGCCGCTTCTTCATGTCTGTTAGGACAACCAAGATATATAGACTGGGAACAGTAAGAATGCCTAATTTTGCAAAACTATCCCTACATGAGGTAGTTTGGGATATTTTTTCTATTGTTCTCACTGCTCTCTTTTGTAACCGGAAAGCTTTTATAATATTATAGTCGTAGCTACATCCCCAAAATTTAATGCTGTAGCGCAAACGGGATTCTACCAATGCATAATAGACCATAATCAACTGTCTAGTAGTGAGTTCATCTCTGAGGCTTCTGAGTGCATAACAAGCTGAACCAATACTTCCCTCAATGGCATTCAGTTCACATTTCCAATTTAAAAACTCATCCAAGTGCACACCTAGAAATTTTGTGGTTTTAATAGTATTTATAATCTCTCTGTTCAATTTAACCAGTAGAGTTTCTTGATAATTACTGTACGTATATAAAAAAAATCAACTATTGAACGTGCCAAAAATCACAGACTTGTTAGGCGTAAATTAGCATTTTAATTTTTTGCATTACTTCTTTAAAAAAGTTACCATGATTGGACCAGTACAATGATAGAAACACCTGTGCAGTCCACTGATATAAGAATATTCTAGAAAAATGAAATCACTAAATTTTATAGTATTTTACATTAATACAATGAAATAAACCGACTGTAATGATACTCTCATATATCAGTTTTCTTCCGCGAGAATTTTAAAATTCGAGTGTCGTAAACTAATATGGCGAAGTTACTTACTATCGGCGCTAGCATCGAGACTGAGGTTTCAGTAGGGGGAGCTTGGTACACGACCGTTGCGTTGTGACCCATGACTCTGACTCATCAGAGATCCTGTTGTGTGACTAGTCTTTGAAATATTTAGATGGTCCAATAAAGGCACCGGCACAGATGATAAGAATAGTTGGCACCGGTCCGATCGAAACCTTCCCCTAAAAACCATTAGTCGTAGTAAGCGACACAAACGGGAAGAGATGGGATGGCCCTATTCTAAATAAATTAATTATATGCCCTAGTATTGCCTAAATTACCAATACTCTTCAGATTTCCTGAAATATCGGTTTATCTTGTTAGGATTGGGGAAACAAAAATGTCCACTTAATAACTTAATATGTAATAATCTGGCAGACAGACAGACAGGACGGACGGACGGACATGGCGAAACTATAAGGGTTCCTTGTTTGACTACGAAACCCTAAAACAGGTCAAGTGTTAGTCGGACTTGCGCTAAGGATTCCGAACTAAATGAAACAAAACATTTTAAACGAGCTGTTGGCGTTGCCCGCATAGATATTGAGGGTGCGCGGTGCGCGAGCCGGAGCTTATAATTTTGTCATTCCCGGCCGTCCGTCCATCCATCCGTCCATCCGTCTGTCTGTCCGTCTCTATGTCCCAGTCAATTTGCTCTTCTACTACTAGAGCTATAATAATGAAAATCAGTAGGTACATAGATTTAAAATTATGACTTTTTTATTATATGAAAAAGAAAGTCAAATGTCAGGGATTTTTTTTCTGTATCCCCTCGAGCTCTGGGTACCTTTGAATAGATCTCACAAAATTAACAAAAGGTTTCTTTAAACAATTTGCTAATTAAAGTTGCATTTACAAAATATTGAGCTCCAAAATGACGGTTTTTATGTGTGGGGGACCTTTACATTCTTAAAATTCAGAAAAGAATACAGATGCTGTGATATTGATAAAATTAGTAAACGAAAATTATAAATTAAAAATGAAAATTTATTCGTAACACTTGTTACATGTCATCAAACAATAGTAAAATTACAAAATTAATTCATAAAGTACTTACAGTCATCATCATTACAGCTCATATACGTCCCCACCGAGGGGCTCGAGCCTACCCTGAATCAATACTCATTAAATAAAATTTAATTAATAATAAATTAATTTAATAGAAACAGTTGTTTTAATAAAAAATAAATTACACAGTTACCTAAATAAGTAACGGTTCTTTTAAAAAAAATGTAGTGTATTTGTATATTTTATTAAGAAGCCATTGCTTCAGTCTTCCCTTAAAAACGGCGATGAAAGGCGCATCACGCACATCGGCTGGCAGCCTGTTAGTTGGGGCGGCTTGTCTATGAAAAAATCGGCAAACCTTTAGAAATCATGACTATGGCTTGAAACTTGGAACAGTTGCTCAGGGAGTCAAAAGATTCCGATCGAGATCGGTACCCCACGGGAGCGACCCCTCTGGGGCGGGAGGGGGAGGATCAAAGGGTCACTCCAACTGGACAAACTCTAAAAATTGAAAACGTTAGAATATAGCTATCAGGTTAAGTTTGGTATCATTTTCGTGTAATCTAAGGACAAGGAATTCATTTCTGCTATCTAAATTGCAGTTTTTGTAAGTAGTTTTTGAAAAAAAAAAAAAAAAAAAAACATATAAAAATATATTTAAACCTCTGTTACTTTGAAAACTTTACGGAAATTAATATTATAAAAATACCTATATATACAATATTTTATGCAGGTTCAGGAAAATATACCTTTTTATATAGGTAATCTTACAAAATTATGTTGAAAAAAAAAATGTTGAATGTTATGCGGCACAAAAGTTGTTTTAATTTAATTCCAATAAGTAAATCATGATGATTTTTACCTACTGGCCGAATGTCCCGTTGCACAATGACTATAAGGCCGTCAACGTCGTGCAGTCCGCGCCCAGTGTGTGCAGGGACGAGGTAGCACGCGGCCCATGCGCAAGGCCACGCCACGACTCACACGTAGGGATTTGCGATCCAGCTGATAGCGGGCTGATCCATCCCATAGGTGAGAACAGTAGTTCAATCAATCAATCAAATATGCTTTATACAAGATCGGACTTGTGCTTGATATAATGAAAGAAGCTGTCCAGGTGTGAAGTACCGTCTCACCTTAGATAGAATACCCAGCCTCATTGCAGCAACTTTTGCCTTGAACTCAATGTATCGACCGAAATTGAGATTAGGTGTTAATTTCACACCAATAAGCTCAAGGTGGTCGGAATAGGTAATGAATTCATTCCGGAAAGTAGGAGTCAAGTTGAAAGGACTCCTTTTAGCGGAAAAGAGACACGCCTGTGTCTTGGAGGCATTGAACCTTACGAAGTTGGAATCACCCCAATGAGACACAGCCTGAAGCGATAGGTTCATGCGCTCTATCTTGGCCTCTCTCAAAGACAGCGTCTCAGCGCCGTTCACTCGTGCACTGGATAGATACCTTTCCAAAACTGTGCTATTACAACTGTGTTATATAAGGTCTAACAAAATTAGCTGAAACTATTTTAACTGGTGCTTCTACCCATGAAACTGAACAACTTTCCCCATGGAACCCATAGTCAAATCGCAAAAAAAAAATTGACTCTCCCATACTAACTCGATCACCTGATCAGCCAACTTAGTATGGGACGTTCAAATTTTTTTTGCGATTTGACTATGGGTTTAATGGGGAAAGTGGTTCAGTTTCACGGGTAGAAGCACCAAGTAAAATAGTTTCAGCTAATTTTGTTAGACCTTATATATAACACCCCAAACCACCTGGCTAGGTTCGTAGTTGGATCGGCCCTCGTTATATCATGAAAAAAAAATGTCTATCCGCCAAAGGTCAATGTTAACAGCATTTAATGTATTGCGGGCAATTCACAATTAGTGAGCCCTGTGCATCATCTCATCTGATGGTAAATGACGATGGTGCCGAAGATGGAAGCGGGTTTACCAAGATTCTGGCTATCTCATCTTCAAGCTGGAACACATCAATTTTGTTAACACTGATGTTTGGCGGCAAGACTAGTATTACAGACAATAAATAGTTAAATTGTTTCAGATTTGTTTTATTTCGACATAATTCCGTTTTTTTTCAGAGCTAGAATTATTCTGTTGAGCTCCATGCAAAAGGAGACAGGATACGAGAAAATACGGAAACATTCTTCACCAAAAGTATTGGAACTATTGAATGTGCTAAAAGAATATTCTCCACAGTATTACAATCGACCTGAAGGTATGTCATTTCATCATTATCAATTCATATACGTCCCCACCGATGGGCTCGAGCCTACCCTGAATTAGGGCGATCGGGCCTTAGTCGACCACGCAGGCCCAGTGCGGATTAGTCGACTTCACACACAATCTTCGAGTTTCTTGGCAGGCGTGTGCAGGTTTCCTTACGATGTTTTCCTTCACCGTAAGAGCGTCAGATAAACGTACATATGATATCGAAATTCGAAAACACATTGGTACGTGGCAGGATTTGAACCACGACCTCCCGGACAGGAGGTAGCGGACGCCCCGAGGTATGTATGTATAGATATATTGAATCTATTATTTTAATGTTTGTATTTTGGTAATCGACTGTATTTTTGTGTGTATGTTAAGTGATATTTTCAGTGATTGTGAACTTATTTTAATCTTTCTTTCTTATCGTGTGGCACAATTAACTGTGCTTATCCGATGGATAGACGGCGGTTGCCTTGTGTTGCACTTAGCAACACCCGCGGTCACGTGTGGGGCATTTAGATTAACACCTACGGACGTGTGCAACGCGACCTAAATACACATCTAGAGTTAGGATGTGCAGGTTTCCTCACGATGCTTTCCTTCACCGTTATTTATTATTATTATTTAATGTTACCAGTTATTTTAATGGCTCTTTTGAATGATGAATGAATTTCCTAAAAGTATACAGGATGGTAACATATACAGGGTGTAACAAAATTAATGTAGGTCCCGTTAATTGGGGCTTCTATTCATCATATTGAACAACTTTTGTTCTATGACTGCTGAAATCGCAAAAAAAAAACGAAGCCGCTGGATGCGGGCAGCGCAGGACCGGTCGTCGTGGAAGCAGTTTGGATTTGTTCAGCAGTGAACGTCTTTCGGCTGGTATTATGATGTTGATGAAATCGATTAGCTGATTTGTCTATGGTTTCCTTAGGGAAAGTTGTTCGGTATGATGAGTAGAACACCCAGCTAACGGGTCCTGCGCCAATTTTTAACACTCTGTATAATTGATTCAGTACTTTTTTTTAGAAAATTTACATTTACAAGAATGTTGCAATAGAAGTCAGTTGTTTTTTTTTACTTATTATTCATTTAATTTTCAGTTATATTGAAGGTAAATCAGGTTAAAAAGCCACTGTGCGGAATAATTTTTACACAGCAAAGGTTTACTGCAAAAGTGCTGTACAATCTACTGAAAGAAGTAAAAGAGACGAACAACGAAGAGTTTGGTTTTCTGCAGCATGACTTTATAGTTGGTTGTAATATGAACCCGATGAAATGTACGCGGGAGCAGTTCTATGTGAAGAAGACGTGTGAAACAGCACTGTTGAAATTCACTAACAAGTTAGTACAGAGTACATATTTACAGTGATTTTTGTTCATCAAGGTTTTTGAACCCGTTGAAATGTACGCGGTAGCAGTTCTATGTGAAGAAGACGTGTGCAACAGTGTTAAAATTCACTAACAAGTTAGTACAGAGTACATATTTACAGTGATTTTTGTTCATCAAGGTTTTTGAACCCGTTGAAATGTACGCGGGAGCAGTTCTATGTGAATAAGACGTGTGAAACAGCACTGTTGAAATTCACTAACAAGTTAGTACAGAGTACATATTTACAGTGATTTTTGTTCATCAAGGTTTTTGAACCCGTTGAAATGTACGTGGGAGCAGTTCTATGTGAAGAAGACGTGTGCAACAGTGTTGAAATTCAGTAACAAGTTAGTACCGAGTACATATTTACAGTGATTTTTGTTCATTAAGGTTTTTTGAACCCGTTGAAATGTACGTGGGAGCAGTTCTATGTGAAGAAGACGTGTGAAACAGGTTGAAATTCAGTACCTATTGGGCCAATAAGATATAAAACAACAAGAGTCAATATTCAAACCATCGATTCGAAAAGAATAAGAAGTAACAAGTAAGTACAGAGTGCATATTTACAGTGATTTTTGTTCATCAAGGTTTTTTGAACCCGTTGACATGAACGCGGCAGCAGTTCCATGTGAAGAAGACGTGTGAAACAGCACAAATTCAGTAACAAGTTAGTACAGATTGCATATTTACAGTGATTTTAGTTCATCAAGGTTTTTTGAACGCGTTGAAATGTACGCGGGAGCAGTTTTATGTGAAGAAGACGTCTGAAACAGCACTGTTGAAATTCACTAACAAGTTAGTACAGAGTGTATATTTACAGTGGTTTTTGTTCATCAACGTTTTTTGAACCCGTTAAAATGTACAGCGCAGGACCGGTCGTTGTGGAAATCCTTGGGGGAGGCCTTTGTGCAGCAGTTGAGGTTTTCCGGCTGATATGATGATGATGATGATGAAATGTACGCGGGAGCAGTTCTATGTGAAGAAGATGTGTGAAACAGCACTGTTGAAATTCACTAACAAGTTAGTACAGTGTGCATATTTACAGTGATTTTTGTTCATCAAAGTTTTTTTTTGTTGTTAAAACAGCTGTGGAAAATTCACTGCAAGATAGTACACAGTGATTATAGTGCTTGTTAAGGCCAGTCACGCTGCCAAACCTGAAAACTTAGAATAGGAACTTAATACTAATTTACCTAAAAAATATAATGTAATATGTTTTAGCTTTTAGAAACAATTGAAACGGCGAGAGACTTCGATGTTGCTCCTTACGAGGTGCATTAACTCTGTTTTTTATCTCGCGCTCCCCGCACAGGCCCCTCTGAAGGTATCTTGCAAACAACGAATGAGTGACAGTCGTGCATTGGAACACCGAAGTAACTAGCCGCGCCGCGCAAGCTCTCGCTTTTATTGAAATATCATGACTCTCCTTTCTTTCGTCTCCTCTACCAGCACCCTCCTGCATCCGCTAGAGTTTTGTTTATTAATAAGAAAAGATGGCACTCGGGGACTGCCGCGGTAAAGCTATTACATAGCATTTTTTATCAACTTATGCTATTATAATTATTTATTTGGTGTGTACCGGCATGAAGATAAGATAGCCAGTTCTCCATTACGTTGGGGAATCTTGGTAAGCCCGCTTCCATCTTCGACATCATCGTCACTTACCATCAGGTGAGATGCAGTATTTACCAGTACCATATAGTCCTTGGGGCGCGGGATGTTTATACAATAAAGTAACACTAAGAAAGTTACACCAGTAAAACTGACTAAGTCCTTTTAGTACCGCAAATCGCTAATAGATGGCACTATAAGTTTTTTAGAACTCGGCCGAGCGTGGGGTGTTAGGTTTTATTTTCTATACGGAATTTCTTGATTCTATCGCCGCGCTCAAAGCCCGCGATAAAAGCTATGCAATAGCTTAATAATTTGCCAGCTTTCAAAGTTGGCGTCAAAGACCTATTCCGCTTGCGTTGGGCTGAAATGTGTTTGGATTTTGCGTAAATCAAATATTTTAATTTTTTCATGTCACATAGTAGCCAGTGAATCTTTGAATATATCATCATATCAGCCACAAATCGTCCACTGCTGGACAAAGGCCTCCCCCAAGGATCTCCACGACGACCGGTCCTGCGCTGCTTGCATCCATCGGCTTCCCGCGATCTTCACCAGGTCATCGGTCCACCGCGTAAGAGGCCTGCCTACGCTACGTTTTCCGGTGCGCGGTCGCCACTCGAGAACTTTACTGCCCCATCGGCCATCTGTTCTACGAGCTATGTGCCCTGCCCACTGCCATTTCAGTTTAGCGATTCTGTGAGCTATGTCGGTTACTTTAGTTCTCCTGCGAATCTCCTCGTTTCTGATTCGATCACGCAGAGAAACTCCGAGCATAGCACGCTCCATTGCCCTTTGGGTGACCTTGAGCCTTCTTATGAGGCCCATAGTAAGCGACCATGTCTCAGTATTTGTTTTGAATGCTGACTATCATGCTTTCTCACTGTGTTTTTTGTTTTGTTTACCGTGTTTACTTTTACGTGGGCTGTTCCAAAAATGGTTAGAATATGAAAAAAAGTTTATTTAGTGCTTTTAAAAATATTCTCCTCCAACCCCTATGCACTTATGCATTCGAGTAAATCAGGTTTAAAAAAACGTATCTTGCGGGATGTCGAAAAATAACCGTTGAAATTCTTCGACGGCCTCGTCTTACCATGCCATAACAGCTTACCATGTCCATGTTTCCTCAGTACTTAACTATGGACTGAGGATTTTAGGGTAATTCAACGGAGGTGGGTAGAGTCCTCAGGCTTCAAAAATTTTTGATTTTTTGCCATTTGTAACGCCTGGTTTTTAGATAGTTACAAACCACTGTTTTAACAACTAAATATTCTACCCATGACTTGCATGTATATTAGAAATATTTGTTTATTTTCAAGGTCTCATCCTTAATTTTTCGAAAAACTTGTCAAAGTCATAGTAAGAAAGCCAAGAGCGCAATACAAAAATATGCTTCATCAACTTCTTTGAAAAGCAGATATTTGTAGGAAAAATGTCTACAACATGTGTATAATGATATATAATTACTTACCTAATAAATTAAAAATATTACAAGGAACAGAATTTAAGACAAAACTAACAAAATGGCTAATGAATTATTGTTTTTATAGTATTAAGGAATTTATGGACTACAAAAATTACAGTAGTGACATTTTTAACAAATCTTATTGCTTACTTTTCCTTACTTTAACCATTATTAATATTTACAATTTATTTTTTATTTGTTTTTAATTTGCATGTCTTCATAAGACTGAATACGTTTACTGGCATTGTACTTTTTACGATCTGTATATTTATGACTTATGTATTCTTGCAAATAAATGATTCTGATTCTGCAGTGTTGAATTTTCGCCCGCGAAGTTTTTTTTTACCGTGGGAAATAAAAACAATCGCATGGAGCTAAATCTGGGCTGTACGGGGGATGGGGTAAAATTTGTACGAAGTTGTAAAATAGTCCAGGGTTCTAGCAGCTGTGTGAGCGGGCGTAACAAACAAAAGAAGAGTGACAGATAATCTTTAAAAATATTTTTTTTAAAAACTACACATATATAAGTGGCCAATGATTTTCACCAAGGAGGTTTCTATTAAAATTAGCCGTCATTCAAAATAGTTTCAGGAAAAAAGAAATTGTATTTGTTCTGTAGCTAACAATTTTCGGAACAACCTAGGTATATTGTGAAGTAAGAACTTTAAAATAAAGGAGCGGATCTGGTAGAAAGTTGAAAGTTGTAGCCAGTTCCCCATTGCGTTGGGGAATCTTGGTAAACCCGCTTCCATCTTCGGCAACATCGTCACTTACCACCAGGTGAGATGTTAAGGGTTTACCAATTGTGAATAAAAAAAATTAAATAATATTTCAACATAAAACATTCGTATTTTCAGAGACTTGAATCTTCTAATTTCCACGAGTGTCATAGAGGAGGGAATAGATATACCGCAGTGCTCTTTGATCCTGCGATATGATCCGCCACAGGAATACAGATCTTATATACAAAGCAAAGGTATGATAATCTACTGTAATATGTTTCATTTATTGGATCAAAACTAACCAATATTGTGTAATTACAAATGTAACATCTATTACGTGTTACAAAGGTTTTATAAATACGAGTAAACTGTACTCCCCACGGACAACGTACCTTCTCGCAGGAGTGTCTACCATTATTAGTTGATAAATATATCAAATAATAATGGTAATTATTTACCAGAGGTTTAATATAGGCTTTTTTATTTTTAAATTTTAAGAGTGCCTCATAGACTAAGAAAATAAGAAAATATTACGAGTTTATAGGTATTGTTAACGCCAAAACTTTGCAAAGCATCCTTTAGCGCCATTTTCTTTTTTTCTTTCTTGGCATAAGAGGTACTCTTAAAATTTTAAAATTATAAAAAAACCTAAAATATACCTCTGGCAAATAATTTTAAAAAAATATGCATGTGTTTTTTTGACATCAGACAGTAGGATGTCAAAAAATAATTGGGAATACCAGATAATAATGAGTATAAATACTTTTCGCTTTCAAGGTCGAGCTAGGTCTAAGGAATCGCGCGTGGTGATGCTGATTCAGGCTGAAAATCTGCAAACATTCCAAAAGCAATACAAGTCTTACCAAATAACGGAGAATTACATACAAGAAGTAAGTTTGGAAAACCCCTTATGGTCCCCTTATAGTACACTGTCATCTGACCAAAAACTAGGATTCCCTGTGGGAAACCAGAGACTGATATACAAACTTATACAGGAAGTAAAAAAATTGGTGTAAGTCCCGTTAACTCATTATACTGAACAACTTTCCCCAAGGAAGTCATAGTCAATTCACAAAAAAAAATATTCGGCGCTCCATACAAAAATGCACAAAATTGGTCAATCAGCTGATCGTTTGAATGAAGAGGTCAAATTTTGTTTTACGATTTCCGCAAACTTGTACAACAAAAGTTGTTCAGTTTGATGAGTAGAAGCCCCAGTTAACGGGACCTACTTGGTTACCAATTTCAACAAACGAGATTTTTTTGCTCGATATTATTATAACGGAAACAGGTAAACGCTTGAAATATTCACAGAATATTTAGTTATATATTCACTTTAAAAATTAATAATGAAATTAAAATAAAACAAATATTTATCCCATACAACAAACCTGATTTTTTTTGCTCGTTTTTGCTCGATATTGATAACGGCAACAGGTAGACGCTTGAAATAATCACAGAATATTGAGTTGTAATATATACTTTAAAATAAATCATTAAATTAAAATAAAATTTAAATTTAAATGGGGCTCCCATACAACAAAACGTGATTTTTATAGATGATGGCACGGAACCCTTCGTTGCGCGAGTTCGACTCGCACTTGACCGATTTTATAACTTGATTAGCGTTTTCAATTATTTATCGGCAATTAAAAAGCTCTTGCTGGCACCATCTCACCTGGTGGCAATTGACGACGATGCCGAAAATAGAAGCAGGCTTAACAAGTTTCCCCAGCGCAATGGAGAACGGCTATCCTATCTTCATGCCGGAACACATCAATGTTTGGCAGCAAGATTTAGAGAAGATAATGAAGCTAGCCAGGCGGGTTTAGAAAATGCACTGCCACCACCAAGCCGAGTGTTACAAAGTTATACCTCGCGAGGAATCGAACCCGCGACATCCTGGTATGAAGCGAGTGGACTAACCACTACTACATGAAGGCGCTTATATCACCCTAATATTCTGGTTTTATTATATTTATCGGATCAGAAATAAGGAGATCCGCAGGAGAACCAAAGTAACTGACATAGATCACAGAATCGCTCATAGCTCGTAGTACAGATGGCCGTTGGTTCAGTAAAGTTATCGAGTGGCGACCGCGCACCGGAAAACGTAGCGTAGGCAGGCCTCCTACGCGGTAGACGACGACCTAGTGAAGATCGCGGGAAGCCGCTGAATGCGGGCAGCGCAGGACCGGCCGTCGTGGAAATCCTTGGGGGAGACCTTTGTCCAGCAGTGGACGTTTTTTTTTATTTTTTTTATTCACAATTAGTAAACCCTAGACAACATCTCACCTGGTGGTAAGTTGACGACGTTTTTCGCCTTATATGATGATGATTATTATTATGTTCATGGATTGTTGAAAAACCGATAAAAATTCTTTGTACAGATGTTAGTGGGTAACACCGACTTCCGGGACGCCCCTACTCAGGAAGAAATCCAGGATGAACTTTACGAGGATGATGATATTGCACCTTATATCAGCGAACGTGGCGGTAAGTATTGCACGACTTACAAACCTCACAGTATAGGCAAAGTATATATATTAGTACTAACATGCAGTATGGACACTCCCTGCCGGTCTCTAGATTGCGACCTAACCTCCTCGTTACCCAGATTGATACAGTTTGATCCTCGAACGTATGGGATTTTGTTTGCCTCGTCATTTGTTTTTAGAAATGTGATTTCACGACCATTTGTATGCGGGTGTGGTATAGGTTGTAACTTACACTTTAGCTGTTTTACCCGACTGCGCAGTGTATGTGTGTATGTATGTATGTATGTATGTATGTATGTATATTTTTTGTCGCGCTCTGTAGCCTAAACGGCTTGATGGATTTGGGAGTGCGAGGTGTCGTTAGATTTGTCTTGATCTCTGAGTGACATAGGATACATTTTTGCCCGATTGCCGACTCGAGTTGGTTTCTCAAATTTTACCGACGTTAAAATTAAGTTGATTGATTGATTGAAAACACTTTATTGCACAACATAAGAGAAAAAAAAAGATACAATGATTAAGGAAGTTGTACATATAGGCGGTCTTATCGCTAACAAGCGATCTCTTCCAGACAACCTTTAGGTGAAGGAAATATGAGAAATCATTATTGTATTAAGTTATTACTTTTTAAAAAGCTTTTGTTTACCTTTTAATGTTTGTATTTATGTTTGTTTAGTTCAAATCTTGCGATCGATTTTAGGCGACTTCCAGGTGTCCGATTCAGCTGAAATTTGTAATTTAGCCGTATGCCCGGTTACAATAGATACTTTTGGTATTTTGAAGTTGATATGGTGATGAACTTTGGAGGTGGGATCAATGTCCCAGAAGCGTCTTTTATTTTTAGTAGAATCGTAGGCAATACAATACTGTGCTCACCTTTTTTGAATTTGGAACCGTGTATTTTTAATATTCATTTGAGCACTTGGCTTTTTGAGCATAAAAACTTTTTAAATAAAACCTTGTACCAAATAGCTTTTAGGTTTTTCTAAAATTATTTGAGACTAAAATTTCATCATATGCGTTTTCACAGCTCGTCTGTCCGCCGTGTCAGCTGCGAGTTTGCTGAACCGGTACTGTTCAGCGCTGCCCCACGACAAATTCACACCGATCACACCCATGTGGATCCAAGAGGACCTTATGGACGTGCAGAAAGGCAAGGTCCGACTGGTTAAGATTTTCATGCCAATCGCTTGCCCCGTCAAGGAGGCGATATCGGTGAGTGTTCGTTGATCCTTACTTCGTTATCCTTACTAATATTATAATTGCGGAAATGTGTTTGTTTGTTGGTTCCCTTTTCACGCTTCAACGCCTCAACCAATCCTGACGAAATTTGGCCAGCACGCAGCCTGTGTCATGGAGAAAGGACATAATAGCATAATCCGATACAGTTACTGAGGGAACTGAACAAAACTTTTTTTGGTTAATTTCTTTTATTGCAAGCGTCGGTGGCTCAACCGGTAACGATTCGGTCCTCCTTACCAGAGGTGCCGGGTTCAAATCCGGACGGCCAATGTACCAATGAGTTTTCCGAAACTTACGTACATGTACTCGCCGATTGCTTTAACGGTGAAGGAAAACATCGTGAGGAAA
Organism: Coleophora flavipennella; assembly: GCA_947284805.1. Lineage (NCBI taxonomy): Eukaryota > Metazoa > Arthropoda > Insecta > Lepidoptera > Coleophoridae > Coleophora > Coleophora flavipennella. The sequence continues at coordinate 3,431,120 of OX369273.1, forward strand.
CCAGCACACACCTGCGAAGAAACTCGAAGGTTGTGTGTGATGTCGACCAACCAGCACTGGGCCCGCGTGGTCCACTAAGGCCCGATCGCCCTAATTCAGGGTAGGGTCGAGCCCCTAGGTGGGGACGTGTATGAGCGGATATGATGATTGCAACGGAGCAACAGATAATTGTGATTGTAAATGCACAGATGGTTGAGGGGGATGGAAACGACATAGACTTTCTTTTTGCAAGAAAGTGGCTATAAGTTTTTATTATTGACTAGCTTTTGTCCGCCCGTGGACATCGTTTTTATGACTGTCGTAGAGGGCGCATATCCTAACCTCCACCATCATCATCATTTCAGCCGAAAAACGTCCACTGCTGAACAAAGCTCTCCCCCAAGGATTTCCACAACGACCGGTCCTGCGCTGCCCGCATCCAGTGACTTCCCGCGATCTTTACCAGGTCGTCGGTCCACTGCGCGGAAGGCCTTCCTACGCTAAGTTTTTGCGCGGTCGCTACTCGAGAACTTTACTGCCCCAACAGCCATCTGTTCTACGAGCTATGTGCCATGCCTACTGCCACTTCAGTTTAGCGATTCTCTGAGCTATGTCCAACCTTCACCAATCTGGGCTAACCTTCTCGCCTAAGCTAGTGCCCCAGAAGTGTGGGCTTTAAGGATTATTCGTTCTACTAAAATTTAATATTTTTTAATTTTTAGCTACAATTGTTAAGCCATTGGCATAAATATCACTTGATGGTAAGTAACGAAAATGCCGGAGATGGGAACGAGCTTACCAATATTTCCCAAGGAGCTCTTATTTTCATGCCGGAACACATCAATGCTAATATTTGGCGGCAAGACTGGACGGTAAGGTGGTGGTAGCTAGGTAGGCGTGCTTAGAAAATGCCCTTCCACTTACCAAACCGAGTCTTACAAAGTAGAACTCGCCGGGAATCTAACTCTGTGTGAAACTAGTGACTTAACCACTGCGCCACGAAGGCGGCTAATCGCAGGGAATAACAAATTGCAGGGAATAATAAATCGCAGAGAATAATAAATTGCAGGGAATGCCAATGAGGTCTTTGAAAAATGCCAAGCGGTCAGCCGCTCTCAACGCGTGCAAAAAACTGCATCAGGTTGGCGAACTGGAAGAAATCACAATGCTGCCAAAACACCAGTTGTAAGTACCTAATGATAATTACTATAAATCTTCTACTTATTGTTAGTATCTAAGCACGTATACAGGATGTAAAAAAAATTGGTTCAGGAGCCGTTAATTGGGGGTTCTACTCATCATACTGAACAACTTTCCCCAAGGAACCCATTCAATTTAAAAAAAAAATGGACCCTCCATTAGTATGTGCATTTTAGTAAATGCACAAAATTGGTCGATCAGCTGATTGATTTGTATGAAGAGTAAAAATTCGTAGAACAAAAGTTGTTTAGTATAATACAAGCACCAGTTAACGGGACTTACACTAATTTTGTTACAACCTGTATATTTTACTCGATGTTTGGCGTCAAGACTTAAATAAAATGCTGATAGCTAACTAGCGCTCTCGCCCGCGGTGTAATTACTGTAAGTCATTCGGACATGACGTAAAAGCCTGCCGCAAGGCTATCCTACTAATATTATAAACTAGATTTTCGCAGATTATGACTGTCTTCGAGGGTGCGCAGTGCGCGAGTAGTTAGTTTTCGCGTGAACATAGTTTTTGTCTGTCGTGCTGTCGAGCGTGGGAACTGAGTCAAATCTAGATCCCTTGGGAACTATGTCGGGCTATGATAATTAGTAGTCAATTAGATAATCAGTATTAATTAGCACGTCAATCCTTCGCTTCATTGCGAAGTGACAGAAATTACTAAAAAAGAGAGAATTAACAGCTATCCCACGGGAACCACTTAAGAAATCTGGATAAAAAGTAGCCTATATGTTAATCCAGGACCTAACCTATATGTGTGCCAAGTTTCATCCCGATCCGCCCAGTGGTTGAAGCGTGAAAGACTAACAAACATCCATCCATACATACAAACTTTCGCGTTTATAATATTAGTAGTATACGTCTGTAAAGCTCTAGCATTGTTATTTGTTGCTCGGTTGATATTTAAGCACCAACATTTATTTGTAGTGACAAATCTATTGCTAATTAGTTGCTCTAATTACAATTTTGTTGCTCGAGTAATTTCTGAGCAAAAATTACAATGCTAGACGGTGTCAATCTCAGAACAGAAAAAAAAATATTTTTTATATAATTTTTCTGTTCTAAGGTGTCAATGCTAGCTTTACATCGCTATAAATGCGAAAGTTTAAATGGATGGATGTTGGTTAGTATTCAATCACGCCAGAACCGCTGAAAGGATCTGTATGAAACTTGGTAGGTAGACATATTAGGATCTGGATTAACATATATGCTACTTTTTAACCTGATTTCTGTTTACGGATAGCTGTAAACTCTCGTTTATTTTGTTAATTTCTGTCTCGTCGCAAGGAATCGAAGGATGACGTATTATTTTGCACAGAGATAGCTGTGGGGATGGAAAGTAACACAGACTATTATCATCATCATATCAGCGGACGAACGTCCACTGCTGGACAAAGGCCTCCCCCAAGGATTTCCATGACGACCGATTCTGCGCTGCCCGCATCCAGCGGCTTCTCGCGACCTTCACCAGGTCATCGGTCCACCGAGTGGGAGGTCTACCTACGCTACGCTTTCTGGTGCGCTGTCGCCACTCGAGCACTTACTGTCTCAACGGCCATCCGTTCTACGAGCTATATGCCCTGCCCACTGCCACTTAAGTTTAGCAATTCTGAGAGCTATGTCGGTTACTTTGGTTCTCCTACGGATCTCCTCGTTTTTGATTCGATCACGCAGCGGAACTTCGAGTATAGCACGCTCCATTGCCCTTTGGGTGACCTTGAGCCTTCTTAAGAGGCCCACATACTAGCGAACACAGACTAGCGAGGTACTAAATAGCATAGCCCGACATAGTTCCAACGGATCTAGTGAAAACTTAATTTCCACGCTGCTCCCGGCACTGTACACCCGTACAACTATGTTCACGCGAGCGAAGCCGCGGGCGATAGCTACTAGAAAATAAGAAGACAAAGTCTCCTGGCAATAAAACCGAGACCAAGCCTGTCCTACATTGTTACGGTTGCTAGCAATCAGGAGAAGTGAAATAGACGTGTGATACTTGCAATAAAAAATCACATACTTCTAGCAGGTCAATTTTAATTCATTTAAGGGTCCCCAGTAGGCTCGAGTTTCCATACAAACGTATGACAAACGTATGATTTTAGTGTATGTATGTATTGTAAATTATTTACAGACCGATTGACTTCGAAGTGCCGGACATAAAGGAATGTTTCCTGTGCTGGCCTTGGGACGAAGTGGAGGATCCTAACGTGCCCAAAGCTGGCACCAAGAAGCAGATGCGACGACACGAGAAAGTTGTTAGTAATTTGGATGATGACTGTATCCAAAGTAAATTATGAACTCTCATGATTACTAAATTACCCCCTACTGAAATTTTAAAAACCTTAACCCATATGTAAAGTATTTGTATTTGTCCAGCAGTGGACGATTTGTGGCTGATATGATGATGAAAGTATATACATGGTGTAAAAAAATTGGTGTAGGACCGTTAACTGAGCGTTCTACTTATACTGAACAACTTTCCCCAAGGAACCCATAGTCAATTCTCGAAAAAAAAAATGGGCCCTTCATACTGAAATGCACAAAATTGGTCGATCCTTTAAGGCATACTAAAATAAACTACGACCTACTAGAAAAAAACCTAGGGAACTTTGACTGGAACACGTTTAGTAAAATAAATGATCCCAATGTAGCTGCGGAAACGCTTGTATCAGAGTTACAAAAATTTATAGCCCTTAGTTCAGAAACCATTATTATAACCCGACGTAAAAAACCCCTTAAACCTTGGATAACTTCTTCCCTAGTTCAATGTTTCCATAAGAGAGATAAACTTCATAAAGTGGCCAAAAATAATCCAGATGATCTGGAAATAGTTTTGAGGTATAAAAACTACAGAAACACATGCAATTCAATTGTGAAACGATTACGAATAAGCTATTTTCAAAAAGAGCTGACTAAGAATGCTGGCAATAATAAAGGTACATGGAAAATAATAAAAGAAATTTGTAATATCCAAACATGTAAATCTGCTGCCATGGATTTGATAAATCTTTTATTATCTCTTGTAGAGTCTCTCAACGTCGTCAACAAATACTTTAACTCTGTTGGACAGGAGTTGGCTGACCAAATACTCTCAAAAATGATAACATCCCAATCTTTTCTTGCATCTGCTGCCTGTAAATCAAAGAATGTTGACTCCATGATGATGACCCCCACAGACTATGTCGAAGTCGATAGAATACTTTGCAGTCTAAAAACACGCAGCGCTTCTGGCAATGATTCGATTACGCCCTCCCTATTAAAAAAGTTTCATGCTATACTATATGTTCCTATCGCGCACCTTTGCAACTTAAGTATTTCTACAGGTGTTTTTCCAAAAATATTTAAACAAGCTGTTGTAATTCCGGTGCACAAGGCGGGGGACCGAAGTACGACATCTAATTATAGACCTATATCACTACTCAGCTCTATTAGCAAGGTGCTTGAGAAAATAGTAAATTCTAGGCTTAAAATACCTCGAAAGTAAAGAATTGCTAAGAGAAAACCAATTCGGCTTCCGCTCAGGGAGGTCCACCGAGAATGCAGTTTTACTTTTCTCAGAGCTAGTGACCTCCTTCGTTGACTCTGGAGAGCATTGTGCAGGTGTCTTTTTGGATCTCCAAAAAGCTTTCGACACCGTTTCGATTCCCCTCCTGTTGAGTAAGTTAGAAAATCTAGGCATAAGAGGAGTGTCACTCCTATGGTTCCAAGACTACCTTGATGAACGTTCTCAGGTCGTCAGAGTGGGTGACTACTGTAGTAATGCTAGTATCCTTAAATACGGCATTCCCCAGGGCAGTACAATAGGTCCTACCTTATTTTTAGCATATATTAACAGTTTAGGTAATTTGAAATTGCCGGAGGGTCATATCATTACATTTGCCGATGATACAGTACTTCTTTTCCGCGTGGTTACCTGGGAGCAAGTCCAGCAGCGCAGCGTGCAGAACAGGGTTTATCCCTAGTCACGAAATGGCTTGAAGATAATCTCCTAACCATCAATACTAGCAAAACTAAATATATACCTTTCTCAATATCATCCAGGTCTTCTCTTCCCTCTGACTTTAACATTACTGTCCATACATACCCCTGTAACCGATTGCCCATCCCTAACATTAACAAATGTTCTTGTAACAAGCTTGTCAGGATGAACATCTTACCTGGACCACCCACATAACCTCTCTCTCCGGCAAGATTAAGAGACTGCTGCCTGTGTTCCAAAATCTTCGCGATGTCGTTAACTCCGCACTAATTACTCAAGTCTTCAAATTTTTGTGCCTATCTCTTGTATCATACTGCATCAAGGTTTGGGGCGGAGCGGCTAGAACTCACTTGCTGGAATTGGAAAGAGCTCAAAGAGCAGTTTATAAAGGTGATGCTACATAAACCATATAGGCATCCAACCGATATCCTGTATAAAGAATCGAGTCTGCTGTCAGTAAGGCAAATATTTATAAAATCATGTGTTCTCTACTACCACAAAGCATCGCGAAGGTTGTCTCCTTCATCAGAAACACTTATAACAAAGAGGCAACTTCAGATTACCCCCGTTTCTGTAAAAAAGTAATAATTTAATAAAAAATATACACCTGGTATTCTTACAATCGTGATTTTCCTACAATTCGACGTCCTTGCGTTATCTACTTATTATGGTGTAGGCACACGTGGATACTTCATACAACGAGCCAGAAATGACATTTCAAAAAAGGAATGACGGAGCAAACAAAATGGCGGCGAAACCATATACGTTAGACAACCAAACTGTAACCAATCTGTATCAATCCGGGTGACGAGAGTGTGAGGTCGCAATCTAGAGAGCGGCAGGGAGTGTCCATACTGTATTTTAGTACTAATATAATATACTTTGGTGTAGGTCTGTGGCTCCAACCTTAAATCTTTCGCACCTTTCTTTACAGTTCCCGAAACACTTGAAATGGACTGGCAGATCGTTGCCTGCCACATTCTACCTGCATATAATAAAGCTGGAGGCAAACTTTGATCCGCCAACTGAGTCGCGTGAGAAGGCGCTATACAACCTTCTCAAACGGAGTGAGGGATACGGTTTTCTGACTCCGCAGCGATTGCCAACCGTATGCGACTTCCCCATGTTCTTGACCATTGGTGAAGTCAGCACTTCTATTGAAATGAACTATGCAGTGATACAGTTGAAGGAGGATTCGTTTGAATTAGTCAAATAGTAAGTATAGTTCTATTTATTTATTATAAGGAAGACTAATAGCTAAATATTGATAGTATAAAAAACTTATAGATAAATACAGTGCTATGTATACGAGTATGTCTTCGCCGATAGGTACACCAGGTAGGAGCAAAAACACATGTAAGACGCGTGGCACTCGGGGACTGCCGCGGTAAAGCTATTGCATAGCATTTTTTATCAACTTATGCAATTATAATTATTTATTTATTATTTATTTATGCAGTATTTACCAGTAGCATGTAGTCCTTGGGGCGCGGGATGTTTATGTAATAAATTAACACTAAGAAAGTTCATCATCATCATCCGTCATCATCAATCGCCATTATCATCAATCGCCATCATGAATCGCCATCATCAATCGCCATCATCAATCGCCATCATCAATATCGCCAACATCAATATCGCCATCATCAATCGCCATCGCTATCATCATCATCATCGCGATGGAAAAATAGATGGCACTGTAAGTTTTTTAGAACTCAATATTTTTTTTTGGGGTGTCAGGTTTTATTTTCGTTACGAAATTTCATGATTCGGTGCCCTCAAAGCCCGCTATAAAAGCTATACAATAGCTTAAAAAAAGGAAAGAAACTGAGAACATCCACTTAATTAGGTAGGTATGTAAAACTATATCTTTATATACAATATGTTTCTATATATCCAGATGAAGATTCTGTCTCACGTACATGCATGGCCCCACCTAGAGTATGCTTTACGATATGTCGCAGCCGTTATGTAGAATCTCCTGGCTAGCAAAGCAGCGGTAAAACGGTGGATATTGCGCCGTTTTGTAAACTGGATATTGAGTAAAAAACTCCGAATAAAACCGATGATTAGCATTCCACTATTAGCTTAAAACCGATGATTAGCATTCTACTATTAGCTTCGCAAGGCTCTTTGACTGTATAATCAATCAAACCTGATCGAACCTAACATCGCTTCGCTCGCTAATTTGGAATTTTTCACTCAGTAGTTTTTACAGAATCCGGTGCCTCATACAATGCGGCGTACTCTATTTCATCCGAATGCAATCCGGCTGAACGTGATGTTTTAACTATATCAACTGTTTAAAAAAACATTGTGTCTGCGATTATTACCTACTTTGTAACATACGCGTTAGCGAACGTGTGGGCGAAATGTATTTTTTTATCCGCTCAATTCAATTCAATATATTTATTCAAAATAGGTGAAATGTTACACTTTTTCTGATAGTCATAAAATAATAATAACAATGTCATTTGTGAAGAATCAAGACATAAACAATAATTAGTTAATAACGTCAAAATTCAATCCTTGATATAAACCAGATTATGTCATTAGATCATAAAAAACAATAAGACACGAAAAGTTATACATAAAAATCATTGAATGCATTTAACAAGAGTAGGCCAGTTCACACGGTCAGCATCCTTACTATTGGTAAGCCCTTGGCATCATCTCACCTGATGGTAAGTGACGATGATGTCAGAGATGGAAGCGGGCTTACCTAGATTCCCTAACGTAATGGGGAACTGGCTATCTTCAAGCTGAAACACATCAATTCTGTTAACATAAGATAAGTAGCTAGCCAGGCCGATTTAGAAAATGTCCTTCCTTCAACCAAACCGAGTCATACAGAGCTAGACTTCGCCGGGTCGCGGGTTCGACTTCTTGATGTTAAGCTAATAGACTTAACCATTACGCCACGGAGGCCCTTGAATTCACTCACTGATTTTTCAGGCATCAAAATACGTACGTTGAGGTCGGTCCATTGTTTTTATTTTGATCAGATTCAATTAATAGGGTATATGCACGATTTTTTTTATCGCATTTCTTTAGAAAATATGAAAATTCCGTAAAAACGATGTCAAAAAGTGAAATTAAAATTTAAATCGGCCAAGAAATACGGAAGATTAAAGCATTTTCAACTACGAATTAGACGGAGAGATCCGATATGTAAATGTGACGACATAATACACACGGTCCATATAAACTCTATGGTGCATTCTGTTTTGCTAGAAATAGATAGAGATAAATCTTTATTGTCTTATATCTTGGTTATTTTTATAGTTATTCAAAAATATTTTTTGTATACCGTTTCTTATATGAATTAGCTTATAATAAAGCAAAAAAAAAATCATATTCCCCATTACCTTTTAACATCAACAAACTATTTCAGCTTCCACTTCTTCCTGTTCGACCAAGTTCTCCAAGTTGCGAAGAACTTCGTAGTTTACGAAGGCATTGAGAACTGTATGTTCTTCGTGCCAATCTGCAAAAGCGGCGGACATGACTACAACATTGATTGGGACGTCATGCAGACGTATACCATCATACCACCGGTCGCTGAGCCGGCTTCCGAGGTTGGTAGAGTTTCCCTGTCTATCCCCGAAAATATCCAATCAATTTTAGTTTTGTATTTATCCGAATAAATAGGGTTTAACATAGAGGTGTGGTGATACTTTAACCCGGCAAGCGTAAGGTTGGGTGTAATACACCCACAAACAGGGTGTAACATAGAGGTGTGGTGATACTTTAACCAGGCGAGCGTAAGGTTAGGTAATTTGAGCGTAAGGCTTGAATAGTGGCGCGCGCTCGTATTGTACGCTTCATTTGTTCGTGTTGCGATAAATATCCACCTACGGCGAAAATTGTATGCATACCGTCATCATGGCACCAATTCCAAAGTGTTTTACTTGTTGCAAAATGATAACGAAAAAGTCACCAGGCCTTGAGTGTAGCAAATGTAAAAAAGTAGTGCATGCTAGTACACCGTGTGCAGCCTTAACCAGCAAACAAATTACTGCGCTTCGAGCCCAAGCCAGCCTGGACTGGACTTGTAAGGATTGTCTAAAAACTCGTGCAAGAAACAGCTCTTTCATAGTACCTGAGGACGAGTCGGAAGAGGATGATGATGGTACTTCGGGCTCCCAAATTCCCATACCTACTACTGATTGTACAAAACTGCTGAAAGACTTTGCCAAAGAGGTAAATAAAACAATAGCAAAGGCGTTAGAGCCGTTGACCGATAAAATAGACGAAATAAGTGAGAGTATCGAAGCATTTCAACGAAGAATAATAGATCTTGAAAAGAAAAATGCCTCGCTCATAAACACCAACAAAAATATGGAAATACGACTATATGCAGTTGAGCATAGAGTTCATGAACTGGAGCAAGGCCAGCTTCAAAATTATATAGAAATCTCTGGAATACCGGCCATAGAAAATGAGAATCCAACACTAGTGGTGAAAGATTTAGCAAAAAAGTTAAATATAGAAGATCCAGGAGTGAAAACCGCAAAACGTGTAGGAAACCGTGGCGAAAAGTCGGGGTATCTTCTAGTGGAACTCCAGGAAGAAAAGCGTAGCTCCTGGTTTCAAAATGCGCGAACTGTGAAGCCGCTTGTGGGGGATCTGATACCTAACGCTGACGAAAATGAAAGTGGAAAGAAAATATTCGTTCGTGAGGCCATGACATCGTATAATAAGGCGTTGTTGTGGAAAGCAAAGCAACATTTATTAGATACCTACAAATACGTATGGTTCAAGGATGGAAAAATAAGGGCGCGCAAAGAAGAAAAAAGTAAGGTATTCATTCTGAGAAAGGAAGCGGATATCGAGGTCCTGCTCTGCTAAAGTCAATGACACTCCTTTACCGGGTATGCCAATAGATATAGATGTGAGTAACATTACAGAAATCAAGGACTGTTTAAATATCGAAACCTTTTTTTCATGCTTACCTAAAACATCAAAAATTACCTGCATTCACATAAACATTCGATCAATGATTAAAAACTACACATGTCTATTACAATGTATTGAATCCAATAAGAATCAAATCGATGTAATTATCATCACAGAAGCAAGTATCTCAGATAAAATAAGTTCATTGTATAATATCGACGGCTAAACAATGCACACAAAGCTGAGAAATCATAAAAAAGGAGGTGGTATCATAGTTTACGTTAATAACAAACACAACTTTAATATCACAAAAACATCTCTGTTAAGCTCTGAATGTATGGTAGGTACCCTCACAACATTAAGTAAATGTACCTACACTTTGTGCGCATTGTACAGACCGCCAGATCAAAATAAGACACTATTTCTATCCGAACTGAAACGCATACTCAATAGATACTCGCACCTTGATAATTTTATTTTTATGGGTGACATTAACTTAAACCTTAAACTTAAAACCACTATTATATCACAATACGTAGACCTACTGAGCGAATACGGATTAACCTGTGGGATAACCGACTACACTAGAATCGAAATACGTAAAAACCTGGTAACTAAGAGTTGCATAGATCATATTTTCGTACGGTCTTGTAAACAAAACATGTACAGCGCGGCGTTGGGCACTGTACTGGCGGATCATCGAATGACCGCGCTCTCATGCATCGCCCCGCCACTTATACAGGCTGATCCTATTACATTAATACGATACAAAAACGATATCTTAAATAAAGAATTACAAAATATAGACTGGAACGATATAAATACCTTAGATTGCCCTAATTTAATATACAATCACATAAAAGAGAAAGTAACCGAGTGCTATAAAAAATCTGAGTATACAAAAAAAATAAAATCGTCATCGAAACGAAACAAAGAATTATGGATTAACAAAACCATAAACAAACTATGTCATAAAAGAGATGAATTGTTTGTATTGTGGAAAAAAGATCCAACCAACGCGGTTTTGAGATTAGAGTATAACAAAATAAGAAATAAGACACGTAAAGTAATGAAAAATCGAGAAACGGCTTTTATAAGGCAGAAATAAATAAAAACATGAAAAATCCTAAGAAACAATGGGATATATAAAAGAGATGAATTGTTTGTATTGTGGAAAAAAGATCCAACCAACGCGGTTTTGAGATTAGAGTATAACAAAATAAGAAATAAGACACGTAAAGTAATGAAAAATCGAGAAACGGCTTTTATAAGGCAGAAATAAATAAAAACATGAAAAATCCTAAGAAACAATGGGATATATTAAACAGAATAACAGGTAGGATAACACGATCTGTAGATGAAGTTATTAAAAAGGCTTTTTGTACAAATAGTGTAGAAAATGATAAAATAGCAAAGAAAGAGTTTTAAAGAAAATGTATCCAAAATAATACCAAAGTGTAGAAACGATTTACTTGATCCTCAGATGTATAAAAAACCTGCATGCGTGTCAATATACTATAAAAAACCATGTGTTCAGAAAATAAAAGACATAATAAAAAACATTAACTCTAATAAAGCACCTGGTTTTGATAAGATCAGGGCATTAGACATAAAAAGCATATGTGAAAAAATCTCCTACGCAATCACAAAACTCGTAGATACAAGTATAAGGAGAAATTTATACCCAGATGAATTAAAAACAAGCATTATCAGACCAATTCATAAACAAAATTCAGAAAAAGAGTATGGAAACTACAGACCAATATCAATACTACCTACTATCGATAAAATAATAGAAAAATACATTTGTGAACAAATACAACAGTTTTATAATACGCATTCGATATTGTCTCATAATCAATATGGCTTCCAACCCGGGAAAAATACTACACAACTCTTATCAAAATTTACTGATGAAATTAATGGCTACCTAAATGATAAAAAACACGTTTTGATTGCTTTTATAGATTATAGTAAGGCCTTTGACACTTTGAGACATAAAACACTTATTGAAAAGCTTGACGACACGGGCATCAGGGGACCATTACTAAATTGGAGTAAGAACTACCTTTGTAATAGACAGTATGTTGTCAGAGTGGAAAACAGCATTAGTGATAAAATAGATATTACAGAAGGAACGGCGCAAGGATCTGTGTTAGGTCCGCTGCATTACCTTGCTTATGTTAACGACATGAACAATCTCGTCACAAAATGTAAAGTGTACCAATTTGCAGACGACACCTGTCTCATATCAGCAGATCGTAACATTAACACTGCACAGAAAATCCTCCAAGATGAGATCACACTCTTAAATAAGTGGTCACATGATATGGGATTGGTTTTGAATGCAGATAAAACTAAGTTCATGCATATCAGATCGAGCCACAATATGGTGTATAATCCAACATTGATCACTGTACACTCCCATGAATGCATGCATAAGCAATCACTTAAATGCTCATGTGCACCGATTGAGCAAGTGACAGAACATAAATATCTGGGTTTAATAATTGATTACAGGTTCAATTGGGGTCCTCATATAGATGCAGTCTGTAATAAACTCAGATCGTTACTTGCGATGTTTTGCATAATCAAACACAAAGTATCTTATTCAGTGATGTTGTCAATGTACCATGCGTTAGTGGACTCAATTATATCTTATGGAATCACGAGCTATGGTCGTACATTTAAAACTTACATAGAAAAAATTTATAATTTATGGTTAAAATTCTTAAAAATAATTGTAGGTAAAAAAGTAAAAATTAAATATAGAGAAAATAATTACATGGGTTTATTTAAACACTGTAACGTTATTCCCGTAATTAAAAAACTTGATTATCACACCATGATAGAGCAATTTAAAAAAATTCCTACATTGCAAACTGTAAAATACAGTAAAAAAACACGACAGGCTAACAAAAAAACTGTGGCAAAAATCAAATCCAATAACTTTTATGGCGACAGGCTAACGGTAAATATAATGGCATCGATATTAAATAACCTTCCTGATTTATTTAAAACTGAAATGACGGAAGAAAATGTGAAGCATAAATATAAAAGATACATCTCAAACAATTTAATTTAAATCCTTTCAGCACTAAACGATAATTCGACCTCATCGTGAATAAAAAATGATACATTTAAATTAATAATACATATCTAACTCAAAACAACTAGTAAATTTACACAAACAAAACATCTTTATAATAAAGTAATGCAAAATACATAGGTACCTACTTACTGTATATGTCGAAACATAAAAATGGCAAAACATTTATCTTTTTTTTTAAATATGTCAATTAATAATAAACTTTCAGGAATTACACTAGATAGATTTAGATTTGTTGAATCAGCCTGTATATGTGACTGCGGAGTTCGCACTCACACTACTACAATAATAGAAGTGTGTCGTTTGTTACGCCGGTGACCTGTGTTTACGAAGTAACTAGTATCTCACTGAGCCTGTATATGCATTGCAGTATGGTTAAGAATATATTATGTAGGTATGCATTACTTAACTTATTATTTTTATATATATATATGTATATTTTTTCTTTTGTTTTTATAAGTATATAGCTCGTAGACGACTGTTGAGCACCTAGACAAACCATTCAGGTTTAATGGTGCTAGATGATAAAAATTTTTGTATTTTGTTTTAAAATTGGTAAATAAATTTTAAAAAAAAAGGTGTAATACACCCATAAAAAGGGTGTAACATAGAGGTGTGGTGATACTTTAACCCGGCGAGCGTAAGGTTTGGTGTAATACACCCATAAACAGGGTGTCACATAGAGGTGTGGTGATACTTTAACCCGGCGAGCGTAAGGTTGGGTGTAATACACCCACAAACAGGGTGTAACATAGAGGTGTGGTGATACTTTAACCCGGCTATCGTAAGGTTAGGTGTAATACACCCACACGCTTATAAATCGCTCGATATTTTGTTATTAAAACGTCCAAATGAGCTGTGCGTGCGAGTAGCTGCGTGGGTTGAGGTGTGTAATTTTTTTTCGTGTTAATTTCGTAAATTAATATAAAAATCATAAATGTTTTTAATTTTACTCTCTTAATCAGTTTTCGAACTATTTCAGATAGTAACAATAATTAATATATATTATTAAAATGAGTAAAAACCTGTAAAGACACGGGTGGAATCATATGGGTTCCGTTTGTCACATCCACCTTATGCTCCCTGTTACAAAATGATCAATTTATGTATTCAGGTATTTACTTCTTTGTATAAAGTCAACTGTTTCAAAATAATTTTGTTAATCTCTCCTTCGTAGGAAAGGAAAAACATTAAAGTGAAGCCAGAAGAATACAAAGACCACGTTGTAACTCCATGGTACAGAGGCAACATCTTGCCGGAAAGGTTTGTTTCTACACTTTTTCCACTATCAATATGCCCTTGGCGTCATCTCATCTGATGATCAGTGTTGATGATCGCTAAGGGGTATCTCGTGCGCGCCTAGCCTAAGATGGAAGTGTGCTTACTAAAACCCCCCAACGCAAACAGCATAGTACACTATGACACAACTTGTCAATTCCGACGACAGTAAATCGCACTTGCACTGATCAAAAAAATATAGCAGTTTTTAATGAAAATTCAATTTTATGATTACTTATTTGACTATTTTTTGACCGTTTATATACGGACGAATTACACAATGTGCCTGACCATATGTAAAGTGACTAATCATACAAATTGCCTGCGACAGATACATGGTGTCCAACGTTCTGGAGTACATGACTAAGATGTCGCCCTTCGACTCGACGACGCCACTTTACGGGACGTTTGCGGACTATTACTTGAACAAGTACAACTTGATATATACGTACGAATTATTACAATTTGCATGACCATTTGTAAAATGACTAATCATTCATTCGCTTGGTCATTTTACAATCTACCTATAGCATTTTACAATTTGCCTGACTGATTATATACGGACGAATTACACAATGTGCCTGACCATATGTAAAATGACTAATTTTACAAATATCCTGCGACAGATACATGGTGTCCAACGTTCTGGAGTACATGACTCCGTTGTCGCCCTTCGACTCGACGACGCCACTTTACGGGACGTTTGCGGACTATTACTTGAACAAGTACAATTTGATATATACGGACGAATTATTACAATTTGCATGACCATTTGTAAAATGACTAATCATACAATCGCTTGGTCATTTTACAATCTACCTATAGCATTTTACAATTTACCTGATCGTTTATATACGGACGAATTGCACAATGTGCCTGACCATATGTAAAATGACCAATCATACAAATTGCCCGCGACAGATACATGGTGTCCAACGTTCTGGAGTACATGACCCCGTTGTCGCCCTTCGACTCGACGACGCCACTTTGCGGGACGTTTGCGGACTATTACTTGAACAAGTACAACTTGGAAGTCCTTGGCGATAAGGAGCAACCCTTGCTTGAGGTAAATTGGATCTCCTTTATGTTTAACTAGCTGTTTCCCACGGCTTCACCCGCGTGGACAACGTTTCTATGTCTTTTCGAGGGTGCGCAGTGAAAAAAGTAGCCTATGTGTTAATTCAGGTCCTAATCTGTCTACCTACCAAATTTCAGCCAGATCCGTTCAGTATTTTTGCGTGAAGAAGTAACAAACAGACACACTCACAAACTTTCGCCTTTATAATATTTTAGTGTGACTAGCTTTTGCTTGCGGTTTTTATGACTGTAATATTGTTTTTTTGCTAGATCCTTCAGGAACCTTGCATTATTACGGGATCAAAGGTACCCTAAGTTAATCTCCTTCATTTGCTTTAGCTCTCTGTCAAATTTCAGAAAAATCGGTTCTGTAGTTTTTAGCGTGAAAGAGTGACAAACAGACTTAAGTTTTTCCCATATCCCTTGAGAACTGCAATTTTCTGCTGCAAAGTTTATTTTGTCGTACTCCGCCCTTTAGCTCTATGCCATATTTCAGCGAAATCGGTTCGGTAGTTTATCGTGAAAGAGTTTGGATCTTCTAGACGATAGATGATGGTTTGTTACATGTTTATGTTTTGTGGCAGGTACATTATCGCATTAATTACGTTTCGCACCTTGAAGATTTGGACACGTTGATAATTTGTCATTTGTTCTTTAAAACAAATAATGTATGAACTTTTTAGCCATAGTACATTTTGACAATGCGATGGAGGTATTAACTCAAAAGCAAAAAGACTCCTACTCATTTAATTTCCGGGGCCTCTGCACAAAAAATCACTTCAATCCGTTGCGCCGTTGCGACACCCCGACGTGCGCGAGCGTGGAAATAAGTTTTTCCCAGATCCCTCGGAAACTACGTCAGGATATGCTAACTAGTAAATTGTCATTTGCCATCCCCTGAACTATCTCTGTGCAAAAAATCACAACAATCCATTGTTCCGTTACGATGCTAACCAAAAAAGAGTATTTTTCAGTTCCCTCAGGAACTTTTTTACGGGATAAAAAGTAGCCTATGTCCTTCCCCATAACACAGGCTACCTCCATGCCAAATTACGTCAAGATTGTTTGAGGTGTTGAAGCGTGAAAAGGTAACAAACAAACACATTTTCTCATTTACAATTTTAGTAAGGATATATGAAACACATGATATACGTGTTTCCAATTGCGATAATTGGGTAGTCGACTGCATCAAAAACGAGGTGTGGCTGTGTCCCTTATATTTTTACTCCCCCCTCAGTTTAAGAGGAGTGTATCCCCAGCGCACTCCATACAAACTTAGTTAGGTTCTTATTTGAGTATAATCAATTAAGAACCAAACTGCGTTTGTTCTTAGTTATTGAAATTTTGTAAACTTGTTCTAGACTGTGTCTGTAGTTTGTCACGGAATTCTTACAAACTTTTAACTAAACTAATTATAATTACTATAAAATTTATATTATTTGCATATATGTAAAGTCGCGTTTGTAACTTTTGCACTTACCTTTTTGATGTTTTAAAACTCAGATGTTATCATTACGTTGACTGGAAGAGATCAATTAAGGGGCAAGTCCGCATTTTTGTCATCCTAGAGTTTACCAATTGTGCATTTTTTGTAATGTGTTTTGTATTTAATTATAACAATTTCAATAATGATCTGACTTACCAACCACAGACAGATATGTTTTTTTTCCAACCCTTGGCTTATAGTAAGTGATGGAATTGGGCTTACCAAGATTTTCCAACGCAGTGTGAAACTGGCTATCTTATCTTCAAACCGGAACACATCAATTAACATTGATGTTTGGCGGCAAGACTTAGTTAAGATAGTGGTACCTAGCTAGCCAGGCGGGCTTAAAAAATGCCCTTCGACCAACCAAACCGAGTCTTCCAAAATTAAGACTCCACCGCGATTTGAACCCACGACCTCCTGATTTGAAGTTAATAGACCATTGAGTTACGGAGGAGGTTAAAAAGTGTCAATAACGTGTTTACAAAATTTTAACCACTTTGATTAGTATTCAAATAAGAACCAATGAAGAACCAAACTACGTTTGTATGGAGCACACAAGGGGTACACTCCTCTTAACGGCAATAGTAATAAATAGCAAAGAATAAAAACTATTTACTAACGTAAAAGAAGCTTTACTCCTCAAAATCATTTAAATAAATGGTGACTTGCTACGACACAATAAAGTGCAATTTAGGTTCGCACAACGCTAAGTACCTACAGCTTTCACCTACAAGTTGCCTCTCTGACTACTGACTTAGAAGAGATAAGAGTTACGCGATAGGAAAATCAGTATTTGCCTCCTGCAGGAGGCCGCGTAGGTATATTTTCATGCCTACAGCGTGGAGTGCGACAGGCCTGGTAATAGTCTAATAATTATCCTCAGGTCCGCAATATAAGTTCGAGAATGAACTGCCTGCTGCCCCGTGCGGCTACCATCAAATCGTTCACTGACAAACAACGAAGGCTCGTGTGTGAGAGCCAAGGGGACGACAAGATAAAATTCTTCAGCGAAGTATTTGTACCGGAGTTCTGTAACAAGTACGAATTCCCCGGCGTGTTGTGGTACAAAGCTGTCTTATTGCCTTGCATCGTGCACAGGTAACTCAAAATGCTATTTTATCTCACGTGATGATAGTTTTTAATGATGTGACGATGAAAGCCTGATTACAAAGCGTGTATATTTTATTTTTTCAGTAAAATCTCATTCCTATCAGCTCATATACGTCCCCACCAAGGGGTTCGAGCCTTCCCTAAATTAGGGCGATCGGGCCTTAGCCGACCACGCTGGCCCAGTGCGGGTTGGTCGACTTCACACACAACCTCCGAGTATCTTTGCAGGCGTGTGTATACGGTGAAGGAATACATCGTGAGGAAACCTGCACACGCCTGCGAAAATCTCATAGGATTACATTTATTTTAAAATTTAAGGTTATCAATTTACAAGTCAAAATTTATACAGAGATAGAAAAAAACTGAATGTCGGTGTGTGCGTGTGTGTTTGTATTTAGTTAGAGATAGAGTCAAAATGAGAGGGAAGGCTGTCTTTGTAATTTGATTACTGTGTTTGTCAATAGTCAATACTTAACCGCCTCCGTAGCTCAGAGGCAAAGTTCACTGGCTTTACACAGGAGGTCGCGGGTTCGATTCCCGGCGGGGTCAATTGTAAGACTTGGTTTGGTTGGTGGTAGGGCATTTTCTAAGCCCGCCTGGCTAGCTACCACCATCTTATCTAAGTCTTGCCGTCAAATATCAATGTTGATATCATTGGTGTGTTCCGGCATGAAGATAAGATAGCCAGTTCCCCATTGCGTTGGGGAATCTTGGTAAGCCCGCTTCCATCTTCGGCAACATCGTCACTTACCACCAGGTGAGATGTTGTCAAGGGTTTACCAATGGTGAATAAAAAAAATAAAATAGATCTTTAAATAAATTGTACAGCTACGCTGTGTATACTTTCCTGCGAAGCTTTCACCGTCTGGCATAGTCGTGCATACACATATCAACAATAAACGTTATGCTAGCAAAGAATAAAGGTTTGTTAGACTTAACAAAAAAAATACAAATAATTGGGATTTGTATGGGAGGTACTGTTCGATTTAGTTCTGCCTAATTCCGCTAGATGGAACTACACGTGTCATATTGCATTTCAATGCTTCTGCGGATCGCCGTATGGGAGGTACTGTTCGATTTAGTTCCGCCTAATTCCGCTAGATGTAACTACACGTGTCATATTGCATTTCAATGCTTCTGCGGGTCGCCGACCGTATTACGTGAGCGATCGGATGACCTACTTTCTCGATCGGAAAGACACATCGATAACTAGCTGTCATGAAGGCATGATCTGACGTTATGTAATACTCGTGAAAAATTGTTCCAATTTATGTGTTTTTTTTCAGCAAATAATTCGTGATTCGGCACTTAATTTAGTGTAATTAAGTCTATTTCCTCCAAGAGTATTCGGTTCTGGCGAAAGATCGCCCATGTAGTGAACTTGGTACAATTAGCTGTGACCGGGAACATGTTGTAGTTAGTTTTGTTGTAGTTGAGTTGTAGATTACAGGAAAACCTACAAGGAGTCTATAAGAAATTTCTTAATCAACGCACGGAACTCTCCACGCGAGTTAAACTTGCACTTGTCTGGTTTTTTAATAAGTCCTAGCTTGATTTTGTGGGTTGGCCACCATAGTAAAAAAAAAAAAATATTTAACTCAAAATTACCTACTAAAGATTTTGATAAAACTTTATCATAAAAACCGAAAGACGTCCACTGTTGGACAAAGGCCTCCCCCAAGGATTGATTAACACTAGAGTACACGCGTGGCCTACTATAGTAGACCATGGTGACATATAAGATTGCAACTTTTTTATTTCGCGCGATAACACGTTGTGCCTTAAGCTATTCCTCGTAAAGACAATTACGCTTAAGGTCAGTGACACGTGCGACTCCAGCGCGTACGGACGAGTCCACTATTTGGCACCAAAACTGCAGGACTACCATTGGAGTCCGCGCGAGCACTGGGTGACTATAATATTAATAATATGTATATAATATTATAAAATGTGTCTTATGTTGTGTTCTTTGTTTTGTAGGTTAGGTTTCAGTTTGATATTGAAATAAAAAGTCTAAAAAGATGTTTTTTTAAGTTTTAGAAAGAAATTCCTCAATAGTGCCATATTTTTGTTAATTTTCTTAAGTTTTTGAATTGTTAATTATTTCCTAGTTTAAAAAGCAAATAAATGCTAAAACTGTATTCTTAACGTAAGACTAATAAATAAAGAACTGATACCTTTTATTCATATAGTACGTAAATAAAAAATAAACATGTTTTTATAAGGCCTACTATAGTCGGCCACGCGAGCACTCGTGCTAAAAAAACAGGCGCGTGTGCTGTAGTGTTAATCTTGCGCTGCCCGCATCCACCGGCTCCTTGTGACCTTTACCAGATAAAACTTTGTACATTATTCTTTATAATATATTCTTAATCTAGGAATAATCTTGAGTAAGGTACCTCCGTACAAACCCAGGTATAGTTTTTATTATTTTTAATGGCTCTAACGTTTTTAATGAAACTTTGTTCGATACTACGGTATATTTACGGTAAAATTTACTGGTATTAGGTAGGTACCTTTTATGCAAACTCAGTTTTTTTTAATGGCTCTAACGATTGAAATGAAACTTTTTAAATAAACTTGAACTTAATAAGGCCAACTACAATGTTCGTTAACTTAATTTCATTACATAAGGAAAAATCGGGATAAGGTACCTCCCATACAAACCCAGTTTTCATCAATTATACAGGGTGTAACAAAATTGGTGTAGGTCCCGTTGACTGGGGCTTCTACTACTAAACAACTTATGTTCTACGACTTTGCTGAAATCGCATAAAAAAATTGTACTCTTCATACAAATCGATCAGCTGATCGAAATATTTTGTGCATTATAGTATGGAGGGTCCAATTTTTTTTTCAGAATTGACTATGGCTTCCTTGGGAAAAGTTGTTCAGTATGATGATTAGAACCCCTAGTTAATGGGTTCTACACCATTTTTTTTACATCCTGTATAAGGTACCTAATCGTTGCTACGAATTAAGTGTAATGTAATGTAAATTGTTGACTTGCGTATGCGAAATTACACCAGATCTTAAATGCTACGCAAAAAAGTATGTAAAGCCACGCTGTACAATTTATTTAAACAGCTTTCAATAATGTGGAATAGGTATTTCAACTAGAGAGTCGTTATTCAAGCATGTACACTTTTCCCCAGACTTTTTATGCTGCTAGTGGCCTACGAATTGCGTGCGGAAATAGCTACAGAAACAAACTACGGCGACCCACAGTTAAAACAAGGTAACATTTTTACATTTTATTATTATTATTATTTAAGTACCAACAGGGTATATTTGTTAAAGGGCCCCAGGAGGCTCGAGTTTCCATACAAAAGTAGTTCCGCTTTAATACAATAACTACATTCCGGATTGAATCCATACTTTTTTCCTGAATTACCATCGGTTTGTCATTATGGACGTTCTTTTTTACGGATATTACATTTATCTCTATAGTTACTTTTATGGTTTTGATGTGTCCGGAAGTGTATATTGAGTAGACACATATCGATGTTTGTAATTAGTTTTCGATGTACTAATATAAAACGGAAATTAAGAGCAGTTTCAAACTCTCAGTACAAAATCAATTTAAGCCTTAGTCTTGTTATGTTTCAAATTGTTACGGTGAAAACTTAATTACAAACATCGACATGTGTCTACTCAATATACACTTCCGGACACATCAAAACCATAAAAGTAACTATAGAGATAAATGTAATATCCGTAAAAAAGAACGTCCATAATGACAAACCGATGGTAATTCAGGAAAAAAGGTCAGCAATAAATATTATATCCATAAAACAGCATGTTCCTAATGAAAAACCAAAGGTAATTCAGAAATAAAATGATCAACTACCCAATCATCATGTTATATCTGAAAGTCGCCCACTCCTACAAAGGCCTCCTCCGAGGATTTCTACCACAACAGGTCCTGCGCACCGACTAGGAGGCCTGCTTACGCTAATTCTTCCGGTGCGCGGTCGGCGTCCGAAACTTTACTGCCTCAACGGCTATCCGTTTTAGGAGCTATGTACCCCGCCCATGATTCTGTAAGCTATGTCATTCCTATAAAGATCCTATTATTCATATCAGCTCTTAAAAGTCCCCACCGAGGGGCTTGAGCCTACACTTTATCAGGACGATCGGACCTTAGTCGACCACGCGAGCCCAGTGCGGGTTGGTCGACTTCACACACAACCTTCGAGTTTCAACGCAGGTGTGTTCAGGTTTCATCACTATGTTTTCCTTCACCATAAAAGCGTCGGATAAATGTACATATGAAATCGAAATTCGAGAACACATTGGTACGTGGGGGGATTCGCACCACGACCTCCCAGACAGGAGGTGCGGCCCTAACTGTTAAGCCACCGACTATCATAATTATCATCATATCATCTTAAAAACGTTCTCTGCTGGAATGGATTTTCACAACGATCGGACCCTCCCTGCCCGCAAACGCGGCTTCCTGCGACCTTTGCCAAGTCGTCGGTCCACCGAGTGAGAGGCCTTCCTACGCTACTTCTTCCGGAGAGCGGTTGCAACTTAAAAACTTTTTTGCCCCAAGAATCAACAACAAAGCAACGATCATCATAATATACATATATATTTGGTGTAGTAACACCAAAACCAGATTTTTAAAACTTACATTTTCACACTAAGGCTTTCAAAACATTAAAAAAATAACTTTTTCCATCGTATTTGTAACCCTTGACGCGACAAAAACAGGGGTGTTATAAGTTTAACGTGTGTCTGTGTATCTGTGTCTCTGTCTGTGGCATCGTAGTTCTTAAACGAATGGATCGATTTTGATGCGTTTTTTGTTTTGTTTAAAAGCTGACGTGATCGAGGTGGTTCTTAGCTATAGTTTATGAAGATCTCTTCAGCCGTTTGAAGATCATCAGCTCTTATCTAGGTGATGAAGGGATGTGGGCAACTTAAACCGGTCTGATCAATTCTATATTTAGTGCCCTGTTACTGTAATAATATTGCAAAACCATGATAAAGACGACGATCCGACGATCTTACGGTGAAGGAAAACATCGTGAGGAAACCTGCACACGCCTGCGAAGAAACTCGAAGGTGTGAAGTCGACCAACCCGCACTGGGCCTGCGTGGTTGACTAAGACCCAATCGCCCTAATTCAGGGTAGGCTCGTGCCCCTCGGGGACGTATAATAGCTGGCTGATATGATGATGATAATCTTGACCTGATGCTGCAGCATCTCCTGGAATCTGCAGAATACCAAACTCCTCACCAACTTACAGCAGAGGCATCGTCAATACATGGCATTGCTGATTATAATTAATCTCAATAAAAATACCATAGATGGGTTATGCACTAACAAACCAGTTGAAAATCGAACCCATTTACACACACAATATTATACGGAGTTCGCCTCCATTGTACCGAATACTACTAAGAAAAGAGATGCCAATTGGCATCTTTTATTTGCTTCACTTTTTGGGCGCATGTAACCTATCTACCTCCCCTTATATTATAGCATATATCTGAATGAATAGATGTTATTTAACAATTATGTACGTGTTTGGTTAAAACAGGGTTTCAATGGAAGCCGATTGAGGTGGACTTGGCGGTGACTGTTAAGGCGATGTTGTCTCAGATCGAAGACCCCGTGCCCGTCGGCGCGGCCTCCATAGACAGGTTTAACCCGCTTTAGCCTTTTTTTTGTTTTTTTTTTATATAATTGCATGTGATTTGTTATCTTTTTCCTGACTTTTTCTTTTATCAGGCCAGGTGCAGCCAAACGCACTAAAATTTTTAATAAAAAAAGAGACTTAAAAAGGAATTTTGATAAAAAAAATTAAGCAATTTTGACCGTTTTAACGATCAGTAGGGTAATCTGGCTTAATAAACTACACCGTCCGTCGGTCCAAGAAAGAGCGTTATCATTTAACCATAAGAGTGTATTCACAAAATCTTTCCCCATCATGATATCAGCCGCAAATCGTCCACTGCTGGACAAAGGCCTCCCCAAGGATTTCCACGACGACCGGTCCTGCGCTGCCCGCATCCATCGGCTTCCCGCGACCTTCACCAGGTCATCGGTCCACCGCGTGAGAGGTCTGCCTACGCAGAATCGCTAAACTGAAGTGGCAGTGGGCAGGGCACATAGCTCGTAGAACAGATGGCCGATGGGGTAGTAAAGTTCTCGAGTGGCGACCGCGCACCGGAAAACGTAGCGTAGGCAGACCTTTCCCCATAAAAACTTAAAATTACTACTTCTTGAAAATGAATGGGTCGATTTTAATGAAACTTTATACACAAAAGAAAGTCAAAAAATTCTAGTTTATGGAAAGTTTACTTTTTTGAAATAGTTCTTAAATACCATACGTTCTAAAATAATGCAATGAAATTTTGTGCCAGTGAAAAGTGAAAGTTCACGATAAATCAGGTGAGATGATGCCAAGGTCTTTCCAATTGTAAATAAAAATATTTCTGGATGTTCAAAGAAAACCAAACGATTTACACAACAGGTAAACGTTCAATAAAATTACATCGATTGGTTAGGCAATTTCATGACGAACACAATGGCATATATTCCATTTGGTAAACATATATATTTATCACCAAATAAATCAAGATTACTTAGGCCATGACCAAAAAACGGAACTGTCCCTAGACCTACCTAAGTCAACGTAGACACTCGTAGGTCTAGGGACAGCGCGCCCCTTACGGGTTAAAGTCCATGAGAATAAGCAAATTATTTATTTCTATTGGCGGCGCTAGTGTGCTAATCGAATGAGGACTCGTAACTATAGGCGGAATATTGACAATGAAGGGATAGAAACCTCGCTACGTCTCGTTGACCTAGGTGGAATGGAGTTATGTACCATGTCACACTGTATGTTTTGTTTTAAAACAGGATAAATGACGAAGAATCAAGGCCAGTCCGGTTTTTGTCGATGAAGGACACAATTTACCAGCTCCACAAGCAAAAAATCAGCAAAGAATATCCTTGGGATGTAAGTCGATTTGTTTTAATTTTTTTACATTGCATTTTTAAACGGTTTTTTTCATTATTATTTCCATAATTTTGAGTATTATATAATATTAGGGCTTTTTATGTTTTTATTTTCAGGAGGTAAACATAATTTACATAAATATTGTTATTCTTGAATTAGCGGCAGTTATGAAGGTATTTACAGTTTGAGGAAAAAAATCCCAAATAAAGGTTTTTTTTAAATGAGCCATGTTATATTTACATAGATATTAGTTAAATATTTTCGTTTTCAATTAATAGTTATATATATAAAAAATATATAAAAAAAAATATTTTCTCTATATAGGTTATGCATTAACATGTCTATGGCTGGAGCCTCCTTTTAAGCTAAAAATGCCTGTGTCAGGAGACACCGCTCACAACTCAAAGCGGTCAGTTTTATAGGCGGATCTGTGCTTACTATATACAATATCACATAACGAACACGCAGCGCTTATAGCTGACACAATTCACGCTGTATGTCGGTACTCACACAAATTCTGACAATGCCTGCACTAAATATAACCATCGTCCGTATTCGATAGGTAGGGCTTAGTGGGACACTCCCTAAGTACCATTGTATGTATCCTCGGAGCCTTAGCCGTTTGGCTCGCAAATAAAGACTCAAAAAGATTTTCCGGGCCGCGGTATTATTATTACCAACTCACTGCAAAGGGCGCGATACGTGTCCCTTCTCAAGGCCCAGTGACTGACTTAATTGCGGAGCCTGGGACGTGCCTGTCCCGCTCAAAGGCTCGCTAACACACTGCGCTTGGCGCATCCACATGGCGGTCCAAATGGCACGTGTCACAGGGTATATTTTGAGTGCCATATTGTGGGTTTGGTTTTTTTTTCTCTTCCAAACCTATTATGTAGGGTTACAAATTACAAAATACATACTAACTAATTTTTATTGAAAAATTGTATAAAAACTGTAATTTCCTCTTTCTTTCTTTCTTATCGCGTGGCACAATTAACCGTGAAATTACCTCTGTCGCGTTTTTATTTTAATTATTGATGATTTGGTAAAGTTTGTAAATTGATGACGTCACAGACTTATTTACTTTGAAAGAAAAAACTGGCCAAGTCTGACTTGGGGTCACACAAACAGGGTTACGGTCCAAAACTTTACGTACCAACGGAACAAGACCCTTTCAGTACATACTTTGCTCTAGGTAAATAGGGGTCTACTTATTCTGGACTTGGTGGGAACGGAAGGACTTCATCATAGGTTTTTCTGTAACCTAAGCATTCAACCTCATTATACTGTGATTTTTTCAAGATTTTAGGCCTATTATTTTCGGATTGGAAATTTTCGCCTATTTTCTTAAAAAACTTCAAAAATATTTATCTTAAAATTATAAAAAGAAATATATTTGAGATTCTCACAACAACCCCTTTCATTTGATATGTCACACGATATAGTTTGATTTTTTTTTAAATCTTCTAATTTACCCCTAAAAGGGGCCCCCACGTTTAAAATTCATTTGTTTACGTTACACGTCTCTCTTTGGGTCACCGATTTGCATATGTGTACCAAATTTCAACTCAATTCAATTGGTCCAGTAGTTTCGGAGCAAATTAGTCATTTTACTCCTACTGGACCGATTGAGTTGAAATTTGATACAGATATTTAAGTCGGTGACCCAAACACGAACGGACAGACAGACCGACATGCGAGTTGTCTTATAATGGTTCCGGTTTTACCTTTTTAGGTACGGAACCATATAAAAACTAAATTGACGATTATGAATTGAATTTATTTTGGTATTCATTATTTTTAATTTTTACTTTTTGCAGTCCCAATGGTTTTTGATATTTGCATTATAAAAAAAAAATAACAATGCCAATTCCTATAAAAAAATATTATTATATCAGCTCATATACGTCCCCACCGAGGGGCTCGAGCCTACCCTGAATCAGGGCGATTAGGCCTTAGTCGACCACGCGGGCCCAGTGCGGATTGGTCGACTTCACACACAACCTTCGAGTTTCTTCGCAGATGTGTGCAGGTTTCCTCACGATGTTTTCCTTCACCGTTAAAGCAATCGGTAAGTATGTACGTAAGTTTTTGAAAAACTCATTGGTACATTGGCCGTCCAGATTTGAACCCGGTACCTCTGGTTAGATGGACCGAGTCGTTACCGGTTGAGCCACCGACGCTTTTAAAAATATATATATTAACATTATTTCATTACATGTATATTTTTATTTCTATACAGAGTTTTGGGACAACTAGTTAGTTAAGCTTATATTTGTAGTTTTGCTATCTTGTGTATGTTTGAAAAAAAACTAGATGTCTATAGCTTCCGATAATTTAGAAATTATGTGGGAATTTAGTTAAAGTAAAAATTAGGCAGTTTCTTTTTGTCCCTACTGCCTATTATGGAGTTTTTGGGGTGTGTATATTCCTATGTATGTGTGCCTGTTTATTTGGTTAAGCCTTTAGCATAAACATTTTCATGGATTTTGAAGTGCGAGGTGTGCCGTTAGATTTGTCTAGATCCCGTGGTGAAATATAATACATTTTAAACAGTCTGTTTTTAAATAAATTTTACAAGATTTTTTTTTTATTAAAAATTTGAGTGCGTTTGACTGTATCTCACCTGATAGTAAGTGACGATGTAGTCGAGGATGGTACACGCAAACTCAAATAATGCCTATTCACTCTCGTCTTCAAGATCCCCAAATTATAGGACTCGGGAAACACAAGATATTTCTTCTTTATTCTCCTTAAAAGAAAACATCGACTTACTTTTCTTTTACTTCTTGTTTTTACGATCAATTTATTTTAATTAAATATTTCAGTGCCTTTCATTATATTTTAATCACCTAAACGAAACAGTTAAAGTCGGTACGGCACTACAATTAATTTTTTTAAGTAAAATGCGAGCGTTTAGATAATACAGATCTTTTTATATCTTTTTATTTCACACAGGAACGCAACGAACCCACAGATATCGACCGCCACATGTCAACAGTAACAGTTATGGATATAGAATGCTACGACGAGTTTTTGTCAGTGGTGATCCCTCCCCAAGGCAAGGGTGACGTGACCACTGTGCCGCCATCCCGTGCCTCGCCTGCAGCCAGCACTTCTGCGGCTATACTGCCGCCACCACCCAAGTAAGCATAGCAGTCCAAGCAAACTGAACCAAAAATAGCAGTACAAGCAAACTGAACCAAAAAAGGGCAATCACCGAAAAAACCTATGTAGTTCAAAAGTTTCAGGATTATGAAGGTTAGGTCGCTTTTTACAGTTTTTTGCTCGTAAACCGCCTCCGCGTCGTAATGGTTGGTCCAGTCGCGAGTTTGATTCCCGGCGGGGTCAACTTTGTAAGACTCGGTTTGGTTGGTGGTAGGGCATTTTCATAACCCGCCTGGCTAGCTACCACCATCTTATCTAAGTCTTGCCGCCAAGCATCAGTGTTAACAGCATTGATGTGTCCCGAATTGAAGATAAGATAGCCAGATCCCCATTGCGTTGGGGAATCTTGGTAAGCCCGCTTCCATCTTCGGCATCATCGTCACTTACCATAAGGTGAGATGATGCCAAGGGCTTACCAATTGTCAATAAAAAAAGAACTCGAAAACGGTGCATCTTAGCGACAATACTTTAAAGCAAGCCTCTCCAACATACGGCCCGCCGTCCAATATCCGGCCCGTGAACTAGTTAAATTTTTAACTCAAACGGGTTTATTTGCTAGCACACTGTAGGTACAGGATCTTGATATTTTCTTAGTGCTAGTGTTCAACCTGCAGGCAGGTGTTCAAACATAAAGAAGATAAAAACAATTTAAAATAATAAAATTACAATTAATCTATCAAAAATTTAAAAATTAACATTTCTACTTTCTTATTTATTCTTAAAATTAGTAAAAAGTCATTGACAGTATAAAAACAATTTCCTAATAGCCATTTGGTCAATTCATTCTTAAAAAGTTGTTATAATTTAAAATACACATATTATAAATATTTCTACGGTTAATATATTTGCAGCAAAGAGGTTGATGTAGTAAGTTCATATATTTAGCCCGTGTCTGTTGGCTCTATTATTTCACCGCGCCTTTTAGGCCATCTAATGTATAGTTAGTTATTGCGCGAAGCTACCTACTTTTATTCCGTGGTACATATTTTGGGCAGAGATATAGAAAACTAGCTGTTTCCCGCTTCACCCGCGTGGACGTTTCAACATGTAGCCTGTGTGTTAATCCACGTCCTAGTCTGTCTACCTACCAAATTTCAGCCAGATCCGTTCTGTAGTTTTTGCGTGAAGAAGTAACAAACATGCACACTCACACACTCACAAACTTTCGCCTTTATACCTAGGCTGTTTAATAAGTACCCGTTTACTAAATATAATCACTGGCCGAAAATAAGTATACCACCTTTTTAAGCCATTTTTCAGAGGCAGGAAAAAAAAAGGAAATGGCATTCTTTTGTTTTTTTTTTCATTTGACAGCGATTTAGTGAAAGCGTGAACTTAAAATTGTTAAAATGGAGAAAGAACAGTATCGGTCTGTAATTAGATTCTGATTTTTGGAAGGAAAAACATGTGACGAAATAAAAGTAAGAATGCAAGCGGTTTACCATGAATGTGCTCCTTCTATAACAACCGTGAGATATTGGTATAACGAGTTTAAGCGGAGGAAAACAACCGTCTTTGATGAGGATCGCCCAGACCGGTCAATTGAGGTGACTACAGACGATATGGTTAAGAAAATTAAAAATATCGTTTTAGCCGACCGCTGAATTAAACTTCGAGAAATCGTTGATGGTGTAAACGTTTCAATCGAGAGGGTACAATACATATTAGAAGAAAAATTGGGCATGAAGAAAGTATCGGCGATGTGGGTGCCGCGTTTACTCACGGAGGAGCAAAAACGGAACCGACTGACTATTCCGGAGCAGTGTTTGGCCGTGTTCAAACGTAACCGGAAGGAGTTTCTGCGTCGTTTCGTGACCGTGGACGAAACGTGGGTTCACCACTACACCCCGGAAATGAAAGAGCAGTCGAAGCAGTGGATTTTTATCAAACAGCCCTCGTAGTATTAGTCTGATAGATGCATTGTGCAAACAAAAAGGTGTCACTCATGGCATTAGGTCGGTTTTTTTAAAGTGACTCTTTCTCCTAACATCATCATATCAGCTCATATACGTCCCCACCGAGGGGCTCGAGTCTACCCTGAATTAGGGCGATCGGGCCTTAGTCGACCACGCGGGCCCAGTGCGGGTTGGTCGACTTCACACACAACCTGCGAGTTTTTCTGCAGGCGTGTGCAGGTTTCCTCACGATGTTTTCCGTCACCGTAAGAGCGTCGGATAAACGTACATATGAAATCTAAATTCGAAATCACATTGGTACGTGACAGGATTCAAACCACGACCTCCCGGACACGAGGCGGCGGCCCTAGCCTTTACGCCACCGACGCTCCTGTAAATAAAATTACTGTTTTGTTTTATTAAAAATCCACTTTACAATTGGACATTTCCATCGGCCCGCTACGGCTATAAAAATCCTAAACCTGGCCCTCCACCAAATTATGTTGGACACCCCTGCTTAAGAGGATTGTGCACCTGCGACTTTTATACAAACGGCGTTAGCGATTTTCACCTTGTAAAAGTTAACCGATTTGATCAATTTTTGATAAGTTGTCAGTCAGAACAAAAGCTACGTTTGTAGGTTTTTGTTTTTTCAATACAATTAATAAGTTCAATTTTATTTGTCGTTCAGTGTTTTCATACAAAACTAATGTCGTCCAATAAGTATTTGATTTTTTTAATTAATAATTTTAAAAAAGGGAACTTATAAACCTGGCTTTTGTTCTCACTGACAACCTATCAAAAATTGCTCAAAATCGGTTAACTTTTAAGAGGTGAAAATCACTATTGTTGTTTGTAGGAAAAGTCTAATTTTCGCCGTGAGTTCACAATCTTCTTAAATATAGAGTAAATATGCGACAACTATGTTCCTATACATAATAAAAAAAGCAAAGCTTACTTTTTAAAAACAGACGCCAATATAAAACATAATTGGTTGGTGAAAACTTGCCAAGACACACCATCAGTAGGATCACCTATAAAACAACTAGAACCTCGGGTTTCATACAAAAAAAATAATCAAAAAACGTCAAACAGTCGTTAGACAAGAGACAAGGATAGAAATATTCAAATAGCTATGTTAGAAACATTTTTGATCGCGTGATCGTGAATCGTCTTTCAGTTAGTTGATCTAAGTGGGAGGTGCAAAAAATGTATTTACGAATTGATTAAAGAGGTTTGGCAGATATACCTTACGGCCCCGTGGTACTTAAAATCTGTCTTTGCTTTTTCTTTACGTGTAAATAGGGAAGAAAATAACCACACTTTTGCACTTTTTCGATGTTTTCGTTTTTTTTTTCATCATATTTATCTTAAATACAAATCCAATCGATGTTTTCCCTTCAGTTACCTATAAACTTTATTTTAGTAAATAAATCATATTATCAAATTACTTACTTTAAGAATAAAACCGAACATAGACGATAAAATGGCTCGAAAAGAGGTACCTTGCGAAATTATTCTATCGAGCCAACTTAATTAAATCGTGTTTCCAGTCGATATAGTCCCTTGTAACTATTCTCAATAATACCAATATGCTTTCCTAGAATTTAAATTTACTGTTAACTACTTCAAAAATGAATTCTAAAAACCTGTTTAATTGGATTTTTAGGTACCACTGGGCCTTAATTGCTTGTCCTTTCCTACAGATACAACGACAAAATAGGCGTCCTATCGCAAAAGATGTCACCCCAAGGGCCGGAGCTGCGCGACATTTTAGCAGCCCTCACCACGATTAAGTCGCACGACACTTTCGACCTGGAGCGAGTGGAGACCCTCGGCGATTCGTTCCTCAAGTTCGCGGCCAGCCTGTACCTGTTCCACAAGTTTCCGGCGCTAAATGAGGGACAGCTGACGACAATCAAGTGCCGGTTCATTGGCAACAGGTGAGATTTTTTTTTTTTTATTCACAATTGGTAAACCCTTGACAACATCTCACCTGGTGGTAAGTGACGATGTTGCCGAAGATGGAAGCGGGCTTACCAAGATTCCCCAACGCAATGGGGAACTGGCTATCTTATCTTCATGCCGGAACACACCAATGATATCAACATTGATATTTGGCGGCAAGACTTAGATAAGATGGTGGTAGCTAGCCAGACGGGCTTAGAAAATGCCCTACCACCAACCAAACCGAGTCTTACAATTGACCCCGCCGGGAATCGAACCCGCGACCTCCTGTGTAAAGCCAGTGAACTTTGCCTCTGAGCTACGGAGGCGGTTAATTTCAACCTTTAAATTAATCTTACGCATTATAAATACTTGAAAATTAAACTAATTAGATGAACTCGTATGTTTGTCACCCTGTTTTTCTTATCTCTGTTTGTGACTCTGTTGATGTTGGAAGAGGCCTATGGTGATCTATGGGAAAAAAATGTTTTCCATGGTCCACCTAGGTGGACTACAGGTAAAAAATAATTACCCATGGGCCACGTGGGTGGACTACGGGAAAAAATAATTACCCATGGCCACCTGGGTGGACTACGAGGGTGGACCACGGGCAATAAACGGAATTTCTATGTCACAGAGTTTCTGCAATATCCGTATAGTGACGTAATGTCCTCACGGCTCGACGGAGAAGTGAAGTCAAGTATTAAATTCAAGGACGTAACTGAGAAAATCAAACTGTATGAAAAAATATAATATTTCTGTCTCACTCTCACTACAGCAAACTATTTTTTTAATTAAAAATTTGAATGCGTTTGACTGCAACTCACCTGATGATAAGTGATGATGCAGTCGAGGATGGTACACGCAAACTCAAATAATGCCTGTTCACTCTTGCCTTGAAGATCCCCAAATTATAGGAATCGGGAAACACTGACGCAGGCAAGGAGACTCTTGCGCTGTACGCATAATAAATGAAGAAGCGTAACGATTCGTGCGAAAAGGTGGAACATCTACAACAAGGTGTGCAACCCCTCCCTGCGTCTCGTTGACCGACGGTGGAATGGAGCCGGCGGAATGAGATCGTGAAATTCTTGCGCGCACTCTTCGAAATGAATTCTATAAAATATCGATTGACAGGCGACTTTGCAGCGATGCTCAAGGCTTTGGAGCTTGTCATTGGCTAGCTCGTCGTCACCAATGAGTCTCCTTGCACGTTGGTGCACTATGAGATGAGTCAAACGTGGGCCATTTACGTGACTTTCCCTGGAGATATTACGGAAACTTTTTGCTAAGTAATATTAGCCCTCTCTCACTACCGTAACTAATTAGTAATCTGTGCCAAGACCTAGTTGCAAGTTGTCGAAAATGCGTTCTGAATTAGAATGAACGATTAAATGTCGGTGTATTGGCAACAGTTGGCTTTCTTTATATGTTTACAAGATGGTTCGCGGTGCGCGAGCCGCAAGCGGCTAGTCCTAGTCCTTCCTCATTAATCACTCCGTCGATTGGTGAAAACTGTACCAAAATCAGTACAGACGCGGTGGGACTTTGTTTATACTTTTACAGGTGTCCCATAAAACGTCATTTTTTTTCTAATCAAGGGATAGACGGCGGTTGCCTGGTGTTGCACTTAGCATCACCCGCGGTCACGTGTAGGGCGTTGAGATTTACACCTACGGACGTGTGCAACGCGACCTTCATTATTATAAACCTTTAGTCGGACATGACTATATTTCTTTTTTATTCATTTAGTATTCTTTTGTTCCATTTTTGTGTATCCGTTTCCAGGTGGCAAAAGCCTCCTCCAATCTTCTCCATTCTGGCCTTTCTATGGCCACTCTACCACATGTTATTCCCGCGACTTGTCTAATGTCATCATCCCACCTTCTTTGTGGTCTACCTCTTTCTTTTTCCATCCCTTGGGTACCATTGTGTGACTATTTTACTCCATTTACGCGACCTTCATACACATCTGAAATCATTATCCCCTTACGATCCCCTTCCTTCACCGTTAAAGCAATCGGTAAGTATATGTATGTAAGTTTCGAAAAACTCATTGGTGCATTGGCCGTCCGGATTAGAACCCGGGACCTCTGGTTAGGAAGACCGAGTCGTTACCGGATGAGCCACCGACGCTTTACTTACCCAACAGTTACCCGGCGGATGCTGATGGGCTAGGTCATGAGTCATGGCTAGCGAAAGTGTCATAGACTTCGAGATATTGGCACTTTTATTAAATTCTTGAATATCTACTGAATCGAATGCCACATCTACATATTTAGGTAAAATGTAATTCTGTTTTTCCTCAGTATCTGATACAGAAGAATAAAGCTATTGAAAGCAACCAAAGATTTTTTTAAATGTCTTCGGTTTACTTCCATTTTTTTATGATTAACACATTTCAATAACCTATCTTTGAATCCTTATGCTAAAAATAGTGGAATCGAACCTGCGACCTCCCGGTGTGAAGCAAATGGACTAACCATTACGCCACGGAGGCGGTTAAAATCGTAGTTTGATGAGAAAAACAGATCGAAACATTTCGAATCATTTCGAATGCTGTAAACACATCAATGCTGTGAACTTTGACGCTTTCAGAAGGATGACATGATATACGTATGCTTTATTCGGCCAAGTATTAATGTGTGAGTTAATTCTTGGAAATCTCTACCTTAAGCACAGATGAGATACTAGTTACTTAAGACAATATTTTTTTTTTTTTTTTATTTATTTCATTTCAAAAATGATACATTACATAGTAAGCGCAACAGATACATGATTAATAATGAAAAATAATTCAAGGTCTTACAGAATTACATCTCCTATACCTATACTAAGCATTTCCAATACTTGTGTTATAGGTATAGAAGACACTTCCCATTTGATTAAGTCAAAATTTAACATAATGCGCAGTAAATTAATAGTTTTCAAAATTACAGTTTTTGTACTAATAGTTTTCGATTTATAAGTATATTGATAATAAATTACTAAAAATTGATAGTGTAAGAATATAAATATTAAAAATTAAATAATTTTTCGTTTAAAATCATTACATTATTTATAAATATTTGTATTATTAAATTATTTCATAAATTATTCATAAATTTAACAACATATTTTAATAACTTGCCTACTAAGTAATAAGAACAGAAAAAGCAACGACAACTGATAAAATGCAGAAAATTATGCACGTGTGTGTGTGTGTGTGTGTGTGTGTGTGTGTGTGTGTGTGTGTGTTATTGTGCTCTATGGGTGTGTGTTATGTGTGTGTTGGTTATGAAACAATTAGCAACAACTTTTCGGTTTCCTCATAGGATAAGGTTAGTAGAAAGTTAGTAATAGTTTTCTTACATTCATATTTAGATTTTGAAAATATATCTAAACGTTTGTTTAGTTCATTGTAAATTCTTGGTCCTTGAAAGCAGAAAAAGCCATTTATAAAGCTAGTCCTGAATAACTCCAACTTGCAGATCCTGAAATTTTGTCTTGTAGTGAGTTTATTACTGTTAGTGTAGTCAGTAAGTGAATGTTGTTTTAACGCTATGTGAAGAATATATAACTGCCTTACAGTAAGAACTGCCGTTATATTATATAGATCTTTCGTAGGGAATAATAAAGACTTAAATGTAGATACCTTAAGTAGTAGCCGTTGTGAGCGTTCTACAAGGATCGTGTGTGTTTTAGCCGCTCCACCCCAAGCCGTTAAACAATAAGTGATTACAGATTGACATAGAGCCAGATATACTTGCTTCATAGTCTGCCCATCTGCCACGTGTCTCAGCTGTTTGAATAAGTATACCAATTTCCTTACTCTCGATGCTACACCTTTAATGTGTTCACGAAATGAAAGATTATTATCAATGACAACACCTAAATATTTAATGTTGTCAGTGGCCTGTATTTCCGCACATTGACAAGGAATAGAGTTGTCGTCTGAATTTTTCAATAAAGGACAGGAGTGTGCTATTATTTTAAGGGTATTGAAAGATTTTGAAAAGTTGTTACGAATGCCACATCTATAAATATAGGTATAATATAACCGATTAATTAGCTGTTTTTTTTTTGATGCATTGGCCGCCGCACTCTATCTTGTCATAATCAAAGAATTAATTCTATTTTCAAATATCTGTCCAGAAACCTGTACTACGCGGGAGAGAAGCGGAAAATCGGCGGTCGAATGAAAGTGGAACAGTTCGGTCCTAGGAAGGACTTTCTCGTGCCGGGATTCTTCGCGCCTAAGGAGGTCCAAGACTTCATTCACACGTGCAGCGTAAGTCTCTAATTATTTAAACAGTTTTATCGTAGCCCTTTTATTTTAACAGGACTGGTATTTTTCATTGTTTTTCCTACGAGCGACTTAGGAGCAAATATAAGGTTTATGTGATATCGTCTGGAAAACAGAAAAAACTGCGTATGTGTGTATGTATGTGGTCCACCTGTTTTGAGGGGAAACTGATTATTTACTTGATTTTCATTTGGAAAACTCACAACTAAATAATGATAATAATGTACGTACTACATACATTATTTGCGCTGCGTAGGCAGCTTGCTAATGCACCGGGCTCGACTCGCCAGTCGTTCCCCGCCGTACATACTACACACATTATTTGCCCTGCAGTGAGTAGGCAGCTTGCTAATGCACCGGGCTCGACTCGCCAGTCGTTCCCCGCCGTACATACTACACACATTATTTGTCCTGCAGTGAGTAGGCAGCTTGCTAATGCACCGGGCTCGACTCGCCAGTCGTTCCCCGCCGTACATACTACACACATTATTTGCCCTGCAGTGAGTAGGCAGCTTGCTAATGCACCGGGCTCGACTCGCCAGTCGTTCCCCGCCGTACATACTACACACATTATTTGCCCTGCAGTGAGTAGGCAGCTTGCTAATGCACCGGGCTCGACTCGCCAGTCGTTCCCCGCCGTACATACTACACACATTATTTGCCCTGCAGTGAGTAGGCAGCTTGCTAATGCACCGGGCTCGACTCGCCAGTCGTTCCCCGCCGTACATACTACACACATTATTTGCCCTGCAGTGAGTAGGCAGCTTGCTAATGCACCGGGCTCGACTCGCCAGTCGTTCCCCGCCGTACATACTACACACATTATTTGCCCTGCAGTGAGTAGGCAGCTTGCTAATGCACCGGGCTCGACTCGCCAGTCGTTCCCCGCCGTACATACTACACACATTATTTGCCCTGCAGTGAGTAGGCAGCTTGCTAATGCACCGGGCTCGACTCGCCAGTCGTTCCCCGCCGTACATACTACACACATTATTTGCCCTGCAGTGAGTAGGCAGCTTGCTAATGCACCGGGCTCGACTCGCCAGTCGTTCCCCGCCGTACATACTACACACATTATTTGCCCTGCAGTGAGTAGGCAGCTTGCTAATGCACCGGGCTCGACTCGCCAGTCGTTCCCCGCCGTACATACTACACACATTATTTGCCCTGCAGTGAGTAGGCAGCTTTCTAATGCACCGGGCTCGACTCGCCAGTCGTTCCCCGCCGTACATACTACACACATTATTTGCCCTGCAGTGAGTAGGCAGCTTGCTAATGCACCGGGCTCGACTCGCCAGTCGTTCCCCGCCGTACATACTACACACATTATTTGCCCTGCAGTGAGTAGGCAGCTTTCTAATGCACCGGGCTCGACTCGCCAGTCGTTCCCCGCCGTACATACTACACACATTATTTGCCCTGCAGTGAGTAGGCAGCTTGCTAATGCACCGGGCTCGACTCGCCAGTCGTTCCCCGCCGTACATACTACACACATTATTTGCCCTGCAGTGAGTAGGCAGCTTTCTAATGCACCGGGCTCGACTCGCCAGTCGTTCCCCGCCGTACATACTACACACATTATTTGCCCTGCAGTGAGTAGGCAGCTTGCTAATGCACCGGGCTCGACTCGCCAGTCGTTCCCCGCCGTACATACTACACACATTATTTGCCCTGCAGTGAGTAGGCAGCTTGCTAATGCACCGGGCTCGACTCGCCAGTCGTTCCCCGCCGTACATACTACACACATTATTTGCCCTGCAGTGAGTAGGCAGCTTGCTAATGCACCGGGCTCGACTCGCCAGTCGTTCCCCGCCGTACATACTACACACATTATTTGCCCTGCAGTGAGTAGGCAGCTTGCTAATGCACCGGGCTCGACTCGCCAGTCGTTCCCCGCCGTACATACTACACACATTATTTGCCCTGCAGTGAGTAGGCAGCTTGCTAATGCACCGGGCTCGACTCGCCAGTCGTTCCCCGCCGTACATACTACACACATTATTTGCCCTGCAGTGAGTAGGCAGCTTTCTAATGCACCGGGCTCGACTCGCCAGTCGTTCCCCGCCGTACATACTACACACATTATTTGCCCTGCAGTGAGTAGGCAGCTTGCTAATGCACCGGGCTCGACTCGCCAGTCGTTCCCCGCCGTACATACTACACACATTATTTGCCCTGCAGTGAGTAGGCAGCTTGCTAATGCACCGGGCTCGACTCGCCAGTCGTTCCCCGCCGTACATACTACACACATTATTTGCCCTGCAGTGAGTAGGCAGCTTGCTAATGCACCGGGCTCGACTCGCCAGTCGTTCCCCGCCGTACATACTACACACATTATTTGCCCTGCAGTGAGTAGGCAGCTTTCTAATGCACCGGGCTCGACTCGCCAGTCGTTCCCCGCCGTACATACTACACACATTATTTGCCCTGCAGTGAGTAGGCAGCTTGCTAATGCACCGGGCTCGACTCGCCAGTCGTTCCCCGCCGTACATACTACACACATTATTTGCCCTGCAGTGAGTAGGCAGCTTGCTAATGCACCGGGCTCGACTCGCCAGTCGTTCCCCGCCGTACATACTACACACATTATTTGCCCTGCAGTGAGTAGGCAGCTTTCTAATGCACCGGGCTCGACTCGCCAGTCGTTCCCCGCCGTACATACTACACACATTATTTGCCCTGCAGTGAGTAGGCAGCTTGCTAATGCACCGGGCTCGACTCGCCAGTCGTTCCCCGCCGTACATACTACACACATTATTTGCCCTGCAGTGAGTAGGCAGCTTGCTAATGCACCGGGCTCGACTCGCCAGTCGTTCCCCGCCGTACATACTACACACATTATTTGCCCTGCAGTGAGTAGGCAGCTTGCTAATGCACCGGGCTCGACTCGCCAGTCGTTCCCCGCCGTACATACTACACACATTATTTGCCCTGCAGTGAGTAGGCAGCTTGCTAATGCACCGGGCTCGACTCGCCAGTCGTTCCCCGCCGTACATACTACACACATTATTTGCCCTGCAGTGAGTAGGCAGCTTGCTAATGCACCGGGCTCGACTCGCCAGTCGTTCCCCGCCGTACATACTACACACATTATTTGCCCTGCAGTGAGTAGGCAGCTTGCTAATGCACCGGGCTCGACTCGCCAGTCGTTCTCCGCCGTACATCCTACTAATATTTTAAATGTGAAAGTACGGATGCATGTATGAATGTTTGTTACTCTTACACGCAAAAACTACTGAACGTATCTGGTTGAAATTTGGTAGGTAGACAGATTAGGACCTGGATTAACATATAGGCTACTTTTTTCCCACGCGAGCCGCGGCTCGCGCACTGCGCACCCTCGAATACAGTCGTAGAAATTATTTTCACGCCTGCGAAGCGAATTATTCGCGCTGCGTAAGCAGCTTGCTAATGCACCGTGCTCGACTCGCCAGTCGTTCCCCGCCCGCGTCTCGCTATAGACTCAATGCTAAGAACGTAACGTTTCTTTTTGGAAATCAACTTATTTAATTTTAAATAAATTCGGATTTTCGTGAACTGCTAACTTGTCACTTTTCATTATCTCCACTCAACCTTCAACTACCGTACATTGGCACAACAAACTAACTTATTAACCTATGCTATTAATAAACCAATTTTGATGTAATTGTCCACATTAGGCTTTTAAATTGTTTGCCAGTGGATCCTTTTTAGACTTTTAATTTTAGAAAAATTGGGTTCCTCCTTAACAAAAAAGTTATGAGTTTTTTCTTAATTAGCTTAGAATCTTTTCCATAATTTTGTCATCACCAAAAATACCTAAAATATGGCGCTAAGTTTACCTGTTCGGTCCAAAACTTTCTGGCTGGAAAAATTTGGCGGCTTAAAAAAAATAAAAAAGATGTCATCGCGATTGTCATTTAGTCTGCTTTTTCGAGTCTGGTTTTGGCGTTTCTGTTGGTTGTAGTTTTGATTTTACGGCGTTTTAACGATACGAATCCGGAAAACTTTCGAAATGATCAAATTGGAATATCGTTCCGTGATCAAATTCCTGACTAAGGAAGGGGTCAGCCCGACCGATATAAAAAAAATGTTGGATGCCGTGTACGGGGATTCTTCTCCATCATTTTCCACGGTAAAAGAATGGAGTAAACAGTTTCGATTGGGGCGGGAATCCATTGACGACGAACCTCGCTCCGGCCGGCCTATAGAAGTACTCACCGAGCAATGTATTAAATTAGTGGAAGAGGAAGTTCTGAGTGATCGAAGACTAAAGACTAAAGAAATAGCGGCAAGAACCGGACTTTCCAAAACTTCAGTACTTAGGATACTACATGATCATCTTCACATGAATAAAGTTAGTGCTAGGTGGGTACCCAAACTTCTTTCGAGCTTGCAGCGTACTGAGAGAAAAGCGTGTTCTCAAGAAGTTTTAGACGCGTATAGGCGTTACGGAAAAAGTTTTTTGGAGTCGATTGTTACGGGAGACGAAACCATGGTTTTGTACTATGATCCCCTGTCTAAAAGGGAATCGATGGAGTGGCGTCGTCTTGGTGAAAAGCCACCTAGAAAGGCCAAGGTAACGCAATCCACCAAAAAGATTATGGCAACGGTATTCTGGGATTGTCACGGAATACTAATGATTGACATAAAAGAAAGGAATACCACGGTAAATGACAGCTACTACGCCACTCTTATTGAGCAGTTGCGAGAGGCGATCAAGCAGAAACGACGTGGAAAACTTAGTAGAGGTGTTCGGCTTCTCCACGATAATGCTCCCGTTCACACTGCTGCAATTGCCAAAGCTGCTGTAGCTAAATGTGGCTTCGAAGAAATACGCCACCCCCCTTACAGCCCAGACCTGGCCCCAAGCGACTACTACTTGTTCTCGAGACTTAAGGCAGACTTAAGGGGAAGACGATTTTCTTCGGATGATGAAGTGGCCCAAGCAGTTTTTACCCATTTCGAGGACAAAACTCCAGAATATTTTTATAAGGGGATAGAAATGCTTATCACGAGATCTGCAAAGTGCGTTGAAATAGAGGGGGACTATATCGAAAAATAAAAATAAAATTGTAAATATATCTACTTGTTTTCTTTGTTAGGCCGGACACTTTTGGACCGCACCTCGTATTTATGAAAACACAATCAAGAAAACCTACTAATATATCATAAGTGGTATGTCTAGAAAAACTTTAATCCAAGTGCGAGTCGGACTTGCTCAAAGTAGGGATCCGTAACCTTTAAATAAATGTCTATTTAAAAAAACTAAATTATATTTACATTTTGTAATATAACATTTTATATGGAAAATCTATGAACTTTATAAATCCAACTGTACGTCTTTAGTTGGTCGACTATTCTGAACTGAGAAAGCCTACTTAGCCGTGATAGTTTTCCTTTTAAATGTATTATATTTCCTACCTTCCTACCTTGCTTGAGGCAAAGAAAAAAACCCACGATCTTCACCAGGTCGTCGGTCCACCGCGTGGGATATCGTGGTCATACCTAATGTAAATCGTGGCAAGATTGTGGGAAGTCGCTGGATGCTGGCAGCGCAGGACCGGTCGTCGTGGAAATCCTTAGGGGAGGCCTTAGTCCAGCAGTGGATGTCTTTCGGCTGATATGATGAAAGCAAAAAACCGTCGACGTGGCAACAGGATGTTTTAAAAAACCGACAGTGCGAATTGGACTAGTGCTTCGAGGGTTTTGTACCACCACACTTCTCCACACGATTATGACAATGATACTTATTTACATAACAAACAAAAGGCATCAACGTGAGCGACAAAAAATTCTTTTTTTTTTCATTCATTTCGGATTTCATTAGCGCTGGCAAATTTTTATTATTTGTTGTTTTACTTCAGGATTAGTACTACATACTCGTATATAATACACTAAATTTCACGTTTGTATGTAGAGCCAATTCAAAAATACATGTAAACTATAAAAACAGTTTTTTTTTTGTATGGGGATGGGGACCCCTTTATTATTATTATTATATCAGCTCATATACGTCCCCACCGAGGGGCTCGAGCCTACCCTGAATCAGGGCGATTAGGCCTTAATTTTTCACTATTTCTAATTTTGTTTTTTGTTGGTATAGCGGCTATTAAAATACACTCTGTGAAAATTTCAACTGTTTACCTATCTCGATTCATGAAATTCAACTTGCTGACAGACAAACGGAGGGACAGCGTAGGCTTAGTAATGATGATATGATCCATTGGTTACCCTTTGGTTGTAGTTTCGTTTGAATGACGACCGAAAGAAACTAGAAAAACAAATGAGTGTAGTTACGAAAATCTATAATCTTATCTTTTCATATTACAGTCTGATAACTTAGCGATATCACACTATCACTGTTTTATGATTAAGGATAGGTATTTATTATTTTAACACCAATTCAGTTTGCTAAATTAACACTATCACTGTTTTATGATTAAGGATAGTTATTTATTATTTTAACACCAATTCAGTTTGCTAAATTAACACTATCACTGTTTTATGATTAAGGATAGTTATTTATTATTTTAATACCAATTCAGTTTGCTAAATTAACACTATCACTGTTTTATGATTAAGGATAGGTATTTATTATTTTAATACCAATTCAGTTTGCTAAATTAACACTATCACTGTTTTATGATTTAGGATAGTTATTTATTATTTTAATACCAATTCAGTTTGCTACATTAACACTATCACTGTTTTATGATTTAGGATAGTTATTTATTATTTTAATACCAATTCAGTTTGCTACATTAACACTATCACTGTTTTATGATTTAGGATAGTTATTTATTATTTTAATACCAATTCAGTTTGCTACATTAACACTATCACTGTTTTATGATTTAGGATAGTTATTTATTATTTTAATACCAATTCAGTTTGCTAAATTAACTACGTTACAGTGTTTCATAGCCTAGCAAATACCTAAATAGCGTTAACCGCATCACTTTTTGCCATTTTTCTCGTGAAATTTGAGGAATTCGACGGTCGCTTCAAATACGTCGTCGGCCAATACTTGAGGGGTCTGCATAGCGGCGAAGTGACCCCCGAAGTCCAGGGTTGTCACGTGGACTAGATTAGGAAACTTGTCTCGGAGTAGCCACTCGGGTTGGTATAGCACCTCGTACAGGAAGTTTATAACTGCAGTGGGCACTTTCGTTGGAATGCTGCAACAAATGTTTCAATGATCAATTTTTGAATTGTATCAGTTTCTAGACAGATTATGTGATGATAATTGGCATTAAAAAAAGTATTTTTTCATGGAAATATGGACTTTTTTTTTAAATTTTTTTTTTAGGATAGTTCAGTTTTTTATGATAGTTTTATGATTCGGAGAGGAGAGAGTCGGACACTCGCGCTCCGAGCACCACACCTCCACACCGCTATGACAATGATACCTATTCACATTACAAACAAAAGATATCAATGCAAGCGATAAAAAAATTGCTCTAGTACGACTCACACTTGGCCAGTTTTATAATTTGTTGTTATACTTTACGATAAGCACACCAAGTTTCACGCTTCTATGTATAAAAGTTTTTACGATAGATCAAAAACAAGAAAACCATTAATGAAACATGTTTCCTGTATGGGAGTCCTCTGTAATATTTATTGTTTGTTGTTATAGCGGCAATAGAAATCATACTCTTTGAAAATTATAAATGTCTACCTATTACAGTTTATGAAATACAGCCCGCTGACAGACAGGCAGATAGTTGGACGGACGGTCAGCGAAGGCTTAGCTTACAGTACCTTACCTAACAGTTACTACTTACAGGTTCACCTTACAGTAATTACTTTAGTATTTACTTTTTATAGTATAAAATCGTTATATCTTCAAATAATTGTGCAGGATACCGATTTCGGTGTACCCCCTCCCAATAGCCTTGGCGTATAT
Organism: Coleophora flavipennella; assembly: GCA_947284805.1. NCBI lineage: Eukaryota > Metazoa > Arthropoda > Insecta > Lepidoptera > Coleophoridae > Coleophora > Coleophora flavipennella. The sequence goes on from OX369273.1 coordinate 3,475,407, forward strand.
CCTCATAGAAGAACGACACAGTTATTCGCCCATACAATAGTGATGGTATCTAACACTGTTCAAGGTAAATAAACTTACTTGTGAAGAATACCGCTTTCGGTGAACCCCCTCCCAATAGCCTCGGCGTATATCCTCATAGAAGAACGACACAGTTATTCGCCCATACAATAGTGATGGTATCTTAACACTTTTCAAGGTAAATAAACTTACTTGTGAAGAATACCGCTTTCGGTGAACCCCCTCCCAATAGCCTCGGCGTATATCCTCATAGAAGAACGACACAGTTATTCGCCCATACAATAGTCATTATATCCAACACTGTTCAAGGTAAATAAACTTACTTGTGAAGAATACCGCTTTCGGTGAACCCCCTCCCAATAGCCTCGGCGTATATCCTCATAGAAGAACGACACAGTTATTCGCCCATACAATAGTGATGGTATCCAACACTGTTCAAGGTAAATAAACTTACTTGTGAAGAATACCGCTTTCGGTGAACCCCCTCCCAATAGCCTCGGCGTATATCCTCATAGAAGAACGACACAGTTATTCGCCCATACAATAGTCATGGTATCCAACACTGTTCAAGGTAAATAAACTTACTTGTGAAGAATACCGCTTTCGGTGAACCCCCTCCCAATAGCCTCGGCGTATATCCTCATAGAAGAACGACACAGTTATTCGCCCATACAATAGTGATGGTATCCAACACTGTTCAAGGTAAATAAACTTACTTGTGAAGAATACCGCTTTCGGTGAACCTCCTCCCAATCGCCTCAGCGTATATCCTCATCGAAGTAACGACACAGTTATTTGCCCATACAATAGTGATGGTATCCAATACGTCGTCCAATGGTAGGTTTTCCAGACCTCCATGCTCGGTATCCAGTTGGTCTCGGTTGCTGCAAATACTCATCTTCTCCATTATGTATGACGCAAGACCTGCTGGTGAGTCTGTTAGGGATACCCCTGGAAAAGATACGAGAAAAAAATAAATGTCTGATAAAAGTGAAATATAGATATTTTAATTTTATTTAAGTATAATGTCATTTCGCGTTTTCTCACTTATCTACAAGAAGATCCTATTTCTAAGGGCACGCTGGCCTTTGAATTGTATAGATATTTCTGTTTAGCTTATCTATCATAAGCGATTCGTTTGTAACCCATAGCCACAGTATTACAATATATCGGCTTACAGTAGCGCAACGAATGTACTTACGCAGAGCAACGGAAGGGTACTTGCGTGGTAGGGGGCGGCGGTATGGGCTAGTACCTACGCCGGTGGCGCATCGTAGGCGTTGCGCTACTGTAAGCCATATTGTAGTACTGTGCCATATATATACAGGTGTAACAAAATTGGTGTAGGTCGTTAAATGAGGCTTCTACTCAACATACTGAACAACCTTTGTTCTACGACTTTGCTGAAATCTCAAAAAAATAACTTCATACAAATAGATTAGATCGACCTATCATGTGCACATTTGTATGGAGTGTTCAAATTATCGATCATATCGACCAATAATGTGCATTTTTGTATGGAGGGTTTAATTATTTTTTTGAGAAATGACTACGGGTTTCTTGGGGAAAGTTGTTTAGTATGATGAGTAGAACCCCCAGTTAACGGGTCCTACACCAATTTTGTTGCATCCTGTATATATTGATACTTACGTATGGTACTGCTATGGGTATAGTATCTTCTTATATAGTATGGGTGTAATATCTGCAGGGGCAAGAGTCTCTTCCCAAACTCGGTCAGGTTAGGCCATACACCACACACTGGGACCAAGTCCGATTGGTGGGGGTTGGCAAATCCTAATGTCAAAAGGTTTTAAGCAGCCTATTAAGGTCTTTGAAACGGCTGAAAGATAGGTGCAGATTACACTCCTTCTGATAGTCATAAAATAAAATAGTAATTATTTAATGTCATTTGTGAATAATAAATAAATAAACTATCATTACATTAGTTAATAACAGCAAAATCCAATCCTTGATATAAAACAAATTATGTCATTAGAACATGAAAACAATATGACACGAGAAGTAATACATTAAAATTATTGAATGACATTAATGCCTTTGACAAGAGTAGGCCAGTTCACACAAACAGCACCCTGTCAAAAGTACAATGCGAGAGTCAGCCATCGCTGCCATCAACCATATTACAGGGATAGGAACGACCCTCAGTCATAATATCAGCCGAAGGACGTGCACTGCTAGACAAGACGGGAGGTGAGACAAGGATTTCCACGACGACCGATTCTGTGCTACCCGCATCCAGCGGCTTCGCGCGACCTTCACCAGGTCATCGGTCTACCAAATAGCGAGTCCTGTCTACGCCACGTTTTCCGGTGCGCGGTTGCCATGCGAGAACTTTACTACCCCAACGGCCATCTGTTCTACGAAGCTCAATTTAATTTTTAACCTACTTCAAAAAAGGAGGAGGTTCTATGTTCCACTGTTTATATTTTTTTCTGTATGTTCACCGATGACTCTGTCAGTTGTGTACCGATTTTCAAAATTCCCTTATGTTCGAAAGAGTATAACCATCTGATGATGGGATCCTAGGGAAATCGAGGGCAACCCTCAAATTTTATAGGCACGTACTACGTGTTTATGTATTTTCTAAATCTATTTAAGTATTTGCATCTGGGAGTCATCATCTCATGTTGATGAGCTAATGATGGAAGGTCCAACTCCTTGACGGTTAGGAGTTTCAAATTTTATAGGCACGTATTAACGTGTTTCCTGTAGTTTCTAAAGCTATTCAAATATTTGCGTCTGGTAGTCATCACCTCATTCATGTTGTTGAGTTGATGATGGAAGGTTCAACTTCTTAACGGTTAGGAGTAGGAGGATATTTTTTAAATATTATACGAAGAATACGTAGGTACTTATAGACCGATAGTTGTATTCTTTCAGGTTATTAAGGTGAGCTGTTAATGGAAGCTAAAAACAAAAATGATGATTTCTGGAATAGTGTGAGAGATACTTTAAAGAAATGCAAGGTAAATGAAAGAATTATCATGCTAGGGGATTTTAATGGATGGGTAGGAACGAAACGGGATGGATATGAGAGAGTGATTGGAGCCTTTGGTGATGAAAGAATTAATGAGAATGGGAAAAACCTGCTTGATATATGTTTGGAGTGGAATCTTTGCGTGTCTAACACAATGTTTAAACATAAAAAGATCCATATGTACACGAGAGAAGTAGGCTGTATAAGGACTATGATTGATTTTGTGATAGTGGATGAACGACTGCGAAAAAATGTTCTGGACACTCGAGCGTACCGTGGTGCAGGAATATATACTGACCACTTCCTGGTGATATCCCGATTAAGTGGTCTCTTCAAGCGATGGCGGCACAGAGTACGCGAACAGGCTAGTGTTTTGGAAAGAGTAAAAGTGGAAAATTTGCAAGACGACAGTGAGAAAGAAGAGTATTATGAAAAGTTAAAAAATAAATTTGAAGATCTGGATGAAATAAGTGAACTTGATGATCTTTGGAAGTCATTTAAAGAAGGTATTGTGAATGTTGCTGTAGAAGTGTGTGGAGTTTCTAAAAGGAGAAAGGGTAGCAAGCAGAAGAGTGCATGGATGGATAAAGAGGTGCAAGAAGTGGTAGGTAAAAAGAAAAAAGCTTGGTTGGATTGGCTAGCAACTAAAGCTAATCAAAACGTGCAAAAGGCGACGAATGAAGATGTAACAGAAGCAAAAAAGGAGTATGTGAGGCAGAAGGATTTGGTAAAAAAGACAGTTACAAGAAAGAAAGATGAGAGAAAAGATGAGTTTGATAGAAGGCTTTCTGATAATTTCAGGACCAATATCAAGGTGTTCTGGAAATGCATAAGATCAGCCCGAGGAAAAACGACCACTTCGGAGCTCAGCAAAATCAGAAGCCATGATGGATGTATTGTAAAAGGAGAAGTAAATGTGTTGAAGAGATGGAAGGAATATTTTGAAAGCTTGTTTGAAAAGGAGGATAAGCGAACAAACGTGCCAGTAGCGTCAGTGAAAAATGTGAATGATAATGATGAAAGTGATATAAGTATGGATGAGATTGTGAACGCGATGAAAAGCATGAAATCAGGTAAAGCTGCAAGGTATGACAGGATATCAGTCGAGATGTTGAAAGCTGGAAAAGGCGTGGTAGCCAGTCAGCTGTACCGCCTTTTCAACTTGTGCTGGAGAAACAGCCGAGTACCAAAAGACTGGTGCAAGGCTGTGATTGTGCCGCTCTACAAGGGAAAAGGGTCACAGCAAGACTGCAAAAATTACCGCGGTATAAGCCTTCTCAGCGTCGTCGGCAAATTGTATGCTAAGGTTCTGATTGAAAGAGTTGTGAAAGAAACTGATGAGGAGATGTGGGATGCACAAGCAGGATTCCGAAAGGGCATGGGATGTACGGACCAAGTCTTTTCCTTGCGATGCATAGCTGAAAAATTCTTGGCTAAAAGCCAAAAAGTCTATTGCGTATTCGTGGACTTGGAAAAGGCCTATGACCGTGTGGTGAGGGATGAATTGTGGTCAGCTCTGTCTGTGCATGGGGTGAGCAGTGGACTGATTCGAGCCCTGAAATCTCTATATAAGGATTCCAGGGCTTGTGTCAGGATCAATGGGGCGTACACTGAATGGTTTGACATCAATAAAGGTGTCAGACAGGGATGTGTTGCGTCACCATGGCTGTTCAACTTATTCATGGATAGTTGCTTGATAGATTTGAAAGATAGTGAAAGTGGTCTGAGAATGGATGGGTTAATCGTCAAATGTCTTCTGTATGCTGACGACCAGGTAATTCTTGCGTCGTCGGCTGAACAGTTACAGGAGATGGTGACTATTATGTATGAAGCTTTGGAGAGAAAAGGAATGAAAGTAAATGTAAGTAAGACGAAAGTCATGGTTTTAGAAAGAGATGAACAAATGACAAAGTGTGATATTTTGATTGGAAGTGAAAAAGTGGAGCAAGTGAAAGAATTTGTGTATCTGGGGTCAATGTTTACTAGAGATGGACTGTTTGAGAGTGATATTGAAAGGAGAGTGACTGCTGGGAATATGGTAAATGGAGCGATGCACTCCTTTATGAGTAGCCAGAAATTGTCCAATAAGGCCCGTCTGGCTGTGCACAGGGGAGTTCTTGTTCCTACTCTGGTTTACGGAAGTGAAAATTGGGTATGGCAAAAGAGGCATAAGAGTAGAATAAATGCAGTTGAAATGAGAGCATTGAGAAGTATGATTGGTGTGAAACTTTGTGATAAGATTAAGAATAGTGTGATAAGGGAACGTTGTGGTGTGAAAGAAGATGTAGTGACAGTTATTGAGAAAGGCATGCTCCGATGGTTCGGTCATGTAGAAAGGATGAATGATAGAAGATTAACTAGGCAGATATACAAGGCGAGTGTGAATGGTAATACTGGAAGGGGTAGACCTAGACGCACGTACTGCGACCAAGTCGAAGACGTATTGAAGAAGTGTCAGGTCAAGAGTACCCTAAACCGACGAGCTTGTATGAAAAGATTGATGAATGTAGAGGAAGCGAGAGAAGTATGTCAGGATCGTAGCAAGTGGAAAAATGTGGTCTCTGCCTACCCCTCCGGGAAAGAGGCGTGATCTTATGTATGTATGTATGTATGTTAATGGAAGATTTGACTCCCTAACTTTCATGCTGCTGAGATGACGATGGAAGATGACTCTGTATCAGTTAATGAAACACATGCATTATGATTTGATAAAATCCTATTGAGGGTGATTGGATTGGATTTAACGTTGTTAGATAGCATAACTAAAAAAAGGTAAAAAAATAATTAATAAATAACCGACTTCAAAAAGAAATTCACTCAAAGTATTAAATAACATTTTTATATATAAATACAGGAAATTAACCAAATATAACAAAATCAAAGGTATGAGTAGGTACGAATCAAATTAGGGGCCTACAATTTTTTTTTAAGGTCGGTGGCCAGTAAAGCCATCGAATCTAAAACATCTGATACTTAAGTAGCTGTGTACTGGTAGCGACCTTAAAAAAATGGCCAGTAAAGCCATCGAATCTAAAACATCTGATACTAAGTAGCTGTACTGGTAGCGACCTTAAAAAAATTGTGGGCCCCTAATTGTATTCGTCCCTACCTTTGATTTCGTTATTGTTGGTTAATTTCGTGTATTTATACAGGTGTAACAAAATTGGTGTAGGTCCCGTTAACTGGGGCTTCTACTCATCGGACTAAACAACTTTTGTTCTACGACTTTGCTGACGTAACGTAACATTTTGCTAACGTAAAAGAAAATTTTTACTCTTCATGCAAATCGATCAGCTGATAGACCGATTTAGTGCAATTTAGTATGGAGGGACCAAATTTTTTTTTAAAAGTTTACTATGGGTTCCTTGGAGAAAGTTGTTCAGTGTGACGAGTAGAACCCCCAGTTAACGGGACCTACACCATTTTTTTTACACCCTGTATTATAAAAATGTTATTTCATACTTTTGAGTGAATTTATTTTTGAAGTCGGTTTTTAGTTTTTTAAACTTCTATTTTTTTATTGTGCTTATCTTATCAAAGAGGTACCATTGATATTACTATAATTACCAATAGTGTCTGGCTTCGTTGACTGCATGTTGTAGTATCCACTTTCGCTTAATATGTAGCTGAATAAACTCGTTAATGGATAAGTCCTCCTCCAGTGTTCACTGTCGACTAGTCGTGGAAATAATGAACCTGCGACCAACTTGATGATGCTTTTGCTCATTGAAGATAATGGCATATTTGTGTGATATCTACAAAATTATAAATAAATAAACATTTATTTTTGGAACCAAAAAGTCTTTGAGTAGTATTAACAGCGACAGTGGTTACAATCTGTGTCGTTGCTATTAAGAGGAAACGCGGTCGAGGGAATAGGTATTTGAATAAAATGTTGCTGTTTCCCTCCCCCAAAACTCTCCGTATACAGCAAGAAAGGGAGAACTGCAGTGCAGACCGATAATAGGCACTAAAATTGACCAAAATAGCATTACGTAGTCTCCTATTTTCTCCTCGAAAACTAGAGTAATAATAATACTTTTAAAAAACAATTATATAAAAAAACCCTTTACCTATGCCTGTAATTTTCTCACTTTTTGAAGGCTCCTACTTCCTATTATAATTAGAATATGGGATAAAAACAAAATATAGGGGCATGGCCATGGTAGATATAGGTTTGATGAAAATAACATTTTTGCTCTAATGCCATTATCCAGGGAGGAAACAGAGGACTACGTTTGTATGGAAAAAATGGCGCCCGCGTTTCCTCTTAACGCCCGCCCCTATACCATATATTACAGATTACTTTATAAGAGATAGAAACACTATTATATGTGTTTGTGTGTGTCCTGTGTGTTGTTTGTAGTGAGATTGACAAATTCCAATAATGCATTCAGTGTCATCATAGTTTTTTTAAAAATTCACAATTGGTAAACCCTTGACAACCCAGTTTAGAGTTTGGAGTCATTCTGGACACTTCACTTTACGTTCACGTAGCGATAGAGGGTAGATAGTCTGTCTGTTAGATAGATCTTTGTTGTAGAATAAAAAATATTTTGTTTAACGCGCATTCTAACAATTCACAAACACAAAAAATAGAAATATTGAAATAAACTAAAAAAAGTTTTTTTTTAATTCACACCCTTGGCATCATCTCACTCTGATGGTAAGTGACGATAATGCCGAACGCAATGGAGAACTGGCTATCTTGTAATCAAACCGGAACACATGGCCGCAAGACTTAGATGAGACGGTGGTAGCTAGTCAGGCGGGCGTAGAAAATTCCCTTCCAGTCAGTCTTACAAATTTGAACTTCGTCGGGACTCGAACCCGCGACCTCCTAATGTGAAGCTAATTGGCTTAACCATTACGCCACGAAGGCGGTTAGGCTGTACTGTTTTAGAAAACAATATGAACGAGTTCCTTGTTTTACATACCAGCACACAGACCAACTATATACCTATAATCAATCACATATACATCGATAAAATATGTGCCTTCCTACAATGTAAGTACCTTTGTATGGACAGTTGAACTTACTAGCGAACCTTAATTAAATGTTTCACGTCGTCGGTTCAATTTCTCGGATATGATTTTAAAAAAAATATTGGTAATTGGTACGAATAAGCCCTTGGTCATGATATGTATTGACCAATTTCCAAGCCCTTGGTCATGATATGTATTGACCAATTTCCAAGCCCTTGGTCATGGTATGGATTGACCAATTTCCAAGCCCTTGGTCATTATATGGATTGACCAATTTCCAAGCCCTTGGTCATTATATGGATTGACCAATTTCCTAAAAGCCTACTTACTAGGTCATCATATCAGCCGAAAATCGTCCACTGCTGGACAAAGGTCTCCCCCAAGGATTTCCACGATGACCGGTCCTGCGCTGCCCGCTTCCCGCGATCTTCACCAGGTCGTCAGTCTACCGCGTATACTGCCTACACTACGTTTTCCGGTGCGCGGTCGCCACTCGAGAACTATACTGCCCCAACGGCCATCTGTTCTACGAGCTATGTGCCCTGCCCACTGCCACTTCAGTTTAGCGATTCTGTGAGCTATGTCAGTTACTTTGGTTCTCCTGCGGATCTCCTCGTTTCTGATTCGATCACGCAGAGAAACTCCGAGCATAGCACGCTCCATCCTTACTAGGTAGTAACATTTAAAAATAAAACGATTATATGCCACCCTAGAGCATTGACTTAAAAAAGGTGATTGAATATGATTTTTACCCTAACACCTCGTCCGGGAACATGGTAGCCATGTGCGTGGCACACTGGGATCCCCAATCACCAGCCTGGATGTAGTATCGATCGTATCCCAGCCGCTTCATCAAGTTCCGCATAATCACGCCGATCTGCACGGGTGATAGGCCCGGCTTGTTTGTGCCCTGATTATCGATAGAATTGCATGAAAGATCATTACTACGGGTCTAGGGCTTAAGGGTCTCCAGGAGGCTCGGGTTTCCATGAATAAATAAATAAATATTCTGGGACAAATTACACGTGGTCATTTGGCCCCAAAGTAGAATTGGGTATGCTAAAAAAAAATGTATTTTTTTTAATTTTTTTTCTGATGGTTTAGACCATTTTGAAAAACTAATTTGAATATTTCATTTTTTAAGCCTCTAGATATTTTTAAATATTTTTTTAAATTTTGAAACCTTAATGACGTCATCGGTTCACATTACTATGAAACGAACAGCCCTATTTCTATGACGATGAAATGAATAGGCCTTGACGTCAACTGTCAAGTCACTCAAGTCAATCATTCCCAAAGGTTTTTTGGCGGGATTTGTGGTAGACGCATTCGTAGTTTTATTTTGTTGTTTTTTCATTGCACCGGCACTAGCATTACAAATCCAACAGCTAAGGAAGCCTAAATACGTCAGACCTGGCTGTATGGTCTTAGTAACCTTTGCCTTTTCCGAAACGAAACTATCACAAAGCCAACAACGAAACGTCAAAGTCAAAATTTACTTGTCATCAAACATCATAATCTATGTATGGACAAGGCCTTCAGAGTTTAAATGTTTTTTAGAACCACGATAAAATTGGACCTCTAATGAATATCTTACCCATTTAAGTATTTAATTTGAATGACGTTCTAATAATATTTGATTGTTTCAAACGTAGTTTTTGGTGGATGATAAATAAATAGTGCCTTTTTCAGTGCTCGACGAAAGCTCGTCCTCAAATGCAAGGTCCGTAATTGATATGACAAGTAAGAGTGCACGTTCCGTTCAGTGGTGAAATAAGGTTTTATTGTAAACTCGTGACGTCATAGGGGTCAAATGAAGGTTATTGTCCTTTTCCGATTTTTTTACGCAATCTTTTACTTTTTCGAGTGGAAAATGAAAAAATATGGCTTTAAATAAAAATATCTCGAAATGGTTTTTTTATTTTCATGGCTTATAAAAAATTTAGCATACCCAATTCCCTGTGTTATGGGAACCAGAGACTAATATAAATACTTATATACGTTTAAATACATACATATATAGATATTTAACACCTAGACACATAGCAAACAAATCTGCTCATCACACAAATGTTTGCCTTGGGTGGGGATCGAACCCACAACTCCCGGAACAGTAGTCAAGAACACTAACCACTGAGCCACCGAGTCAGTCATACAAACGTAGTTCCGGATGGAATCTAAACTTTGCAAATACATTTAGTAGACTCATATTATAGATGTTTGTTTTTAGTTTTCGATGTAATAAAACGGAAAAAAATGAGAAAAATTTCTTTTAAAAAACTTTGAGTAAAAAACTAATTTAAACCTTCGTTCAGTAATGTTTAAATGTGCCACGATGAAAACTAATTACAAACATCGACATGTGTCTACTCAATATATTCGCAAAGTTTAAATTCAATCCGGCATGTAGTTTTTCTATTAAAGTGGAACTACGTTTGTATGGAAACTCGAGCCTCCTGGGGACCCTTAAGAGGATTGTGAACCTGTGGCTTTTCATACAAACGGCGTAGGCGATTTTTACCTCTTAAATGTTGTTAACCGATTTTGACCAATTTTTGATAGGTTGTCAGTCAGAACAAAAGCTAGGTTTATAGGTTTTTGTTTTTGCAAATCCTTTTGTTTTGTTTTTGCAATTCCTTCAAATGTATATAGTGCACATAGTGACTAAGCTTATATTGTGCTCGTATAGATCAAAGTGCACAGGGTCAGCTCTTAAAAAGTGTCTAGGAACTTAACGGAATAACTTAACATATTTCGAATGAACTTTTTCTGAATAAAAAACATAACTATTTACCAATTCTTTAAAAAAGCTTCGGTCGCTCAACCGGTAACGACTCGGCCCTCCTAACCAGAGGTCTCGGGTTCAAATCCGGAATGTGTTTTTCAAAAACTTACATACATATACTTACCGATTGCTTTAACGGTGAAGGAAAACATCGTGAGGAAACCTGCACATCTGATTCCAGATGTGTAAGAAGATCGCGTTGCACACGTCTGTAGGTGTAAATCTAAACGGTAGTTCCGTAGGTCACATGACCCTGATGCCTGACTTATGTCAGCACGTGTAAGTTTTTGTGGCTCACACGCGGTTCATAACCTGTATTTCAATGTTTTTAGCGACTTGTGATAGATCATAAATTACCTCAGAGAATCCAAAACCAGGCAGATCAGGCGCGATGATTTCGAACACAAAATCGTATCCTTTCCGAGGCGTTGTAAGCAGCGGTATAACTTTGTCGAATTCTTTCGAAGAGCTTGGCCATCCGTGCATAATCAGCAATGGCAGAACTATCACATCCGATGCACCCTTCAAGTCGGGTTTTACTCTCATGAAGTGTATACCGAGGCCTTGTATCCTTGTCTTATAGTGCGGGAACCTGTTCAAGAGTTCAGCTCTTTTTTTAAAGTCGTACTTTTCTAGCCAGTACGTTAGAACTTTTTCCAAATACACTGTGTTCATTCCGTACTGTGATTGCGTACCTTCTAAAGGTTTTGTCATTGGTCGTTTGTTTCTCAATCTTTGCTTCAAATCGTTGATCATCTGTAAATATAATTAACAATAATAAGGCAATGTAAAACGCTTCAAAACTTTAATATGAAACATACAGAGAGAGAGAGAGAGAGAGAGAGAGACGGAGTCGCTCGAAAAGCACATTGTTACGGGAGAAGTGTAGGGGAAGAGGCAAAGTGGTCGAACTCTAGCCAGGCGGTGTGACTAAACAAAAAACCTGCAACTCCACCTGCAATATGCTATTCACACCGCCGCTTTCATGAAAAAGTGGAAGTCCTATTATTGTTGGGTGTGGGACGCTTGCGGGGTACAGGCGGGTGTTTAAGTCTCGAGGTGGTCTCATTACACCCTCGTGGAAGACCTAACTGGGCACCCAATCTACACCTACCTAATTTGACTTGGTTTACCTATGATGGTCACGATCCTCAACCCCAGGGGGTCATGAGTAGGCAGAAGAGACATATTATAGTCCATCCACACAATAAATATTAATCCTACTAATATTATAAACGCTAAAGTTTGTAAGAATGTATGTTTGTTACTCTTTCACGCAAAAACTTCTGAACGGATCTGGCTAAAATTTGGCAGGTAGACAGATTAGGACCTGGATTAACACTTAGGCTACTTTTTTTCAAGCTCGCGAGCCGCTTGCGTACTGCGCACCCTCGAAAAGTCATAGACACGTCCACGTGTGTGAAACCGCGGGAAACAGCTAGTTAGCTATAATTACTATTGGTTTAGATTTGTCTCGGCTTTCTCAGCTTGTTTGCCAAAAAAATCGAGAAACATTTTTTCTGTCCTTTTAGAACCCAATTCCCACTAAAACTTTTTTAATCACAGTAGGTTAGCTTTTGGCTTCATCTCATCCGATGGTAAGTGACGATGATGCCCAAGATGGAAGCGGGCTTACCAAGATTCCGTAATAAGGAGTTAGCTATTTTATTACCTATCAACCACCAATAAAACCGAATATTACCACAAACTGCACTTACCGTGTCATTGAAGTCGATGGCGAAATGCCTGACGCTTGTGTCCTGTTCCCTCGGCTTAGGACCTATGCCCCACCACCTGTCCAGGTCTAAGTCAGGTGGATCCGGCACCTGGTGCAGGATATACGTCACCGCGATACCGGACCCTATAGCTACCACAGCCACAAACGATGACAGAGCTTTTAACATCTGAAAATTAAGGGTAATTAATTATTACGAGCATACATTTTCGGTCCAACAAATTGTTTTTATTTTTAATTATTTCTTATGTGGGATCCTTATAAAAAAAATTAATCCTTACTAATATTATAAATGTGAAAATGTGCTGGTTTGTCACCTTTTCACTATTCAACGCCTTTACCAATTCTAATAAAATTTGGCATGCAGGTAGCCTGTTTTACGAGGAAGTTTTTTATCCCGTGAAAATAGCATAGCCCGATGCAGTTCCTGAGGGAACTGAAAATATACTCTTTTTTGGTTAATCTCTTTAACATCGCAACGGAACAATGGATTGTGTGATTTTTTGCACAGAGATGGTTGAGGGGGTCGGAAATGACATGATTTACTAATAAGCATATCCTGACATAGTTATTAAATAATTATTATCTACTAGCTGTCCCGGCGAACTTCGTACCACCTTACACTTCCCTTCACTAAGCTACACTACACTACCCTGCACTACACTACCATACCCTACATAAGAACCTTCTCCTGACAATAACGAACTCAACAAAAAAAGAATTAGCGAAATCGGTCCAGCCGTTCACCCGTGATGCGATGACCAGAAGAAATAGGGGTTAATTTTTATATAGATATAGTTTTTATATAAATAGGAAACTATTTAATTAGATTATTTATTTTACCCATGATTTTGACGTACCAACATTGAATCTTAGATGGTTATTGAACTTTTAAAATCGTAGTCTGTAAATATTACGACTATTGATCAAGGCTGTTTTTGTTCAATAGGTTAGTGGCCATGACCGTAAAACTTGAAACATGCTATCTACAAAAACTATAATGATCTCGTTTAATTAACTATTTCATATGAACAGGCCACAGAAAGGCGGTCATAGCCCTTTCCACGTGTAGACCTCTTCACGGTGAATTAACGCCGATAAAGGAAAAAGGCACGTGTTATACAGATTGTCGATCCATAGCAAGCTAGCAACAGATTGCTAACAGCCGGGCGATTTTTACCCGACTGCGCCAGAAGGAGGGTTATGTTTTTCGAGTGTATGTTTGTATGTTTATTTCTTTGGCACGCTCTGTAGCCTAAACGGCTTGATGGATTATGGAGTGGGAGGTGTCGTTAGATCTGTCTTGATCCCGTGAGTGACATAGGATACGTTTTTACCCGACTAGCGAAACAAAGATTTTATTTCTTTGGCACGCTCTGTATCCTAAACGGTTTGATGAATTTTGGAGTGCAAGGTATCGTTAGATTTTTCTTGATCCCGTGAGTGACATAGGATACGTTTTTACCCGACTAGCGAAAAGAAGAGTATTTCTTTGGCATGCTCTGTATCCTAAACAGTTTGATGGATTTTGGAGTGCGAGGTGCCGTTAGATTTGTCTTGATCCCGTGAGTGACATAGGATACGTTTTTACCCGACTAGCGAAAAGAAGAGTATTTCTTTGGCACGCTCTGTATCCTAAATAGTTTGATGGATTTTGGAGTGCGAGTTACGCTCTATAGCCTAAACGGCTTGATGGATTATGGAGTGGGAGGTGTCGTTAGATCTGTCTTGATCCCGTGAGTGACATAGGATACGTTTTTACCCGACTAGCGAAACAAAGATTTTATTTCTTTGGCACGCTCTGTATCCTAAACGGTTTGATGAATTTTGGAGTGCAAGGTATCGTTAGATTTTTTTTGATCCCGTGAGTGACATAGGATACGTTTTTACCCGACTAGCGAAAAGAAGAGTATTTCTTTGGCACGCTCTGTATCCTAAACAGTTTGATGGATTTTGGAGTGCGAGGTGTCGTTAGATTTGTCTTGATCCCGTGAGTGACATAGGATACGTTTCTACCCGACTAGCAAAACAAAGAGTTTATTTCTGTGGTACGCTCTATAGCCTAAACGGCTTGATGGATTATGGAGTGCGAGGTGTCGTTAGATTTGTCTTGATCCCGTGAGTGACATAGGATACGTTTTTACCCGACTAGCAAAACAAAGAGTTTATTTCTGTGGTACGCTCTATAGCCTAAACGGCTTGATGGATTATGGAGTGCGAGGTGTCGTTAGATTTGTCTTGATCCCGTGAGTGACATAGGATACGTTTTTACCCGACTAGCGAAAAGAAGAGTATTTCTTTGGCACGCTCTGTATCCTAAACAGTTTGATGGATTTTGGAGTGCGAGGTGTCGTTAGATTTGTCTTGATCCCGTGAGTGACATAGGATACGTTTCTACCCGACCAGCAAAACAAAGAGTTTATTTCTGTGGTACGCTCTATAGTCTAAACGGCTTGATGGATTATGGAGTGCGAGGTGTCGTTAGATTTGTCTTGATCCCGTGAGTGACATAGGATACGTTTTTACCCGACTAGCAAAACAAAGAGTTTATTTCTGTGGTACGCTCTATAGCCTAAACGGCTTGATGGATTATGGAGTGCGAGGTGTCGTTACATTTGTCTTGATCCCGTGAGTGACATAGGATACGTTTTTACCCGACTAGCGAAACAAAGATTTTATTTCTTTGGCACGCTCTGTAGCTTAAACGGCTTGATGGATTTTGGAGTACGAGGTGTCGTTAGATTTGTCTTGATCCCGTGAGTGACATAGGATATGTTTTTACCCGACTAGCAAAACAAAGAGTTTATTTCTGTGGTACGCTCTATAGCCTAAACGGCTTGATGGATTATGGAGTGGGAGGTGTCGTTAGATCTGTCTTGATCCCGTGAGTGACATAGGATACGTTTTTACCCGACTAGCGAAACAAAGATTTTATTTCTTTGGCACGCTCTGTATCCTAAACGGTTTGATGAATTTTGGAGTGCAAGGTATCGTTAGATTTTTTTTGATCCCGTGAGTGACATAGGATACGTTTTTACCCGACTAGCGAAAAGAAGAGTATTTCTTTGGCACGCTCTGTATCCTAAACAGTTTGATGGATTTTGGAGTGCGAGGTGTCGTTAGATTTGTCTTGATCCCGTGAGTGACATAGGATATGTTTTTACCCGACTAGCGAAACAAAGAGTTTATTTCTGTGGCACGCTCTATAGCCTAAACGGCTTGATGGATTATGGAGTACGAGGTGTCGTTAGATTTGTCTTGATCCCGTGAGTGACATAGGATACGTTTTTACCCGACTAGTGAAACAAAGATTTTATTTCTTTGGCACGCTCTGTAGCCTAAACGGCTTGATGGATTTTGAAGTACGAGGTGTCGTTAGATTTGTCTTGATCCCGTGAGTGACATAGGATACGTTTTTACCCGACTAGCCAAAAAAAGAGTTAATTTCTGTGGTACGCTCTGTAGCCTAAACGGCTTGATGGATTATGGAGTACGAGGTGTCTTTAGATTTGTCATAATCTCTTGATGACATAGGATACATTTTTACCCGACTAGCCATAAAAAATTGGGTTTATTCTTGTTTTTGGGTTTATTCTTGGGATTTTTAACTAATTTCTAATTCATAAGAGTTTTGTACCAGCGGTTCCGTTTTACGTAAGGGTGCTCGCGTTTTACGTAAGGGTGCTCGCCCATGGTCTCTATTTTCAGATCAGATAATTATTAGAGACACAACACTACGACTCAAAAATCTTATATTAAATAAGCCTACGCCATCCGCTTTCTGTCCGTCTGTCTGTCCTACCCTTTAAGGTCTTTACCTTTTCTTTTCAACCGTTATAAGTAGGTAGTCGTTTAAAGTTTTCACAGGATATAATTTGTTGTTATGATTTCGTAACAAACAAAAAAACAAAAATAAGTAAGTGATATAAATTTGAAGTAAAATCTGATTTCAAACTTTTTTATTTTTTTTATTCTCAATTGGTAAGCCCTTGGCCATCATCTCACCTGATGGTAAGTGACGATGATGCCGAAGATGGAAGCGGGCTTATCAAGATTCCCTAACGCAATGGAGAACTGGCTATCTTATCTTCAAGCCGGAACACATCAATGTTGTTAACACTGATGTTCAGCGGCAAGACTTAGATAAGATGGTGGTAGCTAGCCAGGCGGGCTTAGAAAATGCCCTACCACCAACCAAACCGAGTCTTACAAGTTGACCCCACCGGGAATCGAACCTGCGACCTCCTGGTGTGAAGCGAATGGACTAACCATTACGCCACGGAGGCGGTTAAAAACTGTATGAAATGTCGAATTGTTCTTAGGGTACCGTACCCAAAGGGTTCCAACGAGACTCTATTGCTAAGCTTACGCTGTCTGTTTGTCTAAGGTAAGTGGGGACGCCATATCATAAACGTAGTAGTTTTAGCGTATCTGGTAGATATACGACAGGGAATGTCTGTTTGTCTGTCACAGAGCAGTATCAATTTAAACATAAGCTAAGTATATATACATAAGTTTGAGATAAATAGTAAGTTTACCATATGAGACTTACAGAATAGTTGTTACTGTAGACTTTTCATGGGCAAGAATCGCGGTGCGCAAGCTGCTCCGCTGGCGGTGCGAATCCCTCAGTGCGCAAGTCTGACGCGCACTCGTTACTACATTTCGTTTAAACCGACTTGGAAAGGGGGGTTATTGATTCGACCCGCTAGTGTGTATGCAATACTGTTGAAAAAGTGTCGGTGGCTCAACCGGTAACGACTCGGTCCTTCTAACCAGAGGTACCGGGTTCAAATCTGGACGGCCAATGTACCAATGAGTTTTTCAAAAACTTACGTACATATACTTACCGATTGCTTAAAGGTGAAGGAAAACATCGTGAGGAAACCTACACACGCCTGCGTAGAAACTCGCAGGTTGTGTGTGAAGTCGACCAACCCGCACTGGGCCCGCGTGGTCGACTAAGGCCTGATCGCCCTAATTCAGGGTAGGCTCGAGCCCCTCGGTGGGGACGTTTGCGAGCTGAAATAATGACTGTTGAAACTATACAATATTCGTATGTCTTTGCTTCTAAATAGCATAGTAAATATTTGTGCTAAAGTTTAATCTTCGGAAAAAGAATAAACTTCAAGTAACTTATACGAGACTTAGCAAAATCAATAAGTCATTTGTGGGTCAATGCACACTCATGTACATATAACAAATTACCCGATGATGTCTTAAATTTGTCAAAAAAAACATTTTAAAAATTGTTTCAAAAGAACTCTTTGTAAAAAAGGTTACTATAAGACATCCGAATATTTAAATGACAAAAATGTATGGGTGGGTAGACAGTGTTTCTTCTTTCAACGCTACTTATCATGTTTAATAGGTAATAAAATGAAGATCAACCTAAGAATTGACGTGGAAGCGACGAGACATGACAAGTATAGTACTTCTTTTACTTAATATTTTTATCTTAACATTGACATGAGTGGTGCATGCTCGCTTAAATGTTTGTGCGGATGGTGGCGCATCGAGAGCCGGGTCGTTCCTTTCCCTCTAATATGGTTGAGAGGAGCGATGGCTGACTCTCGCGTTATACTCGTGACCGGGTGCTGTCCGTGTGAACTGGCCTACACTTGTCAACGGCATTCATGATTTAATGTGTAACTTCTCGTGTCATATTGTTTTCATGTTCTAATGACAGATTTTGTTTTTTTTATATCAAGGACTGGATTTGACGTTATTAACTAATGATTGTTTATTTCTTGATTTTTCACAAATGCAATTATGTAATCACTATCTTATGACTATCAGAAAGAGTGTAATTTGCACCTATTTTGAATAAATATCTTGAATCTTGAATTGTGTATGTAACGTATATTATTGTAATTTTGTATGTTTGTCCGCGTATATCTTAGAAACTAAAGATATAATTCTTTTTAGAAGTATCTTTTAAGTTAGGGAACTGTAGACGTTTCATCAAAATCATATGGACTGCTAAGTGTGCACCAATCACTAAAAAACACGTCTTTGTGGGTTTGACGCTAGAATTTCGTAATTGAAGTCGATTGTTCTTAATCGCTTTTCGTGTTTTTAATTATAATTTAATATTGTTGAGAAATGCACAATATTCGTATATATGTTAGTCTATGTGGGCTTCTAAACAGGTGTGGCAAAATTCATTAGTGTACGTGTATTTTCAACCGACTTCCAAAAAGGAGGAGGTTCTCAATTCGACTGTATGTTTTTTTTATGTGTGTTACCTCAGAACTTTTGACTGGGTGAACCGATTTTTAAGATTATTTTTTTTATTTGAAAGCTAGTGCTTCCCGTGTGGTCCCATATAAATTTGATTAAAATAGGTGTAGTACTTTATTAGAAACCAAAAATAATAATGCAAAAATGTGCTAAGTTGTTGCGATGGAAGTCGGTTTTTTAACGTGTTTAGCGTTTTCAATTATTATAATAGTCCACTTATGTCTCAGAAACTAAAAATCTGAATACAATAATTCTTTTTTTTATAAGTATCTTTTAACTTAGGGAACAGTGCAAGTTTTATCAAAAACATTAGGCCTGTTAAATGTGTACCAATGTCTGAAAAAAAAACCAGTCGGGTGTTTTTAACGTTTTTAGCATTGTCATTGTCAATTATTGCGCGGGGAATGTTGTTTAGTTGCATATCTTTCTTTTAGTGCTTTTCAGCTAATAATACCACGAAGATTTTATTTTAATCTACGACTAGGTTTTTGTAGTAAGATCGATTCCACATACCTTCGTCGTATAAACGAAACACAATAAAATAAAACTTCTGGCACATAAAGACACATAAAGTTTGCAAGTGACCTCAACGATAACTGACCGAGATGGGAGATTCAACTTTTTATTTTTATAATGTGGGTCACACAGAATCCGCATTGTGTGGTTATAACTTTCACACTAGGTACTATCTTACTTTTATTTCCCGCAGTGCATTTGTTTACATTTTTGTATCATAATTCATTACAATAGCTTCATTTTTTTTCTTTGGTAATGTTGTGAATTGTAAACATTTAACATTTTTAACCGATTTCAAAAAAAGGAGAAGGTTTCTCAATTAGACCGTATATTTTTTTTTATGTGTGTTCGCGGATAACTTCGTCGTTTATGAACCGATTTTGATGATTCTTTTTTCATTGGAAAGGACATATTCCAAGGGTGGTATCACGATAAGGAAACCAGGATCTGATGATGGCATCCCAGAGAAATCGAGGGGAACCTTAGTTTGAAGTCGGTTTTTCGGAAAATTTTCTTAAGTAAACTATGAAATTTTCGAATAACTCGTAAGTATTACGTACCTTTCTATACTTTGATCCCACTAATAAGTCGACACACTTTACTCGATCAATTTCTCACATTCACCATTGATGACGTACATATTTTTTATTTAGTTATTAAATGTAGGTAACTGGAAAATATTACTCGAAGTCACTGCACTTGTTATTCGCTATAGAATGTCACGTAATTTATTACCGTTTTTTTTTTATTGAAACGGAATCAAAACTTTTAAAAAGGTATCACTCAAAGTTTGAACTTGTGCACAAAGTAAGGACCGTGTATAATTTATTTCGAATTTTTTGTAAGTTTTATACTGAAACGTGTTACTCCGACGATGATGGACGCCGAAATCGCGAACACCTGTGATTACAACAAAATTATAACGTGTTCGTAAATTGTTCTGCTCAGACAATAGGTACGTCATCAGTGCTAGCAAACCAACGCACAGATAATACTTGATTGTAGGTAATATTTTCTAATATTTATCTGTATTCGGATATAAACAGGTGCGCTAAGTAGATACATAGTACTACATGATAAAAAATGTTTAAGTACAACTGGCTTTGTTACTTAAAATCGATTGATTACTGTCGAGGAAGGAATAAGAAATTTGAAAATAAGTGATCGATTTATATCCCTACTAATATTATAAATGTGAAAGTAACTCTGTCTGTCTGTTACGCTTTCCCGCAAAAACTACTGAACGGATTTGGCTGAAATTTGGTAGGTAGACAGATTAGGACCTGGGTTAAGACATAGGCTACTTTTTACCACGCTCGCGAGCCGCTTGCGGCTCGCGCACTGCGCACCCTCGAAAAGTCATAGAAATGTGGTCCACGCGGGTGAAGCCGCGGGAATCAGCTAGTTATAGAATAATTATTCAACATATCAGCACATAAACGTCTCCACTACGTAGTACTCTTTATTATACTGTGTCTCCACCGAGGAGTCTACCCTGAATTAGGGCGATCATGGCTTTGTTACTGAAAATCGGTTGATTGAAATTTGAAAATAAGTGATTGATTTATATTATAAAATAATTATTCATCATATCAGCACATATACGTCCCCATCGATGAGCCTACCCTACCCTGATTAGGGCGATCGTGCCTTAGTCGACCACGCGGGCCCAGTGCGGGTTGGTCGACTTCACACACCACCTTCGAGTTTCGTCGCAGGCGTGTGCGGGTTTCCTCACGATGTTTTCCTTCACCGTAAGAGCGTCAGATTAGCGTACATATGAAATCGAAATCACATTGGAAAGCAGGATTCGAATCACAATCTCCCAGATACGAGGTAGCGGCCCTTACTGATACGCCACCGAAGTTGTCGCTAATTATTAGTAACTCAATTTTTTTTTTGTTGGTATACAAGCTTTTTTTTTCGAAAGTACATGCTTGTTGTTGGCCGTGGGGGCCTTTACAACTTCACCGGGCAGGGGAGGCGAGTGCGGAGGGCACTCAACCTAAATAGTGCCCTCGTGACACTATAGAGCGCCTGTTCTAGGCAGACCACGTATGGCTTCACACTATTTCACTGTTTTAGGGTTCCTAAGTCAACAAGGAACCCTTATAGTTTCGCCATGTCCGTCCGTCTGTCCATGGCTTAGCTTAAAGACTATTAGTACTAGAAAGATGTAATTTGTCATAGGTATACATAATAATCACGCCAAAAACCGACTTCCATCGCAACAACATAGTACATTTTTGGTTTTTATTAATTTTCTAATAAAGCACTACACCGATTTTAATAAAATTTACTAGCACTAGCTTTCAAATAAAAAAAGAATCGTAAAAATCGGTTCACCCAGTCATAAGTTATGAGGTGACACAATAAAAAAAAACATACAGACGAATTGAGACCCTCCTCCTTTTTGGAAGTCGCTTGAAAAGGAAAACTACGAATACCATTGCTAAGTAGGCTTTCTTAGTTAAAGAGTAAAGTGTGCAGTTGAATGAAGTATACCACTGCCACTGACGGCACCGACTCTATAGGCATCTTTTCTAAGGGCACCAAATGTATTCCACTGAGGGCACCTGGACTAGGTACATGTTTCGAGATGGGGTAGCATCAAATTCAAATTTAACAATACAATGTATAGACGATTTTAACCGCCTCCGTAGCTCAGAGGCAAAGTTCACTGGCTTTACACAGGAGGTCGCGGGTTCGATTCCCGGCGGGGTCAATTGTAAGACTCGGTTTGGTTGGTGGTAGGGCATTTTCTAAGCCCGCCTGGCTAGCTACCACCATCTTATCTAAGTCTTGCCGCCAAATATCAATGTTGATATCATTGGTGTGTTCCGGCATGAAAATAAAATAGCCGGTTCCCCATTGCGTTGGGGAATCTTGGTAAGCCCGCTTCCATCTTCGGCAACATCGTCACTTACCACCAGGTGAGATGTTGTCAAGGGTTTACCAATTGTGAATATAAAAAAAACGTTGAATTAGAATGTTTTTTTTCTTCACTTCGAGTTAAAAAAGATCTACAGGTTTAACATAATCAGTTTCGTACTAATTAAGTATCAGACTTTACAATAAACTGCCGAGTAATATTAAAGATTTACCTATTAAAATATTCAAGACAAAATTGTACAAATGGCTTAACGATAAAAACTATTACCTATAATGTGAAGGAATTCATGCAATAATGTAATCCAATTTATGTAATACGTTATTATTCGAAATGACAATATTGTTTACAATTTGATTTATATCTACCCGCACTGACACTATTTAGACATGATGTACCTTATAGGCAATTTTTTTACAGAACATTAGTTTTTAAGGGGGATTTACTATCACATTATAAAAAAAACCGGCCAAGTGCGAGTCAGACACGCGCACTGAGGGTTTCGTACCAAAACACATTTATTTGTATACGGATATAACAATTAATTGTATTGAAGACAAGATAGATAGATAGACAACTCATTTATTTTTCTAGCAAAACAGCACCATAGAGCAAACAAGCGATGAAGTTAAAACATTATAGGTACTTAATTCATAAATGAGTACCCTGTTATTGAAAGCACTAACACACCTAAAAACTAAAAGGTAACTAACTGCCTGGCCAGAAAAAAAGGCCCGGGTTCAGCATAATGTTGTGCATGCAGGGTATATATGCACAACGCTTTTTTTTAGCCAAAACCAGCGAAGAGAGGTAAAATGTGCAAGCTTAACTTTGTAGTTGGAAAAATGTTCTCTCGTACATCGATATACGTCACGGTAAATTTTTCACCTGCAAATATAAATAATAATAAGTAATCGCAAAAAAAAATCGGATTTCTTCCTTTACTTGTGCTGTGAGCCCTATCTTCTTGCCAAAGTTCATGATTTTAGGCCAGCGGGATTTTTTAGCCTATAGGTTTTGATCAAAAATGTCATCATATCAACTCATATACGTCCCCACCGAGGGGCTCGAGCCTACCCTGAATTAGGGCGATCGGGCTTTAGTCGATGACGCGTGCCCAGTGCGGGTTGGTCGACTTGACACACAATCTTTGAGTTTTTTTGTGCGGGTTTCCTCACGATGTTTTCCTTCACCGTAAGAGCGTCGGATAAACGTGTATATGAAATCGAAATTCGAAAAAAACACATTGGTACGTGGCAGGTTTGAACCACGACCTCCCGGAAGCGGTAGAGGTAGCGGCCCTTACCATTGCGCCACCGACATTAAGAAAATATGTATTGTAACAAAATGGCCCTATCTTTTTATTGCTTTGACTTAGAAGCTTGATTTTTTCACAGCTTGAAGGGAAAAATAGACCTTAGTATTTAATTTTCATTTCAACTTGATACCTCCACGCGTTCCTGCAAAAAAAGGTCATGACAGATAGACATAGTCAATGTTCCACCTTTACGCACGAAGCGTTTTGCGTCTTCGTTTATCATGCGAACGGCCAAGGAGTGGAATTCCCTTCCGGCGTCTGTATTCCCCGATTCGTACAATTTAGGAATCTTCAAGACGAGAGTGAATAGGCACTATTTGAGTTTGCGTGTCACATCCTCGGCTGCATCGGCACTTACCATCAGGTGAGGTGCAGCCAAACGTACTCAAATTCTTAATGATGGATAACGAAATGATGATATATAAGGTCTAACAAAATTAGCTGAAACTACTTTAACTGGTTCTTCTACCCATGAAACTGAACAACTTTCCCCGTGGAACCCATAGTCAAATCACAAAAAAAAATTGAACTTCCCATACTAAGTGAGAGCCAAATTTTTTTTTGCGATTTGATTATGGGTTCCATGGGGAAAGTTATTCAGTTTCATGGGGAGAAGCACCAGTTAAAATAGTGTCAGCTAATTTTGTTAGACCTTATATAGGTTCCTTTTTTACCTTTTGCGGTACTTAACCCCAAAAAAGAAACGTGTTTTTAAAATGATTATAGTGATTATCCTAAAGTAAAACAACAAATTAAGAGAACCAGCCAAGAGCTACTCGTTTTGTTGTCCTCGCGTTGATGTCTTTTGTTTGTGATGTGAATAGGTATCATTGTCCTTATACTATGTGGTTGTGTGGAGAAGTGTGGTGTGTGGTTTCACAGATTACTAAATAGTTACTTGTGGTGGTGCGGAACCCTCGGAGTGGTAGTCCGACTCGCACAAGGAACGTGCTTTTTAACGGTATTTGTTTTTGCTCTATCGTGAAAACGGTAATACATACAAGCGTGAAACTTGGTGTGATTGATTATAGTAATAAACTAGCTGTCCTGGTGAACTTCGTACCGCCTCACACTACACTACACTACCACTATCCCTACCACTACACTACCACAACACTACCACTATCACTAAACTACCACTACAACTAAACTACCACCACATTACACTACCACAACACTACCACTACAACTAAACTACAACGACACTACCAATACACGTCCACTACACTACAACTCCCACTACCACTATCCCTACCAATACACTACCACTACCACTATACTACCACTGCACTATACTGCACTACCACTACACTACCACCGTTACCACTAGACTACCACCACTACATTACCACTACCACTACACTACACTACTTTTTGTAGATATTGCAGGAATTTTTAGGACATTTTTTAAACCTTGGGTTACATTATTTGAGATTTAGTAAGGATCTCTAATTTTTTGAAAATATAATATAGCCTGTAGTAACCGCGGATAGTGTAGCTTCCCAACGGTGAAAGAATTTTTCAAATCGGTCCAGTAGTTTCGGAGCCTATTCAAAACAAACAAACAATCAAATCTTTCCTCTTTAAAATATTAGTATGGATAATCCTAAAGTAAAACAACAAATTAAGAAAACCAGCCAAGAGCTACTTGTTTTTTTTGTCCTCGCGTTGATGTCTTTTGTTTGAAATGAATAGGTATCATTGTTCTACTAGTATCCAGAGGTGTGGTTGTACGTTACCTTCGGTGCGCGAGTCCGACACGCACTTAGCCCGTTTTTAGTACATATTTATTATCAATTTGTTTAATATAATGAGTAGAAGTCAACGGCTGTATCAATTTGTGTTGCTACAATGATTATTCATATAAAATTCCTACGTAAGGTATGCAAGTATAATCTCTTGGATTACAGAATAGATATAAGGTACTTATTATTTAACAACGATATATTTGTACTAAATGTTAATTTACAAAATGTGATATACAATTATTTTTTTGTTTTGTTTTATGACATGTAATAATACCAAGGTATACTTAAATATTTATGAATTAATAGATTTTCCCAGCGGCTTCGCTCGCTTGAACATAGTTTCTATGACTGTCTTCGAGGGTGCGCAGTGCGCTCGCGAGCGTGGAAAAAAGTAGCATATATGTTAATCCAGGTCCTAATCTGTCTACCTACCAACTTTCAGCCAGATACGTTGAGTAGTTTTTGCGTGAAAGAGTAACAAACATCATACATACAAACTTTCACATTTATAATATTAGTAGGATTATTACTATGCTATTTATATTGAACTCGCGCATGATGCTCGTGTTTTCTAAGCACCTTCCTATAGCCCGTCAACTTCGTGCGCGCGATGAAAACTAATTACAAACATCGATATGTGTTTCCTCAATATATTCGCAAAGTTTGGATTCAATCGGGCATGTAGTTTTTGTATGAAAGCGGAACTACGTTTGTATGGAAACTCGAGCCTCCTGGCGGCCCTTAACAGCATTAATGTGTTCTGGCATGAAAATAAAGTTAGCATTTGGACATTTGTTGGCGCCGGCGACTGGCGCCCTGGTGTCGGGTCGCGCGACCCACTGCTTTGTATGATTTATTATGAAGTAGTGACGAAAACAAACGACCTGGTCGCGCGACATCATCGTACAAAAAGGTGGAAAACGTGACCCGGTCGCGATTGCTGGTCGCTGTCGACAATATCCAAATGTTATCTTAAGGTAGCCAGCTCCCCAAAATTGCGTGGGAGAACATTAGTAAGCCCGCTTCCATCGTCTTCGGCATCATCGTCTCTTTCTATTAGACGCGACGTGCCAAGGTAAAATGTGGATAAAACCGTACCTACATCCCCCTTTTTTCACCAGGTTCGACCGACTTTCCTCATCGGCATTAACGTCAGCCAAGCAGAAGCTTTAACTGGCGTGCTCACTGAAGAGACTCTAAAGCTGTTTAAGCTGCGATGCTCCGAGGAAGACAGCAATGTGGAGAAGGAGCCTCCAGGAGGGGCGCAGCCGTCCATGCAGGGCTACGTGCACTCACAGGCTGTTGCTGACAAGGTGAGGATTACTTCACTACTGGTCATCGGCATCGCTACTCAAGTGAGCCAGTCACAACGCTAAAATACTATAAATCATCATCATCATATCAGCCGAATGACGTCCGCTGCTGGACATAGGCCTACCCCAAGGATTTCCATGACGACCGGCAGGCAGCGTAGTGTAGGCAGGCCTCCCACTCGGTGGACCGATGACCTTTTTGCTAAATAACATAGTTTCAGAAATAAAAGGAAGGGAGCGAAATAATCAAAAGAGTGCGACTTTGTATTCAACAGAATGGGACTCGTTTTGAGCATTTGATCAATTAAATTGATTAATTTTGAAATAAAAATGTTAAAATTCATGGTTTTCCTTGTATTTCTGATACTATGTTATTTAGCAAAACTCATCCTTATGATGAAGCCATTCGATCGGTATGATTATGCTTCAGGGTATTTTTTTTTCTCAAATAGTGTCACCTTATGTTAACGGGTACGATCACAACATATTTTTTAATAGAGGTGCTCGAAAGTGGTACTTTTGGATATGCCAGTTTACTTAGCGCAAAATATTTTTTCTGGCACATTCGTGTTTTTTTTTCAAATTTTTTAACCGACTTCAAAAACGGAGGAGGTTTCTCAATTCGACCGTTTTTTTATGTGTGTTCGCGGATAACTTCGTTGATGATTCTTTTTTTGTTAGAAAGGAGATATCCCAAAGGTGGTACCATGATAAGGAAACCATGATTTGATGATGGCATCCCAGAGAAATCGAGGGGAACCTTAGTTTCCTGTTTGAAGTCGGTTTTTTTTTCAAAATTATTGGCACTTCATTTTATTTTTCTGTTACTTACAACTGTATCGAAAAACGTCGTATGATACATGGGCGTAAAAGGTAATTGGCAAACTGCGGCTTCGGTTTACAAATATAACTTGTTTGCCGTTTACCTACTTACCACCCTTGTATAATAAATCACAATTTATTACAAGCATCCCATTTCTGATCTTCATTTATTTCTTTCAGTCCGTGGCCGACTGCGTGGAAGCGCTTGTTGGTACTTATCTGCTGAGTGGCGGCATCACGGGCGCAGTCAAAGTGCTGGAGTGGTTCAAGATTATGCCGCCGAAGGTATATTTATGACTACATTTTTTGAAATTTTATGGTTTTGGCAAAATATATATATTAGTACTAACATACAGTATGGACACTCCCTGCTGCTCCCTGATTGCGATCTCACCCCCTCGTCACCCAGATTGATAAAAATTTTGTTAATACTCATTATTTTTTTCCGTTTGAGAAAGGATGAAGTGTAGTATAATAAAACAAAATTATTGAAACATTATTTTTATAACTATTTATTACTGTGTTTTATTAATTTCATGAATGTTGTTAAAATTTAGTACAGCATGTGCACAAATACTTAGTAAGTAGATAATTTGTTTTTAATTTGGTAGGAAGGGAGATGTGAGGGTAGTCTGAAAATTAAATAAAACGGTTTTAAACATCACCATTGTCTTTGCTACATTACACGTAAAATTTAGTAGAATTTTTATCGCAGCCTAAATATGAATTTCGGAAAGAAAATAATTTTTGGGGTAATATAGAATAGTTTTATTTTATATTTAAAAATAGGTAATGTACTAACAATGGACGACTGTGAAAAATAGGGATTCGGAATAACCTTAATATAGAATTGACTTAAGTTGCCAAATTTCACTTGATAAAAAAATAATTCATTTTACAAATTTTAAAATAATAAAACTGGTTTGGCAACGATCGATCTTCCCTCTGGTATAAAAATGACCGAATAAATACCTAAATCGTAAAAGGAGTAAATTAATTTGCAGTCGGAATTACCCCAAAGTTGAAGAAATCATTTTGGGTATACAACACTCTTAATAATTTTAAATTAAATACTAAATTGTTAAGGTAGACGGAGATAGGAAGTATTGCAAGCCAGCAGCAGCGCTTGGTGGCAGGTATTAGTATTTTGCAGGGCAGTAGTAGTGCTTGGACACAAATGATAAGCAATATCGATGCCCTTTAAAATTAGTTAGTAGTAAGGATTCTACTTCTCTTCGGGTAAGCGGCAGGTCGCGCAGAGCGGCGAAATATATGCTGGTGGAAGACTCAGCAGTGACTCTGGGTTGTTATGATGTGAAGTACGGGCAGGGTGGAAAAACCCTAAGAACATAAATATAACTCTAGTTCGCAACAGCAACAAATAAAAACGGATAGCGGTTTCCAAACATAAATTACTTACCCTTGATAAATACAAAAGGTCTTGTTAAAAAAAGGAAAATCACAGCACTTTATAATTTAAAATAATATTTTGCACAACAACTCGTTTCAACGGTCATCAATTGTTTCTATTTCCTTGTCAAAAAGTCT
Source organism: Coleophora flavipennella (assembly GCA_947284805.1). Lineage (NCBI taxonomy): Eukaryota > Metazoa > Arthropoda > Insecta > Lepidoptera > Coleophoridae > Coleophora > Coleophora flavipennella. The sequence continues at coordinate 3,504,327 of OX369273.1, forward strand.
CTGTTATTTCAAAATCAAATTTTATCGAAGACCAGAACCAAAAAGAATTTAATCATGAAACGCAAAGCAAGAAACGAACGAACATTTGCGTTTCAGTATGTAGGTACCTTCAAGATAAAAAATAAATCAGTCATTGCTCAACTATGGGGGTTTTAATAAGCTCTCCACTTTTACATGCCCGACTACGGCAGACGGTAAAGACTTCGCGAGAAAGTATGCACAGCGTTACTGTACAAATTATTAATTTGTATTGAAAAAAAAACGAAAATGTTGTTTTTTTTTTAAGAGAATTGGCGGAAACGCAAAAGTTTATCTATCGTCTCGATTCTCTGTAAAGTCCGGGAACACAAAAGTTTGTCTCGATTTTGTTTTTAACCGACGTAAAAACGGAGGAGGTTCTCAATTCGCCCCTTGTATAATTTTATTTAATTTTTATAGTATCCTTGCATTTTTGGAAGAAGAAAAAAAGCACTGTAATGCCTCAGCAAAAATAGCAATTGCATGTCTCGTATTCTCGATCTGCAATTGCCTATTTACTAGCTTACGCAATAATGTACTATTTCATTCCCAGGACAACTTCTCTTGCCTGCTCAACAAGAAGGTTCCGACTGTCCTAAGCTTGGGCAAGACCAACGAGGCGGAGATCCTCCGGCTCTTGAACCACTCGCGGGATGAGATCGAGACTATACTCAACTACAAGTTCAAGGATCCGGCATACTTGCTTGAGGTGAGATGACATCAAAATGTTACTTTAACGAGCAGTCTAGTACAGTAATACCTCGGTTTAAGCGAAGGAGGCGTTCCGATCAATTTCGCGCTAAGCAAAATACGTGTATAACGAGGTTAATGAAATAACAAGCAAAATAAATTACATATTCACTTTTATTGCCTATAAGGTTACAAAAAAACTAAATACCTATATTATATTTTAATTTTTAGAGAAATACTCATCATACTCAACGTTTTTTGAGTAGAATTTTTCTTGCGCTCAAGTAAAATTTTTTCGTAGCAAGTAACACCGTTTTCTATGGATTGCCGCAGATATAAAACACGGTTGACATCACTGTCCGAACTTTCCAACATCTCTAGACTAGAATATATTTTTGAATTTTTTTATTAGAGCGAATTATCGCGAATTTCTAAAACCGCGTTATAACGAAATCGCGCAAAGTGAGGTCGCGTAAACCGAGGTATTACTGTAACGGCGGGTCGGGATTGCTAAGAATCCCCGGAAGATGCCAGGCTACCAAACCCAACGACACATTTGGAACTGGAAACTTACAACACGCGTACACTGTGGACTGACGAGAAGCTTACAGAACTCGAAGAAGTATTGAGCAGCTTACGGTGGGATATCGTAGGTTTATGTAAAGAGCGTCGGTGGCGTAACGGCTAGGGCCGCCGCCTCCTGTCCGGGAGGTCGTGGTTCGAATCTCGCCACGTACCAATGTGATTTCGAATTTAGATTTCATATGTACGTTTATCCGACGCTCTTACGGTGAAGGAAAACATCGCACACGGCTGCGAAGAAATTCGAAGCTTGTGTGTGAAGTCGACCAACCCGCACTGGGCCCGCGTGGTCGCTTAGGCCCGATCGCCCTAATTCAGGGTAGGCTCGAGCCCCTCGGTGGGGACGTATATGAGCTGATGTGATGTAAAGTCCGAAGAGAGTTAGAGGACACCATGATCCTTAAATCCGGAAACCTATTCTATTTCCGAGAGGGCGACCAACTGTCCCAGGGTGGTGTCAGGTTTTATCAACCGAAATACGTCCAATGCTGATAAAGGCTTCCCCAGGGATTTCTATAACGATCATCGGTCCTGCGCTGCCCGCATCAAGTGGCTTCCCGCGATCTTTACTAGGTCGTAAGTCCACCGAGAGGCTGGCCTCTGTCAGTCACCTGTTTACCTACTGTCGATGCCGTCACTTTTTCTTGACTAAGCTGTCGGCGGAACCCAAATCAATGCGGGAGCGAGCTAAGCGAGCTTGGAAATGCGGAGCATCCCGACTCGGATTGTTTAGGTTCAGAAGACTATAAGAGACGAGCCAAACGAGGCGTTGGATTTGACACGATAACCACAGATAGGAGCCTGCTCGCATGTTCGGTTACAATCACAGATCTACTACAAATAGATTAGTAAAAAAAATGTTAGAAAATGAAGGATAGTTACAATATTGTACGAGTGCGAAAAAGATACTGATATTATTTTTTGTCCTTATCGTCATGACCACTTTTTTGCTGGCTAATTGTCATAGTCTGACAGTTTCTTAGCCAAACAATGTTTCTTTCAATGTTGCCAAATAAATCTAAATTTTACCTAATAAAAATAATATATGTTTGTAGGTTTCTATGTGATCCCTGATATTGAAAAGTAAAGCTGTACAACTGCTTTTCGAAAGCATTACTTAAACAAAAGATCTACTACAAAGGCGCTAGGTCGCGCTGATTACATTGAAATTTACCCTGACTTAATGGAAATAATATTAAGGTGGCAACACAAACGCTTAAAACGGTTAAAGCGAGAGGCATTGTAGTGGCCATGCGATATATAAATCTATTTGTAGTAGATCTGTGGTTACAAAAAAACACTGCAAAATTTCCTTAAAGCAAGTGCTAAGCAAACAATTACATAAATGAAAAAACAGCAATAAACAGCTGACAGTCGGCGTCGCCATCTTGATTCATTACTGCTGTTTTTGGCAGCCAAAGTCGCGGCTCATTTATATAACTGGCAGAGTTATCTCACTTTATTTTCATCATCATCATATCAGCCGAAGGACGTCCACTGCTGGACATAGGCCTCCCTTAAGGATATCCACGCCGACCGCTTCTGCGCTACCCGCATCTTGCGCTTACCACTTTATTTTACACATCAAAAACTTGTATTCACCAATTCACAATAATAAAAAACTCAATGCAGAGTTTTACGAAAATGGCTCCTCATTTTAGTAGTCTTATATTATAGCAGGCATAATTTAGTTTTGTAATCCTTACTAATATAATAAAGGTAAAAATTATTGTTTGTTACCTCTTCACGCCTCAACACCTCAACCAATTTGGACGAATTTGGCATACAGTTAGCCTGTGTCATAAGGAAGGAAAAGGCTACTTTTTATCTAGTGAAAAATAGCATAGTGTGATACTGTTCCTGAGGGACTGAAAAAAAACTTTTTTTAGTTGATCCTTTTAACAATGCAAAGGAGCAACGGATTGTTGTGATTTTTTGCACAAAGATAGTTGAGGGGATGAGAAATATTATTGACTACTAATTAGCATAGCCCGAGATAGTTCCCAAGGGATCTGGGGAAAACTGATTTCCAGCCTCGCGCACGTCGACGTCGCAACGGATTTTCTTGGTTTTTTGTATAGAAATAGTTGAGGGGATGGGAAGTGGACTTTTAATCAGAATAGCCCAATATAATTCCCAAGGGATCAGGAGTAAAATCCTGTTTTCGATCGCGAGACGCTCGCACTACTCACGCTCAAAAACAGGCATAAAAATCATGCCCATGCGAGCGAAGCCGCGCGCAAAGCTACTGTAACCATAAATGGATGTTAACGGCAAGCATGTAACCACATTGCAGTGGTGTAACCAGTGCGGACTTCTTTCTGAATTCTAAAACAAAATTTTAAAACTGGCATATAGAAAAGATATAAAATACTACTTTTCGAGCAACTATATTGAACATTATTTTATCGATCTTCAAAGTTAAGTACCTTAGTGTTTACTGTACTCCTCCAATAAATTAATAACAGCATAACATAAAATGTATTTGCAGGCCCTGTCCCACGCGTCATATATCCGCAATCGTTTCACGCCCTCCTACGAGAGGCTGGAGTTCCTCGGAGACGCCATCTTGGACTTCCTGATTACGGCACACATCTTCGAGAACTGTCGCGCTCTGAAGCCCGGAGAGATATCGGATCTGCGCTCCGCTTTGGTGAACAACGTGACGTTCGCGGCCTACGTCGTCAAGTTGGGGTTGAACAAGTGAGTTCTGTATTCAATAGATTTGACGCTTGTGTCAAAGATAAACTAATATTAGTAGTTCCGCGGAGACGCCATCTTGGACTTCCTGATTACGGCACACATCTTCGAGAACTGTCGCGCTCTGAAGCCCGGAGAGATATCGGATCTGCGCTCCGCTTTGGTGAACAACGTGACGTTCGCGGCCTACGTCGTCAAGTTGGGGTTGAACAAGTGAGTTCTGTATTCAATAGATTTGACGCTTGTGTCAAAGATAAACTAATATTAGTAGTTTCGCGGAGACGCCATCTTGGACTTCTTGATTACGTCACACATCTTCGAGAACTGTCTTGCTCTGAAGCCCGGAGAGATATCGGATCTGCGCTCCGCTTTGGTGAACAACGTGACGTTCGCGGCCTACGTCGTCAATTTGGGGTTGAACAAGTGAGTTCTGTATTCAATAGATTTAACGGTTGTGTCAAAGATAAAATAATATTAATAGTTCCGCGGAGACGCCATCTTGGACTTCCTGATTACGGTACACATCTTCGAGAACTATCGCGCTTTGAAGCCCGGAGAGATATCGGATCTGCGCTCCGCTTTGGTGAACAACGTGACGTTCGCGGCCTACGTCGTCAATTTGGGGTTGAACAAGTGAGTTCTGTATTCAATAGATTTGACGCTTGTGTCAAAGATAAAATAATATTAGTAGTTCCGCGGAGACGCCATCTTGGACTTCCTGATTACGGTACACATCTTCAAGAACTGTCGCGCTCTGAAGCCCGGAGAGATATCGGATCTGCGCTCCGCTTTGGTGAACAACGTGACGTTCGCGGCCTACGTCGTCAATTTGGGGTTGAACAAGTGAGTTCTGTATTCAATAGATTTGACGCTTGTGTCAAAGATAAAATAATATTAGTAGTTCCGCGGAGACGCCATCTTGGACTTCCTGATTACGGTACACATCTTCAAGAACTGTCGCGCTCTGAAGCCCGGAGAGATATCGGATCTGCGCTCCGCTTTGGTGAACAACGTGACGTTCGCGGCCTACGTCAAGCTGGGGTTGAACAAGTGAGTTCTGTATTCAATATATTTGACGGTTGTGTCAAAGATAAAATAATATTAGTAGTTCCGCGGAGACGCCATCTTGGACTTCCTGATTACGGTACACATCTTCAAGAACTGTCGCGCTCTGAAGCCCGGAGAGATATCGGATCTGCGCTCCGCTTTGGTGAACAACGTGACGTTCGCGGCCTACGTCAAGCTGGGGTTGAACAAGTGAGTTCTGTATTCAATAGATTTGACGGTTGTGTCAAAGATAAACTTATATTAGTAGTTCCGCGGAGACGCCATCTTGGACTTCCTGATTACGGCACACATCTTCGAGAACTGTCGCGCTCTGAAGCCCGGAGAGATATCGGATCTGCGCTCCGCTTTGGTGAACAACGTGACGTTCGCAGCTTACGTCGTCAAGTTGGGGTTGAACAAGTGAGTTCTATATTCAATAGATTTGACGGTTGTGTCAAAGATAAACTAATATTAGTAGATCCGCAGCGACGCCATCTTGGACTTCTTGATTACGTTATACATCATCGAGAACTGTCGCGATCTGAAGCCCGAGGAGATATCGAATGTGCTGTCCGCTTTGGTGAACATTGTGACGTGCGGCGTGATCGTGCAGAAGAATTTGTTCTAGTTAAACGGCGCGGTCAAAACGCCTGCTGAGCGAGGCCCATCAAGAGAAAGAACGCGACCGTATACCGCTTGACCGCCTTCTGTTCTGCGGAATCTCTCAATATTACAGCAATTCACATCGACTTACCAATCTCTAGATACATCTGCTTCCGTGTTTATTTACCTATCTGGAAATACATCTTCTACCTTCTTAACGCCTCCTCCTTCTACCTCTTCTTCCTCCTCCTCCTCCTACGCTGGAGATTGCAGTAATGCAGTAATATTACTGTGTCTCATCCTCGTTAGCTCATATTACGTCCCTACCGAGGGGCTCGAGCCTACCCTGACTTAGGGCGATCGGGCCTTAGTCGACTACGCAGGCCAGTGCGGGTTGGTCGACTTCACACACAAACTTCGAGTTTCTTCGCAGGCGTGTGCAGGTTTCCTCACGTTTTCCTTCACCGTAAGAGCGTCGGATAAACGTACATATGAAATCGAAATTCGAAAACACATTGGTACGTAGCTGGATTCGAACCACGGCCTCCCGGACAGTAGGTAGCGGCCCTAGCCATTACACCACCGACTCTCTGTGTCTAGATACATCTAATCCCAACTCAACCCGACCCTGGAGACGTGGTGATGAATTAATACTCCAGCTATTCACCTGTGTCTATTTACCTGTCTATAGATACACCTGCTTCCTACTGAACCCGACGTTGGAGGGCGTGGTGATGAAGTAATGTTACAGCAACTAACATTTGGCTTTTTACCTGTCTCAGATACATAACCACCTCCGTAGCTCAGAGGCAAAGTTCACTGGCTTTACACAGGAGGTCGCGGGTTAGATTCCCGGCGGGGTCAATTGTAAGACTCTGTTTGGGTTGGTGGTAGGGCATTTTCTAAGCCCGCCTGGCTAGCTACCACCATCTTATCTAAGTCTTGCCGCCAAATATCAATGTTGATATCATTGGTGTATTCCGGCATGAAGATAAGATAGCCAGTTCCCCATTGCGTTGGGGAATCCTGGTAAGCCCGCTTCCATTATCGGCAACATCGTCACTTACCACCAGGTGAGATGTTGTCAAGGGTTTACCAATTGTTAATAAAAAAAAACATCTGCTCCCGTGTTTATTTACCTATCTGGAGATACATCTTGTACCTACTGAACCCGACGCTGCTGGAGATTGCAGTAATGCAATAATATTACACCAATTTATCTGTTTCTAGATACGTCTACCCCTAACTGAACACTACCCTGGAGGGCGTGGTGATGAAGTATACAGCAATTCCCCTGTGTCTATTTACCTGTCTCTAGATACGAGTACATATGATCCCAACTAAACCCGACACTGGGGGGCGTGGTGATGAAGTAATGTTACATCAACTAACATTTGGCTATTTACCTGTCTCTAGATACATCTGCTCCCAATTGAACCCGACGCTGGAGGGCGTGGTGATGAAGTTCATCGAGTACCAGGAGCGCAGGAATCACGAGATTCTGGAAGACGTGCTGTACCTCGTCGACGAGGAGGACTGCCACCTCGCCGAGTACGTCGAAGTGCCAAAGGTTGGGGATAATTTCCTTTTGCAGTTATGATAATATTAATGTGTTATGGTGACGCCAAGGTGTAATTTCTTTTCCGGGATATAGACCACCATCTTACTGCTAAGGCTTTTACAGATAGAGGGAGGATGCTCTAACCAAAAACCGGCCAAGTGCGAGTCGGACTCAAGCGCGGAGGGTTCCGCACCATTATCTATAATAAATGACGTATTAAAAAAATATACTTATTAGATCTTGTTCAAACCAATTTTCGGTGGAAGTTTGCATGGTAATGTACATCATATATATTTTTTTAGTTTTATCATTCTCTTATTTTAGAAATTACAGTGGGGGGACACATTTTACTACTTTGGAAGTGTCTCTCGCGCAAACTATTCAGTTTAGAAAAAAATGATATTAGGAACCTCAATATCATTTTTGAAGACCTATCCATAGATACCCCCACAAGTATGGGTTGAATGAAAAAAAATTAGTTTTAGTTCTAAGTATGGGGAACCCCCAAAATTTAATGTTTTTTTCTATTTTTATATAAATATATTTCATGTACAGACACATCTTCGTTATCGTTTTATTATTCATTTTCATCAGGTGACTTACAGTCAAACGCATTCAAATTCTTAATAAAAAGAATTGATTATAGTCCAGATTATATTATTGTAATGTCTAAATAAATTCTAACTCCAATAGATGCTGAGCGACGTATTCGAGTCAATAGCCGGCGCCATCTTCCTAGACAGTGGCGGAAACTTGCAAACTGTGTGGACGGTGATATACCGCATCATGTGGAAGGAGATCGAGAGCTTCGCGCGCGACGTGCCGATACAGCCCGTACGTGTGTTGTACGAGAACATACACGCGTGTCCTGTGTTTGGGTAAGTTTATATTGTTTTCCAGCGATTCACTAGCCCCATCTGAGACAGTGGCGGAAACCTGCAGACAGTGTGGTCGGTGATATACCGCATCATGTGGAAGAAGATCGAGAACTTTGCGCGCGACGTGCCGATACAGCCCGTCCGTATGTTGTACGAGAACATACACGCGTGTCCTGTGTTTGGGAGCGTTTATTTATGTGTATTTTCCTCGTTGGTATGATGTATTTATTTATTAAAAAAAACCAACATCAAAATTAATTTTACAAGGTAATAGTTGTAATGAATATAATACTCGCAAGTAAACAATAAATGTAATGTAATAGTTATAACTGCCTCCATGGCGTATAGTTTAAGTTCATTAGCTTCACATGCGGAGGTCGCAGATTCGATTCCCAGCGGAGTCTAACTTTGTAAAACTCGGTTTGGTTGATGGAAAGGCATTTTCTACGCCCGCGCCTAGACAGCTACTACCGTCTTATCTAAGTCTTGCCGCCAAACATCATTGTTAACAGGAAGCCCACTTTCATCTTCGGCATCATCGTCACTTACCATCAGGTGAGATGATGCCAAGTGCTTACCAATTGTGGATAAAAAAATTGTTCTCATGTTTAGCCAACAAGATAAGATAGCATACAAATTAAGAAAGGTTCGAGTGGCGATCACAGGCCGGAAGACGTAGTGTTCTAACACTGGCGTCTACGCCCCCTTTAGGTTGACTGATGATCTGGTAAGGCACCCAAGATGCTGCTTGATGTATGTAGTTGGAAATCGTCCTGACTGGTAGGAGGTCTACGGGGAGGCCTATGTCCAACTCTTCCGTTTGAGATGATGATGATGATGTAACAAAACTTTAGAATTGTAAGACAATCGTCAAAACAATCGATTCCTCAAGTAAGTATTTTTGCTTTTACTTGAGTAACGTATCTTTAAAATGTTTGAGAATATTCTTTTTATTCGTTTACGGTAATTATATGGTAATTTTATAGTAACTGAATAATTCTTCATTAGTTTATAAATCACTGTCATTAAAAATGCATTAAATAAACTTGACTGCTTAAAATGTATTCTATGTCACTCAGGGGTTCAGGACGAATCAAACGATACCTTGCACTGCAAAATCCATCAAGCCGTTTAGGGTGTAGGCTGAGCCAAAAAACAGACACACATACATACACCTGATAAACATTACCCTCCTTTTTAGGAAGTATGGTAAAAAACATTGTTTCATAACTTCAAAATGTTTTTGAATATCTTTTTACGTTGTTTACGGGTAACTACCTACTGAATCTGAACATTCCTTAGTTTGATATATCTGTTTTTTTTTAACTTCTACTGGTAAGAATATGTGCACTGTCCATTTCCACATATCCCTACCGGTAGAAATAAATCTACTAAAACGTGTACTTATCCCAACCAGTAGGAATAGCTCGGTAGGCATACTCATTTTATCTAGATAAAACTAATCTAGACAAAACTCGTTTTATCTAGTTAGAATTAGTTATAGCTGATATTTATTTATGAGCTGCAGTAAGATCTAGTTGTAACAAATGCATTTCGTAAAAACTAGTGTTAACTAGAAAAAACGCGTTTTATCTAATAACAGTTTTAACTGTAACATAGATAATTGAAAAGAGTTTTCTTAACAAAAAAAATATCCTTCAGCATCATCATATCAGCTCATATACGTTCCCACCGAGGGGCTCGAGCCTACCCTGAATTAGGGCGATCGGGCCTTAGTCGACCACGCGGGCCCAGTGCGAGTTGGTCGACTTCACATACAACCTTCGAGTTTCTTCGCAGGCGTATGCAGGTTTCCTCGCGATGTTTTCCTTCACCGTAAGAGCGTCGGATAAACGTACATATGAAATCGAAATTCGAAAAAACATTGGTACGTGGCAGGATCAAACCACGACCTCCCGGACAGGAGGTAGCGGCCCTTGCCTTTACGCCACCTTCAGCATCATAATATGACTCATTTGTGTTACAGGAAACCAAAAGCCCCTTCTCCAGACAAGCCGAAGGTGATGGTTCCTGTGTACTTCACCAAGAATGGGCAAAGGGAGACTGTATATGGCTGCGGGGGGAATAAGTCTCAGGCAAAACGCGCCGCCGCTAAACTCGCGTTGAGAGTCCTTAACTCTTGAAACATCCTTAACTTTAGTTCCCATACAAACGACATTTAAAATTTATTAAAATGGGGATGACGAATGCTTGTCATCTGAGTTACTTTTTATCATCTGTCAAAAACGACATTTTGTTCTAAAAATGTTTGAAATACCTACGTAGGCGTGACGTCATAGTTTAGCAGCGTCATTTATGTACTCATTTTGTGATTTTGGTGAATTAAAAATCGAAAACTTGATGGAAAACAAAACGAGTAAGGTTTTCCGAAGTTTAAGTAGGAGGGCAATTTAGTGATCAAGAGTTCATAATTTATTTCTGATGCTGTCTTCATTCCTATTGGAGAAGCCGATTGTAATGAAATTTCATACACATAAGCAAAACACAAAATTGTTCAGAGTGTATTGACATACCGAAAAGGGTAACAAAGGGACCATATTACTAAACCTACGCTGCGCTGTCTTGTCTGTCCGACCTTTTAAAAGCTGTACCTATATTTTGAACCGTAATACTTAAGTATTATGGTTCAAAATATAGGTACAGTTTTTTATAGTTAGACACTATCTGAAATTTTCACACAATATATTATTATGGGGGATTAACTAACAAATAATAAAAATTAAAAGAAATATTCTATGAATTTGTTTATTGTCCACTACTACCCCACAATAATGATTTTTCATGTTTCCCCACCCAAAGGTTGTCTGGAAGAGATCGCTTGTTAGTGATAAGACCGCTATATGTACAACTTCCTCAATCGTTGTATCTTTTTTTTTCCTCATATGTTGTGCAATAAAGTGTTTTCAATCAATCATTATTCACAAGGTAATGAATAATTCAACTTTACAATACAATTATTCTTAATTCAACTTTACAATACAATATTCTTTATTGCATCACAACGTAAGAAAAAATAACAATATAGAAGAAAGCCTATACAATAGCCGGCCTTAGTGCTAGGTAGCAATTTCTTCCAGGCAACCATTGGGTAGGGAAACAGCAACAGAATAAGTTAAGGGGTGGTGCAATAATTAAAAACAGAAACTTTAATTAAATAAAAGTAATAATACAATTTGGGGTATTGCAAAAAGAAGAAGGGTCCGGCCCCCATTCCGCCACGCTCCCGGTTGAGACGACCCCGTTGTAAAACACCCGTTTTTTGACAGGACACTTGAGCAAATACCGTCGAAAACAGAAGTGTTTTTAAATGTCCCGCCAGGTCCCCGTCACTTGGCCGAGAGCGCGAAATAAGTACCTACACAACGGTGGGTTGTCAACTCGTGCAGAAAGCGGAGCGATTCTCGAGCAAGCGAGTGCGCAAGTTGAAACATGTTCGTCGCGCGGTCTCACAACCCTGCCGGTTGATCAGTTGCGACAACGCTAGACCGGCCAGCGCAAAATAATCTCTCACGCGCATAGATTCGGTTCATTCTTGCGTAAAAGCGCGATTGTTATCGGTGTATGTCAGTCAGTTATGTTGAAGTAAAACTGGAGGCACTAAGCGCGGTTGCGAACTAGACTGTTCTTTATAACCGCGTAGCGAGAGTTGCTATTTATTTAAAGCGTCATTGCGAGTACTTCATCTGTGCTTGTACTATTATTATCATCTGTGGTCCCGCGTCAAAAAAGCATGCAAGCAAGCCGGGAGCATGGCTTAATAAAAATTTCCCTCTGTGGGAGCGTCCCGGCCGGGAGCGTGGCGGAATGGGTGCCTAACGGCCGGAACCAAAAAAAGGGCGCCGGGTTCTAAGTTGATTCGGAAAATAAGGGGCTTAGATATATAAAAAATCTGACTGAGATACTTAAATTTAGTAATAAATGTATACTTGCTTAGTCTTAAATTGTTTATTTAAAAATGTTTCTGTAATCAGCGTTGCTGCATTCAGTTTGGTAGTAAGATAGCCACTGTAATTAATGATTTCGTTATTGCCTACACTGGCTATCCCGACACTGTCCTTTACTGACAATAGTATTGTTCATTTATACTTACTTGTAGCTTGTTCAGACATTAGCATTTAGAAACAGAGTATACCGTATTATTTTTCACTCGAAAATTTCGACTTTCATATTCATTCAGAATTCAAATTTGTAGTTGACTGCTAGTCATTAGTGTTACATAACATCTGTCAATAATTGGTTTTCTAATTTTGTGATTATGAACAGGTGCCCAATTTAAAATTTAAATGAAATATTATTATATGCTTGGTTTTTGTTTGAGCACATACGAGTAGGTTGGTAATAGAAAAGAAATGAAGTATTATTTTTGAGCAGGAAAGAAATTTAGTAAATATTAATAACCAGTTCGCAGTATTGCTTACATTCTACAGTAAGTACATACTTATTTTGTGAATTTGATCAATTAAAAACAGGTTGAGCGCTCTCTGTGTCGAGAAGGACATAGATTAAAACAGTGTTAACGGTTTTTACAACATAAAAAAGCATTAATGTGGTTGCACAAACGACTATTAAATTTAATTTACTTATAAGGCGAAATATGTATGAATTTGAAACCCCATTAATGTATTATAGAGGCGGATTCAAAAATAATTAAGAATTACATAGTGAACCTGACTGCAAGTATACGAGTATATATACTTTGCTGCAATACAGGGTGTAAAAAATACCATTCTACGGAATTAAATACTTTTATTCGTGGAACTTTAACTACATTGGCATAAGCCTATCGGACAGGCGTGGAAAGTAAAAAATACTATCCTATAGGAATTTATTCAATGTTCAGATTCCATCAATGAGCGTTCGGTCGGCCAAGGAAGTGGTCTACCACTTCTTTTCAGTTGTATTTCCGTGTGATCTAAATATTCAATTCAATATATTTATTCAAAATAGGTGCAAATTACACTCTTTCTGATAGTCATAAAATAATAATAACAATGTCATTTGTGAGAAATCAAGAAATAAACAATATTTAGTTAATAACTTCAAAACTAAATCCTTGATATAAACCAGATTATGTCATTAGAACATGAAAACAATATGACACGAAAAGTTATATATAAAAATCATTGAATGCATTTAACAAGAGTAGGCCAGTTTACACAGACAGCACCCGGTCACGAGTATAACGCGAGAGTCAGCCTCATCGCTAAGGTTTACCCATTGTCGACTAAGGCCCGATCGCCCTATTACAGGGTAGGCTCGAGTCCCTCGGGTGGGGACGTATATGAGCTGATATGATGATAATGATACCTTTCTAACACTGTCTGTTATCTGAGATACCTGACATCTGAAGACATGGGTTTATGGTGTTATCTTGACCTCTATTGTCAATAGGGTGGCAGACCACGTTTTTGGCCGACTGTACACACGGCGCCACATCAAGCTATATAAATCCAGTATACGCGGGCCTCGCGTATGTTGAAACGCAAAGGCGTCGCCCGGCCAGCTTATCCTGGTTTTGTATAGCTTGATGTGTCGCTGTCTGTACGTGCTATGGTATGGTTGGTATTAAATGAATAACGCTGAGGATTCTGTTTCTCCTTGGCAGAAATAGAAATACAAAATGCCATTTTTTTGGGTACGTTGACTTTGTATAAAATAAAATTAGACAGTGTCTTTAAAAAGTTTGAAAGTAAAACATATTTTCAAAAAAAAGAATATGTTTTAGTTTATTTATTTTTATTTATGTCAGGGATATGATGAAAACAGGAATTTGATCAATTACCTGTTTTTATCACATCCCTGCGATATTTGTACTGAGCATACATACAGCTCATACTTGATTGTTTTTTTTATTATGTATACTGGGAAAGTAAGTAACCTATATTCTGCTTTTTTTTTTAAATAAGACAATATCTAAAAAAAAATTAGTTATTTTTAAAATAGTTGAATCTGTTAAAAAGATATGTTATTTTAGTTTATTTTTTTATTAATGTCACAGGGCGATATGTTGAATTTGTACTGAGCATACATAGAGTTCATATTTGCTGAATGTTTTTTGATGTGTAACATCTTTGCTCTCGCTTTCCTGCAATTTGTGGGAGTGATTTCGTGAAATGGGACGGAAATGTGTAACAGGAAATGCGAACGTTTTTTAGTTCTCGAAAACTAAGGTTGTCATAGCCATGCCGCCTAGTGTGATGGCAAAGGCAAAGATGACATACTACTATTCGAAGGGTCGGCCCGTGAATGTACGACCCGATAATTAATTAATTTCATAAGTATTTTGTCACATGTTACACATCATATGCGAGTACTGTAGGTCTCGTTTTTTTTTCTTATGTACCGTACCTATATTCTGCTGTTTGTTTGAAATTAGTCAATTTGTTTGAAATTATCTATAAAAAAAATTAGAAGTTAAACATATTTAATTTAAAATAGTTGAATCTGTTAAAAAGATGTTTCTTTAGTTTATTTTTGTCACAAGGATATGATTAAAACAGAAGTACCGTAGGTACCTATATTCTGCTTTTTGTTTGAAATTAGACAATGTCTAAAAAATTTAGAAGTTAAATATATTTAAAATAGTTGAATCTATTAGAAAGATAATATGTTATTTTAGTTTTTTATTTTAGTCAGAGGGATATGTTGAAAACAGGAATTTGATCTATTCCCTGTTTTTATCACATCCCTGCGATAATTGTACTAAGCATACATAGAACTCATACTTCATTAGGTCCCTACGAGTTTTAATGTGATCTGAATATCTTTTAATCCGTCCGAATGTTAAATCATATTATTACCGTTTAGTCACAGAACGTCCAATTCGCAAAAGATCTTATTTAAAGATGGATATATCCATCTTAAATCGGCAAAATTTCAATTTTATTTTAATTAATTAATGACCTGTAACTCGTTTTATAACGTTTAAAAAATATAACACGTTTTATAACTTTTTTCCGTCGTGTTTTTTGGAGTAACGAAACGTCGTGTTTTAACAAATGTTACGGCCCGGCTCAGCGTTAATATTGTGTTTAAACTGTCGTACTAGTGTAAAATCTTCCTAATAACATTTTATACTTCGTAATAAATAAATCTGATCCATTATAAAAAAACCGGCCAAGTGCGAGTTGGACACGCGGTATGAGGGTTCCGTACCACCACACCTCCACACAACTACGACAATGATACCTATTCACATGACAAACAAAAGAAACAAACGCGAGCAACAGAAAAATACCAACGCTATCTAGTGGTGTTTTAGTGAACTATTTTCCGTAAGTGAACGTATGATATTGAGTTTACCACTTTATTTTCAATTGATAGAATTCTTATAGGTTTTCCTGTAATCTACAAGCAATGAACTATATTTTTTATGTTTTTCACAATTTTAGGCTCAGTAGTTTCCGAGATCAGGGGGCGGGGGAGGAATGGTAAATTTTAGTCTTCTTTCATGAATAAAATCAAAACTATTTATTTTACAATAATAACAAAAATATATTTGAGATCCTCATAACGAGCCCTTTCATTTGACATATGACACAGTAAAGTTTGCAAAACTTTTTTAATATTTCAAAATTTTTCCCCCGAAAATGACATAAAAAAAATACTTTGCACATCTGTGTTTGGGTCATAGTATTATACCATCATACCAAATTTCACCTGATTTGGTCCAGTACATTCGGAGTAAATTGGCTGTGACGGACGGACAGACAGACAGACGCACGAGTGATCCTATAAGGGTTCCGTTTATTTTGTACGGAACCCTAAAAACTACTGAGGGTTAGCTTAAACCATTTTTCGATTCAGGGATCGGTTTGCGAAACGTTAAGCTTTAAAGTGCAAATTTTTGTTAGTTAAGTGACCCCCCCTTTCTATACCAGCCAAACCGCTATTTCAGGACATCCGATTTTTAATATAGTAGGACATATAATCAATTTAAAAGGAAAACTATCACGGCTAAGTAGGTTTTCTTAGTTTAGAACTAATAGTCGACTAACTTAAGATGTGCAGTTGGATTTGTATAAAGATCATATATTTTCCATAAAAAAATGTTCTGTGACCAAACGCAAATATAATTTCATTTTTTAAGTACTTATACATATTATATTATTTGAAAAGTCTACGGAACCGTACTTTGCGCAAGTCCGACTCGCACTTTGCCTGTTTTTTAAAGTACTAGCGACGGTAGGTATGCCCATAAGACTTGACGCACTTTCGCAAAGTGGACATTCCGCGAATTGGATGTTTTTGTTACAACTTCTGGTCTACATTGTTTGATCAAAAGATATCAGATTACATGATAATATAAGTTATTTTTATCTACCGTTACGGTAAGTATTTAAGGATAATTCCATACTGCCAACTTAATTTTAATAAATGTTTAGTTTATTATAATTTTATTTTTTTACTAGCTTTTGCCCGCGGCTTCGCCCACGTGGACATAGCTTTTATGACCCTTTTTGAGGGTGAGTGGTGCGCGAGCCGCAATCAGCTCGCAAGCGTGGACATGAGTTTTCTCCAGGTACCTCAGGAACTGTATCGGGCTATTCAGATTAGCAGTCTTTGTCACTTCCCACCCCCTCAACAAATTCTATACAAAAAATCACTTTAATCCGTTGCTCCCCAGATCCCTCGGGAACTATGTCAGGATATACTTATTAGTAAATTATATCATTTTCCACCTCATCTCTGTGCTAAAAATCACACCAATCTATTTTTTCGTTACGATTTTATATAAAACGAACAAAGAGTATTGTTTTAGTTTCCTCAGGAACTGTATCGGGCTATGATAATTTCCACAGATAAAAGGTTGACTATTTCATTCCCAGTGATACAGGCTGCCTGCATGCCAAATTTCATCAAGATTGATAGAGGTGTTGAAGTGTGAATAGGTAACAAACAAACAAACACATTTTCACATTTTTAATATTAAGTAAGGATTTCTAAATCTTAAATAAAATATAGAGCGTCAGTGGCAAAACGGTTAGGGCCACTACCTCCTGTCCGGAAGGCCGTGGTTCGAATCCTGCCACTTATCAATATCTATACGAATATCGATTTCATACTGGTATGTACGTTTATCCGACGCTCTTACGGTGAGAAAAACATCGTGAGGAAACCTTGCACACGCCTTCGAAGAAATTCGAAGCTTATGTGTGAAGTCAATCAACCCGCAATGAGCCCGCGTGATCGTCTAAGGCCAGATCGCCCTAACTCAGGGCAGGTTGAGCCCCTTGGTGGGGCTGGGGACGTATATAAACTGATATGATGAAATAACATATATAGGTACCTACATTATCAAAAAACTAATTCAAATCATTATAGGTATCAATCTAGTAATAAAATTTCCTAACAATATTAATATGGGTCAAATACTCGAGTCGTATCAGCTCCAAAGGAGCCCAAGACGCACTTCTCGTTGCCGCGCTGGATGGCAATAGACAACCTTAGCAGCAGGTAGGACCTCACGTCACATCTCCTCTCTCGAAGGCGAAGGCCAACCTCCTTTGTGAAGGCAAAGGCCTCTGAGGGTTCAGCCTTTGCCTCCTAGACCGAGTACTTATTATGCTTCTTTCTCGCCGAAAATTGAGCAGCAGTACCGTACAGTGAGGCAGAAAAAGTGGCTTCCCAAAGCAGACACGTTCGTCTCTGCCATAGCACCTGTTTAAACCCTCCAGCCTTTTGCCATCAGATCGACTAAAGCCCGGCCGGCGGATGCATCAAAGATGGAATATTCCATCTGGCCGAGACCAGTGCCCTCCGAGAAGTAACTACTTAGTAATCTGTGCTCCGAGTGAGGTCATTAAGGAATGGAAGGGAATCTTCACAAACACGACTGCAACTAAGTGAGTGATGACCAATTGCCTCCACCGTGGACCCACAAATACATTGATGAGGTTCACAGATATTGATATTGCAGGCGGAGAGCAACTGCCACACGCAAATAGTCGCCGTCAGAAGAGTTCCCATATCTGTGCCTCCTGTTAAAAGATGCTAAACTCGATTTATGTGTTTTTATTTTTTTACACGATTGGAATCTGTAAAAATATACCTCTCTGTTCGTCTATGAAACACATCGCTACGTACCATAGTTCCAGAGTTTAAAGTAGCGTATGCTGAAAAATACATAAAAGAAATCCACTCAAAAGTATTGAAATAATATTTTAATGTTTTAATACAACTTAAGCGCGTTTTATTATCCCTGCAGTGCCATCTATTGACATTCTGCTACTATGATTATAATGTTTGGTATGTGTAGCTAATATATAGAAAAAGTAGTCTATTGTTATTATTGTAAGTATCGATAGATAATTTCCCACGGGACCTCTTTAGTTTTCCGGGATAAAGAATACCCGACTATACAATGATGGTCAAAACACCCCATCCCAATGTAAAGGTTTCATATTGTTACGTTGAGTCATTTTAAAGATACAATTTTTTGCATTCCTGTAGGAACCCTAATTTTTTTGGGATTCACAATGTCCCAGTTTTAGTTCGCGATAAGGGTATCAACGTGTAAAATTTGATTGTAATAGGTCAAGCCACATTTGCGTGGTGAGCCATTCTTAAATGAATACTTTTGATTTTCCCACGGGAACTCTTGAATTTTCTGGTATAAAAAGTATCCTATATGTTAACCCGGGCTATAAGGAACCACCATACAAAATTTCATCAAAATCGGCCTGGTAGTTTTTGCGTGATGCGCGAACATACAGACAGACAGACAGACAGACAGACAAAAATTCCAAAAGTTGTTGTTTTGGCCTCTGTATCGTTAGTAATGTCCACCACAGTTATTATTTTTCAAAAATATTTCATGTACAGACACGGCCCCGTTACAGTTTTATTATATTATAGATTTATTAAATCCCAACTTCTGGACCCGACCCTCCTATCCTACCAGGTATGTTAGTCGCTAACAAAAGTAAATGTTCATACAGGCACAGATGAGATACTAGTTACTTCGTAACAGATATTGCACTTCCTTATAAAACGAAAATACCTACGCATTTATTCACGTACTCATTCCCACTGTCAGACAATATACGGACCACAGATAGCAGAAACTAAAGATCTCTATGGCCGCGCCAATGTGCAGGTACTTGCGGTACTTATCTCGCCTGCTCGACCGAGTGACGGGGGCCTGATATAGGGTCCTTTTGAAATACCTGAAAATAACTTAAGGCTGGGTTTAGCTCATGAAACTGAACAACTTTTCCTAAGCAATCTATTTTTTTTTTATTATTTTAATTGGACCTGCTACACAAAGTTCGCTATCATTTGATTAATTTGTTATAGTGCAAGACCAAAAATTAGTTAAGATTCCTAAAATTGTTCAGGTTCCATGAGCTTAAATACCCCCTTAAAATTATTTTCAGGTGTTTCGGAAGGACCCTATACAGGTTATAACAACATTGGTGTAGGTCCCGTTAACTGGGGGTTCTACTCATCAACAAAAACAACTACTGAAAGACTCCTCAAGGAACCCAGTCATTTCTCAAAAAAATTGGATTGTCCATATAAAAAAAACAAAAATACCGACTTCATTAAAAACTTGGAGCGCGAGCGTTTGGAGCGGCTAAGTACGGCCAGCGAGCTAATTCCGCCCGCCGACGTACCTTCTAAAGTATGGAGTGTATGCTAAGATTACACCTTGTTTGCTGTGATCTGAGAGTGTATAGCTCTCAAAAACATATATTTTAGCAGTCTGGTCGAAATAAGGTGTCAAAAAATCTGCAGCACTATTATCAAAAAAATACCCCTCGTTCCTCGTGGTCATACTAGTATGACCACCAGGACAAACATATCCTCGTAGTCATACTATACTTAGACTTAAGCATTTTGAAGAACTAGGAAATAACTAGACATGAATTAATTAAAATAGTCACTACTACGAGTGACGCGCATAGTATAACGATGTTTTCAGAATTTTCAAAGAAGGTAGATCTGCCGTTATTTTTTCAAAAAATTAAACTGCGTCATCGCTTGAGTGCGAATTGACGATCTCCGCCAAGAAAATGCGGAAGTAGGTACTGTCTGAAGCAGGCAAAAATCACTACAGCAGCCGACGTGATTGTTTCAAGTTCCAACTCAAAGACGTCGCATCATTTTCCTGAGCCTGTAGCACAGTATATATATTAGTAGCCTAAACGGCTAAGTCCTAAACCACCACCGCCTTACCTAAACGGTACATATATTTTTACCTTGTGGCTGGTAGATATAGTTGACATAAACTGCTCATTTCCATGTGTACTGAATTTCTTCACTGTAATACGAGGGGAGTTCAATATATTTTATCGGTATGGGTATAATTAAGAATTTCTTTAATAAATTTCTTTGTTAGAGAAAAGGGCGAATGAAGTCTACTTTTTTTTTTAGACTCTTATTTAAAATATTTTATTATTCAATATAGCCTCCCTTAATCGATATGCATTATCAATTAAATGCATGCTGAGTTAACCTTGATAAATGTTCAAAAAAATATTCCTTCTGTTTGTCCTCAAAATGTTTGTTTTCTGCAGCCTTCAGAGATTCATCGTCCTCATATCGGTTCCCACGCAGGTCTTTTTTAAGGTTTGGGAAGAGAAAATAGTTGCTAGGAGCCAGGCCTGGACTGTACGGTGGGTGATTAATTTCTTGAAACCCGTAGTCCTGTATAGCAGCCTTCGCAACTCGGGACGTGTGAACAGGTGCATTGTCATGTAGAAGAAACACACCTTTGGCACAGTATATATATTAGTACTAACGCCTTTGGCCAGCTTTCCATGTCTTTTATGTTTGATAGCTTCCCGTAACTGATGCATTAGAGAAGCATAATATTCTCTGGTAAAATTGATTTTATTTTTTTATAATCAATTAGGATTCCTTCGTAATCCCAAAATACAGTGGCCATTATCTTTCCAGCTGAAGGAATGACCTTGAATTTTTTTGGGGGGACTGTACCCTTAATATGCCATTGCATAGACTCTTATTTACTTTCCGGATCATAATAATGAACCCAAGTTTCATCTCCTGTCACTATTCTTTTGAAAATGTTATCGGGTTCTTTGCCACACATCTCTAAAAACTCTTTACAGCAAGCCACACGCGTTTGTTTTTGAACCGGAGTAAGCATTCACGGCACCCATCTTGCAGAGACTTGACATATTGAGATGGTCATGAATGATACCGACGGAAAGGCTGGTTTTCTCTGCTAATGATTTTATAGAGACTCGAGCATCTTGCAATATCAACTTCTCGAATTTATTGATATTTTCCTGCGTAGTCGCCACACTTCTACCAGGGCGGGGTCGTCTTCTATGATCTCTCTCCCACGCTTAAATTCACTTGACCACTTTTGAACAGTGTCCCCATAAACATCGTCCATTTCTGTTTTTATTTGTTGCTGGTTTTTTTCCTGTTTTGTAAGGAACTTGATTACGGCTCGGTGCTCCAATTTTGCCGACATATATATATATATTTGGGAATTACAAACTGACAAAGCAAATGTCATAGATTTTCGCATTTATAATACCAGTTTGTCATTAATTTGAGACTAAGGAGATTTCTTACCAATGAGTACAACCTATCAATACCGAGAATACTCCGTCCGTTTCCCACCTTACTACCAGATTTTACTACCAGTAGTAAAGGGGGCAAATTTTATTACCCACCTTACAACCAACGCTTGCAGTAGTAAGGTCGGGGTTTTTTATTCACCTTCCTTATGAACTCCCCTAGTAGTTACAGAGAAAATAGACTGTGGGCACTGTGGCATACGGACGGACAGGCTCCGTAACCCGTAACTTAATACCTAGACTTCAAAGAAGTATCCACTTAAAAAAAAAAAGAGTTACTTCGACATAGCGGATTTTATTTAGTCAATACAGAAGTAAAACTACAGGAAGTATGTGCTAGGCCGTTTGTAAGCGAACATGTTGAGTTTCTTGAGGTGCTGCACGCGCTTCGGCAGCGGGAATCTGATAGTGCTGTTGTGGAACTGCTTGACCTGGGGCCGGCGGCACGCGGACGCCTTGATCACCTCCACTTTGATGATCTGGAACAACAATGCTGAATTAATTACACATTAGAGCTTTGATTATCTAAAATGATTGAGACATACTCATAGGTGTTCAGATATCCGATTTATTCGCATAATCGAAATTTACCATAAAATAGTTATTTATAAATTTATAATGCAAGGCTGCAAAGCTGTTTTTTGGCGCGAGTTCCCTCTATTGAAACCTGAGCAAGCGAAGTGTGCAAACATAGAATACTGAGCGTAACGAGGGTTTCAAAAGTATAAGACGAAAAAATAACTTTGCTGCCGAGCGAAACACGCAATTTTTCACCTCACTACAGCGAGGAAAATTTATAAGCACAAAAAAACATCATATCAGCCACAAATCGTCCACTGCTGGACAAAAGCCTCCCCCAAGGATTTCCACGACGACCGGTCCTGCGCTGCCCGCATCCATCGGCTTCCCGCGATCTTCACCAGGTCATCAGTCCACTGCGTGGGAGGCCTGCCTATGCTACGTTTTCCGGTGCAAAAAAAAACAAAACAGGTTAAATAAAACCAAAACGGAGTATTATAGTTAATAAAAAGTTAAGAATAAAATTGAGAATGTAATGAATGACGAATGGAGTTTCTGAACATACCATTGCCTATGTTTTTTTAAAAGAAAGGTTCTAATTTTAAAAATACTTTCCACGGTAGCGGATAAAATGCTATTTTGCGCCTTTAGGCACTAAAACGGAATGACAAACAAAACCTTTCCGAGCGTAAAAAGGTATCCCGCTGATAGTAGGCTGTTCCATCCCATAAGTGTGAACAGTAATCCATACATGAGTGGACCTGTGCTTGATATAAGGTAAGCAGCTGTCCAAGTGTGAAGTACTGTCTCACCTTAGAGATAATGCCCAACTTCATTGCAGCAACTTTTGCCGTGGACTCAATGTAACTACCGAAATTGAGATTGAAAAAGTTAAAAAAGTTTCCGAATAAATATTCAGAATATTATGAATCTCGTGCAATGAACAGCAAGACTTGTAAACAAAATATGTAATACATATGCATGTTTAAAATTACCAATAAATCCGAAGTGATAAAGGCAGTAAAAAAAAGTTTTTAAAGATATCTTTTAGATAAAAAGAAACACAAAAAGCTAGTACATTATTTCATATTTGGTTGTTCACCCGTGTTACATGACTAAATCTAAGAACAGTCTGTATGACTTATCATTCTAGCTCTAGCTAGTTGTATTTTTTTTAGGAATGCAGTATGAATGGAGTTCGTTTCATAGGTTCGTTAATTTGTAGGATGGTAAACTTTATTTATTTAAAATGATTTTTCATAATTAAAACACTAATTTGATATGATGAGTGAAAATATGATATGAGTTGTATAGAAATATCTAGTGATATATTATAGAATGTAATCACGGAATAATAGATTGTGACTGACTGTTATTATAGGTTATGAAATAAGATTGTTTAACCGACAAAAGCAACCTGCACTCGTTGATTGTTACATGCAGTAAATATCTAACACACCAATGCCGCCGGTGACTCAGCCCTACCTACGTTATATTTGTATGAAGTGTCCGGGGCGTTGTATAGATTCCTTGGGGAATGTTGTTTAAGGTGGTTCGATTACCACACTAGCGCCAACAATAGAAATAAATAATTAACTCATTCTTATGGACTTAAATCGAAATTATTGAGTATTTTGCACAAATAGGGACACAACAACTATTGTTTAATTATTATCATATAGCATTAGCAACAAGTTATTTTTTGCAAAACTTCTAAATGGCAACAATGTCAGCCTTAGGGCTGGGAACCTGTTAAACTCGAGTCTATGCCCCACGAAATATGGAGTTGCTTAATTCAGGTCTGGAAAGTGGGAAACCTGTATAGTTCCAGCCTGTGCTCTATGAAATAAAAGGATCCAGGTAGGCTAGATTCTTATAAAATTTAATGCAAAACAACTGTAATACAACCTTGCAGTTATCTTGCCACAGCCAAACTTTGTTGATAATAGAAGAGGAACCTGCGCTTGGTTAAATAAAACTTCTATAGCACAGTCGGAACTTTTAAAAAAACTACAACACCATATCTAAAAGCAAAAATTGGCTGATGAAAATCCCTAAATATTCCATTCACTCCCACCTTGAGGATTCCTTAACTGTGGCTCTGAAAGCATTGACAATATCAAAATGGATTTTCCAGCTGTGATTATTGGTCTTATTGACCTCTACTAAATTACAGTATAGCCCTTTCCGGCCGGCTTAAACGATTGTGCGTTCAAAATACAAACAAGTTTGAACCTTAATATTCTCTTAGTGTTTCATTAAAATAAATCTTAAAAAAAAAAGATATATATCAGATAAGAAAGAATCATGAAAATTGGTCCTAAATCGGAGAAGATATCACGTAACATACAAAAAAAACAACACGGTCTAATTTGAAAAGTAGTCAGGCTAGGCGGATAGGCAGGCCTACCACTCAGTGAACCAACCAACTGATGAAGGTGAAGTAATTGTTGTAGAAATCCTTGGGGAAGGATTTTGTTTAGCAGTGGATATCTGAGCAATAAATATATGCTCAGCGGCTGATACAATAAAATAACAGACCTGTATGGAGTGAGCTCTGGCCCTGTGTCTAGCTCCCATGTCCCGGTAGCACTGAGTGACCGCACCACCAACACTGAGGTCACGGTACTCGCGGTACATGTTGTGAATGCCAGAACGGGACTCATAACGCAGCCAGATGCCAAAGTTCTTGATCTTGACTGGGCTCCTCTCAGCGATTTCCTGAAAAAGAATTTCATTGTTCATTGTTTATTGTGTGTAAGCAGGACTGATGAAGATAAGTAGAATTTTTTTCTTAGGAAAACTAGAAATGCCTACTTGGGGGTATGTACTTGGGAGTTGCATCCTAGTCACACACAGTGCACCAGTAGACAGAGGCCCTTTTTTTAGAGCTTCTCATGGATTTTATGTTATGAATCAGCATGGATTGTGGTGAAAGTATCAGCCAGTCTGTGTTACCACCCCAAAGGCCTTTCTCAGAGCAGAGTACTGGTCTAGAAAATTTAGGCTGATGGTTCGAATTCTAAGAAGAAAAAGAAGCGGTTCTCATATCAAATCTTATGAAGGTTGTCAACCATAAGTAAGTATCCCAGTCTGAACTCCCAAGCAGGGAGCTTTAGTAGTATTGTGAACTTAATTTAATTCCTATTTATAAAATAA
The DNA here is from genome assembly GCA_947284805.1 of Coleophora flavipennella. Taxonomy (NCBI): domain Eukaryota; kingdom Metazoa; phylum Arthropoda; class Insecta; order Lepidoptera; family Coleophoridae; genus Coleophora; species Coleophora flavipennella. The sequence goes on from OX369273.1 coordinate 3,529,661, forward strand.
TCATAAAAACCAAGCAGCTCCACAGGGAAGGGCCATACCCACCATAGGGTAACCTCTCCTTTCACAGAGCCTTTTTTTCACGATTAGCAAGCCCTTGGCATCATCTCATTGTTTGCTTTGATTATGTATTGTGTAGGACATTTTGAGAAAAGATTTAATTGCGACTAAAACCTTTTGCTATCAAAGGGGAGCCTTTTTACGAAGTAGCCAATAAATGTAAAATTAACTCACCCTGATAGAAACGATTTCCCCAGTGGTCTTCTTGAATTTCTTTAGTTGCCTCAAGAAGTACCAAAAACGGGATTTCGCAACAATTGGGTCTGGCGAGAAGATCCTCATTTTGTATAGAGGCGGTTTAGGTTCGCTCTCCGAGGGGAGCTTGCGCCCGATCACTTCGTACTCTCGCAGCTGAAAACATTAGACATCAGAGCTTCAGACATGACATAACCTAAAAACCAACTAACTACCTACTTATTTACTATTGAATTTTGGCATAATCCCTTTGTCAAGTCTTTGTTTCTAAATAAATTTAGAACATGTGTATATGAAATACACTGTTGTAGGGACATGATCTGAATTTATCAACATTATCTTACGATTTACATGCTCGAGTTGCCGCAACGTGTACGCGACACATTTTCACCAACATAATATTTTACACCACAATAACTGTAACTTTGGCACGGATAATACATTCTTGCTATACTGTGAACGCTGGAAGTTGAAAATTCACACTTATTTTTTTACAACAATTGTAAACTTACCTCTCCTTTCGCCTTCATTTTCGGAGATTTTTGTCTAAAAGAACTGTCAACGGAAACGGAACAGTGACGAAGAAAGAAATAAAATGGCGTACACTACAGTGTTGCCAACAGGCCAATAAGCTCCTCCCCACCCCATTAAATTCAACTTCTAAAACAACCAGAAAAAAAGTAACGGTGGGCTATTCTGTCGTCATATTACGGTGAAGGGAGATAACTGCATTGAAGTCGATTCCGAGATAATTAGTGTTTTATAAATATTGAAGTTTCTCGCTTATTACACTCAGAAAGACATTTGTAATTTAATTAATATAATTTCGTTACTGTCAAACTTTCTTATATTTTTAGATTACATATATGCCCTTTCAGCTTCAAAAAAGCAATATATATTATGGCAATCACTAAAATAAAACATAATGGTTCGATTATTACTGATCCACAAGAAATGGCTTAAAGTTTCAATGATTGAATAAAACAACTTCCGGAGGCAGGAAAAATATAAATTTGAATCTACGTTCCAGTCCTGTCTCAATGTGTACATGTCACTAAATGTTGTGACACACAACCCTTGAAACCACATGGAGAGCGGCAACCCTACGTCTCACAAATGGAAGGAAGATGCACCCCGCTCCAACATACCGCAAACCGAAGAGATCCAGTCGCCGCTCCACCCCCCGCCGCACCATATAAAAGCCGGAGCTCATCCAACATCTCCGGCACAATCAGGAGGTCCTCACGACGTCGCGTTGCTAAGGGGGTCTACTGATTGTGTCCAATCTCTCTCTCTTCTAACTTGCTGGGATCTTGACTCAGTGCGGGTCTAGTAACTGCTCGACTCGTACCAAGGTTTCAGCAAGTTTGCAGCCTGTCCTCCCTGCTGGGTTCTTGACTCTTTGCGGGTCAAGTATATGCTCGACTCGCATCAAGGATTCAGCAGAGGCTGGCTTCAGTACCGCTCCACTTGTGCTGGTCCGTGTAGCGTTTGGCCGGGTCGCACTTGTAGAGGTTCCGGGTTAATGAAATATCCAAGACTATTTCTGATCAGGGATTCCTGTAGGTCTGTTCGCTCAGTGTAATAATGTAACTCAGAAAATCCACAGTGAGGTGTGCTCATAGGGTAGGGTCCTGTCGCGGTGTTTTATGCCATTTCTATAGTTAAGTGAATATTGTATTCTTGTGAATAAAACCGTGAGTTCAGTTTTGTCATCAGTGTGTCATTCCGATCAACTTAGGAAACCCTCCCTCAGGTACATTTAATGCTGATGGTACAACCAGGCTAGCCGGCCCGAAGGGTGTACCGTCATGACATCATAAATATCGTAAGACAGTTGATTATTAAAAACAGTGTTGGATATAACAGGATATCCATCAAAGTAGTAAAATATGTTGTAGACTGTATCATCATCATCATCATCATATTAGCTTATAAAGGTCCCCACCGAGGGGCTAGAGCCTACCCCGAATTAGGGCGATCAGGCCTTAGTCGACCACGCGGGCCCAGTGCGGGTTGGTCGACTTTACACACAACCTGCGATGCGCCATCATCTGCACAAACATTTAAGCGAGCATGCACCACTCATGTCAATGCTAAGATAAAAATATTAATTAGTATAGTACTAGACTTATCACGTCTTGTCGCTTCCATGTCAATTCTTAGGTTGTTTATCATTTTATTACTATTAAACATGATAGAAGTGGTAGTGTTGATAGAAGAAACACTGTTAATCCATACATTTTTGTCATTAAAATATTCGGATGTCTTATACTAACCTTTTTTACAAAGAGTTCTTTTAACACAATTATTAAACTGTTTTTCTGACAAATTTAAGACATCATCGGGTAATTTGTTATACATGAGTGAGCATTGTCCCACAAAGGACTTATTAAGTTTGCTAAGTCTGGTATAAGTTACTTGAAGTTTATTCCTATTCCGAAGATTACGATTGTGCCTGTCACTATTCAGTGAAAAGAGATGCAGATTTTTACGTACATATACATTATATTTTCATAAATATTTTGACAGGGGAAAGTCATTATATTAATATCTTTGAACTTATCTCGGAGCGACTCACGAGAACGCATTCCATAAATCGCGCGAACCGCTCTTTTTTTGTAGAACAAAATATATGGTATTTATATCAGCTGCATGTCTCCACAAAAGTATCCCATAAGACAATACTATGGAAGTAGCTAAAATATACCAGTCTTGCGGTGTCTATATCTGTAAGGAGCCTGATTTTTTTGACTGCGTATGCGGCTGAGCTAAAACTGCCAGCTAGTGTTTCTATATGCGGGCCCCATTGAAGCCTTGAATCTACAGTTAGTCCTAGAAACATGCTTTGATTTACAAATACTAATACATTACCAGCTAAGGATACATTATTGTTTACTTCAATAACATTAGGTAATGTGAATTTAATACATTTGCTCTTTTTTGCGTTTAAGACTAAGTTATTTATGGTAAACCAATTGTATACTTTTGAAAGAGTGTCGTTTACTTCGTCAGACATATGAGTTTTTCTGTCAACCTTAAAAACTAGTGATGTATCATCCGCAAACAACTCAATTTCCGACAATGATTCAACCATGAATGGTAGATCATTAATATAAACTAAAAAAAGGAAAGGTTCTAAAATAGAACCTTGAGGCACACCCATCTTAACCCGAGAACCCATTGATTTCGTACCATTTATTTGTACTTTTTGTGTCCTATTTACTAAATATGATTCTAAAAGATCTAGAGCATTATTTTTAACACCGTAAAGGTCCAGTTTTACAAGCAGAGTTTTATGTTCCACACAATCGAATGCCTTTGACAAGTCGCAGAAGATCCCTATCGCGTTTTGGGATTTCTCAAAAGCATCATATATGTTTTTAATGAGTTCAACTCTCGTTAATTTATTGATGTCAAAGTGGGTCAACATTTGATTTAATATTTTTTTTTCAAAAACCTTACTTAAAAATGTGTTAGTAAACCTCTCTTAAAAAACGATAAAGAAGATATGTCATGTTATAGGCCGATTGCTCTTTTGTCAGTATTTGCAAAAATCATTGAAAATTTATTCACAAAGAACTAAATGCTTAGGTACATGGAAAAGAAAAACCTTTTCTCAGATGAACAACAAGGCTTCCGAATAGAGATCGACCAACTTGGCTGTATTTGACTTATTAAAAAGAATTACTGCAAATAATGCTGCTGTTTTTATGGACATAACGCAAGCTTTTGACTATGTTGACTATGAAATTCCTTTACATAAACTTGCTTATTATGGAGTTAGAGGAAATATTCTAAAGTTAATAAAATGCTACTTACAGAATAGGAAGCAATAGGTACACTAGACTGTCTAAAATTAATATCAACAGAAGGTACGAAAAAAACTTTTGTCGGCGTCAAAAAGTTGTTAATTACAGGGTGCCCCAGGGCAGCGTCTTAGGGCCCCTGCTGTTTATAATTTACATAAATGACTTACCTAGAGATATACAGTTTGCCATGACACTATTTGTTGATGACAGTACGGTGGTTATAGGGGGTGTTAAAATTAGAGTTCTTATCAACATGAAATAAATAGCATTTGTGGCATTATTAAAAATTATACAATTTCGTCAACGTGTCCCCACTTCCTCCTTAGACTTTAATTACCAAGTTTTCAGAATAGAAGAAGTGGAATCAATAAACTTTTTAGGAGTAACAATGAATAAGTTACTCACATGGAATGAACACACTGTAACACTGTGCTCAAAACTATCCGGATCCTCAAACGCCCTACTTAAACTTTCACAGATTGTGGATGTTGCTAATATCCTAATGGCGTACCACGCCCTTGTTGACTCAATTTTGATATATGGAGTAATATTTTAGGGTAACTGCACAGAAAAAAAAACATTTTCAGGAATCAAAACGATCTATCCATGTGATATTTGGTCTTAAACCTGTTGATAGCTGTAAAACTTTTTTGTAGAGTTTAGTATACATACTGGAGACAGCAGTATTTCTAAAACAAAATCCTGCTTTGTGTAAGAATATAGAGACTACAGCATATCATAGTCATCCTCGCATTTGTCAACAATGGAGCAATACAGCGTTATTTTTAATAATTTTAAACAAAAAAAAAACGACTTCAAACGCACTAGTCGCCACTACGATTTTTGAAGGTTTTTGAAGTCGGTTAAAAAGTGTGTTTTGCATGGCGCCAAAAATATATAACAAAATTCCAGTAGATATAAGAAATTGCAATGTTAATCAATTCAGGAGAAGCATTCTTCTACAAAATGATAATACACAATAATTTAATTTTTAAATATGTAATAAGTTGTAATCCTAATTAAAACTATTTTGCTTAACCTTCTACTGAGACCAGATTACATTAAGTTGACTTAAAATGGCATTGAAATAAATAAGATTAAAATGGCTTCAATTTAGATTGAATTAAAAATAAATCAAATACTTTCCCGATACAAAAAATATCCTTTACTGGAAAAGCACAGATTTAAGTTAATAAGTAATTTATCATTGCATGAAGTGTGACTGCAACTGATTTTGCATGCTGCAAGGCAAAATTGAAGAACTTTTATTATAACACTAACATATTCTGAATTTTAATTTACTCATGTTTTTTGAGAAATAAAATTATCTTTATCAAAAAAACAACTTATTAAACCAATAAACCACTAAATTTTTTAAGCAATAAAATAATCTTATAAAAGCACAAACTGAATATAATCAAGATCATATAATGCTACAACGTTGACACTTGGTTGTTTACATTTGACGAATAAATAAATAGAAACCTCTTGCTAAATATCAGGAATCAATCTACATAAATACCTAGTTGCAGATTTGTCAACTCAACTCATACCTAGTTATTGATAAGCTTTAAAAACAAAGAACATTCAAAATATGAATAACTAGTGGGTGCCCGCAGCTTGGCCCGCGCAAATCCCGATTTTTGCGGTTCCCGTGGGAATTTCCCAAAATCATTTCTTAGCGGATGCCTACGTCATAACATCTACCTGCATGCCAAATTTTAGCCCGATCCGTCCAGTGGTTTGGGCTGTGCGTTGATAGATCACTATGTCAGTCAGTCACCTTTGAGTTATATATATTTACATTTTAAGAACTGAAATCAAGAAGGTGGACCGAAAGCAGAATAAGCACCTTCACCACATTTTAATTTGTATCTTATTCACCACCATCTGGCCACCGGAGATTAGCAAGCTCGTCTTAGATCTTTATTTTTTTTTTAAACAAGAAGCTGACGTGATTGGGTGGCGTGGTCTACGATTGGATACCTACACCCGCCCCTCCCAACGTCTTACACAAAAAAAATATTTTGAACCCTATGACAAGTCTCTAAGGCGTAACTTAATAATGTAACACATAATAACTACTATGATAATTGATAATCCATTACTGGAAGTTATGATATTGTTTATAAGATTAAATTTCCTCTTAACTGTCAAGCTATAATTACCCCCCACCCTCCCTATCTGTCGCAACTGCCAGCTGGACTGTGACAGACAGGGGTTCAGGGCGCGTATTGTTTACTTTTATTGGATTTTCTGTGAATCTAAATGGAATATTGTGTATTTCCATATAAAATATTATTCTGATTTAGAACGTTTATGACAAAAAAATAAAAGAACGATCATCCTTTACATAAGATTTATACCAATTAAGTAACAAAAAAAAGCCACAAAAAAAACCATACTTTGAAGGACAAGTTTTCACAGAAAATCAGAAGTATAAGTAAATGTAATTAAAATGAATTATTAAGTACCCTGGCATCGTTTCCACCGCAAATCTTTTTCAGTAACACAGAAACAACAATGTAAATTGTGCGCACATTCACTCGCGATTTGAAGTAATCTTACAAGGTAATAGGAACAAGCTTACGAATGGCCTAAGAACTTCTATATTAATTGAAACATAAATAGGAAATCTATAGTCTTTTCAAAACTTGAAACTTTCAAAAGAATCTTCTTTCATAGAAAATTTGTTCAGATCTAAAACTGCGTGAGTTTCTAAGGTACCTAACGTTTTATTATTAGCTTAACATACCATGTAAGAATATCCCTAATCTATAGGTTAATTTAATAAGTAATTCATAGTCTTGCAAAATTAAAACATCTAAAAAACCTTTAAAAGAAGAACCTGAGGTTATATCGATAACTATCTATTACTTCATTTTTTAACCCACACAATAAATTATGTATCATAATAATTTGAGAAGGAAACTTATCGTAACACTCGTAAAAGTAGTAATTACTCGTACTTGTTCCATAATTACTTTTTCAGTCTAAGAATGTAATTGCAAATCAGTCTTTCTTGAATTATTTGTTTTAACCAAAACTGTTCCGGGTAAAAACATACTTGAATCATATCTTTCAAATACGCTCGTGGAGTTGATTTCCGCACTCTCTTGTCTGATATATAATTTTGGATACTGAAAAATCTTTAGTCGCCATAGACTTCACGTTCACTTTTGATTTGTTTATAGATGCCACGGTCTCCTCAAAGTCAATAAAATGAAAGAGTTTATTTTCTTTTTCATGGCAAGCTCTCCTGATCACAAGACATGAACGTGTTGTGTGGCTCAAAACAATAGAGTATTATTTGTTCAGTTGAAATGATGTCACTGAATCAAGTGAATAAAAAGAGAATATGACAGCCAGTTCTTTTTTGCGCACTGCATTCATCTAACCATACATGTAATGTTGTAATGTCTCTATTGCACAGAAAGAAATTGTAAAAGGCTGACATTATATAATTTTGTTTTCCTCCTGCAATACCATCATGCCAAAGAACTGTCAGTGGCTTAGACTCTGTACTGATTTTCCCTAGAGGTGCGAAAATTTCATTGAATACTACTTACTATACGTGGGCAGAAAATGGATGCTTTGAGTCCGGGCAACATAATTACTTTTTCAAGATCTGTGCTGTAGTATTTGATAGTTTTACTGTAGGTAATTTTTTTATGTTTTTGGTACAGCTCTCTTGCTTTCTTGTAGTTCTCGTAGTGCTTGGCCCATTCTACGCAGACATTACAATTTTCAACAATCTGAGTTGTGGCAACATGCGAAGTTCCACTTTTATGCAAATTATATGACTCACATGTCTCATATTCTTCATTAGCAAGTACAGTAAAACTTATGTTCATATGTTTTATTTGTTGCCTTTAGAGATCGTATGAAACTTTTTTTCCTGGATTCTTCTCACAGGAATGTTTATGCATACTGGAAATTCTTCACTATATAGGTCACTTGGTAAATAGCGCGCGCAAGACTGATAGTAAATGTCCAGATTTTATTCAAAAACACTTCACGTGCTTTTTGACCTTGGCTCAATGCGAGATTAGTTAACGGCGTTTTAGTGTAGTAATGAGGGATAGCCGCATCTTTGCTTAGCATTTGATGCGTAATGTTTAAATGATTAACACCATATAAAATTCTAAAATGCCGCTAACCACCTGTAACCGCATTAAAGTAAAGCATTTTCGTTTAACGACATTATAGTTTAGGATTACTAGGGTGCTACGACTTGAATTTTACAATACTACTAAATAGTTAAAGTACTTTAACCGCATATCAGATTAGGAAAATGAGGTAACGGCATTCAAGTTCAGTTGTGGACGATATTATTTTTTTTATTATCGTTAACCAGCTTTGGCAGCAATTTAGCTTAGCAATTGTGATTAACTGCATTTTACCATTGTTTTTGCGTAATATTTGAAGAATTAACGGCAAAGTAGCATTCGGTATCTCAGAATCTATAAAAGATAGAGAAGTATGGGTTAGATAGGTCCATAGAGAACTTTATTGTGAGTAGGAATCAATTAAAAAATAAAAATCGACCACTTGTGGGTTAACGGCATTATAGCTTATATAGGGCAGTATTGTTGGTGGCGAAATTGACCGGTCCGCCTCGCCCCGTTGTGTGCAAAGCGCCTAATGTGTTTATTGTGTAGGATGATGAAATAAAAGTGTGTATGCTGTAAATACAGAAAACTCTTAAAAATTTTTTTTAGTGGAGACGTAAACTAATACTACTGAAAAAAAAATGTACTGGAGACAAGGCAGCATGGCCGAGAGTCTAAGACTGAAAAGAGCAAACAAACAAAAAAAAGTGATTATGTCAATGTCAATGTCATTGTCAAGTATTGTCAAGTTCAACTCTGTTCAAGTCAAGTCGTGCATGGAGTGAAATCTGAAAATGAGCGAAAATCTCGTGATGTGTGAAATTTTACACGTAGATATGTTTTATCATTACAATTCATTTCACTTCTAAACAAAAGAGTAACCTGTGTAACTAACACAATATTTGAAAATGTTTAGATACAGGCGGATTGTTAGGTATGGGTTGTACGGTAGTGCAGCGATTTGTGGCGCTAAGGCAGCGACGGTGGCACTGCACGATGATTATAATTCATTGGCCCTCGTGAGGCTCACGCGGACTGCATGCACAGCAATAGAAATCGCTCAGATATACAAAAGCACGCTATATTCAAAGGAATGGGACAGGCAGTCGCAAGAGTATTTTGAGGTCAAAAAATGCGCTCATCAGAAAGGCGCAAACAAACTCCTAGAGTTATGTAAAAAGAATAAAGGTGTGTACATAAAGGTTGGTCAACATATCGGTGCTTTGGACTACCTGCTGCCTTCTGAGTATGTGCATACAATGAGAATATTGCATAAAGATGCTCCACAGAACAGTGTTGCCGATTTATACAAAGTTATAAAAGAGGATTTGAGAAAAGATGTGAGTAATATCTTTGATGTAAGCTTCGTGTTTTGTAGAATTGCCTTTTATTTGCCTTTTTGCATTTTGAATCTACTTTTCTGAACAAATAATTTATTAAAATACAGAGTAAGTTGTGTTGGTTTCATTCTCATAAGTCAGCCCTCTTATGTGCACCATAACTGACTGCTTCAGGAGTAATATTGAAAAATTCCATTTTAACCCCTTCGCTCGGGAAGGCTGCACATGTGCCGTTATAATACCTACATGCGTACACTCGGGAAGGCGGCACATGTGCCGCCGAGCTACGACCAAATAAAAAAGTACCAAGGTCATGTATTAGAGTTCATTCTCTCCTATGGTGTTTTATGTGAGAGAATAAGATAGATATGTACTCTTTAATTTTGCCAGATAATAATTCAACTCTCTCATAGCCAAAAAATCAGAAATTTCAGTTTATGCTATTTGGTGTGCTTAGCGGCAGCGAAGTGCAGTTATTTGTGTACGTTTGTGAAGGAATTCGGACTTCATGGAAGTAAACTGACGGAAGTATTGCTTATTACATGTATTCAGTGTATTGTTTCCCTTATTTTTATTGCAATTGAATACATATTCACTGAAAAAACACGTAATATGTGAACAATACAATACAATACAATATATTTATTTGCTGAGAACATACGTTATTTAACAGATATTGTCCTTATTTATAATTACAGTCTCAGTACATTCTACCACAAAATGGCATGCAAATATTTGGTTACCCATTACGTCAGTCATAGTCTTATCCAGAATCCATGAAATATTCACTAAGCGAGTAATAACATTTATCAATTAGCCATTCACGTAACCTGTTGATGAAAATCTTAGTTGTAAGCTGCCTTAATACAGTAGGGATTTTGTTGTATACTCTAATAGTATTAAGATGGCAATTTTTTTCATAGAGCGTAGTTCTATACGTTGGTATTACAATTTTAGTGAGGTCTCTATTTCTCAGTCTATGATTTGATACAGGATGACTGAAATATCCAGGGTATTTCCTTACAAAAATCCCAACTTCCAGAATGTAAAGACTTGTAAGTGTTAATAGTTTGAGTTCTCGGAAAAGAGGTAGACATGAATCTCTGGGGCCTATTCCGGACACTGCCCTTACACATTTCTTTTGTACTATGAATACTCTTTTTATATCAGTAGAATTTCCCCATATCAGGAGACCGTACCTAAGGACTGAGACAACATACCCATGGTAAGCAGTTAACGCAGTGCTCCTTCCGGCCTCTCTTCTTAGCCTCCCCAATGCATACACGAACTGATCCAATTTACTGCAAACTAGTTGAACATGTTGTTTCCATGTACAGTATTCGTCTAGCATGATACCCAAGAACTTTACTTGTTTTATACGCTTAATAGGTTGTCCTTCAATTTCTAGTGATATGTTTTCCTTTTTTGTTTTGTAATTAGAGAATTGTAAATAATGGGTTTTCGAAATGTTAAGTTTTAGGTTATTATCTGTAAGCCATTTATTTATACAATTTATAGATCTATTGACTTTATTTTCAAAGGGAACCGATTTATCGTTGTCTGGAATTACCAGGGATATATCATCCGCGAATAGTATCATTTTATAGTTTGTTACTTTTGGGAGGTGATTAATATATATAATGAATAACAAAGGGCCGAGTATACTTCCCTGTGGGACTCCTGTCTTATTATATTGATAAGAAGAGTGGTAAGTTACCTTTTCTTAAAGATCGTTAATTTTTTCAATTTCCACGCATTGTAGACGGTTATGCAAATAACTTTTAATCCACTCTAAAGGGTTTCCTCTGATCCCAATCCTCTCGCACTTTTTTTAGTAACATTTCGTGCTTAACAAAATCAAAGGCACTTTTCATATCAAATAGTGTTACTAGTACAGTAATTCCCTTATCAATATATTCTGTGACTGAACGCATCAACATATATGCTGCATGAGTAGTTGATTTTTGTTTTTGATAGCCGTTTTGAAATGCATACTTTTTTGTTCCTTTGTAGACTTCACATCAAAATATTGAACAAAGGGAATTGTATTGGTCTATCAGCTGTAATGAACCATAGACTAGAGATGTTCGACTGTATTTTACTTTTTATTTCATGACTCTGGACACAATACTTTTCGTAAAAACTATTTTTTGCAAAATCGGAAATTTGCAACCGGAAATTCGCCATTAAAATTCGCGAGCGAACGGTAGGCGGAAGTTCCGGTTCCGCGCGAGCTCAGAGGTTAAAACCATCCCAATTTTGTTTTATGGAAATATTTTTTTTTGTAACGGTTTTAAAACGGACTTTTATCTAATAGGAGTACTATAACAATTTACACTGCAGGAACGAAATGAATAGCATCAAAAATAAATTATGAAATAAAATTAAGTACAATTTAAGAAAAACTTACTTATTTGGTTTTCCATAAACATGTTCTATTTTTAATTTACCAAAAATACATAATTGGGTACTGGACAGAATCGAAAACAAATTATGAAATAAAATTCACTAAACAGCTTTCCTTATGCAATTTCAGAAAAACACTTATTTGGTTTTTCATATCATTTCCAATTTTTTATTTATCAACAACATAATAATGAGTGTGTCAACCAACGGCAATGAAAAAATATGGCATAGTTCAATATTTCAAACATTTTTCAACAAAATCTTGTTTTTGACAGTTTATAAAAAGTAAGTCAGATGACTAGTAGGCAAGTATCGAATTAGTATGTCAATGGTAATGAAAAAATATGACTTCATAGTTCAATATTTCAAACATTTTTCAACAAAATCTCATTTTTGATAGTTCATAAAAAGTAAGTCAGATGACTAGTAGGCAAGTACCGAATTAGTATGTCAAAGGCAATGAAAAAATATGACATCATAGTTCAATATATCAAACATTTTTCAACCAAATCTCGTTTTTGACAGTTTATAAAAAGAAAGTCAGATGACTAGTAGGCAAGTATTGAATTAGTATGTCAACGGCATTGAAAAATATGATGTCATAGTTCAATATTTCAAACATTTTTCAACAAAATCTCGTTTTTGATAGTTTATAAAAAGGAATTCATATGACTAGTAGGCTAGTACTGAATTAGTATGTCAATAGCAATGAAAAAATATGACATAGTTCAATATTTCAAACATTGTTCAACAAAATTTCATTTTTGACAGTTCATAAAAAGTAAGTCAGATGACTAATAGGAAAGTACTGAATTTGTAGTCAGAACATAATTAAAAAAATAAAAAGCAAATATTACAGCACAACATTTACAAAATCTTGTTTTTGTACACTACTCTTAATTTCCTGTTTATCTTATTAATTATTATGAATTGCAGGCTAATGAAATATTTGCTGAGTTTGATTCCGAACCCCTCGGTACAGCATCTCTGGCACAGGTCCACCGAGCAAAACTCAAGGATGGCACTGAAGTTGCTGTTAAAGTTCAGCATTACTTTGTAAAAAAGAACATATCTATTGACTTAAAGTGGATGGAGCTGATGATAAATGCTATGTCAAAATATTTCCCTGAGTTCCAAATGCAATGGTTGGTAGAAGAAACAAAGAAGAATATTGCTAAGGAGTTGGATTTTTTAGAAGAAGGGAAAAACGCTGAAAGAGTAGCCCGTATGTTCAGCAATTACAAATGGCTAAAGGTACCCAAAATATTTTGGGATTATAGCACAGACCGCGTGTTGGTTATGGAGTATGTGCAAGGTGGACAAGTCAATGATGTGAAATATATTAATGTAAGTTAGTTTTTTTACTTTTATATCATATTTATGCTGATTTGTTTAACAACATCTCTGGGGTCATAATATACTTAAATGAAACTAGAAAAAAAAAAGTTTTTTTGGACTAATACAAATTATTTATACATCTAATCATATAACTTTGTATATTACATCTAAAAAAAACATTCTTGATATTTTTTTTCTCCTATCAGTGTTGTGTTTATTAACACCTCTGAGTTGGGTGTTGATGACCAAACTGTATATCAATATCAGCGGCATATAAATCAGTCTATAATGCTATCTCTTTTCGCACTTCATACATGTACTGGTTAGACAGGCTACTGCTCCTTGCATTTGCAAGTGTAGATATGCTTAACTGTGTAGGTTCCTGCGGTATGGTAGCTGTAATATAAGATAAAGTTTAAGATAATATTCATTTAACAAAAGTACACATGAAAGCACAAGTACATAAAAGAACAGGAAACAACAAAAAAAATGAAAGAAAAAGCAACGGATGAACTGGCCAAGAGGGACTCGGGGTCACACAAACAGGGTACTATACCAAAAGAACAAGACCTCAGAGAACATACTTTGCTCTAGGTAAATAGGGGTCTACTTATTATGGACTTTAAAATTTCAATTTCTCCTGTAGGAATGGAAAGATTTTAAATTTTCTCATAGGTTTTTCATCTCATTACATCTATGCATTCAACCTCACAAACTGTGGTTTTTTCAAGAGATAAGGTCCTAGATAGAGATATGGTCAATTTTTGCCTGTTTTGTTAAATAACTTCAAAACTAAATTCTCTTCAAAAATATTTGAGATTCTCATAAGAAGCCCTTTCATTTGGTATGTCACACGATATAGTTTGCAAAACTTTTTTTAAAATTTATCTTATTATTTTCCCTCCAAAATTGGCCCCATGTTTAAAATTCATTTATTTACGTTCTCTTATTGTGCGACCCAATTAACCGTGCTATCTATTTATTCTATTTTTTTTAATATTTACATTACACGTCTGTCATTGGGTCACCAACTTACATATATGTGCCAAATTACAATTTAATCGATCGCAGTGATGGACGGACAGATAATAATGATTCTATAATGCTTCCGTTTTACCTTTTAAAGTATGGAACCCTAAAAAGTAGGACAACATGAGTTATCTTAACCCTTTCACAAGCAACACAACTATAGTGAATAAAAGAAAACTGAAACTTACTTGAAGTCAATACAGACAGACCAATATTAATACAGCATTGCTGGCAAACATTTTAACCGCTTCCGTGGCGTAATGGTTAGTCCATTCGTTTCACACCAAGAGGTCGCGGGTTCGATTCCCGGTGGGGTCTTCTTGTAAGACTCGGTTTGGTTGGTGGTAGGGCATTTTCTAAGCCCACCTGGCTAGCTACCACCAACTTATCATAGTCTTGCCACCAAACATCAGTGTTAACAACATTGATGTGTTCCGGCTTGAAGATAAGATAGCCAGTTCTCCATTGCGTTGGGGAATCTTGGTAAGCCCGCTTCCATCTTCGGCATCATCGTAACTTACCATCAGGTGAGATGATGCCAAGGGCTTACAAATTGTGTATATAAAAAAAATGCCAATGCTTGTGAAAGGGTTAACATACAATTAGAAAATCCAAAAACTATTATCCTGTTAAGACTAAAGAGTGTCATTTGAAGTAACAGCACTAGGGTGAGGGTGCCCGATTGACCCAACTGAAGTCTGGCATCATACACATGACCTCACCACACCCCTCTGCACCGCAGGAACCTACTCATTTAACCGGTCTAGTACCGGACTACAACAAAGAGACACACTATTATGTATCTTATTTATTCTCGAGTTGAGTTCAAATTGGTGCCCTCTCTACTGGAACGTAAACGTTCCAGAGGGCTTGAGGGGTTAAGAATTATACCTATAGTAAGTGATCTGGTCAAGGTTGCGGGAAGCAGCTGGATGCAGGCAGCGCAGAACTGGTCATTGTAGCAATCCTTGGGGGAGGCCTTTGTCCAGCAGTGGAGGTCCTTCGGCTGATGATGATGACCTACTATAGGCCCTATAGTAAGTGCGTGAGTTATAGAAGGTTTTCACTTTCATTTTATTCCAATATGTGTTTTACTAATGTGAGTTTCCTAAGACCTTTTACTAATAATATTGTTACACTGTGTTATCTGATTAAAGATAAATTAATGTCAATTTTATATTTTTTCAGAAACACAAAATAGATAGATACGATTTATGTGCGAAACTTGGTGACCTATACTCTCATATGATATTTGTCACTGGCTTTGTCCACAGTGATCCTCATCCGGGTAATATTCTTGTGCACAAGGAACCCACTGACAAAGAAGTAACAGTTTATCTGTTGGATCATGGACTTTATGCTGTGAGTAACAAAATCTTGCCTAAATAAAAAAACCAGCCAAGTGCGAGTCAGAACCGCACACAAAGGGTTCCGTACCATCATACTAAACGGCGCTAGTAATTCTGTACCATCATACTAGATGGCATTAGTTTCTTCACGTTTAAAAAAAAACACTTTTTGTGTGGAGATCTCCCTTATCTTTTCACTTTTTCAAATTTTTTGTTATAGCGGCAACAGAAATACATCATCTGTGAAAATTTTAACAGTCTAGCTATCACGGTTCATGAAATACAGCCTGTTGACAGACGGACAGACAGATGGACAGCGAAGTCTTAGTTATAGGGTCCCGTTTTTACCCTTTGGGTATGGAACTAAAAAATGGTCTGCATTACATAGGCAGTCATAAGCATCAGCGTTGGAACACATCCTGATTTTGGCAAGACATATCCCAATTTTCAAGTGTCAATTAAATGTCCTGCATGTGATCCCATATACAAATCCATCCAGTAGGTTAGGCACTAGCTAGAACACCGGATAGACGTGCACACACATAGAGGCATATTTTATTTTATGGTTTTTGGACTCTATTAGTGTAAAACAATCTCAGGTTCGTTTTTTTGTCATAAACTTCCTTTTTTCTTCTTCGCTTGAAGGTAAAAAATTCTTCAAGTTTTCTCAACATAGATTTTGTGCTCGCTTCACGTGTTTTTTAGATTTCCGTAGTCAAAATAGGAATCCTTATAGTTTCACCATGTTCGTCTGTCTGTTTGTCTATTACAGATATAAAGCCGACATAAGATACCTACAGTTAAACAAATTTGTAACCCCTATAAAGTGGAATAAGATACATTTGTTTAGGGTACGTTCTCTACATGTAAAGTGGGGATGAATTTCTTATTGTTCACTTACCTCATTGTGTGGGGTATTGTTGACTAGCTCTTTTAAAACTACTGAGGGTTTGCTAAAATTATTTTTCTGATAAATATAAAGTTTTTCTGTGATGATTTTTGAGAAGAGTTACTGCCCCCACCCCTACCATCTAAACCGCTATTTTATAGAATCTGATAACTATTGGAAATAGATTTATGAACTCCATTACTAAGAAGTAACTAACTCAAAAAGGAAATTATCACGGCCAAGTAGGCTTTCTCAATTTAGAAGTAATAGGCGACCAACTTAAGGCGTTCTGGAGTTCATAAATTATGCTATACGAATATAGTTTTTGATTCATTTGTGGTTAATATTATTTCGATGATTCGATGAAGTGCATCTGTGTCGGTATTGCAATACTTTTTTGAAAAACTAAACAGGAATCCCAAATCACGAATCACGAATCCTGAAAACACGTCTTTGTCACTCAGCTTGTTATCTATGATACAGAAAGTTTTTGAAGTGAAACTTCTATACTTATAGATAACAAAAATCCTAATACCCCCCCCCCCCCCCCATTAGGATTTTTTCTGTCACGAAAAGGCGTTACAGCCTCGTGGAGGGGGACAGAGAAAGGCTGGCGGCGGCCTTGGAGAGAGGGCAACGGCTGTATTCGTAGATAGAGAAAAGTTGAGATGGAGATATAAAGCAGGTACTTAGCCTGGGCTACCCTTTCCTTGGGTTTCACTTCTACTTTCTACACATTTTTTTTTCAAAAAGCCTTGCGATACTAACTTCGCATTTATAGTGAATTCTCAATATGATAAGTAATATAAATAAATTTAATATTTTTATAACAATGAAAAAAATCTTGCCTGTTTTATTTGCAATTTTTCTAACAACATTTTACAGAGTTAGTGGTTTCTAAATAAACTAGAGTACCTGTACTTCAATCGTCTACGGCCGATTTTCGATAAGTTTATCGATTATTACATAGTTATGTAATTATTGTTTTTTTTACTAATTGGGGCGCGCCACTTAGCCTTGAGAAACCTCTGAAGGTGTGCAGTTGGATTTATTAAAAAGTTCATAGATTTTCAGTACAAAATTTTAGTAGCAACTGCAAAATATAACTCTTTTTTTTTAAAGTAAACAGTTTCTTTAAAAGACTAGGAACCCTATTTTGCGCGTGGTAAGACACGCACTTGGCCACTTTTTCTGCGCATAGTATAGCTGTACACTTTTTTCCACTTTGTAGCCTAATTTTGGTGTCAGGAATAAGGATTTTTTTGGCGTGATCCCGATTTCTGTAGGCAACTCTGTGTCTAGTCTAGCTTCCGTTTTCCATAGCAATCCATCAAATAGAGTACATCTGGTGATAGTTGTTAATTACATTGGTTTATATTGTGTTCTGATTTAAACGAACGAATTACGCTTTTTTATTTACTATAAATTACGTAAAATCCTGCTCCAGCCGAAAAAAATTTGGAAATGCTGATATGCATACATCTTTGTGGGCAGGACAATATTATTTGTATATTAGTACTAGTCAACCACAACTTAGTCAAAGTGGTATTTGGAATAGTGTCTCCCATAGGAACACTTTTTCAGGACGAAAAGTACCCCATAGGATATTATTATTCATTTGTTATCCTGGATATTATTTGCCTATCCGTTCAGCCATTTCAGTATAATAACATGCCACCCAACTTTTCAACTTTAAAGATCCAATTTTATTTAAAATTAACAAATTTTTGAACGAATTTAAATTGTTTGTTAAGTACAGAGGTCAGCACATCAAGCTAGACATTCGTAGTGCGATTCTGATCCATACGCATACGGTTGGATGGAAGAAATCGCTCAAAGCGATAAGTCCGCCTTTGCATATCATTGTGTATTATTTTGCTAGTTAATAAGTTTTTTTTCATTTTTGTATATTTGGTGTGCAATAAAGGATATTTATCTTATCTTGTATGAACGGTACAAAGTCCAAAGTGTCTAGCTTGATGTACATGATTAGTTTATTTAAATTTTAACTTGATATACTATTTTTTGTGTTTTAATTAATTAATATTTCATAAGCATTTCTTGCAAAAAAAAATTTTAATTTTTTTATTATTAAGAATTTGAGTACGTTTGGATGGATTTTATCATTTGAATATATTTTTTTAAGTAGGTATATTTTTTGAGTTCATAACAATTTTGTTATTTTGTAGCAACTAACAGACAAATTCCGTTACCACTACTCAAAGTTGTGGCTCTCCATCATAGCGACGGATCGTGAAGAAATGAGAATTCATTCAGAGGCTCTCGGAATTAAAAAGGAGCTGTATGGTCTGTTCGCGTGCATGGTGACTGGCCGACCTTGGGACACCATCATGAAAGGAATAAGTGTCACAAAAAGATCAAACAAAGAGGTTGGTTTAATTATTTTTTTTATAAGAGAACCATTTTTTTATAAGGAGCGTCGGTGGCGTAACGGCTAGGGCCGCCGCCTCCTGTCGAGTCGTGGTTCGAATCTTGCCACGTACCAATGTGATTTCGAATTTAGATTTCACATGTATCCGATGCTCTTACGGTGAAGGAAAACATCGTGAGGAAACCTGCACACGCCTGTGGAGAAACTCGCAGGTTGTGTGTGAAGTCGACCAACCCGCACTGGGCCCGCGTGGTCGACTAAGGCCCGATCGCCCTAATTCAGGGTAGGCTCGAGCCCCTGGTTGGGGACGTATATGAGCTGATAAGATGAAGAATATGAAGAGAAGCAAAGTAACACCCATAGCTTATAGAATCTCTAAACTTAAGTAGAGGACGGGGCACACACATAGCTCGTTGAATAGATGGCTGTTGGTACAGTAAAATTATTGAGTGGCGACCACACACCAGTAGACGTAGCAATGACAGGTCTTCCACTCGGAGGACTAACAACCTGGTAAAGGTCGCGAGAAGCCGCTGGATGCGGGCAGCGTAGGTACGGTTGTTGTGGAAATCCTTTGGGGAGGCCGTTCTATGTTACTTACTAATGACTGTATGGTTCTTACTGATGACACTGAACAATTTTCTCCAAGGATCCTATACAATCACACTAAAACACATTGACTTTCCATACAGAGTCTGCAAATGAGCAATCAATTATTGACAGTATGGAAAGTAATTTTTTTTAGTACAGTTGTATAGGTTCCTTAAGAAAAGTTGTCTAGTTTCATGAGTAAATTCTATCAAAGTCACTCTGTATAATATCTTAATGTAGTTAAGGACATTTTTTATCCGCAATCGGCAAGACTTACATCATCTCACTTGGTGACAATGATGCTGAAGATGGAATAGGGCTTACCAAGATTACCCAATGGGGCTATCGTATCTTCATGCCGGGACACATCAATGCCGTTAACATTGATGGTTTGGCAGCAAGACTTAAACAAGATGGCGATAGTTAGCCAGGCGGGCTCAAAAAATAAACTTCCACCAACCAAACAAAGAGACTGGCGGGAATCGAACTCGCGACCTCCTGATGTGAAGACGAAGTTATACAAAGTTAGACTTCTGCGGGAATCGAACTCGCGACCTCCTGATGTGAAGCGAAAGGACTAACCATTACACCACGCAGACGCTTAAAGATACGGTACAATATACCTATACCTGAAGAGATGTAATTACAAATTTTTATTTACAGAAAGACGAATTCCAAAACGAATTGCCAAATTTCATTCACTATGTGACCCAATGTCTAGAGAATGTAGACCGACAGGCGCTGTTGGTGCTGAAGACCAATGACCTGATTCGAAGCATTGAGTTCGCGTTGGGAACAGACAAAGAAATGTGCGGATTCATGGTCATGTCAAAATGTTGTACACAGTCCATTTATGAACATGATTATAAGGTATGTACATAGCTCGTACAATGGCCGTTGGGGCAGTAAAATTCTCGAGTGGCACATTGGAAGTCGTTGCTAAGCAGGCCTCCCACTTGGTAGAATGACGACCTGTTCAAGGTTGTGGGAAGCCGCTGGGTGCTAGCAGCGCAGGTCCGGTCATTGTGGAAATCCTGGGGGGAAGTCTTTGTACAGTAGTGAACGTCTTTCGGCTGAAATATGATGATGATGAGACATTGTTCTCTTTTCTCCATTAAATGTGTGATAAAATGCCCGAAAATTTCGTGATCTGCCCAGTTCTACCATCGGCCGCCGGCATAGATAAATTTTTAGCACTCGGGTTTTAATTTTTAATCAAATGGGGATGACGAATGCTAGTCATCTGAGTTACTTTTTATCATCTGTCAAAAACTCCATTTTGTTCTAAAAATGTTTGAAATACCTAGGCGTGACGTCATAGTTTTGCAGCGTCATTTATATACTCATTTTGTGAGTTTGGTGAATAAAAAATCGAAGACTTGATGGAAGACAAAACGAGTAAAGTTTTTCGAAGTTTAAGTAGGAGGGCAATTTAGTGATCAAGAGTTCATAATTTATTTCTGATGCTGTCGTACAAATACCCTAATACAAAGCTAGTCAGTATCTGGCATGAGTAAGAAATCCTAGTTAAAAATAGATTGCGGGCCTTGAGGGGTTTGTAGAATTTTGTTGTTCTTGTAGCAATTGTAGCTCAGTGCGACTGTCGTAGTCGCGTTGAGAACTGACCTTAACACGTTTACAGTCCCCCATACAAAGGCAACATTGGAGTTGGCAACCAAGTCCAACCACTTTTTTGTGCAATACTATTGTTTACGTCTTTTACTGTCATTTTAAATTTAATATCTAATAAATTAATCTATAATTTTTGGAAATAATTAACGAAAAAATTTCGAGATTTCGATTGGAGTCATTCGACTCTCATTGGAATAAAATCAATGTACCAAATCACATCTCCTATTAAAGAGTTTCTAATTCACAAGTCTAAATCAAAATCAAATCCCTCCTCCACAAGTCCAAACAAATATTTGACATTGAAGTGGCATATGTCTTGCGATTCCACGGGTATGCGTGGACTTATGGTTGAAGCCAATTGGAGACTCTAAGAGGAGTCGTGGACTGTGAACGTGGTGCGGTAATTACCTGGGTGGGTTTGACTATTTAATGGCATTTATCTCGTCAATTTTCGCGCTTCTCAAAGCAAAAGACGTTAGCGGCTTTTGCTATCACTTGTACTGACAGTTACCACTAAGCTGTGTTACGATAGAGCCCTTAATGGCGGCTTAAGCTCCACCAATTGGAACTTGTGCCACGTACGTAGTTATATTCGGTATGCTTTGCCAGGTTATGGTTTGATATTAATGGTGTATTTTTGTTGTTACAGAGAACAAAGTCTAAATTGAAGAAGCAGTTGTTGAATTTTAGGTATGCGTGGTCAATATTTATGCTCTATTTATACAGTATTTATCTAAATATACACAATAAAATTTTAATTAAATTTGTATCTTAGGTATAATGTTAAACAAAGGCAGTTTTAGGTAAAAGTTCTTGTTGATAAAAAATATATTATTCGCAATGGTTATTCTAATGTGAAGCAAATATTTAAATTGATTAGATTGCTTTCCAATGTATTTGAATTCCTAGTCATTGTTAGTCCAACTAGAAAATGAATAAAAATACCTCACTCTTTTACAGTCACAATGTAATATGTAAAAACAGTTTTAACTAAAAACAGCCTTACTATGTATATCTGTATATAAGAATCAATTATTTAAAAGGTACTGTTATATTTATTGATGCGCAGACTCCTGTGTTTTTAATACCTACAGTAAATTATTTATATTTTCCTATAAACTATTTTCAATTCTAACAAGCCCTATAACATAGTTTTGATTAGGTATACATAGAAGAGACTGGTGTGTTATATAAGTATGTAAATAATATATAGGTCAAGATCTACGAAACAAAACGTCTTAAATAAATTACAAGGACATTTATTACTCAACTAAATAAATTACCAAAAAAATTAGTGACGCCAACGGTTTCCAAATCGGAAATTCTGTTGGCCAAATTCATCAAATGACTCACTCTGTACTCATAAATTACGAGGACATTTTTTAACTATATAAAACACTACAAAATTTTGTGAGGCCAACGGTTTTCCAAGTCAGTAATCTTGTTGCTCAAATTCACCAAGTCACTCACTCTGTACTCATAAATTACGAAGACATTTATTTCTATATAAAACACTACAAAATTTAGTGAGGTCAACGGTTTTCCAAATCGAAAATCCAGTTGGCCAAATTCATCAAACGGTTTTCCAAATCGGACATATTGTTGCTCAAATTCATCAAGCCACTCACTCTGTAATTATAAATTACATAATTTAGTGAGGCAAACGGTTTTCCAAATCTGAAATCTTGTTGCTCAAATTCATCAAGTCACTCACTCTGTACTCATAAATTACAAAATTTAGTGAGGCAAACGGTTTTCCAAATCTGAAATCTTGTTGCTCAAATTCATCAAGTCACTCACTCTGTACTCATAAATTACAAAATTTAGTGAGGCAAACGGTTTTCCAAATCTGAAATCTTGTTGCCCAAACTGATCAAGTCACTCACTCTGTACTCATAAATTACAAAATTTAGTGAGGCAAACGGTTTCCCAAATCTGAAATCTTGTTGCTCAAATTCATCAAGTCACTCACTCTGTACTCATAAATTACAAAATTTAGTGAGGCAAACGGTTTTCCAAATCTGAAATCTTGTTGCTCAAATTCATTTAAGTCACTCACTCTGTACTCATAAATTACAAAATTTAGTGAGGCAAACGGTTTTCCAAATCTGAAATCTTGTTGCTCAAATTCATCAAGTCACTCACTCTGTACTCATAAATTACAAAATTTAGTGAGGCAAACGGTTTTCCAAATCGGAAATCTTGTTGCCCAAATTCATCAAGTCACTCTGCATTTTGAACAAAATGTTGGTGAAGTTGTCCCGACTCCTTTTGCCTTGCAACTTGAAAAGCAAGGAGGTGCTCGATATTCTGCAGGCAAGCTCAGAATCCTTGGCGTTTAGCTTCATGAAGTGGTGGTTGGGCACTTGCGTCACAGGTGACATGCTCGACTTGCTCAGCAGAATTGTGTCATCGGAAATTGAATCGACTGAAAAAAAAGTATTAATGTGTAAGACTGACAATTATTCATGTGTAAGACTGCTAATCTTTATAGTAACATGCGTAACTTAATTTAATAGTGACATCTAGCGACAACTTTTTGAACGTCATATTCAATTGATAGTAAATATAAGATTCTTTCTAACATATTCTTATGACTTTTTAACTTATGTCGTAGGCATCGTAAAGTTGACCACTTCATGAAATGGCCGTTGTAGAATTGGCCAGTCATGAAATGGATTGACTAGATCATGAAATGGCCGGGTATATCATGCGAAACGAACCTACCTGAAACTGCCTTCCGCCACCCAGGGGGGGGATACACCTAGCTTCGTTCTAACGGACCTATTATGGCTCGCTTCGCTCGCTGAACTCAAATCCGCCCAGGTATTTCATGGTCTGGCCAATATCCGCCCGGCCATTTCATAATCCGGCCAATTTCAACGACTTGGCCACGACATCTTTAAGCGTTGCCGCACACCTGGCGGTCTTGTAACCGGAAAGGAATCCGGGTAAACGGCAAGTCTCTTTCATTCCTTGACAATCTGACAGCGTTTCAGATATTGACCACAGTGAGAACTCCATCTCTGTCAGATTGCATAGGAATGAAAGAGACTTTCTGTTTGCCCGAAGTCCTTCAAGGTGTGCGTTGTCGCTGACCAGTTTCGAGCCAACATATTGATTAAAAAATAATAATATATTAATTACTAGTAATTAGCGCCATCTAGTTTTAATATACAGGAAACTACCAGGCGCCATCTAGTTTTGATAATATTTGGGACAGGCATGTGAAAATTTCAGCCGGCTACCAATCAGTTCAAAAGATACAGCCTTTTAATAGTTAGACTGAAGGACGGACAGACGGACAGAGTTGGTAATAGGGTTCCGTTACACAGCAAGGAACCCTAAAAATGCTAAGGTTCAAACACTTGACAGGTAGGTAAGTACAACTACACCTTCACATGGTTTTTGGATCTGTGTGATCAGAGTTGTGAAAGTAGATTTAAGTGACTAAAATTGTTTCGCACACAGATGGACTATTTCTTAAAATAAATATGATGACTAACTTATCTGTGGCGCCTGCTCCGCATGTAGAACCCGTTAACTGGGGAGTTCTACTCATCATACTGAACAACTTTCCTCAAAGAAACATAGTCAATTCTCCAAAAAAAATTCGACCCTCAATACAAAAATGCACAAAATAAGTCAATCAGCTGATGAATTTGTATGAAGACTAATTTTTTTTTTACGATTTCGGAAAAGTCGTTGGGCAAAAATTGTTCAGTATAATGCGTAGAAGCCCCAGTTAACGGGACCTACACCATTTTTGTAACATACTGTATATTAGTACAACGTCACTGACACTCACCCACACGAATGCAAGAATATGTCAGGGTGACTTACGCGAAATGTCCAAAAAAATTGACATTTTAAATAAGGGCGCTGAGAACATTCAAATGAGGAGTCAGAATTTTGAGATTGCGTTAAAAATATTGTAGTTCTAACGAAGTCCGCTGCCAATAGTACAACGTCACTCACCCTCACCCACACGAATGCAAGAATATGTCAGGGTGACTTACGCGAAATGTCCAAAAAAATTGACATGGTAAATAAGGGCGGTGAGAACATTCAAATGAGGAGACAGAATTTTGAGATTGCGTTAAAAATATTGTAGTTCTAACGAAGTCCGCTGCCAATAGTACAACGTCACTCACACTCACCCACACGAATGCAAGAATATGTCAGGGTGACTGAAGCGAAATTGGAGTCAGAATTTTGAGATTGCGATATAAATACTGCGTATGACGGCCAGTAAAATAACTATAGTTCTAACGAAGTCCTCTGCCAACTCTTTTTGGAAAAACTATGTAGACAAACAGCGTGAAGTTTTCAACAGGAACAAGCGGTTCATTCTTGTTAATAGCTTTGCTATCTAGGTAATACTCTCAGATCAAAAGAGAGAGAGAGAGATCCATTTAGGTAATACTCTCAGATAAAAAAAGCCCAGATAGAATGCTGCGAATTGTCAAGTTGAAGCCACTTTTAGAAACGCGTGTGCGGTATCGGTATGATGCGTGTGTGCATGTCTTCGACGACGTCTTAGCGAATACTATCGATTGTCTTGGAGTGCTTTTGATTTCTTATCTGTGCGTGTACAGTGTATGTTTGATTGGCTTCACATTTAATTTACGTGAAGTTCTATCTGGATTTAAAGAAAGATTTGAGCTGATACTAGGCTGGAACAGGTCTTTAGCACTCTGGGCGCGTCGTTTGTGTCCTGTGAGTACTATCATAACAGTCATATTACATAACATTCGTTCTACAGAGACTTCTAGGCCGAGCAAATGGACGGGGGCCGAGGGGCGAGACGGGGAGGTCGAGTCCTGTCAGTCACTTCATCATCATCATCATCATCAGCAGCCAGTTTTTGTCCACTGCTAGACATAGGTTTTTTCAAAGGCTCGCCACTTAGTTATACCGATCTTCGGTTCGGCGCATCCAACTGTAGCCAGGAACCTTGCGCAAATCATCGCTTTACCATTAAATTACTACTACTACTACGTAATAGTAATTCAATGGGCTTTATCTAGCTGCCGGGTGTTCCACACTACGTTTGTCTAAACGGGGTTTTCACTCCAGAACTCGCTTTGTCCAGCGGTTATCGGTTTTGCGACAGATGTGTTGCCACAGACCACGTTCGGGTCAAATAATTCGAGGAACGTATAAGCTCGTTAGCTGAATTAACGGCACCTTTGATAAATGCCGCTCGCCGCTGCCGTTTCACGTCAAACACTCCGTCAAAGGTAGTAGTCCCAGAGGCGTATTTAAGAATCCGGTAGAAAAAAAATCCGCCCCCTTAAGTGAATAAAAACCGGCTAAGTGCGAGTCAGAGTTGCGCGCTTAGGGTTCCGTACTGCCACATGAAAAACGTCACCTTATACTGTAACCTTCTGTTTGCATGTTCGTAGTGGTTCGTCACCCTTATTACCGCTAGTCCGACTCGCACTTGGCTAGCTTTATTATTTTTCGGTGAACCAAACCTCCGGCCGCCCCTCACCTCTTGCCGCCCCGGGCCAAGTGTCCCCCTAGGCATAGGGTAAATACGCTTCTGAAGGTGCCGCCCTGAGTTCAATCGCGGCACCAGCTGCGCCGCCGACGTTGTCGGAATTTAAACTTAGGGTGGCCCCTTTGACGGAGTGTTTGACGGCATTTATCAAAAGTGCAGTTAATTCAGCGAACAAATATACTAGTGACGTCGGCTTTGACGCAAGCATCAAAGGCGTTGGACCAATTTTGTTAAACCTGTATAGTGTGAAAGATGTGCGTGCAAGGACTAGTTATCCGTGTGAAAGATGTGCATGCAATGACTACTTATCCGTGTGAAAGATGTGCATGCAATGACTACTTATCCCTGTGAAAGATGTGCATGCAATGACTACTTTTCGTCAGTTCAAACGTTTAATCAGTTTTAAACGTTTTGAACAGCTTAGCAGTAGGCTGACCTTGTGACCTCTCACTCGGTGGACCGACGACTTGGTTGAAGTTCGCGAGAAGCCGCTGGATGCAGTTGTGGAAATCCTTAGCCTTTTTCAGTAGTAGACGTCTTTCGGCTGATATGATGATGATGAAGCAGTAAGAACGTACTGGTAGAATCAGTTGCATCACATTTCTTGAAGTCATCCTCGTGGCAAGTAGACTCGGAGGACAGTAGGTTTGCGTTCGGCATGACGTAGCGCCCGCTCTGGCCCATCGTCAGCATATTGTGGGGCGTCGATGAACCGCCTGCGGAAATGCACAGCGTGATAAGGAAATAAATAGGCAATATAGGGTTCCGTAATATAGGGTGGCGTAATAGGAGCGTCGGTGGCGTAATGGCAAGTGCCGATACCTCCTTTCCGGGAGGTCGTGGTTCGAATCCTGCCACGTACCAATGTGTTTTTGAATTTCGATTACGTTTATCCGACGCTGAAGGAAAACATCGTGAGGAAACCTGCACACGCCTGCGGAGAAACTCGAAGGTTGTGTGTGAAGTCGACCAACCCGCACTGGGCCCGCGTGGTCGACTAAGTCCCGATCGCCCTAATTCAGGGTAGGCTCGAGCCCCTCGGTGGGGACGTATATGAGCTGAAATGATGATAGGGTTCCACTGAAGTACTTGAAAAAAATGGGGCTTCTGCCTTCTGCTCATGAAATTCAACAACTTTTTTAAACTCAAAATTCAAATTTTATTTATTTGTGATTAAATGTTACAAAGATCTTAAGTCAAAATTATTTCCTATTATATATTTATATGACATACAAATTAAAAATAACAATAATACAGTAATAAAAAACATATCAATACAATCCTCAAAATAAAAATTACTTAACTAAATTTTCACAATATTAAATAGCTAAAAACAACGTGTCATTCAATATAATGTCAAAGTAAAAGATAAGATGTATTTTTTTTATAATAAGCATAAAATGTCCAATACCTTATACATAGTTAAAAAAATCCTTTTTCAAACTTCACCTAAAATGGTTTTTTCTGTTGTTTTGTATTTTTATACAAAAAAATAATTAATAAAACGTAATTTTTTGTGCGAATGTTGAAAAACTTCGCTTCTCATACAAATCTATCAGTAGATTCTCCAAGTTTGTATGTGAAGTCCAAAATGAAAATTGGGTTCTTTCTACAAATTTTTATACATATATTAATAGAAAAACACTATTTTCATTGTCTTACGTGTTTGTACAAAAACTACTCAAAACGAAATCAAACTAATATTATAAAGGCGAAAGTTTGTGAGTGTGTATGTTTGTTACTTCTTCACGCAAAAACTACTGAACGGATCTGGCTGAAATTTGGTAGGTAGACAGATTTGGACCTGGATTAACACATAGGCAACTTTTTTGCTCGCTCGCGCACTGCGCACCTTCGAAAAGTCATAGAAACGTTGTCCACGCGGGTGAAGCCGCGGGAAACAGCTAGTTCATTTATAAGAACTGAGAGGGTAAATTTATAGCATTTGCCTATCTTGAAAGTTTCTTTATACGAGTACCCTCATCATCATCATATCAACCAAAGGACGTCCACTGCTGGACATATAGGCCTCTCCCAAGGATTGCCACGACGACCGGTTCTGCGCTGCCCGCATCCAACGGCTTGGCGCGACCTTCACTAGGTCATCGGTCCACCGAGTGGGAGGCCTTCCCACGCTACGTTTTCCGGTGCGCGGTCGCCACTCGAGAATTTTACTGTCCCAACGGTCATCTGTTCTACGAGCTATGTGCCCCGCCCACTGCCACTTAAGTTTAGCAATTCTGAGAGCTATGTCAGTTGCTTTGGATCTCCTACGGATCTCCTCGTTTCTGATTAGATTACGCAGGGAAACTCCGAGCATATCTTGCTCCATTCCACTTTGAGTGACGAGTACCATATACATGTACATACATGCCCTCAGTGCGCGAGGAGTTTCGCTGCGAAGATTGGCTACATAAACCATCTTCGAGCGCATGCGCGGCAATCCGCCTAGGAGTCGAAGTGGTCGCCATGACCGAAATCGGTCGGATCTAGATCATAATCATCACATGTACCATGTAATTTTTATAGCTTTAATAAGGGTGTGTATGAAAAAAATCTGGAAATATCCCTAACAGTGAGGACGTTCTATGATGACCGTTATGTCATGATACTATTTTAGTAGTTATAAATCCCTACAGTTAGGACGTTCTATGATGACCGTTATGTCATACTATTTTCAAACGACTTCCAAAAAGAAGGAGGTTCTCAATTCGTCTGTATTTTTTTTAATGTTTGGTACCTCATAACTTTGGGCTGGGTGAACCGATTTTTATGGATCCTTTTTTATTAGAAAGCTAGTGCTTCCCGTGTGGTCCCATTTAAATTTTATCAAAATCGGTGTAGTACTTTTTTAGAAAATTAACAAAAACCGAAAATAATGATGCAAAAATGTACTAAGTTGTTCCGATGGAAGTCGGTTTTTTAACGTGTTTAGCGTTTTCAATTATAGTAGTTATAAATCCCTACAGTGAGGACGTTCTATGATGACCGTTATGTCATGATACTATTTTAGTAGTTATAAATCCCTACAGTGAGGACGTTCTATGATGAACGTTATGTCAAGATACTATTTTAGTAGTTATAAATCCCTACAGTGAGGACGTTCTATGATGAACGTTATGTCATGATACTATTTTAGTAGTTATAAATCCCTACAGTTAGGACGTTCTATGATGAACGTTATGTCATGATACTATTTTAGTAGTTATAAATCCCTACAGTTAGGACGTTCTATGATGAACGTTATGTCATGATACTATTTTAGTAGTTATAAATCCCTACAGTGAGGACGTTCTATGATGAACGTTATGTCATGATACTATTTTAGTAGTTATAAATCCCTACAGTTAGGACGTTCTATGATGACCGTTATGTCATGATACTATTTTAGTAGTTATAAATCCCTACAGTGAGGACGTTCTATGATGAACGTTATGTCATGATACTATTTTAGTAGTTATAAGTTCCATAAAACAGTTTTTAATGGAAAAGTGCTTTTATAAAATTGAAGACTTTATTAATAATAAGTAGCCTCAAAACTTTAATATTGCTTTTCGTCTAATGTGACTTGTTTCAGATTCTCTATCTTGTGTTATTTGTTTTAATTAAATGTATTTTCTGACATTAATTTTTATAGATAAGGGTGATATTTTATTTAGGAAAAAAAAACATGAGATTTAGTTTTTAATTTTTGTTGTACTTTGTGTTGCTGTAGTTTTGTAAGTTCAATTTCCTATACAATACCCATTGTTACAAGGAATAAATAAATATGAAATATATATGAAATATAAATCCCTATAGTTAGGACGTTCTATGATGAACGTTATGTCATGATACTATTTTAGTAGTTATAAATCCCTACAGTTAGGACGCTCTATGATGAACGTTATGTCATGATACTATTTTAGTAGTTATAAATCCCTACAGTGAGGACGTTCTATGATGACCGTTATGTCATGATACTATTTTAGTAGTTATAAATACAGTTTTTTTGTTAAAATAATGCAAGCAAAAAGCAGCACATTTTATTTGCGACTCACCATTAACATTTAAACAAAAAAAACCAAAATAATATAAACTAAGTGTGGGTAGATACACAACAAAACTTGAATTGATGACATAGCGGTCATCTAATTCTAATAGTGGCGGCCCTACTATAGGCAATGTTGAGCAGTATTGAATATACAGGGTGTAAAAAAATTGGTGTAGGACCCGTTAACTGGGGGTTCTACTCATCACACTAAACAACTTTTCCCAAGGAACCTGTAGTCAATTCTCAAAAAAAATTTCGACGCTCCATACAAAAATGCTCAGCTAAGTTTTATGTTGAATTTTCTGAAAGGTGGTTTCAGTACTCAACTTATGCATGTATAATATTTAGTTTGCATAGGTATACTCCAAAACAAATTTTATTAACATTATACTCACAGCCTACGTGGCGTAATTATTAGTCCATTAGCTTCACATCAGGACATCGCGGATTCGATTCCCGGCGGAGTCTAACTATGTGAGACTCGGTTTGGTTGGTGAAAGAGCATTTTTAGGGATCGGTACACCCAAATGGTGATCAACGGGACCCTATTACTAAGCCTGCGCTGTTCGTCAGCCCGTCTGTGTGCCAGCGGGCTGTATTTCCTGAACCGTAAGGTAGACCGTTGAAATATTCACATAGTGTAATGTTTCTATTGCCGCTATAACAATGAGGTCCCCATACAAAAAAACTTGTTTAGGGTTTAGTACCTCAAAAGTAAATCGGTGACCCAAAGACGGACGTGTAACGTAAATAAATATTTTTTTGTAAACTATGTCGTGTGACATATCAAATGAGAGGGCTTGTTGTGAGAATGTCAGATTGTTTTTATAATTTAAAAATAAATAGTTTTGAAGTTATTTAAGAAAATAATTGACCTTCCCCCTCCCCCCTTTATATCAAAAACTGCTGGGCCTAAAATCTTTAAAAAATCACAGTAAAGATTTTAGGCCCAGCAGTTTTAGGAGATAAAAGTCAATTTTCGCATATTTTCTTGAATAAAGTCATAACTATTTATCGTAATTTTTTCAATTTTTGCCTTTTTTCTTGAATACATAACTTCAAAACAGTTTATCTAAATATTATAAAAAAATATATATAATTGGTTTTTTCAAGGTATTTTAGCTGTTTTTGATTGAGCTCTATGGTAAAGACGGTAATACATACAAGCGTGAAACTTGGTGTGATTATAGTACTAATTCTGAGAGTCAAACAACAAATAATAAAAACCTGCCAAGTGTGAGTCGTACTCGCTACAAGGAGTCAGAACTGAAAAAAAAAATTCGAGCAAGACCTACAGCACTCGCATATGATGTGTAACATGTGACAAAATACTTTATAAAAGGACGGCAAAGATACGGCAGACTAGGCTGTATGGTCATAGATATCTTTGCCTTTTCCGCGCTTTTAAAGCCTGAAAAAAGGACGGCAAAGATACGGCAGACTAGGCTGTATGGTCATAGATACCTTTGCCTTTTCTGCGCTTTTAAAGCCTGAAAAAACGCGACTTCCTGTTACAATGGGACACATTTCCGTCCCATTTCACGAAATCACTCCCACAAATTGCAGGAAAGCGAGAGCAAAGATGTTACACATCAAAAATATATACTTGGTAAGTTTTTTCAAGGTATTTTAGATGTTTTTGATTTAGCTCTATCGTAAAGACGGTAATACATACAAGCGTGAAACTTGGTGTGATTTTAAGTACTAATACTGAAAGTCAAACAACAAATACAAAAAGATGCAAAAAGATCTCCCAAGCACTGCTGGACTTTGTGGAGCGTTTAGACTGGAATTTCTACTTGCTCTAAAATGAGCACTCTAAGATCACCTACTGGTACGGGGTCTCATCCTGACTTATCCAAACTTCAACAGAATCCTGAATCTAATATAACTCTCCGAAAAAGAAAGCATCCTGATGACCATCATTGCCCCAATGCCACTGAGATCCAAAACCTACGTACAGAAATGTCGAAAATTACCACGTTACTTCAAGAGCTTATCGCGTCAAATAATCAAACCACGCAAGAAGTGAAGAATAGTATGTCTGATATCAAAAATGAAATCGTTAATATGAAGTCGACCCATGAGGAAGATATGAACATCTTAAATAACAATATGAGTGATTTGAAACTGCAAATTACTGATATAAAGTCATCATTGTCTAGTCTGACGATTGAACAAAACCAAATAAAAACTGACATATCTCAACTTGAAAGAAAAGTTTCCCTGGGCGAAAAGAAGCTGACACTACTGGAGAGTGACCTTTATGGTTTAAAAGCCACTGCAACGACCAACCCACACCAAACGGAGTCTAACTTATATAACAAAGAACAATTAATACAAGAACTCCATGAACGCAACATGAGACAAAAAAATATCATTCTGGCTGGCATTGCCGAGCAAACAACACTTAGCCCAGCAGAAAGATTATTAAGTGATAAGACCGAAGTGTGTCGTATTATCAACGAACATTTCAAGGATGTACCGCAGCCGTCGAATGTATTTCGAATCGGAAAATATAGTCCAACTAGAAACCGAAGGATCAAAGTCTGTTTCGATAGCCAAGAATCTGCTAAACAAGTACTGCGCAATAGAGTTAAATTGCCCGAAGGCCTGAAAATCTATTCAGATGAAACCCCATCCCAACAAAAACTGTTGCGAATCCTTAAGGATGAATTAGAACGCCGAAAAAAGAACGGAGAACAAAATCTGACCATAAAATATGTCAAGGGTATACCAAAAATTATAGAGATAAACCAAAAAAACTAAATTTGGTACCCAAATCCACAACTGACGACATGACCTTCCAGATTGTAAGAAACTACGCTCATTTACAAAATACAAAATCTCGATTAAATTTCCTTTACCTGAATGCACGAAGTATCTGCAATAAATTTGACGAGCTGAAATGCATTATTACCTCAATCCCTGCCTTAACTCATGTAGTATTATTAAGCGAAACTTGGATACAATCGGAGGAATAAGCCCTACGCTTCAATCTACCTAACTATACGCACTATTACAACTATCGAACAGACAAAACAGGCGGTGGGGTGTCAGCTTTTGTTCACAACGACATAAAACATAGCCTATCGGATTCTATATACACTGGAGGAAATAATTACCTCTGGGTAAAACTTGAAACATACTCCCTTGACATTGCTATTATCTACTATCCTGGCGGTTCAGATGCTTACTTTAAAGAATTTACCGAAACGTTTGAGTCACAACTCCAGCAACGAAAGAGAGCTTTGGTGTTTGGAGATTTCAATGTAGACCTTCTTGAGAAAAACAGAAAGAAACAGACCTATGTTAACCTTCTGAATGCTGCAGGATACAAACTCTTAAACAAAATCGACAAGAAGCACTATACAAGAGGAACTGCTACAAAAAAATCAATCATAGACCACGTCAGCACTACGCTAAAAAACGACCACTACAACCTTGCTCTAATAGACTCGTCATTTTCTGATCACAGACAGATTTATCTAACGCTCAAAAAGTACAAATCTCCTCCGAAACAACGCATTGCCTACCAATCCGTGAACTACGAAAAGCTTTACCAATTAACCGAGGATGCAAGAATCAACGACAACCAGAATTTTGAGCAATTTGAAATTGAACTCAAGAACCTCATAACACAAAGCAAGGTCGAAAAAACGAAAATTTTGAACTTACCTCAAGAGGACTGGATACACAAAGATGTTATCAACGCCATCAATCGGAGAAATGAACTTTGGACTGAACTGCAAAAGAACCCAGGAAACGCATCTTTAAAGATCAAGTTCAAAGAAGTAAGAGACGCTACTACCAAACTAATCAAGACGACAAAAGATTCGTACTACTATAACCTATTAATAAATTGTAACAACAAACCAAAGAAAACATGGCACCTCATAAACTGTCTCTCCAACAACAAACTGAAATCTAGTTGTGTCCCTTCCAAACTTGTAAACAAAACAATACCGGTTACAAACCCTGTTGAGATCTGCAATACATTCAATGAATACTTTTCCTCTATCGGGGCACTATTAGCAAATGAAATACCCTCACACTTTCATAACGCGCCCACAAGTGATCTGCGACTCAGTAACTCTAATAACATTCCAAAACTTACAGCCCTAGCTCCCACCACGGAAAATGAAATTTTGAAAATTATTGATAAGTTAGACTCAAATTCAAGTACTGGCCTAGATGGTATTAGCACCAAAGCCATCAAATGTATAAAATCTCTTGTAAAATCCAACCTAACCAAATGCATTAACGAACTACTATCGGAAGGACGTTTTCCTGACTCACTCAAACTTGCAAAAGTAAGTCCAATCTTTAAATCCGGCGCTAAAACTGATCCCGGTAACTATAGACCAATATCTGTTCTACCAGTGCTTTCAAAAATATTAGAAAATGTATTACATAACCGTCTTGAAACTTATCTAAATTCAATCAATTTTATTTCTGAACGGCAATTTGGCTTTAGACCCAAAAGTAACACCCTAGCTGCAACTGTAGACTTGATTACCAAGATAAGACAAAATATTGACGGCAAAAAAATTGCCTTAGGTATTTTCATTGATCTAAAAAAGGCGTTCGACACAGTAAGTCATCAACTATTAATAAAAAAACTTGAAAATATCGGAATTACTGGCAATGCACTAAGCATATTCGAATCGTACCTCAGAAACAGGCAGCAGGTTGTCAAGATTGATGAGCACCAAAGTGATCCCCTTCCTATATCTTACGGAGTCCCCCAAGGATCAATTTTGGGTCCCTTACTTTTCTTGATCTACGTCAATAACCTCAATGAGATAGGGTTGCATGGTCATATAACACTATATGCTGATGATACGTGTCTCTTTTATTTTGGGTCCTCCATCCATGATATTGTTAAATTAGCTCAGAAAGATCTGGATATTCTTTGTAACTGGCTTCAATCGAACCTTTTGACAATTAATGTCCTAAAAACTTCATATATTATCTTCAAAGCTAAAAACAAACCTATAACCGAATTCACACCTATAAAAATCAATGATGTTCCAATAATGCAGAAAAACACAGAAAGATATCTAGGATTACACATGGACAGCCGATTAACGTGGGACGCACACATTAATTACATTAAAAAGAAACTATCTTCACTTATAGGTTCCCTACGTGGCATTACACGTTGTATACCACGGAAAATACGTATGACAGTTTATAACTCTCTAGTTAAATCTCATCTTTTATATTTAATTGAAATATGGGGCACTGCAAGCAAAACCAAACTATCCGAATTGCAAATCATCCAAAATAAACTAATTAAAATGCTATTCCATTACCCCTACTTAACCTCAACTACTAAAGTATACCAAGAAACTAATTTAATGAACATACAGCAACTGTTCTCCTACCAAACATGCATTCTTATCAGAAAGATACTTAAAAAAACATCCATACATCAATCGTACTTACCAAACCAAACCATGCATCTAAACGCAGCACCAGACGTACCAGCTACCTTGCATTACCAACAATTAGAACAAACTACGGTAAACGAATGTTTACGTATGAGGGAGTGCAACTTTATAATAGGTTACCCTCATCCATCAAAGAGATTGACTCATTTAGTCAATTTAAGCGCAAATTAGCTATACATATCTTGTCTAACTAAAATAAAAAATACTATTTTCTTATTTGTTTGTTGTGGAGAGCCAGTTTGTAATTATATTTTTAATTATAATCATGACTATGTGTGTGATTCATATTTTTGTGATCTGTGCGGTGTGAATGACTTTAAATCAATAACTTATATTTAAGTCTTCTTCTCATGTAAGTGGCATTTTGTCTTTTATGAGAATAAAATATCTTTAAACCTAATAATAAAAACCTGCCAAGTGTGAGTCGTACTCGTTACAAGGAGTCAGAACTGAATAAAAAAATCATTTTTCTGTCATTTGCGTTGATGTCTTTTGTTTCTAATGTAAATCGGTAACATTGTCATAGTTGTGTGGAGAGGAGGAACCCTCGGAGCGCGAGTCCGACTCACACTTGACCGTTTTTCTTCTAAGTCCGCCTGGCTAGCTTATCTAAGTCTTGCCAAACATTAATGTTAACAGCATTTATGAAATGAAATGAAATTTATTTTTAACAACATTTGTTGCAAGTCTACTATTACACTCAATGTAGTCAATACTACACAAAATACACATAAATGCTAATGCAAGAACAATAAAAATAAATGTTAGGAATTTGATACAAAAAATGATAATTGATATGTTAAGTAATACTTAATGTACTAAAATAACTGCAGACCCTACGTGAGCTGGAGCTTTGTCTGCAAGAATTCTTTTATGTCATAATGTTCTTATCTATAGTATAGGTCATAGTGTTTTATGATGTAATGATGTGCTTTGGCTTAAAGATAACATAGCCATTTCCCCATCGCGTTGAGGAATCTAAGCCCGCTTCCATATTGGGCATCATCGTCACTTACAATCAGGTAAAATGATACCAAGGGCATAACTTAATTGTGAAAAAAAATAATTCAATAATAGTAGGTATGGGAAGTTTTCCGTAGATGACGTAGCGTAGGCAGGCCTCCCACGCGATGGACCGACGACCTGGTGAAGATCGCGGGAAGCCGATGGATGCGGGCATCGCAGGACCGGTCGTCGTGGCAATCCTAGTAATATTTTTTCTTGGTCTTATTGTACCCATAGGTTCGGGAAAAGTTTTTAGTTTCATGGCAGGGGGCGTCGCGCATTAGACGGCCACGATCAAGGCCAGTGGCCGCAACGACCAAGCTAATACAGTTGGCCGTTGCGGCCAAGAGCGCGACGTGCATATGGCATATAGTGTCTATAGTTTACCTTGGTTGTGGTATCTATTTTCCACTTTATAACTGACTTAAAAATAATTTGAGAAAACCTAAAAACCTCTACGTACTTAAAAGCTTTTAATATTGCGAAATACATATGGATGCAAAATTTCAGCTCAATAGGAAACCGGGAAGTGGGTCAAATTTAACTTGCAAGATTTCATTACAGACACCGGGAGTCGGGGCAGGTGAAACTAAAAAAATTCAAAAACTTAATAACTTGTAGGTATTTCATTACAGACACCGGGAGTCGGGGCAGGTGAAACTAAAAAAATTCAAAAACTTAAAAACTTGTAGGTACTTACATGCTTTAAATATTGCATTGTCACGTGATATAATAAGCGTGCAAAATTTCAGCTCAATCGGAAACCGGGAAGTGCGTCTAATTTAACTTGCAAGATTTCATTACAGACACCGAGACAGGTGAAACTAAACAACTTTAAATTAGTTAAAAAACTAAAAAACACCCTTTTAGCACGCACTAAAAATTACAAAATGATTTAAGTCACGCGACTATTTTTTCGTATTCCTGACAGCAAACCCTTTCATTTGATACCCATATCATGGGGGTGCATTTCAAATAGCCTGTCCGCCATCTTGGACGTCCGCCATATTGGGGAGACCGCCATATTGGATTTGTAATGACGTTTCATTGTCGATTGTCATCAGAACTCGGAGCGTATGCAAAATTTCATCCTAATCGAAGACCGGGAAGTGGGTCAAATTAAGATTCCGAGATTTTCTTACATAGTTAGAAGTGAAGCTAATAAAAGCGTGTTAATAAAAGCTTGTAAAATGAGGAGATTCTAAATTTTAATGTATGTTTCTTTCATTCCACTATTTATAAGCTCCTGTATGTACCTACGAGTATGTTACGGTATTACCAATGACTTCTAAAAATCTGTGAGTATTACCTACTTCGCCGATTTTGATGATTCTTTTTTAGGGATCCGCACTAAGCCTACGCTATCCCTCCGTCATCTGTTCATCCGTTCGTCTGACCTAATTTTAAAGGCTGCATCTTTGAACCGTGATCGGTAGTTAGCTAAAATTTTCACGAAATACCTGTTTTTATGAAGGATTTACTTATTAACAAAAAAAAAAGATTAATCAGGAAACGTGTTTTTAAAAATGTTTTGTTTTTGGTCTATCGTAAAAACGATAATACATACAAGCGTGAAACTTAGTATGATTACGGTAGGTACCTACTAAAGTAAAACATAAATAATAAAAATCGGCCAATTGTGAGTCGTACGAGTCCGAACTGAATAAAGAAATCAATTTTTCTGTCGCTTGCGATGATGTCTTTTGTTTGAATTGAATAAGTATCATTGTTGTACTCGTGTAGAGAGGTGTGGTGGTGTAGACATAACCCTCAATGCGTGAGCAAAGTATATATATTAGTATTAACATACAGTATGGACACTCCCTGCCGCTCTCTAGATCGCGACCTCACCCCCTCGTCACCCAGATTGATACAGTTTGGTTACAGTTTGTTTTAGGAACGTATAGGATTTCGCCGCCATTTTTTTTGTTTGTTCCGTCATTCCTTTTTTGAAATGTCATTTCTGGGTCGTTGTATAAAGTGTCCAGGGTGTGGCGTGAGTCCAAGTCGCACTTGGCCAAAATCATATTGATTATGCCTCCAGAGTGGTCCCATATAAATTGTATCAAAATCGGCTTAGTATTTTTTCTCTAATGGAGGTTGTTAATTATGTCGTAAAGTAAATCATCAATTATCTAGTAAGCTGGAAAGTTACTATTAAGAAAACTACTTTGACTACATTTGCTCGAAAAGCGGAAGTCACTAGAGTGTCTCATTTTTCATATTCCCAAAAAGTGTTTTTACTGAAGATGTAATTGCACGCGGTGCGTGTGTGTGCCAGACAAAAACTACCATAAAAGACATTGGCGTATGATACTTATACATATTTAGATATCGTTGCTAAAAGACGACTTCAAAAAAAGGAGGGATTTCAATTCGACTGTATGTCTTCCTCTATGTATGTTACGCGATGTTTTCGCTGATTGTGAACCGATTGTGATGATTATTTTTTAATTGATAGGTTATGCCTTCAGGGTGGTCCCATAGAAATTTTATCAATATCCGTTCAGTGCTTTTTTAGAAAACAAACGAAAACGAAAACAAATTAAAAATGTAGCAAAATTGTAGCAAGTGTTTGCGATTGAAGTAGGTTCTTGAACGTGTTCAGCATGGTGAATTAGTTTTCTACAGAGTTTTCCACTATGTCCTCGTGTGAGCACCTGCAGTACGATAGTACTAATATATTATATACTTTGCCTGCAGACTGAGTCCTCGTCTGAGGACTTAATTTTAACTCGGTTTCCACGAGTTATGACATCAAAATATGCTCAGTTCTGCATAGAAATGCATAGGTATTTTGAGGTTTTAAATAAAAAGGCAAATTTTAGAAAAAAAAACAACCTTTTTAATAATATCCTTTTATTATAACATAGTAGAGAAGAACTTAGAAAATACTCTTAGGAATTAGTCTCAAAAGTAAATATTTAGTGAACACTTAATAGCTACTACTTACTTCTAAATTGTTTCAATTAAGGATAAACTATAATCTTATTTTTATACAGGTTGTCCCATAAACCAACATCAACCCGGCGAGTGCTGATAGGTTAGGTCATGACTAGCCAGAATATGTAAATTTTACTCCAGTAAAAGCGTCATAATTTTCGAGATATTGGCACTTTTATAAAACTCTTGATATCTCTACCTTGGTCAGTATAATACATGTCATATCTACAAAAAGCGTCGGTGGCTCAACCGGTAACGACTCGGTCCATCTAACCAGAGGAACCGGGTTCAAATCTGGACGGCCAATGTACCAATGAGTTTTTCAAAAACTTACGTACATACTTACCGATTGCTTTAACGGTGAAAGAAAAACATCGTGAGGAAACCTGCACACGCCTGCGAAGAAACTCGAAGGTTGTGTGTGAAGTCGACCAACCCGCACTGGGCCCGCGTGGTCGACTAAGGCCTAATCGCCCTGATTCAGGGTAGGCTCGAGCCCCTCGGTGGGGACGTATATGAGCTGTAATGATGATCTACAAATTTAGGTATAATGTGAATCTGTTATTTTCTTAAGAATAAGGCTATTGAATGCAACCAAAGATTTGTTTAAAATGGCTAGCTACGGTTTATTTGCAAAAAAATATCTTTTTTGATTATCAAATTTTAATCACCGAACTTTGAATCCTTATGCTAAAAAAAGTGTACTAGGCTATGATGGCATATTTTCTAAAAAGTATGCCCATGAAGTGTAGACCAGGTTTATCCACAAAGATGGATCGAGCGTTTTGGACCAATTTTGTGTCATCCCGGTCTCCCGACTTAAATCCATTAGATTAGATTTAGATTAGATTTTTATAACTGGGGATGCACCAAAAACACTGAAGCGGAACTCCGGGAACAAATATTCTCTGCAGCGCAAGAAATTAATGTTTCGGGGCACGCACCACCTATTTTCAAGAAGATGCCGCGCCTGTATTCTTGCTGGTAGCCAACAAGTATAACAATTAATTTAGATTCAAACCTGTGGTTTAATAACAAAAACCTTATATTTTTTTCAAGAATTTTAGTTAAAAACCTTCAACTTGTTCAACTGATCAAAGGGTGACTGGAAGAGATCCCTTTAAGGGAATCATCAATTTCGCCTTAGTGCACATTTTTCCTGATTCTAATGTGATTTTTGCAATAAAGAGCTTACAAACAAGCAAACAAAAACCCTAATCATTAAATTAATTTTAAATGAGCTCAATTTGTAATTAATTTTAATGAGCTAATTTTTTGTAAATGGAATATTAGTAAATCTTTTAATATTTTGAAAACTACACTTGATGGGCATACTTATTAGAAAACATGACAGAGCTATACCTGACAGTATAGCTCAGTTTACTTTTATTAGCATAAAGATTATAAAGTCAGTGATAAAAATTTGTTAATCTAAAAAAAATAAAATTGTAAGTAAACCGTAGCCATTTTAAACAAATCTTTGGTTGCATTCGATAGCCTTGTTCTTCTGTAGTACTTAAAAGAAACATAATTACATTGCCTAAATTTGAAGATATGGCATCCATTACATTGATCTAATGTAGAGATATTCAAGGATTTTAAAAAAGTGCCAGTATCTAGGAAAACAAAGATACAGTGATTGAGGAAGTTGTACACATGACGAAGTAACTATCTCCGTTGATGGGAACCATGGCCTGCCTTGACTAGCATTCTCGTGCAACTCCAGCCTGGGTTGAAAGCCTTCTTCTTTATCTAGCAGAGCCTTATTGAGGAATTCTGCATAGTCTTTCAACACATCACTCGTTTCTATCTCACTATCAGTCGATGTTTCCAATCTTTCGACATTGAATAATATATCCTCGCCTTCGGAACAACCATCAGAGTCATCAGGGTCGAACTGGTTGAGATTCTCTATATCAGTCTTTTAAGGCTGAAAAGGTGAAGGTATTTTAAATAAAGTTTTTCTATGAATATACACATAAATGACTAAACTGAGACCGGAAGTTCTCACACGAGTACTTAAAATTATAATGAATATTTGACCAATGTTTTAGTAAATTTTGTTTTTTTCATGTCAGGTACCATCTTAAATTGTGATACAGCACAGCATAAATGTGTTAATAACATTCTTAAGATGAAAGTGGATTAACTTACCACGTGTCATAGTTGTGACCCGCTCTCTCTATGGTTGACGACACAAGTATTGTTGATTGGTTCTTTATCACTCAAACTATTTTTTAAATGTCGGTTGTTATATGCGCGAAATTTTTAAAACCTTTGACTTGGGGCGGTATATTTTTTAATGTTTAAGTCTTCGAGCGAGGACCTGGAGTCTCAGAAGGTTAAATCAAATTTTGGTATTGTAACTTTTAAGTCTATAATAAGTACCCCTAACAGCAGTGTTCGTATACTCGTACGTATGTAAAAACTCAAAATAAATACCTATTATGTTTTCAAAATTTATTACGTGATTGAAACGTTAGGCTTTTCAAAAGTGCATTAATTTTCAAAATAACGTAATAAAAGAAGCATTAATAGGTAGATTCAAATCAAACATGACTGTTTCAGCATTAATAGCACTAAATTCCGAGATAAAATACAGAAAAATGTATTTCGTATACTCCTGGCCGTCGATTTGTGCAGGGACAAATCACACACATCATTTGAAAATATTTATTCTTTATTAAATTTATTAACTTATTAACATGCTGTAAACTACGTAGGTTGTTCCTTAAATTCCATAAATACACAACTGTTCTAAAAAACAAATGAAAAGAAAGACTGGGAGACTTTAAACCTGGAAATGAAAATTACCGAATAATGAAAACATAAAGAACTTACATCCCCGTCTTCCTGGCAACCAGACCTCCAACAAAAATGGGTGTTGCGGATCGTTTCCTTTACGCAGTTCCGTCAGAGGAATCTCCACGTCACGGGACTTGAGAGTGATGACCTCTTCGCAGTAGTCGGGCAGGGCGAGCATTTTCCAGATCTTGTGCCGCAGAGTGGCAATTGAGGCGTTGGGCTTGACGGCTACATAGCAGAACTTGTCCTCGATAACTAGAAGTTCGATATACAGATTCGGGAACTTATTCAGATTGGACGTAGATAGTGAAGATGCGACTTTTTATATAAACGGCATTAACGATTTTTACTCTGTAATGGTCCCCAGGAGGCTCGAGTACGCATACAAAGGTAGTTCCGCTTTAATACAAAAACT
The DNA here is from genome assembly GCA_947284805.1 of Coleophora flavipennella. Lineage (NCBI taxonomy): Eukaryota > Metazoa > Arthropoda > Insecta > Lepidoptera > Coleophoridae > Coleophora > Coleophora flavipennella. Next base: position 3,572,966 of record OX369273.1, read on the forward strand.
ACATGCCAGATAAAATTCAGATTAAAATTAAAAATATTTTGCATCGTAGTAAATTTAAACGTAACTAAGGCTTAAATTAGTTACCTATGTACTAACGGTTGGAAACTTCTCTTATTTTTTGGGTTGCGTACTCAAAGGGTAAAAACGGGACCCTATGACTAGGACTCCGCTTTCCGTCCGTCGGTCTGTCACCAAGCTGTTTTCATGAACTTTGATAGCTATACAGTTGAAATTATCACAGATGATGTATTTCTGCTGCCGCTACAAAAACAAATAAGTACAAAAAATTAGAAAAAAATGTAAAAATAGAGGGGTCTTCATACAACAAACGTGTTTTTTTAACGTGAAGAAACTACGGAACCCTTTGTACTAGCACCATCTATTATGATGATACGGAACCCTATGTGTGCGGTTCTAAATCGCACTTGGCCGTTTTTTCCCTTTTATATTAGTTCATCGAAAACTAATTACAAATCAATATATTTGCAAAGTTTGGATTCAATCCGGCATGTAGTTTTTGTATTAAAGCGGAACTACGTTTTGTAATGAAACTCGAGCCTTCTGAGGACTCTTTAGTAAATTTGGCTAAATAGAGTCACGTGCCCTTTGTAGGTAAATACCTAAACAGCGCGTGCAGCTACGTGTCAAAGAACACCGCCTTGACATCAAAAACGATGACATTGCTTGATTCTGTAAATTGCCTGTTACAGTAGATTTAATTTAGCCCGGCTCCACTAAAGGAATATTCAGGAATTAACGAAACCGATCGTCATAAATTTAAATTTCTGTGTTGCAGCTATACAGTTTTAAAAAAAATGTGTAGGTCCCGTTAACTGCTTCTATACCTACTTACTCATCATAATGAACAACTTGAAATCGCAAAAAAAAATGCTTACTTTAAATCGATCAGCAGATCGATAAATTTAGTGTTTTTTTTATGGAGGGTTCAAATTTTTTTTTAGTATTGGGGAATGTTGTTCAGTATGATGAATAAAACCTCCAGTTAACGGATCCTACAACATTTTTACACCTGTATAACAACATTTGAAGCTCACAATATGTAGGTATATACTGTATGTACCCAATACAAGGAGAAGCATTACCCAAAGCCAAAATAGCACAGCAAAGGCAAAGTATATACATATATAGTACTATCATACAGTATGGACACTCCCTGCCGCTCTCTAGATTCCGACCTCACCCCCTCGTCACCCAGATTGATACAGATTGGTTACAGTTTCGCCGCCGCTTTGTTTGTTCCGTCATTCCTTTTCTTAAATGTCATTTCTGGCCCGGTGTATGAAGTGTCTAGGGTGTGACTAAGCGTCGCAACGCGATAAACAATTATTTTTTTAAAATTTCATATTACGAACGCGTAGTTCCGCTGCCGCGTTTTGCCGCGTAGTGCGTTATATCTCATATGCTACTGCTCCACCTGCGTCTTAACGCGATAATTAATGCACTAAGTAGATGTGGCCAACATTAAACGGGCTAATTTACTAACGGCATTATTAATGTCGTTAGACGTTAGGCGATAGCTCAGGTGGCGGTTTCTTTGACACATCAAAGGGTTTTAGCACGATAACAACTCTTTTTGGCTACATTAGCGCTGTGTCACATTGACATTAAGGGCCCTACCTCACCGAGAGGCCATGGCGACGTCGCCGGCTACGTATATCCAAACAATTCATATTACAATGTATGCCAGTTAACTCACTAGGCAACGGTTTGGCAACGTCGCCAATTCGGAAGCGTAGCCACGACTGTCGGCTCGCTGTGTGGAGTCTGGAGACCGTGGCGACCTGGCGACGTCGCCAGTAAAATGTACACGAGCAAGCTGCGTCTCACTCACTCAGTGTCCAACCAACCGCCAAGACGGACGCATAATGAGTTTCGATACAGAAAGATACGTTGTAGAAATTCAAAATCGACCATGTTTGTGGGATACCGCAATAAACTTAGAAGGATATTTTCTTAAATCTTCATATAGTTTGGCAAAAACACCACTTCGGCTTCGATCTGATATAAAAGAATGGACCCATAACTTCTTAAGTTTCTATTTTTAAAACTTTTTGCAACGCACAGAATAAATAAGTACGAATTCTTCTATGCACGAAGCGTCCATTCTCGATACGAGGCTGAGAGAACTGCAGATGGTCGCCACTGGCTACTCCATTTGGCAACCGAAGGTAGACAGAGGTAACCATGTCTACGTAGCCGGCGACGTCGCCGTGGCGTCTCGGTGAAGTAGGGCCCTAACATTGACCCAGGTGGAGCAGTAGCATAACAAAGAATACTTGGTCAAGTCGCGTTGTTGCGTAGTTACGTACGCCCAGTGCGGTCAGCCAACAGTCTGTGTTAGATGGGCAGGACGTCACCTACATACATTGTTATTGGTGTCGATTCGAACAAAACACTTGACTTAATTAAACTAAACTAAAATTCCACTAAAATAAGTTTAGTCGTTTTTATGTGCTATTCGGTTTTATGCACGAACTAAATTTGGTTGCCTAGTTTGACAGGATTAAACACGATCAAATTGAATTCACAGACTATGTTAAAGTATGAACGAAAGAATGAACAAAATGATTGCCGTAACTTGTTTACCGTAAGTAAAAGAGAAAACAAGATATAATTTTCTATAGCGCTCTCTCTGTTTTTAATGTCATTTATGTTAAGAATATAATCTATAAATCGTTCAATAAAATCAGCAGAATTTTTTTTTTTTTACTATTTTTTGGCTTGGCATCAAGGGTTTTTGAGTGAAGTATTTAGGAGTTTCAATTTGCCTAAAAGTGCGTCGGGGCATTGTGAATTGTCAGAATCTGGAGAAATTTAAGGTCTGATGATGACCATGTTGGCAATCGATGGCTTCCTAAGACTGCCGAAGCTGAAAGTTGGAAAGACATAAGACTATACGTTTTCCAACCTGGTTTATTGACCAAGTCATCATCATCAGAGTCAAACCCTCAGATCAGAATTTCTTCGTGTGAGAGTCGCGCAGTATGCTGATGTATCTTGGTCCAAACGCCAAACTTCTAGCTTTGACTGTTTTATAGGGCTGTCAACCACCAACCTGGTCATCATGAGACCCTCAGGTCAAAGGCGCAGTGTCCTGGAGTGCTTATCAGGGTTTATACCATCACTTTACTTAGATATTCATCACAAAATTTGCACTTTTGTGGTTTTCCAAGATCAATTATAGTTTAGTGGTCACCAAAATAGGTCGCGATTAAAATTGGTTCAATTTTAGTTTGACACATCTAAAATATGGTCGTTCCGAATAGCAAAATGGCGTTCTAAACTTAATTTAGTTCGATTTTTGTTTAGATCTGTCAAATAAGTTTAGTCGAGTTTTTTCGAATAGCAAACGTAATTTTGACACATCTTAACCTAATTTTAGTTTAGTTTAGTTGATTTGTGCAAAACCGAATCGACACCATTATCATCTTTATTTGCATTACGTTTGGGGGCGAGGGTGTCACATTAACAGTAAACTGACGTGTACGGTTGGGGGAAAGGGAGGGGTTCCATACCCTTTCCCCCACCCCTTGTACCGCCACTGTCATAGATGCACTTTTTTATTAGCTGTACAGATGGCTGTTAGGGTAGTAAAGTTCTTAAATGGCTGGAAGATTAAGCGTAGGCATGCCTTCCACTCGGTTGGCCGACGACCTGGTAACGGACGCGAGAAGCCGCTAGATACGGGCAGCGCAGGACAGTTGTGGAAATCCTTGGGAGAGGCCTTTGTACAGCAGTGGAAGTCTTTCAGCTGAACTGTAATCATAAAGGAATTGGGTGCTGCGCTGCTCCTGCAGTTGATAAAGTAAGTCTTCATCTACGAAACTATAAAATATCCCCGCCTACGTAGCGCAATGGTTACGGCCATTAACTTCACATCAGAAGGTCGCGAGTTCGATTCCCGGCGGAGTCAAACTTTGTATGACCCGGTTTGGACGGTGGAAGGGCATTTTCTAAGCCCGCCTGAATAGCTACCACCATCTTATCTAAGTGTTGCCACCAAGTATCAATGTTAACAGCATTGGTGTGTTTCGGCTTGTAGATAATATAGTCAGTTTCCCATTGCGTTGGAGAATCTTGGTAAACCCGCTTCCATCTTGGGCATCATCGTCACTTATCATTAGGTGAGATGATATCGAGGGCTGACCAATTGCGGATAAAAAATAATTAAAGCAACTTACTGCCTAAATCATGACGCCGCACTACAAGAAACGTTATGACATCCCTTTTGAACAGTGAAGTTATGACCTTGGTAAGGGAACTCATCTTCGTAGACCATCACTCCCTACTAGACAAGGTACGAATTGGTAAGGGTGGGTGGCTGGGAGTATGGTAGAATTAAATAGTTATTTAAAACATTGCGTCGATCTTCACAATGTTTACTGTGCTTTTTCGTAAATCCATGAATTTACGTTTTACACAAAAATATATGAAATTGGGTGATTTATTTGACACACACACATGAGACTATTGCAAATGACGATGACATGCTGATGAGTGATGTCCAAAGTAAAGAGAATCTAACGTTTTAGAACATAAAACTTAGAAATCTTTGCTTCTGATGTCTTTGGCAAAGTTTCAAGAAGCCTTTATTTCATAACTAGCTGGGGTACCCGGCTTCGCTCAGGGAGTAGCCCCCACCCACACAAAAAGGCTTCGAATGGTCAAAACTGCTCCATAAGACTCCACAGCATTCGAGTGTTCTGGAATGTCCCACAATGATCTGGGATGTCAAATACTCTCTAATGTAAAAAGCGTCGGTGGCTCAACCGATAACGACTCGGTCCATCTAACCAGAGGTACCAGGTTCAAATCTGGACGGCCAATGTACCAATGAGTTTTTCAAAAACTTACGTATATACTTACCGATTGCTTTAACGGTGAAGGAAAACATCGTGAGGAAACCTGCACACGCCTGCGAAGAAACTCGAAGGTTGTGTGTGAAATCGACCAACCCGCACTGGGCCCGCGTGGTCGACTAAGGCCTAATCGCCCTGATTCAGGGTAGGCTCGAGCCCCTCGGTGGGGACGTATATGAGCTGTAATGATGACTCTCAAATGTTCTAGAGTAATTTCTAGAGGGCGAAACTTCCAGTTATTATATCTTCAAAAGCACGCACATCAGGTAAAAACGGGAACCTTCTTCATGGATGCGGAATAGAGGGCTACCACACCATATAGCTTCCGTAATCATACCGGGACTCGTTTCTGAGTTTAAGCGACATATTGATTTTGGCTAGGATTACCTCGTTAGTTTGTTACATTCTCTTTGCGTGCCACCGCTTTTAGTCTACTATCTACTAAGGAATTGCGTGCCACCGCTTTTAGTCTACTATCTACTAAGGAATTGCGTGCCACCGCTTTTAGTCTACTATCTACCAAGGAATTGCGTGCCACCGCTTTTAGTCTTTTATCTACCAAGGAACTTCTATCAGTTTTTCTTTATCCACGATTTGTAAACCCTTGGCATCATCTCACTCATCGTCGATTTTTCGTTGACGATCTCACCTGATGGTAAGTGACGATGATCTGGAAGCGGGCTTACCAAGATTCCCCAATGCAATGGGGAAATGGCTATCTTATCGTCAAGCCGGAACACATTAATGATGTTAACATTGATGTTTGGCGGCAAAACTTAGATAAGGTATAGTGGTAGCTACCCAGGCGGGCTTAGAAAACGCCTTCATCATATCACCCACAAATCGTCCACTGCTGGACAAAGGCCTCCCCAAAGGATTTCCACGACGACCGGTCCTGCGCAGGAAAACGCCTTACCACCAACCAAACCGAGTCTTACTAACTCCGCCAGGAATCGAACCCGCTACCTCCTGATGTGAAGCTAATGCACTTAATCATTATTCCACGGAGGCGGTTAAGTCCATAGGCGATATTAGGGATGACGAATGCTAGTCATCTGAGTTAAACTTTTTATCATCTGTCAAAAACGACATTTCGTTTTAAAAATGTTTGAAATACCTAGGCGGCACGTCATCGTTTTGCAGCGTCATTTATGTACTCATTTTGTGGTTTTGGTGAATTAAAGATCGAAGACTTGATGGAAAACAAAACGAGTAAGGTTTTCCGATTTTTAAGTAGGAGGGCAATTTAGTGATCAAGAGTTCATAATTTATTTCTGATGCTCTGTCGTCATCCCTATTCCTTGTCAGCTACGGATTGTCCGTGCGAACGAACGTGCCAAATTTTACATATCTAAAGAGACAAAAAAAAGTTCCGAAATATTGTTTGGAATGCATGTTTTTCTTTCCATTTTTCCCTATTTACAGACATCTCTACATTCACTTCTTTCTTACTGTCAGCCGAAATAAGACGTCCACTGCTGGATAAATAAGACGTCCACTGCTGGATAAATGACTCTGCAAGGATTTCCACAACGACCAGTCCTGCGCTGCCCGCATCCATCGGCTTCCCGCGATCTTCACCAGGTCGTCGGTCCGCCGCGTGGGAGGCCTGCCTACGCTACGTTTTGGGCCATCTGTTCTACGATCTATGTGCCCTACCCACTGCCACTTCAGCTTAGCGATTCTGTGAACTATATGTCGGTTACTTTGGTTCTCCTGCGTATGTCCTCGTTTCTGATTCGATCACGCAGAGAAACTCCAAGCACAGCACGCTCCACTTTTGACATATGGCATCATATATTGGGGTAACTCTGTAAATGTTAACTCTACTTTTATATTACAAAAACGATGTCTAAGGATCATCTACAAAATACCTAGCACTGAGTCTCTAAGGTCTGTATTCAAAGAACAAAAATATCTTACAGTAATTAGTATATATCGATGGCCCCCGCGAATAATCCGGTAATAAGCTATTACTGGGTTTATCGTGTTATGGCTGATTTGGAGTTCAGAGGTCTAACTTCACCCTGTCAATTTTTTTTAAATTTTTCCTACGGCTATTGTCGAAGATATAAAAACATACTTGTTTATTCTATTACATTGACAATGTATTTCTAATCAACGAATAATGTTGTTTTAAGATGTTACAAAAATATTTGTTTGAAGTGTTTTACCGTAAGCGATATTACGATACTATTCGGGTAAATTGTGTACTAGTTGTTTGCGGTAAGTGCCAGTACCTGCTTTAACCGTATTTTTTTTGTTAAGTAAACGATAATACGATACTATTCGGGTGTACAGTGTACAACTTGTTTCCGACAAGTATTAATACGGGTTTTTTCGGTATTTAAATGTTAGATAATGTACACAGTTATGTTCATTACCCACTCAATTTTAAATGGATCTTATTCTCGGCGGATATTACGGTATTATTCGTGTAAAATATTTCCTTGCATTAAAAAGTAATGAACGCTTACAATATGCTCTATTCAATACCATGACACGTAAAACTTGTTACTTGTTTTGATTTTCTTTATAATGCCGACTTAGATGCCGACAAAAGCTTTAGCTCCGCCCCCTCTCTCGAGTCAAGTGTCGCAGTGTTTGTTTACCTCAATTAGTCGCATAGTTGATCTACCGGTGAAAGGTTGCGCATTTTAGAAGATATCACTTGTGTCGCTAAATTACGTACTAAAGTGTTTGTGTCATGTCGCGTCAATTAAAAACTGCGAGAAGAAAATTGTTTTTAGATGATGAGGCGGATGCTGACCGAAAATATGAGGGTGAGTCTTTAAACTGACCATATTTTGAATATAATAATTATCTTAGGTTAACAATATGGTGTATAATAATATCGGGCTCGGCTTTTAGTGGATAAGCAATTAGGATATTAGTTGACTATTATGACTGTGCATTATGAAGAAAACCGATTGTGTCTCGTTTTTACGGTTCGGTACCCACCAAAATGTAAAAACGGGACCATTTTACTAGGATTTCTGTCTGTCTTTCGTCACAAGGCTGTATCTCATAAACGGTGATAGCTAGAATGCAGATTTTTTTTACAGATTATGTAGGTATATCTGTCGCCGTGTCGCTAAATCAAAATTTCAGGGGGGCTCTCATATAAAAAATGTGATTTTTTGCCGTTATTTCCTCGATAATGCACGGAACCCTTGCACGAGCCCGACTCGTAGCCAGTTTTTAGGGTTCCGTACCCAAAGGGTAAAAACGGGACCCTATTAATTTCGGTCGGCTGTCCGTCCGTCTGTGTGTCTCCAGGCTGTATCTCACGAACCGTGATAGCTAGACAGTTGAAATTTTCACAGATTATGTATTTCTGTTGCCGCTATAACAACAAATAATAAAAACAAAACAAAATAAATATTTAAGTGTCTCATACAAAAATTGTGTTTATTTTAGCATTTTTTTAGTCTGAGCCCTCGGGGCTGAATCTCATGAACCATGATAGCTAGATGATTTAAATTTTCACATATGATGTATTTTTATTGTCTCTATAACAACAAATACTAAAAACAAAATAAAATAGATATTTAAGGGGGGCTCCCGTACAACAAACGTAATTTTTTGGTCTTTTTTTACTATGTAGTGATGGTACGGAACCCTTCTTGCGCGAGTCCGACTCGCACTTGGCCGGTTTTTTTAATTGAGCTGTAAGGATGGATTAAGTACTATCTAGGTTGGTGGAATAGAAGCCAGGGTTCAACCTGGCCTTCCAATATTAAACACGAATGGCGGGCATTTTTCACAACCGAGCCACCTCACCACTCTTCAGCGACTACTTACCAATTGTTTAATTATACTTTTCATGTAAGTACTTTTGTCTATGTATATTTGCTTACTTTATTAAGATTGTATTATTGCTTTTTCTTTAAGATCCTACTCAAGAAATCTCGTCAAAGATACAACCTAAAGTAGCAGAATGTTCTACTTCTACTGTCAAAAATGTGAAAGAAGCTCCAAATACCCACAATAATATGGATAAATCTAAAGGGTACAAGTTGCGAGGTATGTTTACTATGGTTATTATAATCTTACAACTATATGTACTTACTTCGATCTAGGTACGTGTAATAATAGATTTTCAATTAACCTACGTATGTTAATTTGAAGAAGACAAACCTATGAACATTCCGCTTGAAGTGTGGCCGATTATGTGAAAAGTGTCACCACTACTCCTAGGAAATAACCATGAGTTTCAGACAGCGACTTGAATACTTTTTAAACGTACCTACTTACTTAGCAGTAAAGAATGACACTTCAGATTTTTTTTCTATTGAACTTGAGTGCCTAAAGATTTTTTTTCAATTTGGTTTTCAGAGCCGTCCAAAGTAACATATTTTGAAGAATCACATAATGACACTGAAGATTTCTCCCCAGATTGTTCGGAATACGTTCCAAGTCCTCAGCGAATCTTACACAGAAGTCGAAGCACTTCTAGCCTTGATGTTGATTCACATGATGGCGAAAATGCAATTATGAACATAACATTGCAGGAAAATGGAAGACATAGCACCTCAAGCCTCGGAGGTGATTCGCATGTCATTGAAAGCTTAGTTGACAATCAAATGATCTCACGAACGCCATCGACAGTTTCAAATTTGTCTTTAATGTTAGATGATTGCACTGATTTTGTGGCGTCTCCAAATGTAATTTATATTCAGAAAAACAAACCACAAAAAAGTTCTTACACTGAAAATTTTCCGATTTTAGACATTTCACTTAAAGAACCTAACAACAATCAGTCATCTTTACTTGAATCCATTAACGTCACGGATAAATCGGTAACAGAGGACAATGATAAGACCTTAACACCAAATAAATGCAGTTGTGGGACTACAATAACAAGTTTAGAGTTAAACGAAACGCTTAAAGAAAGAGAAGAAGAAGAAAATGAACATATTGTGATTTCCTACAAAATTGAAATATTAATTGAACCGGAATCGCCACAAACAGGCACTGAATTTGAGCACGATGAATCCTCTTTGAATAACTTAAAGGAAATGGAAGAATCCCCTTTAGATTTGATTGATCAATCACCAAATGAATGCCCTATCAACCAGGATACAATATAAAATAATGCAGTAGAACCTAATAACGAAATGGATTTCAACAACCCAAAAAATGATGATAATAATATGACTAACCAATCACCCGAAAAAACATCTGTTGGACCGGAACGCAAACCTGATAGCGGACCTCAAACACCGTTACAAGCTATCCCAATAGAAAGATTGTCAGATAACGAAGTTGTTAGTAATGATGCTGGACCAGAACGCGAAGCTGATAGCCGACCTCAAACACCATTACAAGCTATCCCAATAGAAAGATTGTCAGATAACGAAGTTGTTAGTAATGATGCTGGACCAGAACGCGAAGCTGATAGCCGACCTCAAACACCATTACAAGCTATCCCAATAGAAAGATTGTCAGATAACGAAGTTGTTAGTAATGATGCTGGACCTCAACAAGAATCAGTATCAGACTCTGAAAATGAAGACCAAGGAAAGAAATTGACCAGAAAACGTAAATGTGATCCGAGTGAATGGAAAGATAATAAAAACAAGAGGCTTAAAAATGCTGGAAAAGAATACGAAGGAGCCCGTAACAAAAAACCTCATATAAGTAAAGCTATTTTACCTTGCTGTAATTGTAAAAAAAATTGTGGGTTGAAGTTCAGTAGTGACGATAGACAAGCATTACACACGCGTTTCTATGCACTTGCTAATCGAGAGCATCAATGGCAATACATAGTACGCCACGTGAAAGCAGAAGATGTTAAGAAAATAACGGTGCAAAGAAAAAATAACCGAACCCAAACCATTAAATATAATTTTCCTCTCAATAATGAAGAAGTGCAAGTTTGCAAGGTATTTTTTCTGAATACGCTTTCTATTACTGAGCAAATGATTTACACGGCTCTGGAGAAAATCAAGGCAGACGAAACGTTGATTGATAAACGAGGCTTACATCAAAACAGACCAAACCGAATGAAACCTAGCACAGAAATGAATATAAAGACACATATCAACTCATTCCCAAGAGTGAAAGCGCATTACACAAGGAAAGATTCACAACGAAAATATTTAGACGAATGTCTTAATATCTCAAAAATGTACCGCCTCTACAAAACCTGGTTTGCAGACCAAAATTATTCCGATGATGACGTTCAAATAGCAACTAAACGACAGTACGAAAGAGTGTTTAACACTCAATTTAACTTATCGTTTTTTAAACCCAAAAAGGATCAGTGCACTTTGTGCTCGAAATATGATCAAGCAGATCCGATTGAAAAGGCAACTATGGAAGAAAAGCGTAATAAACATTTGAAAATGAAAGACACTGTACGTAAAATTAAAGATGAAGAAAAGAAAACCCTTAATAAGGATGACACAGTCGTTGCTATTTTTGACTTACAAAAAGTTCTGAGTGTACCACGATCGGAAGTGTCAATTTTTCACTACAAACGAAAATACCCAGTTTATAATTTTACAGTTTACGACGCTTTGAATAAACGTGGCTTTTGCTACGTATGGCATGCTCAAATTGGAAAGAAGGGTTGTATGGAAATAGGAAGTTGCTTGTGGCAATTCATTCAAACCATGCACGAAAAAGGTATTCGAAAGTTTATATTTTACTCTGATGGATGCTATGGGCAAAACAAAAACCGATACATTTTTGCACTTTATCTTTATGCTGCTACAACTTTACAGATTGATATCACGCATAGATTTTTTGTTGGTGGCCACAGTCAAAATGAAGGCGACAGCATGCACGCGTGCATAGAAAAAGCTTTAAAACATAAAGTTGTATATACACCTGACCAAATATACAACATAATAATGAATGCTAAAGTCTCAGGGGAAAAATATGTTCTGAAGGAAATGCAGCAGACGGAAATTCTAAATATAAAAGAGCTTGTTGAGTCCAAGAGGTGGTTAAAAGATAAATCAGGAGACAAGGTGCGTTGGTCCGATGTAATGGAAGTCAGTGTATCCCATACAAAACCGCAAAGCTTCTTTTTTAAGTATGATTACGATGAAGAGTATTCCGAAGTAAATTATGAGCTATCGATGATGACCAGAAATCAACAAGTGACATTGAAAACAATTGGTAGTGTTGAGTTAAAGCCTGCATATGATGATGATCTTCCCATATCTAAAGCTTTGCTCGATGACCTGCAGAGTCTATGCAGCTCACAGTCAATTCCAGCCCACTACCACGGGTTCTTTAACAACAAGGGCGTCGTGGAAGAAATCAACAAGTGACATTGAAAACAATTGGTAGTGTTGAGTTAAAGCCTGCATATGATGATGATCTTCCCATATCTAAAGCTTTGCTCGATGACCTGCAGAGTCTATGCAGCTCACAGTCAATTCCAGCCCACTACCACGGGTTCTTTAATTCATTGAAACATTCTACATTAGCTGAAGATGATTACAATGATGACTGATTTGTGTATAACAATTGATTTAAGTATTAACTGATTTGTAAGAATAAAAAAGTTGATTTACGAAACATGTTTCATTTTTTCAATACTTACTCGTACTTCTAAATTTTATTGGTAAAAGATCCATTAAAGACAAAGCAAGGAATCAAGGGTAACCTAATTCTGGCGAATAATATTGTAATAGCTTGCTACTGTTTTCCACTCAGATAAATATTTATATGGAATAATATCGCTTCATAACATTACTGTCATAGTAGAAAAAAATAATTTACTCGAATAATATCGTAAACAATATTTGCCGACTAGGACAATTTCATAAAAATATTGTGAAATACATGAAGTTAATTTGTAGAGCGGTCGTTGTACGTTGGGAAATTCCAACTACATAAAAAGATACAGTACAAAATTAGGCTTAGTCAGAGATATCAATGATTGTCGAGACTCATTTCGTTCCCACATTATTCATTAAAAATGGTATTTTATTTCTCCTGAAAAAAGTGTCCGTTACTATAACCGGATTATTCGCGGGGGCCATCGATATATACTGGAAATGTGTGTGTTTGTAAAAAACCATAGAGAACATTTTACTAGAAAAAATGAAATCTATCATAGAAATGTTCTACGCAGCCAATATAAATATGACATGTGCGTTGTGTTAGCTAAAAGCTACATATTTAATAAAAGTGCTGTAGTTGTAGGTGCTAAAATTTTTAATCACTTACCAATGTATATCAAGTCATTAGATGGTACTAAATTTAAAAAAACACTAAAAGATTGGTTGACAGACAAGGTATTTTATACTTTAGAAGAATATTTTTCAAATTAATTTATACTTGCTTTTTATGTTTTAATTTTTGAATAAAATTATGACTGTACTTTAAATGTTAAACCATGACTATTGTATGCCCGAAATGGGTAAACTGATGATACTAATTAATTGTAACAACTATATTACTCAGTTTTGACAATAAATATTATCTTATCTTATCTTGCCCTTTGGGTGACCTTGAGCCTTCATATGAGGCCCATAGTAAGCGACCATGTCTCAGTTCAGTAAGTCATCACTGGGAACACACACTGGTCAAAGACCTTAGACCTTGAGACACTGCGGTATTTGAGACGTGAAGATATTGCGAAGCTTCCCGAACGCTGCCCAACCGAGATGGATACGTCGATTGATCTCTTTCTTGAAGTTGGACCTACCTAGCTGGACTGTTTGTCCCAGTTATACATATTTGTCAACAACCTCCAGTGTAGAGTCTCCAACCTTTACAGGGGTGGGTGCGACACAGACATTTAAAATTATTTTCGTCTTGTCCATGTTCATTTTAGGACCCACTTGTTGAGAGACTTTTATTTATTTATTTATTTATTATTACTACAAACATCTATCCTTACAGGCTAACCTAATTCGACAGACATGCAATTACTTAATCTCAACAATTAATAAAAACTAAACTACTTTACAATTTATTTATTTATAGCAAATAATACTAAGCAATGTTTTTGAAAATTCACTTTTTGAGCACACGAATACATCGATCCTCTCAGCTACTTCATTAAGTGTTAGCAGAGCACGAGTGAACGGCGCCTTAGCCAATAGGTTCGTACGTGTGGAAGGCACGGACATCAGGCGTGGCCGCCGGCGCCGCCGCACGTAGCCCTCGGGCACGCACAGTCTCAACTGACGCAGTACCCCCGGATTATGCGTTATCCCCTTTAGGACTCTTACCATATATTCAACGAGCGCAAAATCTCTTCGCACCTCCAATTTGTTGTATCCCACCATACCTAGCACGAATAATGTGGGATACATCAACGGATAAAAAGGATAAACCCCGTACAGCCGCAAATACAGATATCGAGTGAATTTGTTCTGAATTCGCTCCATCATAGTAATATATTTGGTTTCATGTGGAGCCCAAATGACCGCACTATACTCTAAGTGGCTTCTTACTAAAGCGTCATATAAAGCCTTCACTGCAGAAATGTTCGTGAAGCCATTCGTCTGTCTAAGAATAAAGCCTAGGTTTCGATAAGCCTTCTTACACTTTTTTACGACGTGATCTCGAAAATTTTATTCCGTATTTAGATGAACTCCCAGGTCTCTTATTTGTTCAGCTCGCTGCATAGGCACCATATCAACCTTGTAATTGTATTGTAAGGGACACCGAGAACGACCAAATGAGATAGTTGAGCACTTCGACAAATTGAAGTTGAGTTTATTTACTTGACTCCATTCCACCACTCTGTTAATATCACTTTGGAGGCGTTCACAGTCTGAATTGTCTCTTACCGCGAGCAACAACTTGAGGTCATCTGCAAATAGTAGGCATTTGGCATGCTTTACGACCTGAGGCAAGTCATTCACCATTAAAATAAATTCCAGTGGTCCCAAGTTGCTGCCTTGGCTAACTCCTGATCGTGTAAAATATGGCTCTGACTCATATCCTTCATAGTCGACAAACTGCTGCCTATCCGTCATGTAACTAGCAAAGAATTCTAAGAGATGCGGGGTACAACCAACGTCTGCTAGTTTTCCAAGCATTATGTCATTATCGACAGAGTCGAATGCTTTTCTGAAGTCGAAATAAGCAGCGTCCACCTGCCCACCCGCATCCACAGCTGGTACAACGTAGCCCATAAAGTCAAGTAGGTTGGTGGCGGTACTGCGCGCTGGTCGAAAACCGTGTTGTGCGTCCGCAAGTAGCCCCCGCACCTGTTCATACACGGTGCGCTGCACTGCAGACTCAAACACCTTCGCCGCTGTCGACAACACCGCCACCGGCCTATACTCGCCAACATCCGATCTAGCAGTACCCTTAGGAACTGGAATTACTCTGGTCATTTTCCAGCGAGCTGGAAATTTAGCTACTTTAATGATGATGTTAAAAATGTAGTGCAACGGCTCAATCAATACCCTGCGACAATCCCTAAACAAGAATGGTGGTATACCATCTGGGCCAGTCGAAATCTTTGGTTTTAGGCGCGAAAACGCAGCGCTTAAGTCCGAATTAGATGAAGACAAGCTACTTCGGAACTCTTCCAATTTTGTCCTGAGACCTCGTACGTTTTGGTATAATATATCTATATATCTATCTTGACTTATTTGGTATGGTGGTCGATCTTCGAAACCAAAACCACTCACTTAATTCTGCATTCAGTGGCCATATAGCTGGCAGCAACAGCTTATCAAATATTTTCTCTGGTACGCCTATAACGAAGGACGAGTAGCCGCGTTCTGTTTTATGTTTTATTTTTTCAACCTGTACAGACACTTCTTCTCGGCACACATGTTTTACATGAGAAATGATAGCTTCTTCCGTCGTTTCCGGGTGTAATCGCCAAACATGAAGATGCTTCTTTCGCTCCATAGCTTGAATTGTTTTCAATTCAGTGTTTTGGCCCTTTATTACTTCCTTGAAATTTCTTTTTCCCTTTCTACTTGTCACTGTCGTCCAGCTTTCCTTTCCCTCTACTTCCACTACCTTTTCTTTAGTTAAAAGTGAAGGCTGTCGTAATTGTTCATCTGTGATTGAAGTTGTCGCCAAATTCACGGCCACAGCATCGTTCGCACGCGAAACTATGTTCTTAACTCGCCCCTCTTTATCATTAGTTTTGGATCTTCTATCTTCATGATTAATCACTGCTTTAGCAAATGAAACATTAGTAGGATCCCCAACTGCTCCTATAGCCTCAAGAGTCGTGGTCTGGATATCTTTCGTTTCTTCAGCGACCGAATTGCGTAACATTTGCTTCTCCAGTTTATTCTCGATTACAGTCAGCTTGTTGGTAACTGTTTCTAGAGAATCCTTCATTAGATGGCGAATGGATTCTGGCAGTAATTCTTTAAATACGTTACTGATCTCCTCTCTTATAACTGTCCTTATGGCGCCTATGGTGATTGGTTTTTCTCGAAAAGTAACATACTCCTCTCCCATACTCTCAACATCCACCACTTGCTGTGACATATCCACAGAAATGTTCATACTATGGCTCAGATCATGCGCCGCACCAACTCCAGCAACAGTACTTCCTCGTACTGGAGTATCATCATTTTTTTTTGAACGATGTTTTTCTTTACATTCCGGACATGTCCACCGATGATCCAGCTCAATCTTGTTCCTTGTATAAAAAGATGCAGTTATACCTAAGCACATGAAATGATACCCACAGTTACATACATTACACTTAAGTAACTTACTTCACTGAAGTTATCGAGCATTGTGCTTAGATTTTCCATAGTCTCAGCCATGACCACGATATTGTTAGCGAATCAGAGGTGGGTTATGTTATGTTAGTACTAATATATAAGGTCTAACAAAATTAGCTGAAAAATCGATAAAAAAATATTTGAACTTCCCTTACTAAGTTGGCTGATCTGCTGATCGAGTTGGTATGGGAGAGCCATTTTTTTTTTGCAATTTGTCTATGGGTTGCATGGGGAAAATTGTTCAGTTTCATGGGTCGAAGCACCAGTTAAAATAGTTTCAGCTAATTTTGTTACACCTTATATATACTTGGGTTATGTACTCGCCGTTGATATTGATGCCGAATTCACCCCAGTCCAGAAGCTTGAAAACATCTTCCAGGGCGGTGGTGAACAGTTTCGGCAATATAATGTGCATACATATTATTTTCAAAATCTTTTGCCGCCCGATTGAAATTGTGTTTTTCAATAGGTAATGCAAATATAAAACGCAGTTATTCATAACATTTTGGCGTTGCTGAAATATTTGGAGTTAAAGCTTGGAAAAAAACACGAATTTCCCTGTTTTTTTTTAAAATCCACAATAGGTAAGCCCGTGACATCATCTCACATGATGGTAAGTGACGACGATGCCGAAGATGGAAGCGGGCTTACCAAGATTCCCCACCACAATGATCCTCAAGCCGGAATACATCAATGCTGTTAATAATCTCTCAAAATATCTCAGTAACGTGACGCTTTAGGTCAAAATGTACTAATACATTTTCGGTTTGTATTTGCATTCCCTATTGAACAGTAGTAGTTTATGAAACTTTTGCATAATAAGGGTTCTTAAAATACGAGTGTAAGTGAAAAAAACGAGCCGTAGGCGAGTTTTTTTATAGCATTACACGAGTGTTTTAAGACCAATTTATGTGCAGTTTCATACACTACTTTATCTAATCTCATACACTGGGATTGAATCAACTAAAATACAAAGATCAAAATTAAGAATAAGAAGAAAATCCCACGAAATTCAGTAAGTTAAAAAAAAGTGGTAAAGTAAAAGCAGTGTGCGGTAAAATCAATTTTGCGCACACATGACTGGCACGTAAAGAACCACTTTTTGAGCAACTGTACTGAAAATATAATTTTAATCAAGTGTCGAAAGATTTCAAAAAAAATATGGATGTAGGTACATAATATTGTAACTATATCAAAATAGTTATTTATGACGAAAGAGTGGTAAAAAGGTGCAGGCGAGGGTTTACCATCGTCACGAGTTTGGTATTTGCTTTTACATCCATATATCATACGACATTTTTCAATACAATTGTTAGAAAACAGGTAAAATAAAAAACGACCGTGACAGAAAAAGAAAATACATGGGTACATACCTATCAAGGTTTCGGCAACCAAAGTTCATTTTACGCGACTTGTTGCTCATTTTAAATGTCCGAGAGTAATATCACTTAGTTTTTTGCCTTTAAATACACATAAGAGTATTTTTATAACACGTATATTAACTATTCATACTTTTATTTATATTTACAACTTTATTATTATTATTATATCAGCTCATATACGTCCCCACCGAGGGGCTCAAGCCTACCCTGAATCAGGGCGATTAGGCCTTAGTCGACCACGCGGGCCCAGTGCGGGTTGGTCGACTTCACACACAACCTTCGAGTTTCTTCGCAGGCGTGTGCAGGTTTCCTCACGATGTTTTCCTTCACCGTTAAAGCAATCGGTAATTATATGTACGTAAGTTTTTGAAAAACTCATTGGTACATTGGCCGTCCAGATTTGAACCCGGTACCTCTGGTTAGATGGACCGAGTCGTTACCGGTTGAGCCACCGACGCTTTACAACATTTACAACTTAAACAACTCAATTTAGTTTTACGGAAATTGCGCCACAACTAATTTAGCTAGGCATACGTAAGTTTTTTGCAATATTACCATTAAAAGATTACACTTAGGCTTGGGATAATAACAACATACTATATCGTTCTCCCTCTACGTTAAGTAAGCTACACTAAGACTTGTTCAATTTCAACATCAAATTCAATTTAACTGGGTGGTTGTTATGAGAACTAAGAGGCAAAGACGACCTGTTAATACTAGCGTACAAGAGGCAAATATGCGAAATTGAACTTGAAATTAAGTGAGTTAGTGAAGTTAGGCCTATTGTTAAGACTGAAAATATTGACAGCCAGAGATTAGAATGTGGTCTTAGAAATTTTAAAAAAGTGGTAAAGTAAAAGCACGTGTGCGGTAAAATCAATTTTGCGCACACTTGACTGGCATATAAAGGACTACCTTTCGAGCAACTGTATTAAAAAAGGACATTGGCCCTTTACTTACTGTCATTATTTCAAACTACAGAAACTAATCATTTTAACGTGCGGCACCATCTTTCAACTTAAGTTTTGGTTCGACTTTCTTACAAAATTATAAGTTTGTTTATCTAGTGATTTACGCATAAAAATAATGTCACCATCATCATCATCATATCAAGCGAAGGACGTCCATGCTGGACATTGGCCTCCCCCAAGGATTTCCACGACGATCGATTCGGCGCTGCCCGCATCCAGTGACTTCCCGCGACCTTCACTAGGTCATCGGTCCACAGAGTGGGAGGTCTGTCTACGCTACGTTTTCTGGTGCGCGGTGGTCACTCGAGAACTTTACTACCCCAACGGCCATATGTCCTACGAGCTATGCCCACTACCACTAAGTTTAGCAATTCTGAGAGCTATGTCGGTTACTTTGGTTCTCCTACGAATCTCCTCGTTTCTGATTCGTTCACGCAGATAAACTCCGAGAAAAATAATGTAGTAAATATTAATTTATTTAAACACTAAAATCTATTGTATCAGAATAACTTTACTGCTTGTAGGGCGAACATTAATGTCTGGTAGTTTATCCAGGACCATCTGTTTGTCACAGGATTATAGAACATGCCATATATAGCCTCTACTTGACAGTTATCTGAAACAAAATAAGTTTTGTAAGTCATACTAAAATGTCTGAGAGTTGAAGGAAGGACTTATTATAAGAGATGAACAAATTAATTGTTTTTTATCCATAAAATTGGTAAGCCCTTGGCATCATTCTCATCTGATGGTAAGTGGTGATGATGCCGAAAATGAAAGCGGGCGTACCAAGATTCTCCAACTGGCTATCTTAACATCAAGCCGAAACACATCAATGCTGTTTGCATTGATGTTTGGCGGCAAGAATCGGATAAGATGATGGTAGCTAGCCAGACGGGCTGAAAATGCCCTTCCACCAACCAAACCGAGTCTTAAAAAGTTAGACTCCGAGAGGTGGGTTATGTTATGTTAGTACTAATATATAAGGTCTAACAAAATTAGCTGAAAAATCGATAAAAAAATATTTGAACTTCCCTTACTAAGTTGGCTGATCTGCTGATCGAGTTGGTATGGGAGAGCCATTTTTTTTTTGCAATTTGTCTATGGGTTGCATGGGGAAAATTGTTCAGTTTCATGGGTCGAAGCACCAGTTAAAATAGTTTCAGCTAATTTTGTTACACCTTATATATACTTGGGTTATGTACTCGCCGTTGATATTGATGCCGAATTCACCCCAGTCCAGAAGCTTGAAAACATCTTCCAGGGCGGTGGTGAACAGTTTCGGCAATATAATGTGCATACATATTATTTTCAAAATCTTTTGCCGCCCGATTGAAATTGTGTTTTTCAATAGGTAATGCAAATATAAAACGCAGTTATTCATAACATTTTGGCGTTGCTGAAATATTTGGAGTTAAAGCTTGGAAAAAAACACGAATTTCCCTGTTTTTTTTTAAAATCCACAATAGGTAAGCCCGTGACATCATCTCACATGATGGTAAGTGACGACGATGCCGAAGATGGAAGCGGGCTTACCAAGATTCCCCACCACAATGATCCTCAAGCCGGAATACATCAATGCTGTTAATAATCTCTCAAAATATCTCAGTAACGTGACGCTTTAGGTCAAAATGTACTAATACATTTTCGGTTTGTATTTGCATTCCCTATTGAACAGTAGTAGTTTATGAAACTTTTGCATAATAAGGGTTCTTAAAATACGAGTGTAAGTGAAAAAAACGAGCCGTAGGCGAGTTTTTTTATAGCATTACACGAGTGTTTTAAGACCAATTTATGTGCAGTTTCATACACTACTTTATCTAATCTCATACACTGGGATTGAATCAACTAAAATACAAAGATCAAAATTAAGAATAAGAAGAAAATCCCACGAAATTCAGTAAGTTAAAAAAAAGTGGTAAAGTAAAAGCAGTGTGCGGTAAAATCAATTTTGCGCACACATGACTGGCACGTAAAGAACCACTTTTTGAGCAACTGTACTGAAAATATAATTTTAATCAAGTGTCGAAAGATTTCAAAAAAAATATGGATGTAGGTACATAATATTGTAACTATATCAAAATAGTTATTTATGACGAAAGAGTGGTAAAAAGGTGCAGGCGAGGGTTTACCATCGTCACGAGTTTGGTATTTGCTTTTACATCCATATATCATACGACATTTTTCAATACAATTGTTAGAAAACAGGTAAAATAAAAAACGACCGTGACAGAAAAAGAAAATACATGGGTACATACCTATCAAGGTTTCGGCAACCAAAGTTCATTTTACGCGACTTGTTGCTCATTTTAAATGTCCGAGAGTAATATCACTTAGTTTTTTGCCTTTAAATACACATAAGAGTATTTTTATAACACGTATATTAACTATTCATACTTTTATTTATATTTACAACTTTATTATTATTATTATATCAGCTCATATACGTCCCCACCGAGGGGCTCGAGCCTACCCTGAATCAGGGCGATTAGGCCTTAGTCGACCACGCGGGCCCAGTGCGGGTTGGTCGACTTCACACACAACCTTCGAGTTTCTTCGCAGGCGTGTGCAGGTTTCCTCACGATGTTTTCCTTCACCGTTAAAGCAATCGGTAATTATATGTACGTAAGTTTTTGAAAAACTCATTGGTACATTGGCCGTCCAGATTTGAACCCGGTACCTCTGGTTAGATGGACCGAGTCGTTACCGGTTGAGCCACCGACGCTTTACAACATTTACAACTTAAACAACTCAATTTAGTTTTACGGAAATTGCGCCACAACTAATTTAGCTAGGCATACGTAAGTTTTTTGCAATATTACCATTAAAAGATTACACTTAGGCTTGGGATAATAACAACATACTATATCGTTCTCCCTCTACGTTAAGTAAGCTACACTAAGACTTGTTCAATTTCAACATCAAATTCAATTTAACTGGGTGGTTGTTATGAGAACTAAGAGGCAAAGACGACCTGTTAATACTAACGTACAAGAGGCAAATATGCGAAATTGAACTTGAAATTAAGTGAGTTAGTGAAGTTAGGCCTATTGTTAAGACTGAAAATATTGACAGCCAGAGATTAGAATGTGGTCTTAGAAATTTTAAAAAAGTGGTAAAGTAAAAGCACGTGTGCGGTAAAATCAATTTTGCGCACACTTGACTGGCATATAAAGGACTACCTTTCGAGCAACTGTATTAAAAAAGGACATTGGCCCTTTACTTACTGTCATTATTTCAAACTACAGAAACTAATCATTTTAACGTGCGGCACCATCTTTCAACTTAAGTTTTGGTTCGACTTTCTTACAAAATTATAAGTTTGTTTATCTAGTGATTTACGCATAAAAATAATGTCACCATCATCATCATCATATCAAGCGAAGGACGTCCATGCTGGACATTGGCCTCCCCCAAGGATTTCCACGACGATCGATTCGGCGCTGCCCGCATCCAGTGACTTCCCGCGACCTTCACTAGGTCATCGGTCCACAGAGTGGGAGGTCTGTCTACGCTACGTTTTCTGGTGCGCGGTGGTCACTCGAGAACTTTACTACCCCAACGGCCATATGTCCTACGAGCTATGCCCACTACCACTAAGTTTAGCAATTCTGAGAGCTATGTCGGTTACTTTGGTTCTCCTACGAATCTCCTCGTTTCTGATTCGTTCACGCAGATAAACTCCGAGAAAAATAATGTAGTAAATATTAATTTATTTAAACACTAAAATCTATTGTATCAGAATAACTTTACTGCTTGTAGGGCGAACATTAATGTCTGGTAGTTTATCCAGGACCATCTGTTTGTCACAGGATTATAGAACATGCCATATATAGCCTCTACTTGACAGTTATCTGAAACAAAATAAGTTTTGTAAGTCATACTAAAATGTCTGAGAGTTGAAGGAAGGACTTATTATAAGAGATGAACAAATTAATTGTTTTTTATCCATAAAATTGGTAAGCCCTTGGCATCATTCTCATCTGATGGTAAGTGGTGATGATGCCGAAAATGAAAGCGGGCGTACCAAGATTCTCCAACTGGCTATCTTAACATCAAGCCGAAACACATCAATGCTGTTTGCATTGATGTTTGGCGGCAAGAATCGGATAAGATGATGGTAGCTAGCCAGACGGGCTGAAAATGCCCTTCCACCAACCAAACCGAGTCTTAAAAAGTTAGACTCCGAGAGGTGGGTTATGTTATGTTAGTACTAATATATAAGGTCTAACAAAATTAGCTGAAAAATCGATAAAAAAATATTTGAACTTCCCTTACTAAGTTGGCTGATCTGCTGATCGAGTTGGTATGGGAGAGCCATTTTTTTTTTGCAATTTGTCTATGGGTTGCATGGGGAAAATTGTTCAGTTTCATGGGTCGAAGCACCAGTTAAAATAGTTTCAGCTAATTTTGTTACACCTTATATATACTTGGGTTATGTACTCGCCGTTGATATTGATGCCGAATTCACCCCAGTCCAGAAGCTTGAAAACATCTTCCAGGGCGGTGGTGAACAGTTTCGGCAATATAATGTGCATACATATTATTTTCAAAATCTTTTGCCGCCCGATTGAAATTGTGTTTTTCAATAGGTAATGCAAATATAAAACGCAGTTATTCATAACATTTTGGCGTTGCTGAAATATTTGGAGTTAAAGCTTGGAAAAAAACACGAATTTCCCTGTTTTTTTTTAAAATCCACAATAGGTAAGCCCGTGACATCATCTCACATGATGGTAAGTGACGACGATGCCGAAGATGGAAGCGGGCTTACCAAGATTCCCCACCACAATGATCCTCAAGCCGGAATACATCAATGCTGTTAATAATCTCTCAAAATATCTCAGTAACGTGACGCTTTAGGTCAAAATGTACTAATACATTTTCGGTTTGTATTTGCATTCCCTATTGAACAGTAGTAGTTTATGAAACTTTTGCATAATAAGGGTTCTTAAAATACGAGTGTAAGTGAAAAAAACGAGCCGTAGGCGAGTTTTTTTATAGCATTACACGAGTGTTTTAAGACCAATTTATGTGCAGTTTCATACACTACTTTATCTAATCTCATACACTGGGATTGAATCAACTAAAATACAAAGATCAAAATTAAGAATAAGAAGAAAATCCCACGAAATTCAGTAAGTTAAAAAAAAGTGGTAAAGTAAAAGCAGTGTGCGGTAAAATCAATTTTGCGCACACATGACTGGCACGTAAAGAACCACTTTTTGAGCAACTGTACTGAAAATATAATTTTAATCAAGTGTCGAAAGATTTCAAAAAAAATATGGATGTAGGTACATAATATTGTAACTATATCAAAATAGTTATTTATGACGAAAGAGTGGTAAAAAGGTGCAGGCGAGGGTTTACCATCGTCACGAGTTTGGTATTTGCTTTTACATCCATATATCATACGACATTTTTCAATACAATTGTTAGAAAACAGGTAAAATAAAAAACGACCGTGACAGAAAAAGAAAATACATGGGTACATACCTATCAAGGTTTCGGCAACCAAAGTTCATTTTACGCGACTTGTTGCTCATTTTAAATGTCCGAGAGTAATATCACTTAGTTTTTTGCCTTTAAATACACATAAGAGTATTTTTATAACACGTATATTAACTATTCATACTTTTATTTATATTTACAACTTTATTATTATTATTATATCAGCTCATATACGTCCCCACCGAGGGGCTCGAGCCTACCCTGAATCAGGGCGATTAGGCCTTAGTCGACCACGCGGGCCCAGTGCGGGTTGGTCGACTTCACACACAACCTTCGAGTTTCTTCGCAGGCGTGTGCAGGTTTCCTCACGATGTTTTCCTTCACCGTTAAAGCAATCGGTAATTATATGTACGTAAGTTTTTGAAAAACTCATTGGTACATTGGCCGTCCAGATTTGAACCCGGTACCTCTGGTTAGATGGACCGAGTCGTTACCGGTTGAGCCACCGACGCTTTACAACATTTACAACTTAAACAACTCAATTTAGTTTTACGGAAATTGCGCCACAACTAATTTAGCTAGGCATACGTAAGTTTTTTGCAATATTACCATTAAAAGATTACACTTAGGCTTGGGATAATAACAACATACTATATCGTTCTCCCTCTACGTTAAGTAAGCTACACTAAGACTTGTTCAATTTCAACATCAAATTCAATTTAACTGGGTGGTTGTTATGAGAACTAAGAGGCAAAGACGACCTGTTAATACTAGCGTACAAGAGGCAAATATGCGAAATTGAACTTGAAATTAAGTGAGTTAGTGAAGTTAGGCCTATTGTTAAGACTGAAAATATTGACAGCCAGAGATTAGAATGTGGTCTTAGAAATTTTAAAAAAGTGGTAAAGTAAAAGCACGTGTGCGGTAAAATCAATTTTGCGCACACTTGACTGGCATATAAAGGACTACCTTTCGAGCAACTGTATTAAAAAAGGACATTGGCCCTTTACTTACTGTCATTATTTCAAACTACAGAAACTAATCATTTTAACGTGCGGCACCATCTTTCAACTTAAGTTTTGGTTCGACTTTCTTACAAAATTATAAGTTTGTTTATCTAGTGATTTACGCATAAAAATAATGTCACCATCATCATCATCATATCAAGCGAAGGACGTCCATGCTGGACATTGGCCTCCCCCAAGGATTTCCACGACGATCGATTCGGCGCTGCCCGCATCCAGTGACTTCCCGCGACCTTCACTAGGTCATCGGTCCACAGAGTGGGAGGTCTGTCTACGCTACGTTTTCTGGTGCGCGGTGGTCACTCGAGAACTTTACTACCCCAACGGCCATATGTCCTACGAGCTATGCCCACTACCACTAAGTTTAGCAATTCTGAGAGCTATGTCGGTTACTTTGGTTCTCCTACGAATCTCCTCGTTTCTGATTCGTTCACGCAGATAAACTCCGAGAAAAATAATGTAGTAAATATTAATTTATTTAAACACTAAAATCTATTGTATCAGAATAACTTTACTGCTTGTAGGGCGAACATTAATGTCTGGTAGTTTATCCAGGACCATCTGTTTGTCACAGGATTATAGAACATGCCATATATAGCCTCTACTTGACAGTTATCTGAAACAAAATAAGTTTTGTAAGTCATACTAAAATGTCTGAGAGTTGAAGGAAGGACTTATTATAAGAGATGAACAAATTAATTGTTTTTTATCCATAAAATTGGTAAGCCCTTGGCATCATTCTCATCTGATGGTAAGTGGTGATGATGCCGAAAATGAAAGCGGGCGTACCAAGATTCTCCAACTGGCTATCTTAACATCAAGCCGA
This sequence comes from Coleophora flavipennella, assembly GCA_947284805.1. Classification (NCBI taxonomy): domain Eukaryota; kingdom Metazoa; phylum Arthropoda; class Insecta; order Lepidoptera; family Coleophoridae; genus Coleophora; species Coleophora flavipennella. Next base: position 3,599,182 of record OX369273.1, read on the forward strand.
AACACATCAATGCTGTTTGCATTGATGTTTGGCGGCAAGAATCGGATAAGATGATGGTAGCTAGCCAGACGGGCTGAAAATGCCCTTCCACCAACCAAACCGAGTCTTAAAAAGTTAGACTCCGCCGGGAATCGAACCCGCGACCTCCTGATGTAATGTTAATGGACTTAATCATAACGCCATGGAGGCGGTTAAAATCACAGGGAACACAGCATGCCATGTAATGGTATGTCAATTGCGCGAGAATGATCTTGTGGCATGTGGCAAAAATAGAAACTAAATTTCGTTTGACATCTTAACGAGCAGCGCCTCGCTGTCAATATCATCCAGTGCCAAGTCTAGTAGCTCTGATACTTGAAGAGTCCCACAAACTTATCTGGCCCGGTGGCGAAAAATGGAACTAACGATGCCACCTTGATATAATGTCAGTTTGCTGCAACCGACAGCACCGCTGTCACCGGGCCAGATAAGTTTAATCTACTTGAAACGGCCTCAATTTCATTTCCACTGGAATTGTCAATAAAGGTAAATACTTATTTATTATCGATGTCGCAATTGCCATTAAGAGCTGAAGGAAGGACAAATGTTGAAAACAGTGGAACAGATTAAAAAGAAAATCACGGGGATGGAGCATGCAATGTTACAGTGAACACTGTCAATGGACACAGCTTATAATTTTTAGGATTATGTTTTCGAAAACATTTTAAAAGTAAAATGCATTAATCATGTCATCATTTTCATTATCGTCATCAGCCGAAAAATGTGTACTGCTGAATATAAGCCTCCCCGAAGGATTTCCACACGACCGGTTGTGCATTGCCCGGACCCAACTGCTTCCCGCGACCTTCACCAGATCATCGTTCCACCGAGTGGGAGGTCTTTCTACGTTACGTCTTCCAATGCGCGGTCGCTACTCGAGAACTTTACTTAGCCGTCCGGTCTACGAGCTATGTGCCCTACCCACTTCAGTTAAGGGTCCCTTGGAGGCTCGAGTTTCTTAGTTTAGTTTCGAGTTAGAGAACTACATGCCAGATTGAATCCAAACTTTGCAAATATGTTGAAAAGACGCATATCGATGTTATTTTTCATGTACTTATATAAAACGAAAAAAAAACAAGAGCAATTTGAACTTTACAGTGCAAAACTAATTGAAGTTTTCGTTTAGTTACATATAAATTTACTACGAAGAAAACTAATTACAAACATCGATATGTGTCTACTCACTATATTATCTGCAAAGTTTGGATTCAATCCGGTATACAGTTCTGTATTACGAGTGGAACTACGTTTGTATGGAAACTTGAGCCTTTAAGTATAGCGATTTGGTGAGGTATGTTAGAAAGAATACAAAGTAATTTAAAAGCATCAAACACCACATACTTCTTTCTAATAAGAACGTTAACTCTGTAGGCGTAGTGAATTTCTCTATTTGATGCGTTCCTTTAGGGAGAGAGTTTAGAATGTTTTCGGCCACAAATATCACCAATGCTTGCGAAATTCTAGTCCTGTTTGGTGTCGTGAAGAATATTCTACCACCGGGCTTCAAGACTTTAATACAGCATTTGATAAACAACTCTTTGTTTGTGATGTGCTCAATCACTTCTGATGCTACAATTCCGTCGTAAAGGTTTTCGTAAGAAGCTGCGTGATCCTGAAAATAATTTTAAATACTTAAAATTTTTACATACATTTTATTTTAAATATCTTTATAATTAGAACTCTTCATTTAAATTAATTATTCTACTTGACTAATTTTTTAAGGTTTAAGTGTGTCACTGGGTTTACCGGTAGTGAGTCTTTATTTGTAAGCCAAAACGGCTGAGACTCCAGACACGTAAATTTAGTACTAACAGGAGTGTCTGTAAGGCCTACCTATAGAAATACGGACGATAGGTATTAGTGTAGGCATTGTGATAAAACGGACTATAGAATTTGTACCCGGCTTTGTATCTATAAAACTGACCGCATTGTGTTTAACGTACAGTGAATAAATGTATGTACTTTGCGAGTAACCTACCTATGGAGTTGTACTACCTGCCGACCAGCCCACGGTGCCCCCCTAGTTGGAGACGCTGCACCATCGGAGTGAAGATAAGGTTTTGTGGCATTCAAACATACACATACATACACTACACACACACTTGATATCTATCTACTTATTGCCACCTATCTACGAATGACCTGCGTCGAGTTCGGGATTGCCTGAGAGGTGAGTAGCTAGATTTAAGTTGGTTTTTTCATTGCGTGCCTACTTACTTGGTTATTTGTAGGTAGTTCGTACCTGATGTATTAGGAACAGTCCACGGGGACATTACATTTTTTTTGAGAATTTACTATGGGTCTTTTGTGTAAAATTGTTCAATGCGATGAGTAGAGGCCCGATTTAGCAACATCTATTTTATTACACCGGGTATAGTTAGGCTGGACTGAAAGAGTAACGAGCGAAGAAGTATTCAAACGAGTAAATGAAAAGAGGAACATAATTGAGATCATTGAGAACAGAAGAGGAAAGATGATAGGACACCTAATTAGACACGATAATTTTATAAAGAACATAACAAAAGGAAATATCGAAGGAAATCGCGGAAGAGGAAGACCTAGAATTGCTTATATAGACCAAGTGAAGAAGAAAGCTAAGGTTGAAACGTATAGAAAAATGAAGGAGATAGTGTGGGAGAGAGAGACCTGGAAAGAGCTACACCGACAAGGGCACGGCTCTTAAATTATTATGGTTATGATGGGTATAGTTTTAAAGTTGATAATTTGCACCAAGATAAAATGATTATGTGCAATTTTTATTTACCACCAGCTGTTGCCCGCAGCGTTGATATCGAGGATATGCGGTGCGCGAGCTACAAGCGGCTTGATATTTCTTTTCAGGGTGAAAAGGTCCTATCTAAATATTGGGGAGATATTAAAAAAAATAATCTTATATTGAATAAAATAAAATACAAATATGGATTCCATACTTACATAACAATCTTTACCTTTTCATTTATAATATTAGTATACACTGACTTTATATTAAAACTACATTTTCTTACAAATAAAATTAGAGTACAACACTATTAAATCTTACCTCAATAGAAGTGCAAAGGTAGGTTGGCTTATTTTTCAGCTTATTGTTCGCATGGCTGTGCTGTTTAGCTAGTTCTATCAGATCCTTGCTAGCATCAACTCCCGTTACGTCTGCCCCCAATTTTGCTAATGGCTGAAATTTTATATAAATTAGTGGAGCCTAACCGTGGGCGTAATAGTTAAGTCCATTAGCTTCACATCCAGAGGTCGCGGGTTCAAATCCCAGCGGAGTTTAACGTTGTAATACTCGGTATGGTTGGTAAAAGGGCATTTTCTAAGCTCGCCTGCCTAGCTACTACTATCATATGTAAAGTCTTGCCGCCAAACATCAATTTTAACAGCAAACCATTGCGTTGGGGAATCTTGGTAAGCCCGCTTCCATCTTCGGAATCATCATCACTTACCATCAGTTGAGATGATGCCAAGCGCTTACCAATTGTAGATAAAAAAAATCCTACAAGAACTTGAGCCAACAGTTACAAGCTTTTTAATTGTTTATGAACTCTTCAGTGTACAACAGATCAGTACAGACTAGGAATATATGTACAAAGGCGAACTTATCCCAAATAGGGATCTCTTCCAGATATCTTTTAATGGCCAAAGTAAAATAAACTTGTGGAAAGTACTTACTTTTTTAGCCGCAGTTGGTGAGCTCTATAAATCATTATGCCTGATGGTAAGCGATGTTGATGCCCAAGATGGAAGCAAGCTTATCAAGTACCCCAATACAATTATTGGGGACTGGCTATCTTATCTTCATGTTGGAACACAAAAATGCTGTGAACATTGATATTTGGCAGAAATACTTACAAAAGATGGTGGTCATGCGGGCTCAGAAAATGCCACACCTCAAACCAAATTGAGTCATTGCGGGAAAATGAACCTGTGATCTCCTGGTTGAAGCTAGTGGACTATCCACTACAACAAGAAGGCAGTTGAATCAACAACTCCACTAAAGTTCAAAAATATAGACTGTATTTTTAATACAGTAGTATTAATAACTGATTGGAGATAAAGAAATCATTACAACAAAGAGTCAATGTCATTAGTACTTTTATACGAATGGAACCTGAATCGCTTAAAAGGGCTTGGAACATTTTTGTATGGAGCGTGGCATAGTGACAATATTATGTTCATATAGACGGTGGTTGTCTGGTGTTGCACTTAGCATCACCCGCCATATATCTCTTGGATAACATGCTTAATTTTGCCACAGAATGAGAGAGAAATGTTCATATTATATTTTTTTAAAGTCTTTCAGCGCACGATTACCCTATATTTTTCAATAGGGAACGCAATTACAGACCCAAAATATACTAAGACATTTTGGCCTAAAGCGTCACGTTACTGCGATACTTTGAGAGATAGTGAAGGAAATTACTGTTTTGACAAACTATAACTCCAAATATCTCAGCAAAGTGACACTGTAGGCTGAAATATCCTAGTATATTTTCGGTTTGTATCGAAATATGTAGAATCAAAGGTGCGCGAGACTTTGAAAAAAAAAACGTGTGGCACTCGGGGACTGCCGCGGTAAAGCTATTGCATAGCATTTTTTATCAACTTATGCAATTATAATTATTTATTTATTTTTTATTTATGCAGTATTTACCAGTACCATATAGTCCTTGGGGCGCGGGATGTTTATGTAATAAATTAACACTAAGAAAGTTACACCAGTAAAATTTAATTAGTCCTTTTAGTACCGCAAATCGCTAATAGATGGCACTGTGAGTTTTTTAGAGCGTGGGGTGTTAGGTTTTATTTTCATTACGGAATTTCTTGATTCGGTCGCCGCGCTTAAAGCCCGCGATAAAAGCTATGCAATAGCTTAAAAATATGAATGTAACAATATTGTCACTATGCCACAAAACCACTACCCATCTGGATGACAAATTATTTACTATAACTCAGTAGGTTCCTGTGGTAGGGAGCGCGGGAGGAGGGGAGACATTTGTTGTAACAGCACTGGGATGCAAGCGCCCGATTGGTCCGACGGAAGTCTTGCGACATTTGCGTGACGTCACCACACCCGTCCTGCACTGAAGGAACCTAGTGAGTTAAGCCACACCCCAGACACTGCATACAACGGTCGTGAAATGACATTTCTAAAAACAAATGACGAAGCAAACAAAATCACGGCGAAATCCTATGCGTTCGAGAACCAAACTAAAACCAATCTGTATCAATCTGAGTGACGAGGGGGTGAGGTTGGAATCTAGAGAGCGGCAGAGAATGTCCATAAAGTATGTTAGTACTAATATATATACTTTAGCACTAGACCTATCACTCACCTCAGACAATATGCCGCCTCCACAGCCAATGTCTAGAATTTTCTTATCTTTTAGTGGTTCAATGCTTTTCTTGGGTGCAGAATTCAGAATACCATCTCTTACAAATGGAACTCTGAAATAAAACAAATTTTAAATAAGACATTTTTAGTTGAAAAAAACCGGCAAGTGCAAGTTGGGCTTGCGTACCCTGGGTTCTGAACAACCACAGAATATATTTTTGTTGTATATTTACAAAAAATAAGTCGGATTGGACAAATTTAACTTTGTTGTAGACAAAATGTCTTCTCATACATTGATATACGTCATAGACAACTTTCCAACTACAAAATTAAGTTTGTAACAGAAAAAAATATTTTTTTATAGTACAATAAAACTACAAGTTCAAGATATTCAGATTTTCTCCTTTACTTGTGCCGTGAGACCTTGCTTCTTGTAAAACTTCATGATGTAAAAGTACCCTAGAGTTTTGATTGATTTGCTTAGCAATATGCTGAGTAAATCACCATCTATTTAGATTGTGTGGACTTAGAAACTTGACTTTTTTACAGGTTCATGGGACCGAAGATATAAGTATTTGATATTAATTCCATCTTGCTTGTTTCATGCCTTTCTGAGAAAATTCCTTGAAAGATGGATGAACAACGAAATGATCCTTATAAGTATTTCTTCTTCCTTTGAGGTATAATAGTATATAATAGGAATAATAGTATATATAGGTACAGCAAAATTTTTAAGAATGAGATAAAGGAGATTGCCCATTTTTCTATGGAGATACACGATACCTCCACTGTAAGTTGGTAAGAAGTTGGGTATCCTGCAGCTTCCAAGAGATGATGCAGCATCAGGTCAAGGTTACCATGTTCTATCTAACACCTATTCATTGAGACTATTCCAATGAGCCCAAATATGATGCCTCTGCTGTAAGTTGGTGAGGAGTTGGGTATCCTGCAGATTCCAGATGCTGCAGCATCAGGTCAAGGTTACCATGGTTTTGCTATATTATTACAATAACAGGGTACCAAATTTTGAATCGCTGATCGATTATATCTGTATAAGTTGCCTAAATCCCTTCATCACCTAGATAAGAGCTGATGATCCTCAAACGGCTGAACAGATCTTCATCAATAATTATAGCTAAGAACCACCGCAAGAAAACCTGCTTTCACGTATTAAAAAACACATCAAAATCGGTCCATCCGTTCGAGAGCTACGATACGCCACCATGTCGGTTCGCTTGCAGGACCAGAACTCGAAACCTATCCAGTTGCAGCGAGGGGTGAGACAGGGAGACGTTATATCTCCGAAACTGTTCACCGCCGCCCTGGAAGATGTTTTCAAGCTTCTGGACTGGGGTGGATTCGGCATCAATATCAACGGCGAGTACATAACCCACCTCCTATTCGCTGAAGATATCGTGGTCACGGCTGAGACTATGGAAGACCTATGCACAATGCTCGATGGCCTCAGTAAAGTCTCTCAACAAGTAGGTCTTAAAATGAACATGGACAAGACGAAATAATGTTAAAACTTAAATGTCTGTGTCGCACCCACCCCTCTAAAGGTTAGAGACTCTACACTGGAAGTTGTTGATGAATATGTATACCTGGGACAAACAGTCCAGCTAGGTAGGTCCAACTTCAAGAAAGAGATCAATCGACGAATCCAACTCGGCTGGGCAGCGTTCGGGAAGCTTCGCAATATTTTCACATCCCAAATACCGCAGTGTCTCAAGACTAAGGTCTTTGACCAGTGTGTGTTGCCAGTGATGACTTACGGAACCGAGACATAGCGGCCGTTGGGACAGTAAAGTTCTCGAGTGGCAACCGCGCACCGGAAAGCGTAGCGTGGGCAGGCCTCCCACGCGGTGGACCGACGACCTGGTGAAGATGGCGCGAAGCAGATAGATGCGGGCAGCGCAGGACCTCCTTCGTCGTGGAAATCCTTGGGAGAGGCCTTTCTCCAGTAGTGGATGTTTTTCGGCTGATATGATGATGATGAAAATAAACCGCATCAAAATCGGTCTATCCGTTCGAGAATTACGATGCCACAGACAGACACACACACACAGACATTGGCGTCAAACTTATAACACGAGGGTTGCACCGGGGGTTAAAAATAGTAATTTACATAAGTATACATAATGTCATTTTTGAAAAAAATTGAAAATAAACATAATCATTAGTTAATAATGACAAAGTAAAATCATTGATACAAAAAAAAATCATGAGGACATGAAAACAATATGACACGAGAAGTTAAAATAGGACATTAAGATTTTTAAATAATGTCATTAATGTCTTTGACAAGAGTGGGCCAGTTCACACGGACAGCACCCAGTCACAAGTATAAACCGAGTCAGCCATCGTTCCTCTCGAACAAATTAGAGGGAAAGGAAAGGCTCTTGATGCACCACCATCCACACGAACATTTAAGCGAACAATAGGGGTGACAGCATCAAAAAAAAATTATGAACTCTGAATCACTAAATTGCCCTCCTACTTAAACTTCGGAAAACCTTACTCGTTTTGTTTTCCATCAAGTCTTCGATTTTTAATTTATCAAAATCACAAAATGAGTACTTAAATAAAGCTGCAAAACTAAGACGTCACACCTAGGTATTTCAAACATTTTTAGGACAAAATGTCGTTTTTGACAGATGATAAAAAGTAAATCAGATGACTAGCATTTGTCATCCCTATTTCATGACCTAAGAAAGACTGTAAAAAAATGTATTCTGTACCATTGCCTGTTCTAGGGCCTGTGCCTGGGGCGACTTTTGAAAGTACACAAGGCCAGAATGCAGAGGCTGGGACTGCTTACGTACAGTTTCGAGTTGTAAAACATATGGAACATTTTAGAAACTGTATATAATTATTAAGCACTAACCGTGTATATTTTCCAAAAACTAAATGCCGCAATGTTGTTGTTGGAATCTATACGCGATTAGTTATGAGGTAGCTATTTTGATTTATTCCTTACTCTCTTTTTGATTTCATCAATTACATAATTTTGTGTATGTTACTTACTTATTTCACATTCTTCATCTATATCTATTATTCGTGCATTCAAGGAAGTATGACCAAATTTTACATTCCACCAAATATCACAAATTTTCATGGAATTGGACCATATATCACTAAATTATATTAAATTCCATCAAATTCGATAATTCTCAAGCAAATTCGACATTCGAAATTTCATCATTTTCTACCAAAATCAACCATATTCAACAGATTCGACCTAACCTAGGGAGGAGAGATCCTTCCATAGTGTTATCATGAAACCTAATGAACCTATTATTTTGTTCACTTTGCTCGCCCAACTCAGATCCGCCTGGGCGTTCTTGGCCTTGAATGATTTTCCAAAATAATTTACAACACCAGTATCAGATCAGAGTAGTATGGACAGATCATGTATAAAATGTTTGTTATGTTGTTATGTTATGTGTACCTGAGCACTCCCAGTCTTTGCATTCTGGCCTTGTGTACTTTCAAGTCACGCCAGGCACAGGCCCTGGCACCATTTGGTTAGTCAGTTTCATGTTCGGCAAGCAATATTATAAGGAAACTTGTGTAATGCGGTAAAAAGGTGGTACTCAATAAAAGTAAAATTAATTTAGGTTAATACTTAGTACATATTTTAAGTCATCATTATCATAATCTCGTCGTCTCAGTCAGTCTCGTCGTACGTCTTACGGCATACGGTCGCTTCCTCGGTAAACCTCTACTTACTTGCGGGTTAAACCAGTGGTACTAAAACAGTATAAAGCCGAACTACGTAATCATGGAAACGTCAATCTGTCCTCGCTGTAATGAGACGGTAATGGAGGGTGCCCTTTGCTCAGAGTGTAAGAAGCAGATGCACTTTCACTGTGTCGGTTTAAAAGAAGGTGGCTACAAAAAACTTGGTGACAGGAAAGCAACATGGCGTTGTCCTACCTGTAAGCAGTCTAACCCAACGCCGCCCGGTGGAACTGCGGTGGGCGGATCTACTCATCAACCCGATCCTCAGCGTCAGACTCATGCGGACTGTGATGTGATGAAAGAATTAAGATCCATAGCAGCTAAACTAGCACCTTTGGAGTTCCTTGCAGATGAAGTTAAGGGACTCCGAACTGAGCTGGTTGAACTAAAGTCGTCTGTTGCTGAAGCCACTAACATAGTCAGGGAGTTCAAAGATAAAATATCACGCATAGAGGGAAGACTTTTACAAGTAGAAAAGGCGCAGGAACAAATGATTAATTTGCAGACTAGACTCGACCAACTGGAGCGGGATGCTAACGCAAAAGATCAATGGTCCCGTATGAATAACCTGGAAATTAAAGGATTACCGCAAACCAAAAGTGAGAATCTCTTGGATATTGTAATCAACATTGGATCCAAAATAAACTACACCACCACAAAGGCCCAAATCAACTTTGTCACACGGGTTCCTACCCGCGATCCGAACCAACCGAAACCAATCATTGTATGTTTTATCAACCGGTACGTAAAGGAAGATTTCATCGCTGCAGCCAGGGCCTCTAACAAAAAAGGATTTCTCACACCGATGGACTTAGGACTTCAGGGGAATCTCAAAATCTTCATAAACGACCACCTTACCCCGCAAAATAAGGATCTGCTAACTAAAGTGAAAAGATTGGCCAATGAGCAGGGGTTCCAATTCATTTGGGTAAAACATGCGAAGATACACATCCGCAGGAACGACACATCCCCGATTATTATAATAAAGACGGAATTAGATCTCAAAAAAATTGTGTGATTGAGTTAATAACATTATTTTTAATTATCGTGCTAAAACCAAGGGAATTCGTAAGTCGGCTGATATTATACAGTGTTCAAAGTTTGAGTGCCGCAGTCGTCTGTGCCGCGGTCGCTTGTGCAGGTATAAAGTTGTCGCATATTTATTATTACCGGTTTGCAATTGCTCTGTCTATAAACATATTATACCTTATCGCTATAAACATCTGGTCGAGAATGGAATGCTTCACTCTATTTATTACGGGTCAGTATGGCAAGTCACTATTATCGCTTCGGAATGCTATTGTATTCGTGTTAATTTGCTTAAGGAATTTATTTGTAACGTATTTTTTTGCTAGTGCCATTATGCTATGCTACGCTTTGGTTTGCTTTTATATTTTTCTGAACTACCGTCCGTTAGGTATATTATGTGTTTTTCACATCAAACAAGCGGGTAGCTGTTACTTACTAAGTCGCCTAATATGTATATTATCTTATCTTTGTACATTAAATTATTCTGTTATAGGTATCTTTAAAAGTTGATTCATTAGAACTTTATTACCAGAATACTCGTGGCTTACGTACGAAGACTAGTAACTTTTTTAGGAATGTTTGCTTAAATAAATACGACATTATATCTCTGACTGAGACTTGGCTCTTAGATAGCATTTTAGATGGTGAATTGTTTGACGGAAGGTACTTGGTTTGGAGGCGGGATCGAGACTACTTGTGCACGGGGCAAACTATGGGAGGAGGGGTTCTGTTGGCCGTACGCCATGATATTGAGGCTGTCGAACGACCCGAGTGGCGCAGTTCTGCCGAGGATCTATGGGTCACCATCCTTCTCAAAAAGTCAAAGCCCAAAATGTTGTACAAAATACATATTTGTGTAGTTTATCTTTGTAAACAAGAAAAAGGAAATTCTTACAAATTGCAATTACATAATTTTACAGATAATTTGAATCGACTAATAATAGAAAACCCCCTTGACAAATTTATTGTTACAGGTGATTTTAATTTTGGTGATAATATATCCTGGAATACCTCCGATCTCGATAATATTTTTCCGTATAACTATTCAGGTGACACTTTAATTCAATTTTTTGATACAATTAACAGTTGCAGTCTTAGTCAATTTAATGGTGAGCGGAATATAAATCAGCGAATACTTGACCTAGTTTTTTCTAACAGCCCTCTCTCGGTAAGGTCGTGTGACGTACCTTTAGTCGCCGAAGATGCTCACCACAAATCACTTGTCATTGAGGCAAAATTTGTACAAATTCATATGTTAGAACAAAAAATTCAGAGTAAATTTTTATACCATCGTGGTGACTATGCTTCTATTATATCTGAACTCGAAAATATTGATTGGTCAGCCATTCTTTTGTGTGATACAATAGATCAAGCGGTCATCAGTTTTTATAACATATTATATAATTGTCGTGATAAGCACATTCCGTTAAAAACAATAAAATCAAACAGTCATCCACCCTGGTTCAACTCAGCCTTAATAAAAATGCTTAGAGAAAAGTATAAGTACCACCGTAAATATAAAATCTATGGAAATATATCTGATTATCAATCTTTCTCCTTGTTGCGAACTAGGGCTACCAATCTCGAAAATGAATGTTTTGAACAATATATTAAAACTATTGAAAATTCAATTATTAAAAATCCTAAGGCTTTTTGGTCCTACATTAAAAGCAAAAGGAAATCAGGTGCATTCCCTAAGGTTATGTACTACCAACAAACAGAGGCAAATACAGGCGTAGGAATTAGCAATCTTTTTGCTACATATTTTCATTCCACATTCCAAGAGCCAGATACGCATGGCAGGACTTCTGCCAACTCTTTTATTAGTTCTGGAAATTTAGGATTCGTGGAAGTTGATCCTGATAAAATTAAAAAACTACTTCTAACGCTTGATCCCTCCAAGTCGGGTGGGCCCGATCACATATCACCAGTATTTATAATTGGATGTGCTGATAGTCTGGTGCGTCCACTTTGTATGTTGTTTAGACGTTCACTTTCTGAAGGGGTTGTGCCTGCGCTATGGAAGTCGGCCTTCATAACACCGGTTTTAAAAAAAGGTGATGCGTCCAAGGTAGAAAACTACCGACCAATCTCTAAGCTGTGTCTGTTTGCCAAGATCTTGGAAAGACTTGTTTACACTGAAGTTTATGCAGCGATTCAGTGTTCTTTCGGAAATGAGCAGCATGGATTTCTAAGGAATCGTTTGACTGTGTCTAACTTAATCTTGGCCAATGAGTATATTACAGATGGTATGGACCATGGTGCTCAAGTGGATGTTATATATACCGACTATAGCAAATGTTTTGACAGAATTGATCATGGGATACTCTTAGACAAGCTTTTGGCTGCTGGAATTCATGGAGACCTGTATCGTTGGTTTGTTTCTTACATCGAAAATAGGAGCCAAGCTGTAGTTCTGGAAGGTTTTACATCTAAATGGACATCCATACCATCTGGTGTACCCCAGGGGTCTATACTGGGACCACTCCTATTTACAATTTTTATAATGGACATAAATTACTGTTTCCTAAACTCTAAGATTTTGCTATTCGCCGATGACATGAAAATTTTGAAACGTATTCACAGTCCATTAGAGTCCCTCAGTTTACAAAGTGATTTAAATAGATTTGAGTCTTATTGTCTACTCAATAAATTAGATTTAAACGTGTCTAAATGTTTCTCTATGACTTTCAGTCGAAAACATTCTATTGTTGAATCAAATTATAAACTCCTGAATCATACTCTATTAAAAGTTAGCGAGATGAGGGACTTGGGGGTCATTCACGACAGTAAGCTACTTTTTGATAAACACATTGATAACATTGTGAATAGGTCTTCCAAAGCTCTTGGCTTTTTAATCAGGAGTTCTGCCAACTTCAAAAACTTGAAATGTATTAAAATACTGTACTGCGCCTTTGTACGTAGCCATCTAGAGTACGCGTCTCAAGTTTGGAATCCTCAATACGACGTGTACAAGCGTCGTATTGAGGGTATCCAAAGGCGATTTATGCGTTATTTAGACTTTAAATCACACCAAAGATCAGATGGTTATCTTCATCGCTGCAAACGCTACCACTTTTTACCTCTTTCCACCAGGCGAACCATTAATGATTTATGTTTCTTACTAAAAATAGCTAATGGCGGCTTGGACAGCCCTGAACTTCTATCTAAATTGCAACTTCGTACGAACCTGTTATCATTCAGATTACGACCTATATTACATGTTCCTTATGCGAGCACTAACTACAGGCAGAATACATTTTTATTGCGTAGCTGTAATAGTTTTAACAAACTAGTCTGTGAGCATCCTGATGTCGATCTATTCTGTACAAGTACTACCGCGGTAAGGCGACTAGTGGCACAGGAATTCTTCTTAGACTGAATATATGTTTAAAGAAACGGATTATCTTAAAAAAAAAAAAATAATCTTTGATGTTACTAATGTTAATTTTCTATTTTATTTTAGTGAAGGTTTGTAATTAGCATAGTTTTAAATTTAATTTTGTTACTTATATATAATATTAAGCTGTAAATCTTCCGAATAGCAAATAAATAAAATAAAATAAATAAATAAATAACATATCAGCCAGTGCTGACATACGGAACTGAGACATGGTCGCTTACTATGGGCCTCATAAGAAAGCTCAAGGTCACCCAAAGGGCAATGGAGCATGTTATGCTTGGAGTGTCTCTGCGTGATGGAATCAGAAAGGAGGAGAATCAAAGTAACCAACATAGCTCTCAGAATTGCTAAACTTAAGTGGCAGTGGGCGGGGCACATAGCTCATAGAACGGATGGCCATTAGTAAAGTTCTCAAGTGACGACCGCGCACCTGAAAGCATAGCGTAGGCAGGCTTCCCACTCAGTCGACCGATGACCTGGTGAAGGCGGCGGAGCCGCTGGATGCGGGTAGCGTAGAACCGGTCATTGTGGAAATCCTTGGGGGAGGCCTATGTCCAGCATTGGACGTCCTTCGCCTGATATGATGATCAGCCAAAAGACATCCACTGCTGGACAAAGGCCTCCCCCAAGGATTTACACTACAATCAGTCCTGTGCTGTCAGCATTCAGTATGTTAGGCTGTCAGTATTCAGTTGTTGGTCTATAAATAAAACAAAATAATTTTTAATGTTTACCTAATCAAGTTGTATGTGTGCAGAGCCTTCATGGGTCCAGTAGGGTTCCACCACTCAGTCATGAGTTTGCTGTGTTGTTTGATCTCATCCTGGTCCACTGTGCTGCTAGGATTTGTCTTGTCCTTGTATTTCACTGTCGTTGAGTAATAACCAACACACACACTCTGGCTGAACTGGTTGTGCCTGAATAAACATCTGTAATGAATGAATAATGATTGTGTTAGAAGTATTGCTTGTTTGTCTGTGTTGTTAAAAAATAGTTAGAAAACAATAAAGAAAAAAGTTATTTGTCCTGTGAGTGCAACTGTGCTTGTGAGATCTGACCGAAAATTGGTAGCAATGAAGCAGTTTTAAGTGCACTCCAAACCTAACCTTCCCGAGCTAGGGGAAATACCCTTGCCCCAGCAGTGAAGACATTATGAGTTGTAAATGAAGTTCTTGAAAGCACAGGAGTAAAGGATAATTCATTCCTCTTAGTTACTTAATAATTAGGGTTTCTCTATGTTTACAACAATCAAGCTAAATAAGAAAAAAACAATGATAATTTACTTACAGCTGGGTTCTTAATAGGGATTTCGATATTGTTGTAGTAAACATTTTGAGCGTTACCTAATTTATTTATTGTACAACTGAAAATAATCAATGGAGTATTTGGTATGACAGAAAGAGATCATTCACCAAAAATTATTATCAAGAACTGTAATATTCCTTCTACATTACATGATTTAAAAAATAGCCGGATATCCTGTACATAATTTTTATTCAAATTAATGCAAAAGGTTCGTATTTTTAAATTACTTTCACGATATTTTTAAACCTCATAAGTGACAAATCCTGTACGGAAGAAAAACGTAAGTAAACATAACCTCTTGAGCCAAACTTGTCAAAAATGACAAACAAAACAAATGTCAATTTTTAGCTTTATTCCAATCTGTGTAGATTTCACAGTTGGAATGGAAAGTAGTGGATGAGAATCATCATCATCATCATCATTACAGCTCATATACGTCCCCACCGAGGGGCTCGAGCCTACCCTGAATCAGGGCGATTAGGCCTTAGTCGACCACGCGGGCCCAGAGCGGGTTGGTCAACTTCACACACAACCTTCGAGTTTCTTCGCAGGCGTGTGCAGGTTTCCTCACGATGTTTTCCTTCACCGTTAAAGCAATCGGTAAGTATGTATGTGGATGAGAATAATACAAACAAATAAAGGATTTGTTTTAGCTTGAGCCAGTGAGTGTATCACCTGTAAAGTCTACTAAAGTCCTTATTACTTCGAGGATATTAACAATGCAATATCTAAAATAGAAGCTCTAATTTATTTAGTTTACCGCAGACACTATAGAATGATACAACACATAGCACGCAAATTTTTACTTTGACAGCTAGTAATAATTCTGAAACGCAGTTATTTGACGTTTGGCGGCAAGCTTAAACTACAAACCGCAACAAGCAGCATCTGAATTTGATTTTGGTTTGTTTTGTTTTCTCACAAATATGGTAACTGCTAGACTCTTAGCTGGTGATTCAGTTATTATGACTGTGCATTTAAACTAAACAACTTTCCGAAGAGACGTTATTACTAACTGAATTTTCAAAATCAAAGACAAGTTTTAAAAACAAAGACAAATTGGTTTACAAAAAACAACAAGAGCTAAAAACCACCGGTTATGAGGTTTGCAGTTGTGTATAGTTCGTTCGCTCATTAAACCGCAATCTTTGACGGCTCCCGACAAACACTCCGTCAAAGGTGCCGCCCTGAGTTCAATCGGGCCGCCCGCCGCGCCGCCGCCGACGATATCGGCGCCGCAATTTTACTCAGAGCGGTCCCTTTGTCCGAGTGTTTGACTGTCGTGTCGCCGCTGCCGGCTCGCGGCATTCATCAAAGATGCAGTTATATGAGCGAATGAACTTTATGTTAGTACCTAGGTATACTCTTATCTGTTTCAGATAACTGTCCTATTTAACACAATGAGCAAGCCAAAAACCGCAACAGTAGTAAAACCAGCGTTACAACAGGCGCAACTATACACAGACCTCTCGGAGGTTCAGAGAAGCACATTCACCCTTACTTTTGTGGTGGAAATAGTGGGGATCGATGTGTGGCATGACTGCAATGAAGGCTGGCTCGATCTTGGACCCTGTTCTCAAGGAATAAAGTTCACTTATCAGTTGTATTATGGCCGATCGTACGACGTGGATATCTTGATATGGCCTCATACTGCCAAGGTAAACCAAATCTTGAGGTAAAATATTTTGTTTCACTAAGTATATGAATAGGATAGAAAGAGCGTTTCCTAGCTCCAACGCGCAGTCAAATATAAGTAAGGCAAGACTCAATCTATGTGTGCTTAAATTTCAGGTAATGGTTAGCCCATTAGCTTCACACCAGGAGGTCGCGGGTTCGATTCCCATGTGGGGTCTAACTTTATTAAACTCGATTTGATTGGTGGTGGGGCATTTTCTAAGCTCGTCTGGCTAGCTACTATCATCTTATCTAATTCTTGCACAGCATTGAATGTAAGATAGCCAGTTCCCCATTTCATTGGAGAATCTTGATAACCTTAGGTACTTCCCATCAGGTAAGATGATGCCAAGGGCTTGCCAATTGTACCTCTGACACGGGTCAGGGACCAGGGTACAATTAGCGCCAAGAAGTGAGCATGCCTACATCTCCGGCACCTCACTAAATAAGGGAAGCCTCATAGTAGCCAGGCAGTTCCTCTAATGAAGTGTCTCGAGCAGGAATTGAACCGTCAGCAGCAAAAACCAGCGGAGGTGAGCGCGTTTGTAGCGGTGGGACCTACTAAAGTAGGCTGTTTTATCTGGAACCTTACAAAGAGGCGAAAATAGGAGGGTCTAGCTATTACAAATCACTCGCCTTCTAGATAGCTCACAAGTAGCAGGTGGTTCCTGCTTGCGTCTTGGATTGTTGGCCGCGAAGCCTTCATACGAGTTTTTTTTTAATCTCAAGCAAGCCTCATCTCACCTAATGGTAAGTGACGATGATGCCAAAGATAAAAGTGGGCTTACCAAGATTTCTCAACGCAATGGAGTTTACGCATTGCTATCTGAGTATACTGAATCAAAAACCTAGGTCTACCTAAGATGGGTTAGGTTAGATAGTCGTAAACTACAGCTATAGTGGTAGGTACTATTGAGTATTATTTATTAGTAAGCACCTAGCTGTTTTTACCCGACTGCCTAAAATGAGGATAATGTTTTTCGTGGAAATATAATAAACAAAAAATCAAATTCCACGAACCCATACAAGGTAAAGCTACCCTTATATTGAATAACAAACCTCAACTCGCCTATCCTGGGTACATATCCCTAACCTTTGTATGTTGGTTTTATCTTATTATAATATTTGTAATGGATTCAACTACGATAGATACGTATATACTTATCTAGTGTAGCTGTAATTAGGTACCTAGGTAAACGTTTTTCGGTTTCATTTTAAATAACGTAAAATAAATATACATTCATCTTAAAGCTTTACACTCTTGAAATCGCCAATTTAAAGTAACATGAGATCTAACCCTGTGACAGATTTGGCACGGCGAAAACAGGGGATGGGTGCGATCTTGGCAATTCCTCGAGCACCGTTTCATAGCGTTCAGTATCCGTCACGCGCTACCAGTAAGGGTGAAGGACCTCCTGAATTTTGAGACCACGGTCACACCTACTTATGGGTTGACCTCTTTGGGCAGCAAGTGAGTAAACTGTTTGGAAACCCTATTAGGTATAAATCTAGCATGCTGGACATCGCGGATAGGTGAGATCTCGAAAGTCCCTCGTAACCGGTCCATAGTGTTTAAAATCCGCTAACCTCATGAATTTTTGAGACCACAGTCACACCCACTTCTTTAGGCAGCAAGTGAGTAAACTGTTTAGAAATTATGTTAAAGATCTCCCACGGCGGGAATGCGAGTTCCACGAGCAACAGTTTACTTATAGAGTTCATAGTTCGCAACACACTGGGCGTTTAAGGGAGAAAAAGCTCCTGCGTTTTGAGGCCAAGGTTACACCCTCTAATGTACTGGCCTCTTTGGGTAGCAAAAGAGTAAACTGTCTAAAAACCCTGTCATAGATGTGGCGTGGCGGAGACTCAGATGCTACAGGTTTCCTCGTTTCAATAATTTCCTTTTATCATCATCATATCAGCTCATATACTTACCCACCGAGGGGCTCGAGCCTATCCTGAATTAGGGCGATCGGGCCTTAGTCGACCACGGGTGCCCAGTGCGGGTTGGTCGACTTCACACACAACCTTCAAGTTTCTTCGCAGGTAGGTGTGTGCAGGTTTCCTCGCGATGTTTTCTTTCACCGTTAAAGCAATCTATATGTACGTAAGTTTCGAAAATCTTATTCGTACATTGGCCGTCCGGATTTGAACCCGGCAGGTTAGGAGGACCGAGTCGTTACCGGTTTTGCCACCGACGCTTTAGTTTGACGCTTTAGCAATCAGTGCATTTCTAATTACCTATTTATTTTTATATAGATTTTTTTTTTATCACAATTGGTAAACCCTTGACAACATCTCACCTGGTGGTAAGTGACGATGTTGCCGAAGATGGAAGCGGGCTTACCAAGATTCCCCAACGAAATGGGGAACTGGCTATCTTATCTTCATGCCGGAACACACCAATGATATCAGCATTGATATTTGGCGGCAAGACTAAGATGAGATGGTGGTAGCTAGCCAGGCGGGCTTAGAAAATGCCCTACCACCAACCAAACCGAGTCTTGCAATTGACCCCGCCGGGAATCGAACCCGCGACCTCCTGTGTAAAGCCAGTGAACTTTGCCTCTGAGCTACGGAGGCGGTTAAGTAAGTACCCAAAACACATGTTTTGAAGTAAGTACCATGGGCCTGACTGGAATTTGAACTCGATCGATACCTCAGTATACTTAAGATAGTATCTTTTACTGATTTTAGAACGACGAAAGTGTTAAAGGTATACATAAATCGGTAGCTGTAGGATAAACAAAATGTGAATCAAAATATTTTGAACGATAAGTAAATGTTTAAGGTATCTACCTACTGGATTTGAACTGTGATCCAAAATACATAGCAGCAAGTTGTGAATTTATAATTCACAATTTTAGCAGTACGGATGTTAATCCCGGATTCAAGAGGGATTAAGTAGATAAGTACTTACTTATTATAACTAGGTACTTAAAACTTAATGGGCAACTTTGATAATTGAACCGTCTTGTTGCTACCTGTAATTTAAAAGTTGTTGGAGATGGGTACCGACCGAGACAAAGAACAAACTATCTAAATACTTAATTAAAATTGGGTCATTTATTCGTCGGTTGGAGTGTCGGTGGGTAGCGTAACGGCTAGAGCCGCTACCTCGTGTCCAGGAATGGTTCGAATTCTGCCACGTACCAATGTGTTTTCGAATTTCGATTTCATATGTCCGTTTATCCGACGCTCTTCATCATCATCATATCAGCTCATGTATGTCCTCACCGAGGGGCTCGAACCTACCCTGATTTAGGGCGATCGGGCCTTAGTCGACCACGCGGGCCCAGTGCGGGTTGGTCGAATCACTTCACACACAACCTACGAGTTTCTTCGCAGGCGTGTGCAGGTTTCCTCACGATGTTTTCCTTCACCGTAAGAGCGTCGGATAAACGTATACATTTTAAATCTAAATTCGAAATCACATTGGTACGTGGCGGGATTCGAACCACGACCTCCCGGACAACAGGCGGCGGCCTTATCCGTTACGCCACCGACGCTCTATGAAAAGATCGCTTTTACGGCGAAGAAGACATCGTGAGAAAATCTGCACACGCCTGCGAAGAAACTCGAAGGTTGTGTGTTAAGTCGACCAACCCGCACTGGGCCCACGTGGTCGACTAAGGCCCGATCGCCCTAATTAGGGGTAGGCTCGAGTCCCTCGGTGGGCACGTATATGAGCTGATATGATGATATGATTTATAGGTTTCATATGGCAAGTTGTTCAGTTCCAAGAATAGCATGTAGCTTCTGGATACAATATGGCACTTTTAGGACAAAAAAATATCTTGTATAGGTACCTGTATGTATAGGGACTGTAAAGATCGTATGTCTTTACATTTACGCACTCGCTTCTCCTTTAATATACACTTGCCAGCGCGAATCTTATTAAAAACCTTAGTTCAAATTCAATCTAGTAAGTCGATCGCAAGCTTTCCGAAACAGTTGAGTTTCATTTTATTGAGGACCGCGAGCCAGGACATAGGTCCTTCATCAAAAGCAAGATTCCATTGAAAACCGCGCACCAGGGCAGAGATCCCTTTCATGTATTTTTCTCACGGAGAGAGTATTATATTAGCTAGTGCTCTTCGCAAACCAATAATAAGTCAGCATATAATATATACTCTGTCAGCTGACTTATTATTGGTTTCTATATATATTTAAGATAGCTCTTTAGCATTGTTCAATTCGTATAAAATTACTTTCTTTACTCGGTACCTGTTCTACGAACTACGATCCCCTGACGTTACGTAGACGACGTCACAGTACAATGATGTAACTCATCGTACCGAACTACTTTCTCCGAGAAGAAAATTTAAGTCTTCATTAAACCCGATCATTTTTTTGGCCAATTTGTGCATTTTTGTATGGAGGATCATTTTTTTTTTTGCAAATTGACTGTGGGCCCCTAGAGCAATATTGTTTGTTATGATGAGTATAAGCTTCAGTTCACAGGTTCTACACCAGTTATACTACACCTTGTATAATCATAATAGGCCTTATAGGCATTTATATCTATTAGGTACAAGGTAAAGACGTAGGAATAGTCCAAGTTACGCCAAAAACCGACAACTTGTCTTTTAAAAAACATCATATCATCGTACTAATTTGTACGAATGATCTGGCAAATAATAAACGTATTTGAACCGTGGCGATATATATGTCGGAGCGCAAGGTGGCGCCACCTATGCATGCGTCGAAGCACCGTGTGTTTTATCTTGAAACGACAAGCGGTTAGCTAGGGTAGTAATAATAGTCATCTTTGGCCAAAGCGTGGTCGGTGCGAGACCGGAACCCGGAAGTTGGTAGTGTTGGTACTTGTTTGTTAGCCAATCAGAATCGTTGTGATTATCGAACCATTAAATGATAATGCAGCCAACTTACAGAGGCTACGACAGAGGCGCCAATTATTTTACGAACACTTTTGATCCAGCAGCTGAACTGTCAACTTGGGAAGCCAGCCCCGTGCCGAACTCATCGCAGTCTATAAAATAATCGGTTTTCATCCGAATCATCGTGAAACCTCGTGTTGCAAACGTGTGTGAATATTGATTGTACACTCCAAAACTTCTCGAAGACGAGTTTATTTCATAGATACGGCCAAAACCCTTCTGATGATCCGAAATATATATTTAAATTTTTTTTCGGGTGTTCTACTTAAATCCCGTGTGACAGGAAAGTGACTTTTTTCACTCAATGAGCTCACATTGATAGACACGGATTTTTTTACATACAAATTATTTCATATTTTTTATATTGTTGTTAAGGGTTAAATCGTCTAATATAGAGCTTAAAGATCAGTCGTACCGATTTTTACTTTCGAGTGATGAATGAGTGAAGAAAGTATTGTGATGGCAAAAAAAAAACAAAGTTGAGATTTTGGTGGGGATCGATTGTCTTACACTAATATATTAAGAAAATAAAAAATGTATTGTTGGTGTCTTTGCGTCCGTCCGGTGCTCTAGTTCACAATCTACTGGACGTATTTGGTTAAAATCTGGGTTAGGGCAACATTATTTTTATATCTAAAGCCGTTTTATCCAAACTTTCCCTACCATAATTTTTTAGGGTTGCCACCATAGTAGTAGCGAGAAAGTATGCAAAGCATGGATGTACAATATATTATTTATTTATTTGATAAACAAACACTTACGGTCTAGCCAAACGTGAAAGTTACAAAACAAAAAATATTCTTTGCATATAAAAAATGAATGAAAAGCGAAATGTAGGACAAAAAACAAATCGAATATCTTAAAAATAACTTACACAATTAATGCACAAGAACATTAGATAATATTAGTGTCTAACAACAAACTCGAAGTAACAATGGATTCGATGTATTGGCTTGTGATTATGCTTTTAAAACCATTTAATTTTGCAGCATTTTACTGAAAATCGGTGTGTACCGCTAAAATTAGAACCTACACTCACTCCAATTAACTTTCAGTGCAAGAAACGACAAAAACAACGAGGTATACTTACCAAAACTGGAGTTTGGGCAGCAGCGGTACTTCGCGCCGGTCGTTGAGACTCTTGAAGAGCCTCTTCACACGTACTTTGGACGCCTGATATGGAACGCTGTAGTGGAATTCATACCACCGTCCTTCTTAGACGGTGTCTTTGATACGCCCATGCCTGTAACGGGTGCGTATAGAATTTCTAGAGAATTATATACCTGCCTAGTGTAAATAAGCATGTAGACTGTCGAGACTAAATATTAGATACCTTGCCTATCCAGAGGTTCCTAAAGCGTAGCTGCACCGGCAGAGAAGTGCGCCGCGAGCCACACAAACACACACACACACACACCCACACAGAGCTCCGATCTATCTACTTGAATCTGAATTTACCTTACTGTACACAAATATACAAACACAGTTTCGTCAAAGTATATATATTACTACTAAGTTTTGTCGCCATTCATGCTCGATTTTCTCTTGTTTGTTTTCGAACAGTATTGTTTTTTTTTACTTTTTCGGTCTACCCTCGGGACGTGGCAGAAAATCAGTGTTTTGCTCCTACAGGGGCAAAGCTATTTACTGAGCTATGGCCCATTTGCACTGCATCACACTAGCACAGTATATATAAGGTGTAACAAAATTAGCTGAAACTATTTTAACTGGTGCTTCTACCCATGAAACTGAACAACTATCCCCATGGAACCCATAGTCAAATCTCAAAAAAAATTGAACTTCCCATACTAAGTTGGCTGATCAGCTGATCAAGTTAGTATGGGAGAGCCAATTTTTTTTTTGCGATTTGACTATGGGTTCCATGGGGAAAGTTGTTCAGTTTCATGGGTAGAAGCACCAGTTAAAATAGTTTCAGCTAATTTTGTTACACCTTATATATTAGTACTAAGTGTAAACTTATTTATTTAAATTATTTTGTTGTTATTTTAGCGTCGGTGGCTCAACCGGTAACGACTCGGTCCATCTAACCAGAGGTACCGGGTTCAAATCTGGACGGCCAATGTACTAATGAGTTTTCAAAAACTTACGTACATACTTACCGATTGCTTTAACGGTGAAGGAAAACATCGTGAGGAAACCTGCACACGCCTGCGAAGAAACTCGAAGGTTGTGTGTAAAGTCGACCAACCCTCACTGGGCCCGCGTGGTCGACTAAGGCCTAATCGCCCTGATTCAGGGTAGGCTCGAGCCCCTCGGTGGGGACGTATATGAGCTGTAAGGATGATGATGATGTTGTTATTTGTTTGATTCTTCTTTTTTATCTAATGTTCTCTCTCTCCCTGTGTTGTTTTTTTTTGCTCTTTTTTTTTAAATATGTTTAATGTATTAGTATCTATGTGTATCTCCAGGCACCACCGGTCTTGGGAGAGAAACCAAAGTCGCGCCATCCGTGAAGCCAGTAACTTTGCACACTTGCTTCTCTTGTGTACCTATTAATGCCTTAAGATAGGTCAAATGACAATATTCAATTCAAATTATTTAAATACTGTGTTAACCTATCACTATGGAAAAAATGTATAATATACCTAAAGTAATAAAAAATCGATTTACTTGAATACAATTTTAAAAATATTACAACTTTTGATGTAAAAAAAATATACTGTAGACCATATTTTTAGCATTAATTGCAAAACTTCTCGAAAACAAATAGTTAATGTTGAATGAAACCAACACACAAAAATCGGTGACTTTAAGAACTTTCATATTAATAGAACACATTTTTTTAAAACTTATTTGAAAGCATAGAAAAGTAATAAAAACATGTAAAAATCGAGAATTGGGCGTTCGGTTTCAACGTACCTAACAGCTGCGTTGAAGCCCGCATTGATTTGAACTTGGTACGTTCGATATTATTTTAACACGTATCAATCTGCTCGGATTGAGGTATCTTAAAGCCTTAATTATTTGCTTACGCTGGTGATTTACATCTAGACGCCTCGTTTAAATGGTATTATCATTACCTGAATGGGTTTTACTGTTAGTGGCATTATTTCCGACTGTACTTAACAAGGCACACGCTAATGGTGCCGGTTGCTATCTAGTGAAATCTAGTTTTATCTAGTGAGAGAGCAGTCGTTAAGACGTGGACGCGGGGTTATTCGCCACTAGCCTTGCAACATCCACCAATCCGGATTTGGGCCCTGTGTGTAGATAATGGCACGTTATGGCCTAACCTTCCCGAATTGGAGACTCGTGCCCCAGAAGTTTTCAAGCGGCTTAAGAGAAAACGCGGGCGCCATTTTTTTCATACGAACAACTCGTAGTCCCCTGTTTCAATATTCAATCACATCAGCTCATATCCGTCCCCACCGAGGGGCTCGAGCCTTCCCTGCATTAGGGCGATCGGGCCTTAGTCGACCACGCGGGCCCTCACGATGTTTTCCTTCACCGTATAAGAGTAACCGTAAATCGAAATTTGAAAACACATTGATAGACGTGGCAGGATCGAACCACGTGACGTAATGATATTGCGAAGCTTTCCAAACGCTGCCCAGCCGAGTTGGATTCGATGATTGATCTCTTTCTCGAAGTTTGATAGGACTGTTCGTCCCAGGTATACATATTCGTCAACAATTTCCAATGTAGAGTTTCTCATGAATGGTGTTTTGTAAAGCGGAGAGACTTGGCATTTAAAAAAAAAGCATACCAAGCCCTCATCACGATCAAGCCAACAAGTGTCGATACGGAACGTGCATTTTCAATAGCTGGTTACTTCTGCAGTAAAACGCAGACTTGGCTTAAAGATTCTACTCTTGATGCTGATGTGGCGGCAACTGCAATAACCCGCCACAAGCGACGAGAGAACAAAAGAAATACGACATCTAGAACGCTCTATTAGAATTTCTTCAGCTCTCAGTATATATACAGATACCAATCATCAACGATTGGTCCACGGCCGGACCCCAGGCATACCACCTCGCCTGGCGGAGATATCTCCCTTTGCTCTCTTCGAGTAGGAACGCACCGTTCCTAAACTTTATATTAAGATTTCTCTTTCTTTAAAAAACGTCTAAGTATTTTAGTTTAATCTAGGTATTGGTTTTTTAACTTTTGTTGAAGATATGACTTTGTAGCTATTTCATATGGTTTTAAAAATGATTATTATTGATATCTGTTGAATGACTTATTTTAAATGATAGTTAACTTAGTTAGCGTATGTTCAGATCACACACTATTGATTGACACAAATTGACACTATTGATTAATATTGTACCTGTTTAGTTTCAGCACAAAAAAACATTAACATTTTCCTTTAACAAAAATCTGCATTTTCTATGAAATTTTGAATATGTATTTCCTTTTAATAGGTACGTTTCTCTTTAAGAATTGAAAATATGCAAGACATAGGCAGCCTGAATTTCACATGCAGCATGTCATTTATACAAAAAATAAACAATTTAAAATCGGTTTCACCGAAAACCGGGTTTCTTGACATATCAAAGGGTTTCATAAAACCCGAAGTAAAAATTGGGTTTTAATTCCGGCCGGTTTTGCATTCCGTAATACATACGAGTACTTAGACCTGAAAATAATACATTCCTTTTTTGTAGGCAGTCGTGTAAAAAGTTGTGATCTCATAGTCATAGAAGTATTTTCTGCATGGCACCAAAAATATATAATAAAATTCACAGAAACATCCGGAATTCTGAACACATTAACACTTTTAAAACTGATCTTTCGAAGTTTCTTATTGCCAAAACGTATTATAATATAAATGATTTTTTGAATGATAAACTTGATAAATAACGACTTTACTTTGACATTTATATTTTCATTTCATTTTAATCAAAATTATTTAACATTTTTGACTAAATTATGAATAGTAAACTTAATTTAAATGAAATTTTTACTTAAATAAAATATTTGTTTGCTATTTAGCAGAACATACAGGCACTTATATTCTTTGTAACACCTTTATACCGGACATTGGGTTTTAATTCTTTAAGCGTGCGAAGAATTAATAACCAGTGTGTAGTCGCCCTTAAAGTTTTGCACGGCCATATCAACGCGCCCGGCCTACACTCCCAGCTGTGCCGCCTGTTCGTACCGGAGGGGTATATGCGCGCGAGCACTCGCCGCAGACATGAGCTGTTGGCCATGCCGCGCCGGTGGCACGCACCGCACATCGCACACTCTCACCGCTATATCACGTGCTCCGTACGCTAAACGCGCTTCTCCAAGCAAAACCTGATCATCATCATCATATTAGCCGAAAATCGTCCATTGCTGGACAAAGGCCTCCCCAAGGATTTCCACGAAGACCGATCCTGCGCTGAGTTCCGTTCCCGCGATCTTCACCAGGTCGTGGGTTCACCGCGTAGGAGGCATGCCTTCGCTACATAGCTCGTAGAAAAGTTGGCCGATGGGGCAGTAAAGTTCTCGAGTGGCGACCGCGCACCGAAAAACGTAGCGTTATACCATATGTTTCACAAATAAATAATTTTGTATTTGTATCTCATAAATTCGTTTCTAGATGTAAGACTACAAGATGCGGTCATAGAACATGTGCGAAACCTGTTACTGAACCGGTCAATGGAGGACTTGCAGAAACTGAGCTCGCATGAACGGACTGCAAGCAAGGGCAAGATAAAAAGGGATTCGAAGTCGAGCAAATTCGAGATAAGTCTCTCTGGAGCCGCGATACTGGCAGGTAAGCCAAGTGTAAGGGTCGGCTCCTTAGATCACATTATAAAAGAACTAGATCCCCGGTTTCATGCAAATCAAACTCCAATATAAAGGTATGGACAGTTGTTTGACAGGAGACAAGGATAGAAATATTCAATACCGTCTTATACTACCATATATAAAGAAAAATCTATGAATACTATACATTTGTAAATAAATCATAAAGAATAAAGTCTTTATTTAAAGTACGTAATCAATTATGTAAGGAACGGCGGCGGCGGTAAAAATTTTGAATTGAGTTAACAGTGTCGTGTATAGAGTATCGTATGAAAGGGCTTCATTGGCACAAACTTAAACAGATTTTTATTTATTATTTTGATGTATGGTTTTTGATTTATTATTTTTAAGGTTCCTTGTCCAGAGATGTGGTAGTACGGAACCCTCGGTGAGCGACTCGCACCTGGCCGTTTTTTTTGAATAAACATACTGTAACTGTATAATAGTCACTAACAAAATATGGGGAAATTGGAAACAGCGTGTAAATGGGGATCGAATCAAATAATGACCTACATTTGGTTTGGGGTAAAACAAGACAAATCTAGCTTTAATTTTATTCAGTAAAATTGTAGTAATTAGACACTAAAATCGCATTTAATTACTTTTTAGGGTTTCATACTCAAAGACCATATAATTAAGCCTACGCCGCCTGTCTGTCTGTCTGTCCCACCTTGAAAGAGCTGTAGTTTTAAATTTTTACTAAGTAGGTATATGCGTTATTTATAATGACGGATTTCTTAACAAAGAATTCTTAAAAAACAAACATTGAATACTTAAAATCATTTTTTGGAAAATAAGAAAGTAAAAAAAATAAAATATTACTTTATTTTCACAGCATATCATATAAAAAAAAACAAAAAAAGAAGTGTTTTGTAAAATAACACAAGAATAGGAGATTTGGTGGACTAGTGCTAGAGCTGGACTAGTAAACTCTGTGTTACGGGTCATTTTGAATTCAGAATTGGAACAAAATTTATCACAAATAATAATGTAATGATGTTGGTAAAATATACAAAAATTTAATTGTGTGGTAGTACGGAACCCCCGATGCGCGAGCCTTACTCTCACCTGGCGGGTTTATTTCTTCCTTATCTTATACTGTCGTTTGTAGGTTATATAAGCCTTCTACTATCCTAAGCTATATTTTGTTTCTCTTTTTTACTTCTCAATTGGTAAGCCTTTGGCAAAAAACTTGGAGCACCTTGAACCACACCTTTGAGAGAAGTTTACATTTACCCAACACCATTTTAGTAGCACAGTAACAATCTGTTCCCATTTATCCCATTGTTTTTAATTACTCCAAGAACAGTTAAAAATTACCATAAAATTTATGGATTCACAATAAATAATATGATCTATACTATAGTATTGTTGTATGGTTACTAAACTGTAGAAACAATAGTCATCGGGAGTTTTGAAGTTATAAACTAAGCTTACATATTTCCCAGAATTCCTGAAATATTTTTAAGAGCAACGCACAGTCGCGTTTTATAATATTTGTTATTAAAGAAATCTCCTACGTGATCTAAAGGTGGTATTTTTACGGTAAATGAATGAACGAATGAAATCATTTATTCTCAGGTACTAGCCCCATAGCAAAGTATATATATTAGTACTAACATTCTCTGCCGCTCTTTAGATTGCGACCTCACCCCCTCGTCACCCAGATTGATACACATTGGTTACAGTTGGGTTGTCGAACGTATAGGATTTTATCGCCATTTTGTTTTTTCCGTCATTCCCTTTTTGAAATATCATATCTAGCCCGTTGTATGAAGTGTCCAGGGTGTGCCCATAGTCAATAAAAATAAAAAATACTATGGAACTAAGAGAACATTAGGACGTATTTTGTGAAGCTTAAGAAAATTGCGGAAATTCATGTCATTCGACCAAAAAAACTGTAATTTTATACAAATAAGCAAGTCATGACATTCTAGTGTGTGGATAGATTATATTTAAAAAAAATGTGTTGTCACTAATTTAAGTGATTTGAGGTTTTCATAGTAATCTTAAAATTTGCTAATCTTTTTTAAAATAATCTATCCACAAACTAGAATTTCGTGACTTGCTTATGTGTACAAAGTTTCATTACAATCGGCCCATCCATTTTCAAGAAGTAGTAATTTTAAGTTTGTTAGGGACACCCACGGAAGCGTCGGTGGCACAATGGCAAGGGCCGCTACCTGCTGTTCGGGAGGTCGTGGTCCAAATCCTGCCACGTATCAATGTGTTTTCGTATTTCGATTTCATAAACACGTTTATCCGACGCTCTTACGGTGAAGGAAAACGTCGTGCGGAAACCTGCACACGCCTGCGAAGAAACTCGCAGGTTGTGTGTGAGGTCGACCAACCAGCACTGGGCCCGCGTGGTCGACTAAGGTCCGATCGCCCTAATTCAGGGTAGGCTCGAGCCCCTTGGTGGGGACGTTTATGAGCTAATATGATGATAGGGACACGATTTTTTGAATACGCTCTTAACATATCTTTATTTTCCCAGGAACTGGTAGAGTCATGCCATTCAAAACATCTGGGGACCGACTCATGGGCACAGGAGAGATCATTGTGTTGATTACCAGCTCTAACTTACCAGCTCAGGATGATTTGCCGGTGCTATTCGTTAATGTGGGCAAGCTGTTTGATGTGCCTCTGAAGGAACTGCGGAAGCAAAGGTAGCCGTTTCGTAAAGTCTTTCTTTCAAGTCAAGCTCTTTCTCTCATTTGAAAAGTAATATAGTTTTACTAGAAGTAGATTGAAAAGTAATATAGTTTTACTAGAAGTAGGTTGAAAAGTAACATAGTTTTTCTAGAAAGAGGTTGAAAAGTAATATAGTTTTACTAGAATTAGGTTGAAAGGTATCATAGTTTTACAAGAAGTAGGTTGAAATAAATATAGTTTTACTAGAAGTAGGTTGAAAAGTAATATAGTTTTACTAGAAGTAGGTTAAAAGTTTTAGCGGTGACCGCACACCAGAAGACGTATCGCAGGCAGGCCTCCCACTTCGTGAACCTGGTCTTCGCCGGGAAACCGCTCGATGCGGGCAGGGCAGGACCAGGCGTTGTGGGAATCCTTGGTCGAGGTCTTTGTTCCTTGTGATTTGATCAATATTATTCTTATCTTAGAGCTGTTTCAAGAAAATCTTTTAAGTCGTTTGAAGATCATCAGCTCTTTTCTAGTTCATGAAGAGATGTGAGCAACTTTCACAGGTCTGATCGATTCGAAATTAGGTTTTCTGTTTCTTCAATGACATTGCAAGAACATGAAAACTTTGAATTGATCGTGTAGCATCACCTGGTATCTGCAGGATACCTAACTCCTCATCGAATTACAGCAGAGGTATCGTGTTTGGGCTCATTGGAATGGTCTTATTAAATAGGTTACAGATAGATGGTAATCAGGGTTTGATGATAAAGCAGGAAAGAGAAATGAGGATAAATTGGTAAGGTATTCTAAGCTACATTCACTCGTTCTTATATGAATTTTATTATTTTAGTCTCAAAACAACTTTCAAAATTTTACAGCACTTTAAAGGATGTTTTACAAATAGCAATACATTCTTCTTGGAAATAAAAAAAATATCATCATCATCATCATATCAGCCACAAATCGTCCACTGCTGGACAAAGGCCTCCCCCAAGGATTTCCACGACGACCGGTCCTGCGCTGCCCGCATCCATCGGCTTCCCGCGACCTTCACCAGGTTATCGGTCCACTGCGTGGGAGGCCTGCCTACGCTACGTTTTCCGGTGCGCGGTCGCCACTCGAGAACTTTACTGCCCCATCGGCCATCTGTTCTACGAGCTATGTGCCCTGCCCACTGCCACTTCAGTTTAGCGATTCTGTGAGCTATGTCGGTTACTTTAGTTCTCCTGCAGATCTCCTCGTTTCTGATTCGATCACGCAGAGAAACTCCGAGCATAGCACGCTCCATTGCCCTTTGGGTGACCTTGAGCCTTCTTATGAGGCCCATAGTAAGCGACCATGTCTCAGTTCCGTAAGTCATCACTGGCAACACACACTGGTCAAAGACCTTAGTCTTGAGACACTGCGGTATTTGGGACGTGAAGATATTGCGAAGCTTCCCGAACGCTGCCCAGCCGAGTTGGATTCGTCGATTGATCTCTTTCTTGAAGTTGGAACTACCTAGCTGGACTGTTTGTCCCAGGTATACATATTCGTCAACAACTTCCAAAACTTCCAAAAAAAATATACTGGCAGGCATAGCCCAGAATTTTGATATGATGATAATAAAAAATCACTTAATTCTCTTTTGTGTTTTATAAATAGAAGTCATTTGTTTGCGTTGTGTTGCAACGTGTTCTGAAAATGGATAAAATTAAAGTTTGCCCGGTAATAAAATATATCTGAAAAATTTTACTACGGAGCAGGTAAATTCAGACTTGAGAGCAACATTAGGAGTTCATGCTCCTCCATATTCTACGGTTGCGCGTTGGTGCGCTGAGTTCAAGCGAGGAAGAACTTTCACGAACGACGACCCACGCACGGGATGCCCTTCATCGGCAGTGACTGATTAAAAAGGTTGAAAACATTGTCTTGGTGGATCGTCGTATTACTGTTTGTTTTATAGCAAAAGAAGTCCATAATATTATACACGACCATTTGGGTATGAGAAAAGTGTGAGCGCGCTGGGTGCACAGAATGCTTTCTGAAGCGCAGAAACAAACGAGACTGAGAACTTCACATAGCTGTTTCGATTTGTTACAACAAGATCCTGATCGATTTTTGACTCGATTCATAAATATGGACAAAACATGGCTCCACCATTAGGACCCGGAAACGATAAAACAGTCCATGACTTTGAAGAGACCGTCATCTCCAACTCCGAAGGAATTTAAAGCGATTCCATCCGTCGGTAAGATCATGGGCTCTCATTTCTGGACAGTCAAGGGGTGGCAATGATCGAATACCTTAGTCATGGAGCCACTATAACGGGGACCTTGTACGCAGGACAAATAACAAAGTTGCGTGAGGAAATACGCAAGAAACGGCGGCGGCGTGCCAAACTCGCTTAAGTTGTTTTGTTTCACTAAGATAACACCCCCGCGCACTATTTCAAAGTTGCGATTGCTGCCATTCAAGAAGCTGGATTCGAATTGATGGAACATCCTTCATAAAATAATAGGTAGAAATCACTAGGAGCAAGGTTTGGTGAATACCGAACCTTGCTCCTAGTGATGTTGTTAGAGGCGGGCTTGTTTCCGCAACCAGGCTAACACTGCGCTTATTTTGCGTGATTGGCCAGCATCTCTGCCAGCCCAGCTCCTCCAAGACGCCCAGTAGCCCCCGTAGGTTGCCGACGACTTCCTGGAGCGACCTCGGCTTACCAAGGTGTGCGACCCTGTACTGTGCCAGCTCCTTGCAATCCAGTAGGATGTGAGCAGCAGTCTCCTCAGCCTCCATGCACGCTCTGCATAGTAGGCTGTTGGTGATATCTAGAGCGAACAGGTGTTTATTAAATAGGCCATGTCGAGTAATAGCGGCTGTTACCTTGAGGACCTGAGCTCTCCCAAGTTTTAGGAGCTTGCTAGATAGGCCAGGGTTAGTTGTCGGCAGGGCTCCTATTGATTTCTATCTATTTCCGCGATTAAAGAAACATCTCAGGGGCCAGAAATTTGTAGATGATGTATGACGCAGTAGTCGCCGCCGTACACGATTTTTTAAGGGATTAGGAAGAGGATTTATTTAGAAAGGAAATTTAAGGCTTAGAAAAAAAGATTTAAAGTGCATAAACCTGAAACGTGACTACGTCGTAAAATCAAATAACATTTGATAAAAGATAATTGCGTCAAACTCATTATCACTTTTTATTGAACACCCATAATATGTATGTCTGTCAATTGGTATTGTTATTTTTTTAGAAGGCATGACAATATAAAAAAAAACATTTCTGGATATTTGGATTTTTAAACACTAAAAAGTTAATATAATAAGACTGAGGCTGTTTTTTCTCATAGTGTTCGAGTCTGTGACGTCACCAGTTTAAAAAAACTAAATAAAAATTTAAAAAAATAATGGATTTTTTTAAAACAACTTTTTTTTTCAATGCCAATTCTACACTGGATCATTTAATTTTATTCGTATACACAACGTAATTTTGTATGTTTCCTTAATAACCCCGAGCCTTTTAGGATATTTCTCAGTTAAGATAGACCCGCTTCCTCATTAACGGGAAGTAAGTAGCCATTCCGCTAATGAATATAATAATAAACAATCCATTTTAGAATAACACAATTGTATACCCGTTGGATATTAAACGACGAGAAACACGACTCAGAAACACAGGATCTGAAAAGTTTAAAACTTGATATGGAGAACATAATCGATTTTAAGGATCACTATGCCTTGCCTCTAGACTTAGATGTGGCCTCGAAGATAACATCCACGTTCCTGGATACGTTCTTTGAAATACAAGTGAGTTATGTTAGATTAACTAATACTAAAAAAAGAGGCAGTAAAGTTCTCGGGTTGCGACCACGCACCGGAAAGCGTAGTACAGGCAGGCCTCCCACTTGGTGGACCGATGACCTGGTGAAGTCGCGGGAAGCCGCTGGATGCGGGCGGCGCAGAACCGGTCGTCGTGGAGATCCTTGGGGGAGGCCTATGTCCAGCAGTGGACGTCCTTCGCCTGATATGATGAACTAATACTAAGTACTGCCCCGCAGCTCCGCTCGTGTTTTGGTCGAAAATAAGAATTCCTGTGTTTTTTCATTTTTCTCCTCCTAAACGGCTCGACCGATTTTGATGAAATATTTATTTGCACTTATTTTTTAATTGACCCGGTAAGTGGCACTGTTAAAAAAATTCTGTGGTAGAAGAAGTAGCCTTGACTTTTACTCACCCCGATTATTTTTGGCTCTAAAAAAATGTCCTTTTGTGTTATCTCTAACAAGTTTAAAATTTTGTAATATTTTTACAGTTACGAGGACAAAGACTACCAGCCCCAGTTTATGAAAACCCAAAATACTTCGGGTATGATAAAGGAGATCGCGATTTCGGCACAGCTGTCCCTCCAAAACTTAAAGTTGAAGATCTGGACCCTCTTATAGCTGTGACCAAAATTAATGCGCTACAGTTAGCTAAGTGTTTGCAGACTTTCATTCGTGGAGAATACCCTCTCTATCCTCCACCTACTTCTGTAGCTACCTTGAATCGCGAAGCAGTTTGCACCAATGATATCAATGCCATCGGAGCACCAATTGTTCCCAATTTGGTAATACCATCTTACGTCATATTGCAAGCGCAAATGACTCTTGAAGCATCTATGGGAATAGTTGGGTGCAGACCTCGGAGATTGCAGAACAGCTTTTCTAGAATGTTTGCTCTCTTAAGTGACTCCGATAGTGCTATGACGTTACTTCGATACGTCACAGAAATGAACGAAGAAATTAGCCGTGACAAGGAGCAAAATCTTGTGCTGACCGGCTTTGCCATTGATGCTGGGCATACAGTTGTTTTCTTTTTAGAGGGCCCTCGAGATGGATATATTTTGAAAGTGTGGGAAATGACTGAGGATTATTATCCAAAAATAAAACCTGTATTTTCTACCTCTTCGCGATATGCTTCAAGGGTTTATCCAGGTTAGTATAACCGTCTCGATGGTGTAATGGTTAAGTCCCTTGGTTTCACATGAGGAGGTCGCGGGTTCGATTCCCGGCGGAGTCTAACTTTGTAAGACTCGGTTTAGTTGGTGGAAGGGCATTTTCTAAGCCCGCCTGGCCAGCTACTACCACCATGTTATCTATCTCTTTCCGCTAAGCATAAATGCTTACAGCATAGATGTGTTTCGGTTCCCCATTGCGTTGGGGAATCTTGGTAAGCCCGCTTGTCACTTACCATCAAGTGGTATGATGCCATGGGGTTACCAATTGTGAATAATAAAAGAAGGTTATTAATGATAAATATTAACTACTAAACTCTGTTCTCTTATCGTGTGTTACCATTAAGCTATCCAAAGGACAGTCGGCTGTCTTGCATTCGTGTCATGTGTAGAGTATTAAGATTTACACCTACAGACTTGTGCGCCGCGTTATTTACTTGGGGTGTTCAATTAAAAGTGATAATAAATATGACGCAATTATATTTTACTAGCTGTTTTCCGCAGCTTCACCCGCGTGGACAACGTTTCTATGACTTTTCGAGGGTGCGCAGTGCGCGAGCCTTAAGCGGCTTGCGAGCGTGAAAAAAAGTAGCCTATGTGTTAATCCAGGTCCTAATATGTCTACCTACCAAATTTCAGCCAGATCCGTTCTGTAGTTTTTGCGTGAAGAAGTTACAAACATACACACTCCCAAACTTTCGCCTTTATAATATTAGTGTGATTAATAAATGTTACTTCATTTTTCGACGTAGTCACCTTTTAGTTTTATACACTTTGTATATTTTATTTTTTAAATAATAATACACTTTATCTTATTCTTATTTTTTAAACCTAAAATTCCCTTTCTAAAAAAATCTTCATGATCTCTTAAGAAATCGTGTACGGCGGCGACTACTGCGTCATCATCTTCAAATTTCTGGACCCTGAGTTGTTCCTTTTACCGCGGAAATAGGTAGAAATCACTAGGAGCATGGTTCGGTGAATATGGAGGAGGTCTCATCAATTCGAAGTCAACTTCTTAAATGGCTGCCATCGCTACTCTGGACTTGTGCGTGGGGGCGTTATTATGATAAAACAAAACAACTTTAGCGAGTTTTGCCACACCGTTTCTTGCTATTTTATTTGTCCTTTGTCCTTTATTTGTCCTGCGTACAAAGTCCCCGTAATAGTGGCTACATGAATAAGGTATTCGATCATTACCGCCCCTAAACTGTCTCAGAAAAGAGAGCCCATGATCATAATGACGGGTGGAATCGCCTTAAATTTCTTCGGAGGTGGATATGACGGTCTCTTCCAAGTCATGGACTGTTTTATCGTTTCCGAGTCATAATGTTGGAGCCATGTTTTGTCCATATTTATGAATCGAGCCAAAAATCGGTCAGGATCTTGTTGTAATAAATCCGAACAGCTTTGTGAAGTTCTCTGTCTCGTTTGTTTTTGCGCGTCAGAAAGCATTTTGGGCACCCAGCGCGCTCACACTGTTTTCATACACTTCTTATCGAAATCTTTACTTCTTCTGCTATAAAACGAACAGTTATACGACGATCCGCCAAGATAGTGTTTTCAACTTTTTCAATTATTTGCTCAGGCACTGCCGATGTAGGGCGTCCCGTGCGTGGTTCTTCGTTAGTGGAAGGAAGTTCTTCCTCGCTTGAACTCAGCGCTATAATATGGATATTTTTTGCATAGAAATAATCGAGGGGGTGAAAAGTGACATAGACTGCTTTTTAAGATAGCCCAAAGGATCCCGAAAGATCTCTGTATGAATGATTTTTGAAAAGGAAAACCATGGGGGACAAATAAGGTACTTAACTTGCGATCATATTTTCAATCCCAGATGATCAAAAGGTTCACTGTTTGATCAGGCGTATTCAATTTCACACCTGATTATAGTTACGAAAATATACCGTTTATCCTGGAAAATCGGGGGGTTCCCGAGAAAATCGAAGTATATTCTCATACCTACCAAATACACATGAAAACTCTATGTCACTGGGAAGGACATAGGCTACTTTTTATCCCGTGAAAATAGCATAGTCGGATGCAGTTCCTGAGGGAACTGAATATTTCCTTTTTTTTTGGTTAGTTTCTTTATCATTGCAACGGAACAATGGGTTGCTGTGATTTTTTGCACAGAAATGGCTGAGGGGGTGGGAAATGACAATTTACTAATTAGCATATCCTGACATGGTTCCCGAGGGATCTGGGGAAAACTCATTTCCGCGCTCGCGCACTTCAGCGTCGCAACGGAGTTACGGACTGTATTGGTTTTTGGTGTAGAATTGGTTGAGGGGGTGAAAAGAGACATAGCTTCTAATCAGAATAGCCCTATATCTTTCCTGAGGGATCTGAGGAAAACTCATGTCGGCGCTCACGAGCCGCTTGCGGATCGCGCACCACTCACCCTAAACGACAGTCATAAAAAAGATGTCCACGCGGGTGAAGCCGCGAGCAAAAGGCAGTAATATATAAAATCGTATCCTTATAATATAAATGTGAAAATAATATGTTTGTTTGTTACCTTTTCACGCTTCATCAGCTTTACCAATCTTAATGAAATTTGGCATGCAGGTAGCCTGTGTCACGGGGAAGGATTGGTCAAGTTCACACACTACCTTCGAGTTTCTTCGCAGATGTGTGCAGGTTTCCTCACGATCTTTTTCCTTCACCGTAAGAGCGTCGGATAAACGTAGATATGAGATCGAAATTCGAAAACACAGTGGTACACAGGGCGACACATCAAGCTACCCACCCGGAATAATAATAACTACTTAAGATTTGACAGCGAATTGTAGGAAAGGGACTGAATAGTGCGCATCAGCCAATCACAGACCACAGCGCAAAGTATGCGCAACGTTGCCGTTCTACTCCGCACATTTTTTGTGCTCGTACGGCCCAGCGTGGTGATTCTTTTGTTTTGTTATCATATCACGTTAGCAGTAATCAGTACTGGACGTAAGAGAGGCAGGTATTTTTTTTCTTTACTAAGAAATTAGCTGAATTTACTTTTCTTTTGAAATCTAAACCCATCCTCACACTTCATCCAAATTGTGACCACATACAGACTTTTAGGTCTGCCTGACATTATGAGATACCTAACAAATAATAAGTAATTAATTAATAAGCAGTCCATGTCACATCCCGTCCCCTCATTTTTTTATGCAAAAAATTACGTCAATCCGTGGCGACGCCGACGTGCGCGAATGTAGAAATGAGTTTTCCTAGATCCATCGGGAAATATGCTAGTTAGTAGCCTGGGTCATTTCCTACCCCCTCAACCATCTCTGTGTAAAAAAATCACAACATTCTGTTGCTATGTTGCGATAAAGTTTTTCTCTCATGAACTTTATCGGACTGTTCTATTATTACGGAATAATTAAGAAATTGGCCAACTTTTATGTGCGAGTCTGACTCGCGCACGAAGGTTTCCTTACTTATATCTACAAAAACGACAAAAAATCACGTTTGTTGTATTCCAATACAATCTATGTCCTTTTTTATAATACAGATTACCTACAAGCTACGTGGTTGCGAGGTGATTGCCAAATTTTGTCAAGATTGGTTGAGGTGTTGAAGCGTGTAGAAGTAACAAACAAACACAGTTTCACATTTAAAATTTAGCTTTTGCCCGCGGCTTCGCTCGCGTGAACATAGTTTCTGTAACTATCTTCGAGGGTGCGCAGTGCGCAAGTGGCTGGCGAGCGTGAAAATTGAGTTATCTCTAAATCCCTGGAACTAGGTATTTCGGGTTATGATAATTATTAGTAGTTTGTGTCACTTTCCAACTCCACAGCTATCTGTGCACAATAGCACGAATTCCTTCGCTTTATGTGCCAGAAATTAATAAAAAGAGAGTTCACAATATCCCACGGGAACCACTTAAATATCGGTATAAAAAGTAGCCTATATGTTAATCCAGGTCCTAATCGGTCTACCTACCCAATTCCATCCAGATCCGTTTAGCGGTTCTAGCGTGATTAAAGAACAAACGTCAATCCATCCATCCAAACTTTCACGTTTATAAATATTAGTTGGATTAATAAATGGAAAAAAAACATTTTAAATTAGTTATCAAGAGCAAGACGCCATTATAGTATTCATGGCTAACAGTTATTCTAGAAGAGCACATGCGAACGATGTTGGCGAAATCCTGATTCATCTTTGCTTGAGTCTGCTTTAGTGCACTCCGAATAGTATATTATGGATTGTAACAGGTTGTAAGATGACAGTCGACGCAGAGCGGCAACGCTGCGCGCGGGCCGCACGTGCGCGAGTGCAACGAAATAACATAAATATATCGCACACGCTCGCACGATTCGCCAAGTTCAACTTTAACGGTTCAAAGTCCAAACAGGGTAGGTTGATGAGGAGTCGACTGTACGTAGCAGGACTCGAACACGACCTTCCGGATAGGAGGAAGCGGCCCTTGCCGTTGCGCCACCGACATATAAAACTTGGTATTTGCGGTACTGGAATCTGAATACCTACAGAATTATTGCCGAGCGTGTCACCTTTCGCCGTGTTGAAGATGTATGCGCCACTGGGACTAATACTGGCTTGCCCGTCTGTGTACTCGGGACCGGCTCTACCTCTGCCCACACGGAGCGTGAGCATTCACTCTTATATATCATCATATCAGCTCATATACGTCCCCACCGAGGGGCTCGAGCCTACCCTGAATTAGGGCGATCGGGCCTTAGTCGACCACGCGGGCCCAGTGCGGGTTGGTCGACTTCACACACAACCTTCGAGTTTCTTCGCAGGTGTATGCAGGTTTCCTCACGATGTTTTTCCTTCACCGTTAAAGCAATCGGTGAGTAATATGTATGTACTTAAGTTTCGAAAAACTCATTGGTACATTGGCCGTCCGGATTTGAACCCGGTACCTCTGGTTAGCAGGACCGAGTTGTTACCGGTTGAGCCACCGACGCTTATACTCTTATGTATATTTTGAACTAAACTTAAGAGCCCCACACGGAGCGTAAGCATTCACTCTTATATATTTTGAACTAAACTTAAGAGCCCGCTGGATTTCATAAATCCCATACAAACGTAAACGAAACAGGAATCCATTATTAACCAATATAGTAGTTTATGAAACTGGTGCATAATGAGGTGTATTAAAACACAAATTGGTTAACAAATGAATCAATGGCTACGTTTGTATGGGATTTATGAACTCCAGCGGGCTCTTAACGCGAGTTGCATAAACGTCTGTTAACTTTAAATTCTCCATTAGTGTTAGTTATCAACAAAAAATATGAGTTTTAGACAACAATTCACTTAATAACCTTTTGAGTAGTGATTCAGTCAAGGATGAGTCACATAAGATCAGATATTATTTTCTTTCGCACTTAAAATTTAAATAATTTTGAACAAAAAACTGACTTCAAACAGTTCCCCTCGATTTCTCTGGGATACCATCATCAGATCCTGGTTTCCTTACATGGTACCACCCTTGGGATATCCCCTTTGCAAAAAAAAATCATCAAAATCGGTTCATAAACGACGAAGTTATCCGCGAACACACTTAAAAAAAAAACTATACGGTCGACTTGAGAATCTTTGAAGTCGGTTAAAAAAATACAATTAGATCCGGTTAAAGATGAGGGTAAAACTCTGGAAGTTTATCAATAATATTAATGTTTACTTCGGGCAGATCATGCAGTATGTATCAGGTGAGGTGCAGCCAAACGCACTCAAATTTTTAATAATAAAAAAAATGTGGAAAAATCTTCGAGATAAAGAGGCCAGTAGAGGAATACAGCTCGGTTGGCCTGCGTTCGGGAAGTTTAGTCTTATATTCCTGTCATAATACCTGAAGACAAAAGTCGTCGATCAGTGCGTCCTACCCATACTGACATCGTCATCATATCAGCCGAAAAACGTCCTGGCTACGAAGGTCTCCCCCAAGGATTTCTACGACGACCGGTCTTGCGCTGCCCGCATTCAGGGGCTTCCCACGATCTTCACCAGGTCGTCGGTCCACCGCGTGGGAGGTCTGCCTACGCTATGTTTTCCGGTGCGCGGTCGCCCTTCGAAAACTTTACTACCCCAACGGTCATCTGTCCAACGGCCCCTAGTCCCCAGCGGCCATGCTATTCCTGGCTCCGGTAGCAGTCATGGTAACGGGGAGGCGTGCGAAGAATCCCCTGCCATAATGAGTGACATGGACACCAAAATGTGGAAGAACACTGACAGACTCTGACCGACTTACCTTATGCGATTAATCCAAAATTAAATGTGGCAGCGCACAGTGTAAGGTATCAAGCAGTTAGGTTATTTAATAGTCTGTCAAACGAATTTAAAGTGATACATGATCATAAACAATTCAGGACTCAGCTTAAGGCGTTTTTGTTGGAGAGGTGTTTCTATAGTATAGCCCTTTCCACCCGGCCGAAAAAAGTTTCGAATTTCGTAAAAAAAACACATGGAGCCAATTTATGATACCTAATGGGCTCTAGGAAAAATAAGGAAAAAAATCGGAAAAGCACAGTTTCCCGGAAAATGACATGCACGATCGTGCATTTCAGGAATAAGTTGCTATATGCATGATCTTGCATGTTCGAAAACTTGAAGGAATTATAAAACAGTT
This sequence comes from Coleophora flavipennella, assembly GCA_947284805.1. NCBI lineage: Eukaryota > Metazoa > Arthropoda > Insecta > Lepidoptera > Coleophoridae > Coleophora > Coleophora flavipennella. Next base: position 3,640,582 of record OX369273.1, read on the forward strand.
TTATCATAGAATCAACATTTATTAGCAAAAATCAACATCAATTATCAAGAACCAACATTTATTTAGTAATATAAGTCTTAATTTTTTTTAATCAGCCTCATCAGTTACTACAGTTTTCATCAACTTATGTCTAATTAGGAACATTTTAGGAAAATCACTATCAAAATACTTAGGTCTACTTAGTATGATAATCTTTGAAGCAGTTTTGGTTGCGTGCGATGCAAAGATATGTGTTGCATTTGATGCAACGTATCTTTGTACGGCTTTTGCAAGTCTCATTTTGACAGAATCTTGGCGATTTCAAGTCATCTGATATTGGTAGATGGTCGTAACCATCATAGCGCAATGTGGTTGCTGGTTTGATAGCCTTGCGGTACTTTTTTGGTGCGACAACCTCTAGGATATCATCATCACCAGATTCGCGACGTCTCTTGTCAGGTGTCTTTGTCAGAACATCTCCTATTACTACCTTGTCGCACTTGGTCTATCATCGGCTGCACCTTCCAAAGACTGTTCTGAGTTTCATCGGGTGGCTGAGTATCAGAATCAACGACATGAAGAGCATTACGTAATTGTATGAAACGATCTCTACTCATTGTGTCGGCTATCTTTCCCAACGAGTAACCTGATCGCCAGTACATTGGAAGTCGTGGATATGGAATACAGCCCATGATTACATGAACCCCGATCAATTTCATTATCTCAGTCTTGTTCGTTTTCAGCTCTCTTCCAGTCTTTCGAAGGAAGTAGTTATTGGTGCATACACTGACATGCTCAAAGAACTGATCGTCAAAGTATTCCATGTAGTAATCCATGGGATCTCGAACTGGCCTAACAGGAGCGTCCTCATAATCATGTGGCTTGTCTTGGAAAGACACCGCTTTCCAAGTGTCAGGGCGAGAAGACTGAGGCTCGGATCTAGGAGAAGCAGCTGGACTACTTTCTTGAGCTGAAACATCTGCTACAGCCACATTTCTAGATTGCCTTAGTTGTATAGATACCAATCTGGAAGATGACTTGCGCCTGGATGAGCTTGAGGAACTAGGTCCAGGTTGTGCAGCTACAGCATTGGTGGATCTTGTCGATTTGGGTCCGGAAGACCTGGATCTAGTGACAGAAGGTGGGCCCGATGGAGAAGAAGGTCCCGGTCGAGATTCTTCACGAAGACTAGCAGACGTGGGTCTTTTTTTATTTGTGGAAGACCTAGTTACCTTTGCAGATGGCCTGACGCTAAAGACGGGGCTTGAATTGCTCCTGGGTTCCATTTCAATAGTTGAGTCAGGGATCCCCTCTTTGTCAGCCTCATCATCATCTTCGTCACAGCTATCATCCATCCTTTCGAAGAAAGAGGGATCGAATTGGGGATCGTCGCAATCCAAATCAGCAAATTCTTCTATTTCTGAGTCATTTCCATCGCCTAAAGTCTCCAAAACATTCGAAATCTGGTCTTCGTTCAAGGAGATGCCTAAAAACAAAAATTAAAGTAGAAAAAAAACATAAAACAACTTAAGTTGGAGGAAACAAACCAAATAACAGAACCACACACTTTCAATCTATACCTCCGGCCAACAACCGAAGGCACACGAATGTGCATGTTTAAATTTTGGCCCTAGCCATTGCTTACTACTGCATGCTTTTATCGTACAGCCATTTTATTTTATTAGATAGGATCTTTGTCTATGGAAAAAGCCAAAAATAATGCCTATTTACCATACAAAAACAAATAGTAAAAAATACTTACGCGAGGCGCGATTCCCACCGAAAAACGCAGCCATCTTTGAACGAACGCTGTGGTCGACTGGCCGGTCACGAGGTCATGTACTATCTTTTTTACGTAGGTACATAACATGCACGTTCGAACGACGTCGGTTGCGTCGCGGAAAACCTGTTGGTGCGTGCTCAGGATTTTTTCAAAGTCAGATGCACGATTGATTCAGCTCTGGTGGAAAGGGAGAGACGAGTTTATAAACTGTAGGGATAAGTAGACGCAATAATATATTTATTTAGAATCATGAATTAGCATCAATAAATTTTTAAGAATGCATTTAATTTAGACTATTTTGAATTTTAACGAAGTGTAAGTAATAATTTAATTAGTGTAATTGTATTATTATTATTTTTTTCTCTTGTTTTCATAACCTTTTTATTTTGTAAATTTCCGACACAATTGTAAAATATTGTATGGAATAAATTGAAAAAAAAAAAGTACAAATTAGTCCACAGGCTCAAAGTCTTGCCATAGAGAGAGCTATGCTATACTAGCTAGCTGTTCTATGCTCGGAGTCTCTCTGCGGGATGTATTTAGAAACGAAGTTATTCGCCAGAGAAACAAAGTGACCGACCAGTTCAATGAATTAGCCGACTAAAGTGAAAATGAGCCTGACCGCTGGACAAAGCTAGTTTGGAGTGAAGACCGCTTTTTAACCCCCGACGCAAAAGAGAGGGGTGTTATAAGTTTGACGTGTCTGTCTGTCTGTGTATCTGTGTATCTGTCTGTGGTATCGTAGCTCCCAAACGGATGAACCGATTTCCGTTTAGTTTTTTTTGTGTCATAGATAATTTTATACCGAGTGTTCTTAGCCATGTTTCATGAAAATCTGTTCAGCCGTTTGAACATCATCAGCTCCTTTCTAGTTGATGAGGGGATCTGACTAACTTCCTTATGTCCGATCGATTCGAAATTTAGTACCGTGTTACTTCAATGATATTGAAAGTATATGGTTAAGTAACCATGACCTGATCAGCCGTTTGAAGATCATCAGCTCCTTTCTAGTTGATGAGGGGATCTGACTAACTTCCTTATGTCCGATCGATTCGAAATTTAGTACCGTGTTACTTCAATGATATTGAAAGTATATGGTAAGGTAACCATGACCTGATCAGCTGTTTGAAGATCATCAGCTCCTTTCTAGTTGATGAGGGGATCTGACTAATTTCCTTATGTTCGAACGATTCGAAATTTAGTACCGTGTTACTTCAATGGTATTGAAAGTATATGATAAGGTAACCATGACCTGATCAGCCGTTTGAAGATCATCAGCTCCTTTCTAGTTGATGAGGGGATCTGACTAACTTCCTTATGTTCGAACGATTCGAAATTTAGTACCGTGTTAATTCAATGTTATTGAAAGTATATGGTAAGGTAACCGTGACCTGATCAGTCGTTTGAAGATCATCAGCTCCTTTCTAGTTGATGAGGGATCTGACTAACTTCCTTAAGTCCAAACGATTCGAAATTTAGTACCGTGTTACTTCAATGATATTGAAAGTATATGGTAAGGTAACTATGACCTGATCAGCCGTTTGAAGATCATCAGCTCCTTTCTAGTTGATGAGGGGATCTGACTAACTTCCTTATGTTTGAACGATTCGAAATTTAGTACCGTGTTACGGCTGATCATCAGCTCCTTTCTAGTTGATGAGGGATCTGACATCTTTTTCAAGACGACGTTGCCTGTCTTGGGAGCTTTCTTGGCTGCGTAATTCAGCTTTCCTAGTTGCTTGTAATAATAAAAACTCTTCCCTTTCTGGGGTGTTCTCCTCCGGCTGCGTCAATCTGCGCCTTTTGGCTTCGTTTCGAGCATTTTTGGCTTTACGCCCGAGACCCATTTATTGCTATGGATTATTTATTTATGCAGCTATAATATTATAAAAAATAACCTTATAGTAGGTAGTTGAAACTTAATCTAGCAAATTAAAAATAATACCTACCTAACCTAAAACGAATACCTACCTAAATTGCTTAAACTAATCACTAATACCTACCTTATCTTTAACCTAACCTTAGAGTAGGTAGTTAAAACTTAATCTAGTAAATTGAAACTAATAATGATACCTAGTACCTAACTAAGTTACTAACTCAACTAACTAATCACTATAAATACCTTCCTAATATTTATACCTACTTTAAAAAGGACAAAATAAAAGTAAAATTAAAAATTTTAAAAACCCACCGACACAAAAAATGAATTCTAAAAACTAACAAATAATATTTTAAACCTATTATAATTACTACCGTCATATATATTATGTAAGTCAAATATTTTATTTTCCAAGCGTTGTCGCGTCGGGGGACCGCTAAGTGAGAAAAACAGGTGTAGTCGCAGATTGCAACAAAAGAATTTACTCCGAAAAATTCGCAAAATCGACACCACCGTCAACGTCGTCTGCCCTCAGGTCACGTGTCTGCCCGTTCGGGTCGCCGCACTTGGTGACGCCCGTCCCCGCGCCGCATACCGCACACCGAGCTCGCGCGCAGAGCGTAATTATATGAAACTATGAAACTTAAGATCGCTCGTATCGTACCTAAATGTAATTAGTAATGATTAATTATCTGTTGTTGGAAAAATACTTTATAAACTTTAGCGGTCCCCCGACGCGTCGACGCTTGGAAAATAAAATATTTGACTTACATAATATATGTGACGGTAGTAATTATAATAGGTTTAAAATATTATTTGTTAGTTTTTAGAATTCATTTTTTGTGTCGGTGGGTTTTTAATTTTTTTAATGGAAAACGCAGTGTGGGACGCCCACGTCACCGGCTATTAAATGTAGCGATGATATGCGCATGCTGGATGCGCAGATCATCGCTACAAGATCGGTATAACTAGCGAGCCTGGGAGAGGCCTCAACCTCAATAGGAGAGTTTGGCAGCAGAACGGCCAGAATGGCGCAGGATTATAAATAGGCAAGTGCGCGAGTTCGAGGATCAGATCAGATCTGACCTTGATACTAAACGCGACCAGTTAAAGGCCCGACCACCTGCGACCATTTCTTACAATTACGAGGGTGGCATACTTAAATGCCCTCATTGCGCGAGGAGTTTCGCTGCGAAGATTGGCTACATAAGCCATCTTCGAGCGCACGCGCGGCAAACCGAATAGGAGTCGAAGTGGTCGCCATGACCGAAATCGGTCTGCTGATAATATCTAATGATACGATGAGGAAACACATCAGATGTTAGATAATTGCACTACTTTGCCGTCCACGTTACAAATAATTCACAAATGCGGATGGTGGTTCTTTATTTTTACAAGCTATTCCACAAAAACCAAATTACCATCAGGTAAGATGATGCCAAGGGCTTACCAATCCTTACTAATATTATAAATGTGAAAATGTGTTTGTTTGTTACCTTTTCAAGCTTCAACGCCTTGAACAATCTTATGAAATTTGGTATGCAGGTACCCTGTGTCACGGCGAAGGATAAATAGCATAATCTGATGCAGTTCCTTAGGGAACTCAACTAAAAAAATACTGGATTGTTGTGATTTTTTGCACAGATATGGTAGGTGGGAAACAACATAATTTACTAAACACCCTTAAAGACAGTCATAAAAACGATGTCCACGCGGGCGAAGCCGTGGGAAAAAGTTAGTGTTGAATAAAAAAAAAACTTTATCATCAAACAAAAAATTGTATTTTCAGTGTGTCTTGAAGTTGGGTCGCTTGATAGCGAGCCGTTTCAGAACCCCCCCGTGTCGCGCAGAAATGCCTTCTTACGAGGAGCTGCTGAGCTTTAGCATAGAGCTCTGCTCACCGCCACTTGCACCCTACGTTATCCATCCTAATCCTGAGGAAGTCAGTAAGGAAGCTGGTAAGGAACAAGTGAAAATGCATGTACAGGTAGACCAGAAACTCATGGTACAAAATGTCAAAACACAACATCGGTTTTCATGTAGCAATGCCGTTCCAATTTATCAATCAATTAGTTAGCGCTACTCCATTCCTACGCTACCCTACCCTACACTACACTACCCTACACTACACTACACTACCCTACCCTACCCTAAACTACACTACCCTACTCTACTCTACCCTACACTACACTACACTAAACTACACTACCCTACCCTACCCTACCCTACATAAGAACCTTCTCCTGACGATAACGAACTCGAGAAAAAAAGATTTAGCGAAATCGGTCCAGCTCGGAATAGGGATTCATTTATATATATATATATATACAACATGTAATAAAAATACTAATATAAACCTATACTTACATATAATCAAAATATCTATATATGTATATATATATATAGGTTTATATTAGTATTTTTATTACATGTTGTATTATGATTTAGATTTTAGTTAAGTAGTTATAGTCACGAACAATAAATCGGCCACTAGTTTCGTCACGTTTAAATCCCGTTCCAACTCATACCCGGCCCAAATTTTCCCAAGATAGCCACAGAAACACGTTGCACTAGGTAGGAGACGGACCGGGGATCGCAGCCCTGCTGTCGCAGTCGCCTTCCCAACTCTCCCACGAAATCTTTGGCTTCCGCCCCCCTTGTACTCGCATCCTCTACTACTCAATCAATTTGCCAAATCAAAGTCATATAATACGGATAATGACCGCATCAAAAACGAAATTTGTTTTTAAATACCTAGAAGTGACGTCATAGTTTAGCAGCGTCATTTGTATACTCATTTTGTGATTTGTATAACTCAGATCAAATAAGGCTTTAGGACGACTCAATTAAATTTTAAAATAATATCGAACGTAAGTCTATTTATTTTAAGTTCAAATAAATGCGGGCTTCAACGCAGCTGTTAGGTACGTTGAAACCGAACGCCAAATTCTCGATTTTTACACGTGTTTATCTTCACTTTCAAAAATGTTTAAAAAAAAGGTTTTCAATAAAAATGAAAGGTGTTAAAGTCATTGATTTTTGTGTATTGGTTTCATTCAACATTAACTATTAGTTTTCGAGAAATTTTGCAATTAATGCCAAAAACAGTGTCTGCAGTATATTTTTTTTCAAAAATGGTAATATTTTTAAAATTGAATTCAATTAAGTAAATTGTATTTTTTTTATTATTTTAAGTATTTTATATATTTTTTTCATAGTGATAGCTATACACAGTATTTCAATAATTTAAATTAAATATAATAATTTGACCCATTTTAAGGCCTTAAGTTCAGATAGAATGCTGCGTAAAGTGCGGTACAAACAAACACGAGAGACGTGAGGCGCAGGCGCGGCGCCGCTCATTTCATATGTCATACAAAATGTATAGAAGCGACGCGACGCTTTTTGAAACATGTGTGCGGTATAGTGTGTTATGTGTGTGTGCATATCGTAGCACATACGATCGGGTATTTTGGAGTGGTTATGATGTCAATGTGTGCGCGTGTACAGTATGTGTATATGTGTACGTGTGTGTATGTATCCTTGATGTGAAAATGTGTTTGTTTGTTTGTTACCTTTTCACGCTTCAACGCCTTTACCAATCTTTATTAAATTTGGCTTGCAGGTAGCCTGTGTCACGGGGAAGGACATAGGCTACTTTTTATCCCCGGAAAATAGCATAATCTGATGCAGTTCCTGAGGGAACTAAAAATACTCGATTGTTGTGATTTTTTGCACAGAGATGGTTGAGTAGTTGGAAACCGGCATAATTTACTAATCACCCTTAAAGACAGTTATAAAAACAATGTCCACGCGGGCGGAGCCGCGGGAAAAAGCTATTTTATTATATTAGTAAGGATTTAAGACTTGATGAAACATATAGTAAGTAAGGTCTTTAAAATTATGATAGAATTATTATTATTATGGGTTTGCTGGAAGAAATTTCTAATTAGAAACAAGAAATACCTATTATAAAGTTTTATTTTCTGCCTGTTATATATATTTTTTGTACACAATAAACTATTAAATTAAAAGAAGGGAAATTTAGTGATCAATCTTTCGTATTAATTTTATTTTAATGCAGTTATCATTCCAGTTTTATATATTACAATAACATTACATTGCTAAGTGAAAATCGATGTTATTAGCAGCTTTTGTTTATCTTGCATTGTTTGTATATACAATATATATGTATGTATGTATGTTTGTTAGTTTGTTTAGATAGGTCAAATCTTTCAAATGATTTACAGTGACTTTTAGAAGACCGATTAAGCTTAAATTTGGTATTTAGCCGTATTCTTGTCGACAATAAATCTTTTTGGTATTTTGAAGTTGATCTGATGATGAACTTTGGAGATGGAATCAAGGTCCCAGGATCGTCTTTTAGTTGGTAAAAGTGACGTCCTAGAATGAATGGGGTCTTAAGTTGGATAAAAAAACTTTGCAACAATGGCCGTTATAAAACAAACACTGTTGCTGATTTTATTGCACGGATAAGGTTGTAAATAACCGCTTGTATTATCTGGTTATAGTTGGGTGCGAGAAAAGCCGTCACATGGCCGCAGTCAAAGCCTATTCTTCTTTGAGCGCTTTTCTACCTTTGTAAAGGTACACACAATAGGACAAAACATTGATTGTATGTACATCAGAACAAGGCCAATAAATGTGCGATAGATATCGGCGGCTTTTGTGGTTGCTTGAATTGATGTTTCCTTTTAAGTAGGTAGGTTAGTATATCGATGTTTCAGCAAAACCTGGACACTTCATACAATGGGCCATAAATGACTTTTCGAAAAACAAATGACGGAAAAAACAAAATGGCGGCGAAATTCTATACGTTCGACAACCAAACTGTAACCAATCTGTATCAGTCTGGGTGACGAGGGGGTGAGGTCACAATCTAGAGAGCGGCAGGGAGTGTCCATACTGTATGTCAGTACTAATATATATACTTTGGTTTTAGGTACTCACGGGTTGATGTTAAATCAACTGGCATTGTTCATTTTTTAAGGCATGTAGATAAAAAAACAGAACATTTTGTATGGATTTCTATGAACTTTTGACACATCCAACTGCACATCCTAAGTTGGTCGACTATTACGCCTAAACTAAGAAAACCTACTTAGCCGGGATAGTTTTACTTTTCATTGATTATATGTCCTACTATTTACAATTGTTTTCAGATGTTCCGAAATAGCGGTTTAGCTTGTAGGGACTTGACTCGAACAAAAATTAGCTTTTTAAAGCTTAATATTTCGCAAATCGATCCCTGAATCAAACACCCGCGGGTAGCGCGTGCACTGCGCTTGTAGTTTCCTTTGCACAAACTTATTTCTGTAGGTATATGGTGTTCATGATAGCACAATAGACTTAAGTTAACTCTATTGTGATGATAGTGCCCATCTTTTTCAAATAGATAAATCATTAAGCTTTTACTGTATTTTCATTTTAGTTTTTCGTATAGGTGGATACATATTTAATTTTTTTTTAATACTGATATATTGTCATATTTATTTCTTTTCTCTTATATGTGCTTTATTTTTGATAACATAGGGTAGATAAATTCAGCTTAACTGTATTTTGTCATCAACGATAGTAACTAGTACACGGATAAACCTGCAAAGGTTTTTGATGGATTAGTATTTTAATTTTTTGTAACATTCTTTTTATCAATTATTATATCAGCTCATATACGTCCCCACCGAGGGGCTCGAGCCTACCCTGAATCAGGGCGATTAGGCCTTAGTCGACCACGCGGGCCCAGTGCGGGTTGGTCGACTTCACACACAACCTTCGAGTTTCTTCGCAGGCGTGTGCAGGTTTCCTCACGATGTTTTCCTTCACCGTTAAAGCAATCGGTAATGATTATGTACGTAAGTTTTTGAAAAACTCATTGGTACATTGGCCGTCCAGATTTGAACCCGGTACCTCTGGTTAGATGGACCGAGTCGTTACCGGTTGAGCCACCGACGCTTTTTTAACCACCGACGCTTTTTTAATTAATTATCAATTAAATAAAAAGAAAAAAAAGTTGTGCTAAACTACCTATTCAACGATACCCCACACGATAGTGTACGTTAGCAAAAAAAAATCTCCAATACAATACAATACATTTATTTGCTAAGAACATACGTTATTTAACAGATATTATCCATATTTATAATTATAGTCTCAGTATATTCCACCACAAAATGGCATACAAACATTTGGTTACCCATTACGTCAGTCATAGTCTTATAGTAATAACACCTCTCTACGTGTGGAGAAAGTACCAATAATTATTTTTTTTCAAGATTTATTGTAAAATTTAGTCGGCGTGATTAATATGTTTAACCATGCCATATTACAGCTTTCTAGAATTAATAGTCTCTGAGCTAAGCCGCGGACAGATAGATATGGCCAAACTATAAGAGTTCCATTTGGAGGTATAACGACTTTATATTGTAATAAGAAATTTAATTGCACTAAATAAATAAATTTATTTCATATTTGTCAATTTACATTAGTACTGGGGCCGTTTTTTTTCAAAGTATTTAGGCATGTGACCTCATCACTTTTTAACCTTTAAAAATCATAAAAATATAACCATTGATTAAAAAGAACAAATATTCAAATCAGTTTATCAAAATGATCTATATTTTCAACCGACTTCCATAAAAGAGAAAGTTCTCAATCCGACTGTATGTTTGTTGCGCGATATCTTTGTAGATTGTGAACTGATTTTCATGATTCTTTTTTATTCGATAGGATGCTGCCAAGTTGGTTTTTTTTTATCAAAAATCAGTGGTTAAAAAAAATATGTACCTAGTTGTTACGATGGAAGTTGGATTTTTTAACGTGTTTAGTGTTTTAATTAAAAATGCCCAATTATTTTTTTCAAAAATAACCAATTATTTGTGGTCTATAAAATGAAGAAAAACCTTCAAGAGAACTGAGATAAATAGATTTTGCATACGTTTGTAGCGGCTACGGCGTAGCATTAAATGTAGAGTCAGCATATTTATATGTACGTAATAATTTTCCGTAGCGCAGCCGCTAGTCGTTTCCAACACTCCAGCCTGACAGGTAGACAAGACCTTAACCTCTCAAGTGGGACGCTCGCCTATCGACTAGCAAAACGGCCAACAACGCTCAAGCGGGCAAATCGCCTATAGGCAATCTTCCGCCAACGCTAATTGTTCGATCGCCCAGTAAATGAAAACTGTTGCGATGTCGGTCAAACTTTACCATAATACTAGGGAGGGACTGAGGCACCATTATGCATCGTTAATTTGAATCATCCCATAGACAATTTTCGTAACATGACGCTTTATTTCATTTGGTTACTCCACAGCCCGCCATTTTTTTTTTTTGCACTAGGCATTTTTTTCTGTTTTGTATCATCTAGATACATTTACCTAGCCATTAGAAAAATATCATTTAAACTGTGTATATGTAGTACATAAATAAAAATAGTAAAACATTAAAAACTTTGAAAAAATCCACGACGTTTAAAATGAAATTGAAAAAGGATAAGGTAATTAAAAACCCCGACCTAAAGAAATTATGTAACTAGTGATAATAAACGTAAAAAGCTTTTATAAGAAGATTTAATCTCTCGCAGAGTCGGACATATGAACAACAGAGTATCAGTTTTCATAGCACTTCCCTACGTACCTATTTGGTTCCCGAAGATGTGGATGTGGCAATCAAATATTCAACTCCATATAACTTAACATAAAAACCCGAGAAAATCCGTCGGGGGCTGCCGTCACTCTTTTAAATTTTAACATAAATATAAATAAGTAGAGCAATAAAATATCTCCAAATTATTCATGTTTTTTTTTATGCACAGTTGGTAAACCCTTGACAACATCTCACCATCAACATCTTACTATAAAACTACAAAACCAGTTGATTTAATGGCAGCCCCAGACGGATTTACGGAACTGAGACATGGTCGCTTACTATGTGCCTCGTAAGAAGGCTCAAGGTCACCCAAAGGGCAATGGAGCGTGCTATAAAAGCATACAAGCTGCAAAATATGGAATTCATTAATAATTGCAAAACCCAACTGCGTACAAACTTAACCCCTCTTTTTTGCCAGTCGGGTAAAAATGTATCCCATGTGACTCACGCGATCAAAGTCAAAGTCAAAGTGTATTTATTGCAATTACAGGTACAAAAATATGATATTAAATATTAAAATTTATCTTACCTCTATAATTTGCCTAACACGGCGTGCAATAATGATAATTCAAACCATCAATCACATAATAATTTACACACAAGATATTCAATATTCGCAACAAAACACAATTAAATATTTTGAAGTCAATATTAATATAGACAGTAAATGTCATAGAACAGGTACACCTCTTCAAATTCTACAATGTTACACTATTATCAAATTTATCCATTTTATCATCATCATCATATCAGCCGAAGGAAGTCCACTGCTGGACATAGACATTACATTATTATCAAATTTATCCATTTAATTTTGTATAATTACACACAAGATATTCATTAATCGCAACACCATACAAATTATTAGTTTGATGTCAGTATTAATAAAGAAAATAAATGTCATTGAAAATAAACCCATTCCAGTTTTACAATATTTCACTATTTTCAAATTATGTCCATCCTTACTAATATTATAAATGTGAAAATGTTTGTTTGTTACCTTTTCACGTTTCAACGCCTTGACCAATCTTTATGAAATTTGGCATGCAGGTAGCCTGTGTCACGGGGAAGGACATAGGCTACTTTGTATCCCGGGAAAATAGCATAATCTGATGCAGTTCCTGAGTGAACTAAAAAAATACTTGATTGTTGTGATTTTTTTGCACAGAGATGGTTGAGTAGGTGGGAAACGACATAATTTACTAATCACCCTTAAAGACAGTCATAAAAACGATGTCCACGCAGGCGGAGCCGCGGGAAAAAGCTAGTTTGTTATAATTACAATTCAAGACGAATCTTACCTCGTACGAGTATGTTAAAATCCTTTAAGCCGTTCAGGCATAGAACAGGAAAAAGGCAGGGAACGAAGAAATCTACATTCATACACTCGAAAAACATAACCCTCCTTCTGAGGCATTCGGGTAATAAGAAGTGGTGGGTAAGAGACGGCTGGAATCAACGTATATGGGTAACGGGGATAAGCATGTGTGGGTCGTAATATGTGTGACCAGACTTGGTTTCAAGACATGAAGATCAGTAGTAGTCAGAAGAGTCAGATAGATCAGAAGTAGTCAGTCATGAAGATCTGTAGACAGTCTGCCCATCTACTACCGCTAGCTTCTCTTGTCAGACCTATGGTGTACCATGCCGATCTCGTGTTGGACTGCATCCGTCAGCTGTATAGTTCATCATATCAGCTCATATACGTCCCCACCGAGGGGCTTGAGCCTACCCTGAATTAGAGCGATCGGGCCTTAGTCGACCACGCGAGCCCAGTGCGGTTTGATCGACTTCACCTTCGAGTTTCTCCGCAGGCGTTTGCAGGTTTCCTCACGATGTTTTCCTTCACCGTAGGAGCGTCGGATAAACGCACATATGAAATCGAAATTCAAGAACACATGGCAGGATTCGAACCATGACCTCCCGTACAGAAGGTAGCGGTCCAAGCCATTACGCCACCGACGCTGTACAGTTAGTTACCAGAAAACGACGCATGCGTCGTCTGTCATGGACTAAACAGGCCAATGAGGATAATGTATATAATTTTTTTTGATTTTAGAGGTCAACCAAGCTCAGAGCCATCCTGCCACCAAACCGGGCGGCGGCGGTGCCAGCCAATCCACTGTTAACTGGGAGAGAGCGACTGATAGTAAAAACAAATAACAATTGTTATTGTATACCTATTTCGGAAAACTTACATGGTACCCAAAACATGTTTGCCTTTTTAATCCATCTTCAGTTATTTTAATCTGCCTATTCTGTGTTTCTCGACTCTTGCAATTTGGGGCTCTTCAAGGCGAGAGTGAATACGCATTATTTGAGTTTGCGTGTACCATCCTCAACTGCATCAGGTGAGACTTAGTCAAACGCACTCAAATTTGAAATAAAATAAATGCCACTTACTCGTACATATCATTCCTGAGTGACTTTATTAAGAAGATTGTGAAGCCGTGACTTTTCATAAAAATGGCGTTAGCGTTTTAGCCCCTAAAATATTAACCGATTTTGAATTTTTTTTATAGATTGTCAGTCAGAAAAATAGCTAGGTTTTTGATTTTTCAATATAGTTAACTAGCCGTCCGCCTGCGGCTACGCCCGCATTGTTTTCGATATTCCCGTGGGAACAAGACGTTTTCCCGAAGTAAAATGTAGCCCCTGCCCTATTCCAAGACCCTATATGTGTGCCAAGTTTTATCCCGATCCGTCCAGTTGTTGAAGCGTGAAAAAGTAACGAACATCCATACATGCAAAATTTCACATTAGTAACATTAGTAGGATAAGTTCATATTTATTGTCGTTCGCGTGTTTTGATAGAAAACTATTTTTGACCATTAATTGTTTATTTTTAATCGTTAATTAAGAAAACAAAACCTATAAACCTAGCTTTTGTTCTGACTGACAACCTTTCAAAAATTGGTCAAAATCGGTAAACGTTCAAGAAGTGAAAAAAGATTTTTTTTTATTTTTTTCATTCACAATTGGTAAGCCCTTGGCATCATCTCACCTGATGGTAAGTGACGATGTTCCCGAAGATGGAAGCGGGCTTACCAAGATTTCACAAAGCAATGGAGAACTGGCTATCTTATCTTCAAGCCGGAACACATCAATGTTGTTAACACTGATGTTTGGCGGCAAGACTTAGATAAGATGGTGGTAGCTAGCCAGGCGGGCTTAGAAAACGCCCTAACATCAACCAAACCGAGTCTTACAAGTTGATTCCGACGGGAATCAAACCCGCAGCCTCCTGGTGTGAAGCGAATGGACTAACCATTACGCCACGGAGCTTTCGCCGTTTGTATGAAAAGTATTACTTTCGACGTGAGTTTACAATCCTCTTATGTATATTCCGACAGTATAAGGTTCCAGCGAAACGTTTTCTTTCCGACAAACAGAAATGCATTTTGTATCTATCGTAAACTAAATTTAATAACGGTGTTTTGTGCTGAATATACCAAATAAAACGAAATAAATGGAGGGGAAACAATAAATCGAACCTTATTAATTCTGCTCGTGTTCGAAGAGGCAGCTCTGAAAAATCCCTTTTAATTGCGGCTCTAGCTACGCAGATTTCGTCCTAATACCGAACGGTGATTTCAGAAATTCTACGGGTTTCTTCTATCCTTTTGTCGGCAATGCAAGCGGTATAATTTCAGCGTTTTTCGTCTAAAGCCAAGATTTCTCGCCTGAGGCCAAGGTCCTTACCAAAATTCATTCAGTTTTCTGATCAGATAAGGCGGGGACGCTGACAAATGATCGGACCGATCGAGCGGGCGACGGGCGCGTCCGTGCGAACGCTGTATTCCAATGATCCCAATAAATCTACTTCGAAAAACTCTAATTAATCTTTCCAGGGGATGTTTCGCCGTCACTTTAGCAATTTTGGTTCCGTGCTTGGAATAATAGAGATTTGATTAACTTTTGGTATGGAGACAGTTCTGTAAAAACACCAAGCAACGAGCAAGGGACAGACCACCAGCCTCTTGGTGGACTACCGTCGAGAGAGACCTAAAATCGCAGAATATTCCACCATCGACAACCCAGGACAGATCATCATGGAGGCCCGATCCCAAATAAAAATAACCAGTTGGGAATAGGGCAGGAAAGAACGAAGGAAGGTCTGGAGACAGTTGATAGTCAACTTCGAGTTCAAAGTGGATGTTATAACTTTACGAGTTTTTGTCTTGTTGTGGAATACGGTGCATCTGTCGCAGGCAATTTGTATGATGTCATTTTACAAAATATGGTCAGGCAAATTGTGTAATTAGTCCGTTTATAAACGGTCAGGCAAATTGTAAAATGCTTTACGCAGATTGTAAAATGAGCAAGGCATATTGTATGATTAGTCATGTTACAAATGGTCAGGCAAATTGTATAATTCGTCCGTATATAAACGGTCAGGCAAATTGTAAAATGCTGTATGCATATTGTAAATGAGCGAGCAAAGCAAGTGATGTTAGTTTCGGTCAAGTTTGATTTATTATACAGTCAAAGAGCCTCGTAAAATCTGCGTATGGCATTTTACAATTTGCCTGACCATTTGTAAAATGTCGAATTACACTATATGCCTGCGATACATCTACAGCATCACTTAGGCCGTCACTTTGATTTATTAAAAATGTTGTTTTTTTAATCAGACCGAAGATATGCGCATAATTTATAACGTAACATGCGAAAGTGACTTTTTAGGGATTCGTGCCAGGTAACTTTACCCTATTACTAATCCTACACCGTATATTTATGACCCAATTTGACATCCGCAGGCCTAATCGGATACGCGTGCTGCGCCCATTGAATTTCGTGTCTCAGGCCCACAGGTGGGGAAGTGAACACGGGTGTAATACGCAGCGCTGAGGGTTCAGTGCTAAAAGCCGCCAGGCGAATACAAATCAAGCCTAGGTTCCGCAAACGGAAACACAAGTTAGGCTTGCTAACACAGGGGACACAAAAAGGCGTTAGCATGGGGATACAAGTCTCCGTTACCCAGGCAACTTAGCGTCACCTAACTGGCATTATTCGCGGCCTTAAGCACCGAAGGGGAATGTTTATATGTATTAGCCCCCGCGGACTACTCCCAATACATCAGGTACAAACAATCAACAAAAATAAATAAATAAAATAATAAATTTAATTACAAAATCAATAAACGGAACCCTAAATAGCTTACAAGTTTATATGAACAAATAATAGAAATTTATTTCTATGTACCCACCAATCTCGATTCAACGCGACTTGTTGGAGACAGCCGTTGTAAGGCCAATTAAAAAAAAGAAAATTTTGTGCGTTATAACGGCCGGCAGGGGAATTTGAATTAAACTTAAGAAGCAACGCGGACGCCATTTTTTCCACACTAACGTAGTCCCCTGTTTCTTCCCTGGATAATGACAATAGAGCAAAAATCTTTTTTCCATCAAACCTATATCTACCATAGCCATGCATGCCCCTATGTTTTAATTGTTTTCTAGTTGAAACCTCATTTTCAGACACCCACCAAAATATAATACGCTTATTAAAAATAAAATGAAAACATAGAGACATAAATAAAGCGTTTTTTAATTATTTTTGAAGAAAAAAATATTGTTTCTCAAGTTTTGGAGGAGGAAATAGGGGACTATGAAATGTCAATTTTAGTGCCTATTATCGGTCTGCACTGCAGCTCTCCCGCTTTTGCTGTATACGGAGAGGTTTGTGACAGCAAAATTTTGTTCAAATACCTATTCTTTAGACCGCGTTTCCTCTTAAGGCAGATTCATAAGGCCGTTATAACTTGTCAAATTGGACAACATTCTCCAGGAAACCTAAAACAAAGGTCTCTCGATTATAAACCATCACCCGGAATCAGTTGCACTCAACAATAATAATAATGGAATAATTTGCTCTTTTTCATAATTTTTACTTTCGAAGAAGAGAGAAGTAAGTAAGTAAGTAAGTAAGTAAGTAAATATACTTTATTGCACGCCAAAAACAATACAGGACTCATAATTTGTAATATACATAGAGTGCAAAGGCGGCCTTATCGCTAGAAGGTGTTGCAATACCAATATTTTCGAAAATTTTTGAGAAAGTTTTGCATAGTAAGTTAATGAGTTTCTTCACTAAATATAATATTATAAATCGTTACCAATATGGCTTTCAGAAACAAAAATCAACTGCCCTAGCACCTTTCAATCTCATAAGGGAAACTCTCAATGGCACCAATGCTAAATATCATACGACAACCGTTTTTTTCGACCTGTCAAAGGCGTTCGATTTTGTCTCACATGAACTGCTTTTGACAAAACTAGAGAGATCTGGTATTCGAGGTCCAGCAAACAGATGGATATCTACATACCTTAAAGAAAGAAAGCAGTATGTAGAAGTAAGTAAACTCAACAATAAGCATATAACGCAGACTTAAAAATCAGAGTTTAGGTTAATTACACATGGCGTACCACAAGGGAGTGTACTCGGTCCTCTCTTATTCTTAATATATATAAACTATTTACCGGATACGACTTGACATAGAACAATGCTTTTTGCGGACGATATTTCAGTAATAGTGAAAACTAATAAAAATTTGACATTTAATATTCACTAATCTGACATCAATAATGCAATCAAATCAATATACAAATGGGTAAGCAGTAATAATTAGAAAATTAATTTAGACAAATCGACATACCTTAACTTTAACAATTATAATTTTAATTCATTAAATGTTACTTGTAATGGACAAACCCTTAGAAGCGCTAGTAACGTTAAGTATTATTGACGAGAAGCTTGACTGGAAAGAACAGGTTGAAAAAGTATGTGCAAAAGTCAATAGTTTCAGTTTTGCCATTTATAAACTGACTAAGGTAGCGACAAGACATACTGCAGTCACAGCATACTTTGCTTACGTAGAATCGGTCCTCAAATACGGTCTCATAATATGGTGTTACAGTACTAATGTCAAAAAGGTTTTTATCGCTCATAAAAGTGTGTCCGTGCCATATAAAAAAAAAAAAAAAAAATCGGTGTTTCACAAGATGTTTCATGTAGGCCCATAATTAGAAACTTAAAAATACTGCCACTACCTTGTATTTATATACAAAAAATGGCAAAAGTAGTTAAACAAAATCAACAAGTGTTCTACAGAAAAGTTAGAGACGTATCATTCCGAAATAAGAGGAATCCTGACAGGTTAGTAACGGATGAGATACCCAAACCAACGCGATTTCAGAAAAATTGTTACTGGATGGGCCACATAATATACAATAAAATACCGCAATCGATTACGGAATTGCCCTTTAACAAGTTTAAGGCAACATTGCATGATTGGCTTCTTCAGAACATGTTTTATTCCGTTGACGATTTTCTAATGCATAAGCAAAGTTAATCTGTAGTATCATCATTTTATTTGAATTATGAATTTGGAAAATGTTGAATAATTACTTTGACCTACTTTATTTTATTTTATTATTTTTGTACTTATAAAAAATATTTGCATGCTAATAACATTAAAGTAGCTATATAAGTGATTCTGAAACTATTGTAAGACCTTTTATATTTACCTTATTTAAAAGCAAATAAAGCATTCTATTCTATTCTATTCTAATGACAAAAAACGGGTTGACGGGTGTCTCCAACAACCCTTACACTTAAATTCTCCAATGTTTTATTACATCACACCATCTACTGTGTTTCACCTCACGCAGGTACCGCAAACAAGAAACTCATATCAAAGTTTGGATTATTTAAAATTTAATATGATTGTAAGTGCATACGTAACAAAACTTAAGGATAATCACCCACACCCACGTACAAAATGAGATATTAAAACTTCCCCGTTGTAGCTTATTATAACATTTTGCACTCCTTCTCGAGGGGAATAAAGTTAATAATTACACATAATTTACCTTACAACTTGACGAAACTTGGTAGCAAGGAACGTAAAGTGTTATACAGTGTGCTACAAAACGTCGACATCACGTGCGGCGTAAAATTTTAGCTATTATAAGACCTAAAAAAAGTTAAATGAGAATGTAAGTGAGATCCTTCAAGATTCAAGATATTTATTCAAAATAGGTGCAAATTACATTCTTTCTGATAGTCATAAAATAGTGATTACATAATTTCTTTTGTAAAAAATCAAGAAATAAACAATCATTAGTTTATAACGTCAAAATCCAATCCTTGATATAAAAAAAAACAAATTATGTCATTAGAACATGAAAACAATATGACACGAGAAGTTATACATTAAAATCATTGAATGTCATGAATGCCTCTGACAAGTGTAGGCCAGTTCACACGGACAGTACCTGGTCACGAGTATAACGCGAGATTCAGCCATCGCTTCTCTCAACCATATTACAACCAAACAACCTTGCTTGCCAACAGATAAGTACCAGACTGGAGAACTCTTATTTACTCTCTAGATAGAGCGTCACCCTACAATCATCATCATCATCATCCTACGCCTTGTCCCATTTACTTGGGGTCGGCTTTCTCCGTCCTTTTTTTCCATTCTGGCCTGCTCTGCGCCCAGTATTCGTCTAGAGAGAACTCCTTTAGGTCCTGTTAGCCTGTTATGTACAGATTTTGGAAGCATGGATGTTATATCACAGTTTGACGACTTGGGTGATTTTTTGAGCGCACGCAATGTTTCTAAATTAAGATCACGTGAATGAAGTCGCGAGCAACACCTAGTAAAAAAACCGGTCAAGTGCGACTCGGGGTCGCACAGACAGAGGGTTCCACACCAAAACTTAAACTACCAAAAGACCAAGACCTCTAAGTACATTCTTTGCTGTAGGTAAATAGGGGTCTACTTATTCTGGACTTCATAAATTTCATTTTTCCTGTGGGAACGGATGGATTTTAGATCGTTTCATAGTTTTTCCTGTAATCTATGCATTCAACCTATTTACCATTCAATCTGCGATTTTTTCAAGATTTTAGGCCAAGTAGTTTTAGAGATAAGGGAAGGGATGGGGGAAGGACAATTTTCGCATATTTTCTTAAATAACTTCAAACTATTTATTTCAAAATTAAAAAAATATATATATTTGAGATTCTCACAATAAGTCCTTTCATTTGATATGTAGGTAAATAAATAAATAAATAAAAATTTAGTTTATTGACAAAAACACATGAAATCAGCACATTAATACAATAATCCCACACTAGGCTACGCCTGTCTTGTGGATATCAATAATACGGTTTACAAAATGAAATGCGGCTGCAGATGTACACTAAGAAAACTAATTAAATAAATAAAAGCTGGATATTAGGAATACATTAAAAAAAAATTTAATACTAAAAATTAAAAATTCGGTTTGTGTGTCTGTGTGAGGTAATTTGTGTTTTGAAAGTTTTTTTTTTTTAATTTACCCCCCAAAAGTGGCCCCTATGTTAAAATTCATTTATTTACGTTACACTTCCTTCTTTGGGTCACCGAATTACATACGTTTACCAAATTTCAACTCAATCGCTCAATCGGAAACCAGGAAGTGGGTCAAATATAACTTGCAAGATTCCGCGGGAACAAACATACATCCATTGCAAGATAAATAAAAGCTTGTAAAAAAGAAAGAATTTCCAAAAAGTAACAAAAATAAATCATGTTATATTGTTTTGATATGAAGTTCACAAATTATCTTAATGTTTTCATTAAAATTGCAGCAGTTCTATGGTTACAACTAGAAAAAAATAGTTTTCAAGGGGTGCTCAAAAGGGTGCATTAGGATATTTTTTTCTTTACTTCTGTGTATCAAAATATAATTCTAGAAAATCAAAATTATTCCGCATATCCTGTAAATTACAAAAACATTTTTTTCCTTGATAAAAAAATCCTCAATTGAAGTAAAAAGTGTTAACAAATTTGGTCGTTGGCAGCGGTATAAGCCTTAAGGCTTATACATTTTGTTACATCCTGTATAATTGGATTGACAATAAAATATAATATTAGTACTCCTTAACCATGCGTCATGACATTATTTTATTGTCAATACAACTATACAATACTAATATAATATTAGTACTCCATAACGATGCTTCATGACATTATTTTATTGTCAATCCAACTATACAATACTAATATAATATTACTCATATAATATTAGTACACCTTAACGATGCGTCTCATGACATTATTTTATTGTCAATCCAACTATACAATACTAATATAATATTACATATATAATATTAGTACTCCTTTACCAATTACCATGCGTCATGACATTATTTTATTGACAATCCAACTAGACTTTGCTAATATAATATTAGTACTCCTTAACGATGCGTCTCATGACATTATTTTATTGTCAATCCAACTATACAATAATAATATAATATTACTAATATAATATTAGTACTCCTTAAAGATGCGTCATGGCATTATTTTATTTTCAATCCAACTATACAGGTGTAGCAAAATGTATAAGCTTTCCACAGTATATATTATCTGTGGTAAAGCACTACCACTGCCAAAGACCAATTTTGTTACCACTTTTTACTTCAATTAAGGATTTTTTATCGAAGAAAAAAATAATCTTTTTTGTAATTTACAGGATATGATTTACAGAATATAATATATTAGTACTAGTTAACGATGCGTCATGAGTTATGACATTATTTTATTGTCAATTCAACTATACAGGGTGTAACAAAATTGGCGTAGGACCCGTTAACTGGGGGTTCTACTCATCATACTGAGCAAATTTCCCCAAGGAACCTATAGTCAATTATAAAAAAATAATCTAGACCCTGGCCGATTGTACTCTTTGGTCTTCTGTATAATCTGCCGCAGCGTATGTATGTGGTCTATGGCCTTTTCGGAAACCGGCTTGTTCGGGAGGCTGGAAGTCGTCAAACCTGCGTGCGAGACTATTCGTAATGACTCTCAAAAACAGCTTTTAGACATAGCTCAGAAGTGAGATGGGTCTGTAGTTCTTCAGCAGGATGTTGTCACCCTTTTTGAAGAGAAAAGCACGACCTCACTTCTGTGCCATGCCTTAGGCGTTTGTCCCTCGAGTATAACGGAATTAAATAACTTCTGAAGAGCTTTTAGTACCGGTGATCCACCTGCTTTCAGAAGTTCAGCCGTAATTCCATCATCACCCGGTGCCTTGTTGTTCTTGAGCTGTTTGAGAGCCATTCTAATCTCGTACAGGCTCGTCCGGGATATCTTCGGTATAGTGTCGGGTTAGTCTGGCTTGGCGTTTGTGGACTATGAGAAGGCCTTTGATTCAGTCGAAACCTGGGCTGTGCTACAGTCTCTCCAGCGGTGCCAAATTGACCATCGATACATCGAGGTGTTGAAGTGCCTGTATGAAAACGCCACCATGTCGGTTCGCCTCCAGGACCAGAACTCGAAACCTATCCAGTTGCAGCGAGGGTGAGACAGGGAGACGTTATATCTCCGAAACTGTTCACCGCCGCCCTGGAAGATGTTTTTAAGCTTCTGGACTGGGGTGGACTCGGCATCAATATCAACGGCGAGTACATATCCCACCTCCGATTCGCTGACGATATCGTGGTCACGGCTGAGACTATGGAAGACTTAAGCACAATGCTCGATGGCCTCAGTAAGGTCTCTCAACAAGTGGGTCTTAAAATGAACATGGACAAGACGAAAATAATGTTAAATGTCCGTGTCGCACCCACTCCTCTAAAGGTTGGAGACTCTACACTGGAAGTTGTTGACGAATATGTATACCTGGGACAAACAGTCCAGCTAGGTAGTTCCAACTTCAAGAAAGAGATCAATCGACGAATCCAACTCGGCTGGGCAGCGTTCGGGAAGCTTCGCAATATCTTCACGTCCCAAATACCGCAGTGTCTCAAGACTGGGGTCTTTGACCAGTGTGTGTTGTCAGTGATGACTTACGGAACTGAGACATGGTCGCTTACTATGGGCCTCATGAGAAGGCTCAAGGTCACCCAAAGGGCAATGGAGCGTGCTATGCTCGGAGTTTCTTTGCGTGATCGAATCAGAAACGAGGAGATCCGCAGGAGAACTAAAGTAACCGACATAGCTCACGGAATCGCTAAACTGAAGTGGCAGTGGGCAGGGCACATAGCTCGTAGAACAGATGGCCGATGGGGCAGTAAAGTTCTCGAGTGGCGACCGCGAACCGGAAAACGTAGCGTAGGCAGACCTCCCACGCGGTGGACCGATGACCTGGTGAAGGTCGCGGGAAGCCGATGGATGCGGGCAGCGCAGGACCGGTCGTCGTGGAAATCCTTGGGGGAGGCCTTTGTCCAGCAGTGGACGATTTGTGGCTGATATGATGATGAATCTAGACCCTTCATACAAAAATGCACAAGATAAGCTAAAGATAGGTCGATCAGTTGATCGATTTATATGAAGAGTTAAAACTTTTTTTTCGATTTCATTAAAGTCCTAGAACTAAAGTTGTTCAGTGTGATGAGTAGAAGCCCTAGTTAACGGGTCCTACACCAATTTTGTTAAAATTAAGGCCTTACCAACATGAAAAGTGGACATTTGTCTAGACAATAAATTTGCAGTGTCACAAAAAGGAAAACGGAAAAGCAATAAAATCTTTCATCTAATGTCATCGTATTTAGGCTTATCCTTAAATCCTCGCCTGAAATCCCTTCAGCGTGATGGTTTGCCGAAAATATTATTATATTTTATTATACTTGTTTAGTGTCTGGCCGTTTTCCGGTGCTCTTTCTGAGCCATATTTCGATAAAATGCTTTTCTAACCACAAAGTATTAGGTATTAAGAGATTTGTACTGCCTGTACCTCAAGGATTCGACAAAACAAGGTTAGGTAGGTAAAATATTTCTCCCTAGTTTAGAATTGGATTCCGACGAATTGAGAACCTCCTCCTTTTTTGAAGTCGGTTGAAAAAAGGTTTGAATCGTAACGGTGCGGTCACTCTAGATTCGACCTCACCCCCTCGTCACGCAGATTGGTTACAGTTTAGTTACTGAACGAAAGGGTTGTCACACACGGGAAAGATACTATAAGATATCTTTATAAGACCAGATATCTTAAAACATCGTTCTTCATAGAAATCAATGAATATAATCAATGTGTTCTTCATAGAACATTTGAAAATTAATTTGGCTGTTACATGAAAGCCGTTGATTTGCAACCCCTAGTTATTTGAATTTTTTTGTTTCAAGTTAGATTCAGTTTACACCTTTAAAATGAAAACTCGTACTTCACATTTCCAATAACCCTGTCTGATTCATTTCGTACCAAAGTTGGTAAAATAAATATTCCAAATAACAAGTAAAACTTTGTTTGTTTTATTGAATGAATTATACCTAGGTACATATAAATAAGATACTTCTACACATAAGTACAATACAATTAGACTGAGAATGATAAATGGCGGCGCTTCTATTAGCGTCTTGCTCACACAATATAAATCTCTCGCTTACACGAACTACCAAATCTATGGAAACAATGTTATTTATATTCCTAATCTTTAATTTTACGTATAAAAAAAAACAAAATAAAAAAACTACGTTACCTCACCTTTTAAAAATACATTGAAAATTCGATTAAATATATTTTTCGTGACCAATGCCGCCGGTGATCAGCCCTACTTGCATTCATGTCTATAGATACGTCGGTTATTTGTATATATATCATTTCTCACTCGTTAGTATGAAGTGTCCGGGGTGTAGTTATGGTGAGAAAAGAGACTTCCTATCCTTTCTTAGTATGAATGTTAGGCATTAAGTTTCTGAACCTTCACACTACTATACGAACAGTATGAAAGATAGGATTTTTTCCTCACCGTCACACCGGTGTGACAGAGCTGTGTGAACGTGAGTAGGGAGCGGAATTGTTTTTAGTCTATCTTCGTATAACCACCGTGTAAGCAAATAATACTAAAAAGAAGAGACACTCTCTGCCTTCCCACCAATGTATTTCCCCTGCGACGCACGGGTATACACACTGCTACATATGCTGTAAGTACATTTGCGCTAGTGTGTCACATGAAGGAACGTACTTGCAAAGCACAATGTCAATTATAGTATTGAGTTGACACCAATTAGAAGCATATAATAACTTTGGGAATTAATTAAAAATTAAAAACCCGACTATATTAAAACTCAAGGGTAAAAATTGATTCTGTCTTTCACGGGATTAAGACGAATCTAACAACACCTTGCACATCAAAATCCATCAAGCCCTGTAGGCTACAGAGCGAGCCAAATAATTAAATGGTCTCTTTGTTTAGTCAGTCTGGTAATTTTTTTTTTATTTTTTTTATTCACAATTGGTAAGTCCTTGACATCTCACCTGGTGGTAAGTGACGATGTTGCCGAAGATGGAAGCTGGCTTACCAAGATTCCCCAACGCAATGTGGAACTGGCTATCTTATCTTATGCTATATCACTCACGGGATCAAGAGGAATCTAACGACACCTCGTACTCCAAAATCCATCAAGCCGTTTATCCTTCAAGCGTGCTAAAGAAATAAATAAATGTATATACTCGTACATACATACATTCGAAAAACATAACCCTCCTTCTGGCGCAGTCGGTCAAAAGGCCTGACTTACTGACTAACGCACTAAATTACTGACACATCAAGTCATTGGACCTAGAAAGCTGAAAGTTTGCACACAAAGACCAGTCAAAAGTAATAGATTTTGTCAAGGGTTTACCAATAGTGAATAAAAAAAAATTGGGCCGGATTTATCGAAATTCCTACGCAATGAACATAAAAACTATATCCACATCATGGAGCGATCATTTCATCCAGTCCTCCGGCTGGGAAAATTATCCACATCGCCACTTTTTTTAAATTCATTATTGGTAAGCCCGTGGCATCATTCACTATCTCATTACCCTGCCAGCGTGAGTAACAATCACGCAGTTCATCTGGCCCCAAAAAGGATTTCCTTTACTATAGGCAGCAGAGACTGTTATACATAATTATATATAATCCGTTTAAATACGTACACATAAAAATAATTAACATCCAGACACAGAGCAAACAAACCTGTTTGTCAAACGAACGTTTGCCCAGGCTGGGGTCAGAAAAAAATAATTGATAGGTGTTTACACACTAAGCTTGTTCCCGGAGGTCCATGATTGGCTTGTTCCCAGAGATCTACCATTCTATTGTTTTCAAAAAAAATAAGTTCATTCTTCAATTCCTAACGGTTCCATGACATTTTGAAATAAAAAAAAACATTTTCTTTTCCACTGGGTCCATGAGATTGCTTGGTACAATAAGCGAAATAAAACTTTGGATGAGAAAGGGTAAATGTTTATAAAATAAAAGTAAAAAAAATTAAACCCGACTACGGAAAATCTTTTTTTTCCCTTCATCTGGGGTAACAGCCATGATCGCAAGCCATAATGATGGGTACATAACATATAAATTTCAAAATTTATGTTAAGTACCCATTTTTTATATACACCATCATTATGTATATACGACATTTATTATGCGGAATCTTGCAAGTTATATTTGACCCACTTCCTGGTTTCCGATTGAGCGATTGAGTTGAAATTTGGTAAACGTATGTGATTCGGTGACCCAAAGAAGGAAGTGTAACGTAAACAAATTAATTTTAAACATAGGGGCCACTTTTGGGGGGTAAATAAAAAAATAAAAAAAAATCTTTCAAAACACCTGTATTACCTACATATCAAATGAAAGGGCTTATTGTGAGAATCTCATTTTTTTAAAATTTTGAAGTTATTTAAGAAAATTGACCTTCCCCCCATCCCTTCCCTTATCTTTAAAACTACTTGGCCTAAAATCTTGAAAAAATCGCAGAATATGAGGTTGAATGCATAGATTACAGGAAAAACTATGAAACAATCTAAAATTGATCTTTTCCCACAGGAAAAATGAAGTTTATGAAGTCCAGAATGAGTAGACCCCTATTTACCTACAGCAAAGTATGTACTTAGAGGTTTTGGTCTTTTGGTAGTTTAAGTTTTGATGCGGAACCCTGTCTGTGTGACCCCGAGTCTTTTACGAGTTTTTTTACTAGCTGTTGCTCGCGACTTCATTCACGTGATCTTAATTTAGAAACATTGCGTGCGCACAACAAATCACCCAAGTCGTCAAACTGTGAGATAACATCCATGCTTCCAAAATCTTTAAATTTCTTTGGATGTACCCTACATCCGTAAATCTATAAACCCTGCATCCTACCCTACATCTGTAAATCTATAAACCCTACATCTACTCTATATCTGTTAATCCATAAACCCTGCATCCTAACCTA
Organism: Coleophora flavipennella; assembly: GCA_947284805.1. NCBI lineage: Eukaryota > Metazoa > Arthropoda > Insecta > Lepidoptera > Coleophoridae > Coleophora > Coleophora flavipennella. The sequence goes on from OX369273.1 coordinate 3,668,089, forward strand.
AATCTGTAAATCTATAAACCCTACATCTACCCTACATCTGTAAATCTATAAACTATATATACATCTACCCTATATCTGTAAATCTATAAACCCTACATACTACCGTACATCTGTAAATCTATAAACCCTACATCTACTCTACATCTGTAAATCTATAAACTCTACATCTACCCTACATCTGTAAATCTATAGACTATACATCTACCCTATATCTGTAAATCTATAAACCCTACATACTACCCTACATCTGTAAATCTATAAACCCTACATCTACTCCACATCTGTAAATCTATAAACCCTACATCTACCTTACATCTGTAAATCTATATAAACATGGTAATACTGCAACAAGCGGATTTCCGTCGTGCAACCTTTTCCTGGAGAATTCACTGTGATTTATGAGTTTGTGAGTACTCATTTTCGTGTTTAGTGCTTTTTGTGCGGCTGTGGATTTTTTCGCTAACTCGAAAATTTTACAGCGGTCGTAGCTCAGTGCGACTTGCGTGATCACGTCGATCGCGCAGGTTCACTGACCCTAGGCACGGTCATTATCTGGATGGGTTTGCCTGGTATTTTATCTCTACTGTTTTAGTGCGTCTGAAGGCACATCAGGTCGTTAAGCCGTGTCAAAGGCATTATAGATGGCCTCAAAAATTCTGACTGGGGTAATCGAAGTATTTTTTACTACGGCACAGCTAGTCAAAATAGTCCATTTATTACTTGCCTGCGTCAGTGTTTCCCAATTCCTATAATTTGGGGATCTTCAAGGCAAGAGTGAATAGGCATTATTTGAGTTTGCGTGTACCATCCTCGACTGCATCATCACTTACCATCAGGTGAGTTGCAGTCAAACGCACTCAAATTTTTAATAAAAAAATAAATAAAAAAAAAGTCTAGTCCCAGTTAAGCGCTAGCGAGTAACTGAGTGATTTGCGGTACATGTGCTGATCTTGAACGAAACACGGTTGTATTACGCAGTGTCTTCTCTTTGATAAAGCTCGCTGACTGGTGTTTGCCATTGCGGCCTCGACGCACCCCCAATCGCATGAAATAATTAGAAGACTACTAGAAGAAGTGTCAGGATCTATAAAATGTACAAAAATTACCATCAGCACTATATATTTAAAGATAACAACAAAAGTGATGAATAAAACTCAATAAAAACAGCGATAACAGAAAGATGAAGTCAGTTGAAAAAAAAAAGAAAACAAAATAAAATTAAAGCAAAATAATACAAATCAGGTCGAAAACAAACGAAACAGAATGACTTCGTCACACCATTTCTCCCTCTAATCTCCATAAATCCTGAGTTGGCCCCCGTGTATGGACTATGGAGCAGTTTGGGAAGAGACCCCGCACCTTAGCAGTGGGGGCGATATGGCTTGTTAACTCGAAATACGGCTCCTGAATAATCGTCTAGACTAGGCTTGCCAGTTCAGGAAATTCAAAACTCGGGATAAATTTTTAAAAATGTCGGGATTTTGGGGTTTTTATCGGGATAAATAAACAACTAATTTACTGAACATTTTATGTTTTTCCTTGCACTATTCCACAAACCAATAAATCTCCTGGCTTTGTTCCCTATTTGGGGTCAGCCCTCCTGATACTTTTGCGCCATTCTTGGCGATTTTGCGTCATTTCAGGCGTTAAGTCCAGCGTCGTCATCTCTTTAGAGACGGTTCGCATCCAGGTGGTCGGTGGGCGTCCTCTGCCTCTCCTTGCACTATTCCACAAATAATTTAAATAAAACACAATTTGTTTATACAGCAACCGATTTCGTAATTAACTTCAGGCAGTAGACTATTTTATTTTATAAGTGAGGGTAGTGTGCTACTTACTAAAAATAGGGATTACAGTTACTGAAAAATCTACCAAAATGGTAGTTTTCGTGTAGGTCCTAATTAAATATTTATTTAATTATTTAATTTTATCCCTATTTTTAGTTAGTATCACACTACTTTTACTTACAAAATGAAATATTCTACTGCCTAAGGATGATCACGAAACCGGTTGCAGTACAAGAAAACCGTTGTACTGCAAGGAAAAACATAATACTGTTCATTTCAGTGTTCCATCAAGAACCTACTATCGCAAGCATAGGTACAATAACTAATTTACTTTTTAATTTTATGTCTAAAACTTTAAAAAATCACCTTTTTTATGTTGCCACATTATAGTTAGTTTGATTCACATGCTTAAAAATTTAGTTCCTTGTAGTATACCTAAAAATTACTTGAAATTTAACCAATTTTATCCTCAGAGGAAGAAAAAAAAGACGGAGGGATTATCGTTTAAGAATCAGCTGAAGTATAGTAATGGCGGCGGCCTAAGAATGTATGAGTGAATAGGGGGTTGCCCTTTTAATATAAATTTCCCCATTTTTTCTATACTATTCGTAAACAAAGATGACCTATTATTACTAACGTAAAGATGTGACATTCACATCCCCCCTCGGCAGACATCGATAGTATTGTTAGTTATCATGTATTGTCACCTGATTGTCACCGTGAGCTGAAGACAAAATACATAGCTGGAACTCGTCAGTGGCGTAACGGATAGGGCCGCTACATCCGTCCGAAAATGTGTTTTCTAATTACGATTTTATATGTACGTTTATTCAATAACGAAACTATGTATTCATATCAGTTTTGAAAGCAATTGTTTTAATAACTAAAAAGTTTAAAATAGCGGTCACTTTTCGAATCGAGACATTGGTTTCGTAATCATAGATCTCAAGGACCTTCAGGTATCGATTTTGAAAACAATCAGTCCAGTAACCAAAAAGTCCAGAATGGCAGCCACTTTTTTGAATTCTGTCAACGGATTCGAGATCAGATACCTCAAAGGCCTTCAGATATCGATTTTGAAAGCAATCATTTCTGTAACCACAAAGTTCGAAATGGCGGCAACTTTTTTCAATTCTGACAACGATACGTTTTGGTCAGCCAGTCAATAATTATTGAGTGAGTCTCTTGCTATTTATAACAGTATTTGAGTAAAACGCCTGTGACATACTGACGGACTGACAGACAGACGGACATGGTGAAACTAGAAAGTTCCTAGTTTTACTATGGAACCCTAATAACGGGCGTGATAGATGGACGCAGGGGATGGACGGACGTAGAAGTTATGTTATAAGGGTTCCATTTTGTTCAAGTGAGGAACTTTAAAAACCAACAAAATCATACATTTTAGAGTACACATACTTTGATTGGTTGACATTTCGAGCACACGAACATTCCAACTTCTTTTGAGTGGACATACTTTGATAAACGAAAGAATTTAAAGTAAATAATTAACTGGTAATAAATGCCCAACTTCATTAGATAAGACACATTAAACTCGATCTCCCACAATTTCAAGTAATTTGTTTCTGACATTAGTGGCAACACCAGTTGTTTGGTTGGGGTTTTTTGTTACAATGTTTACAAATTTTAACGCGTTAAATATAGAAAAATAAGTGAAAAAATTATAAAATGACGAATGGAATGTGATCCCCTGATGTTTATTCTCATGCTCGAATCTATTTTTACAGCGTTTCAATACGCAAGTCGGCATAATAAATATTATTTCACGATGTGTTCTTTTGCGAAAGGTTCGCTGCGTAATGACGGCCCATGGGTGTATTATAGTTTGAATGTGTGCGTGCGGGCTCGTACCTACGAGCGAGTGGGTACAATAGGGGTACTTCAGTCGCTTGTTCTCGATAGGGGGTCCGGCTTTTATTAAAAAAGTCCTTGATTTTATCGTATTACTAGCTTGGCATTAATTGGGTCGAACGCTATGCGGTTTCGTTCTTCCGAATGTTAAGAAGGCTAAATACTTTCTCTACAGTAAGCATTGCATACAGAAATCTAAACAACAAATTTTAAAACTTTTTTAAAGTCATTTTGCGAGGTGCAGGTTTTTTTTAGTGAGTGGAGTGCAGTCTGTGGACGCGACGGCGGAACACACACACACACACAGAGTAACATAGCATAGCGCGCAGTTGGGCGCGCGCGCGCTTATTTAACTACTCACGAGTATAAAATTTATTCGGTCGGGATATTATATGAAAAGTCGGGATTATCCAGACGAATCCCGACCATCTGGTAACCCTAGTCCGGACACAAACCACCTTACTCGTACGCTAAGAGTACCAAAGTGTAACCTCTCGTTGGGGACGTATATGAGCTGATATGATGATCGGGGTTCGATTTCACTCATACAATTTAGTTAGGTACATCACATCACATTAGCTCATATAAGTCCCCACCGAGGGGCTCGAGCCTACCCTGAATTAGGGTGATCGGGCCTTAGTCGACCACGCGGGCGCAGTGCGGGTTGGTCGACTTCACACACAGCCTTCGAGTTTCTTCGCAGGCGTATGTAGGTTTCCTCACGATGTTTTCCTTCACCGTATAAGAGCGTCGGATAAACGTACATATGAAATCGAAATTCGAAAACACATTGGTACGTGGCAAGATCGAACCACGACCTCCCGGACAGGAGGTAACGAGGAGGTAGCCACCCACGCTGTACATACCCACGCAGAAATACTTTAGTTAGTACTAGGTACATTAATAAATCTTGAATACTGAAAGTGTGCTTCACAGGATTAGCTACTAAAGATCGAAATTACACCTATAAATATTACGGTTAAACTATCAGATATACGTTTATAATTGTTGTCGTGTTGGTCCAAACTAACCCTTTGGTAACGATAAGTATATGTATTAATCAGGTCAGTAGTTCTTAACCCTCAGTTGCCCGCGCTTAATTTGTGACACCATCGGTCGCTTGGGGTGGGGGGGGGGGGGGAGGGGGGAGGTTTAAAAGCCCGATATTAGGGTAGAGACTTTAAATATTTTTATTTTATTTTTATTTATTTATTATTATATTTTTAGTAGCTTAATAAAGTTTTAAATAAAATCCATAGTGTGGTTTTAAATCACTTTATTGATAGAAAGTAATTTTGAACAAATAATATTTTTTTTTGCACTAATTGATTGTTAAGTACGTTTTAGGAAACTACCCTGTGTCACAAATTTGTATCTTTAATATGAAACAAAATATAGCAGTTTAAGTAAACGTCGGGCTTTTACCAAACGCGACCAACCGAGGGTTAATAATATTGTTCCACATAATTGCAGAGCCGCTATAATATTATAGATGTAGGTAGGTATATACATACATACAAAAATTGGCCAACTGCGTGTCGGACCTTGCATGGTGTAGGGTTTCGCAGCATTACTTAAAACCGGGCAAATGCGAGTTGGACTCGCGCAAAGTAGGGTTCCGTAAGTCTTTTTAAAAAATGAATGTATATTTTAAAAAACAAAATTTGCAGTTGGTTTTTTTTTAATTTTTTATTCACAGTTGGTAAACCCTTGACAACATCTCACCTGGTGGTAAGTGAAGATGTTGCCGAAGATGAAAGCGGGCTTACCAAGATTCCCCAACGCAATGGGAAACTGGCTATCTTATCTTCATACCGGAACACACCAATGATATCAACATTGATATTTGGCGGCAAGACTTAGATGAGATGGTGGTAGCTAGCCAGGCGGGCTTAGAAAATGCCCTTCCACCAACCAAACCGAGTCTTACAATTGACCCCGCCAGGAATCGAACCCACGACCTCCTGTGTAAAGCCAGTGAACTTTGCCTCTGGGCTAAGGAGGCGGTTAAAATATTTGGTAATGGAATATTTTGTATAGAACTAGAAGAACTTTTTTAAAAATCCAACTGCATGCCTTAACGCACATAATCTTTTTATCAAGATTTGCGTTTTTTGTGTGGCATCATGTTTCCTTGTTTTTATTGAAATAAACAGTTTTTTTTTAAGTTGGTCGACTATTACTCCTAAACTAACAAAGTAAACTGAAATAGCGGTTTAGCTGTTAAAATTTTCACTTCAAAGCCTAATATTTCGCAAATTGTTCACTGAATTGAAAAATGGTCTTAACAAACCCGAAGTAGTTTTAAAAGACCTATTCAATGATACCCCACACGATAGGGCACGTCAATGAAAAAAAATCACACTCTCTACATGTACCATATTATTTTAAAATATTTTATTATATCTTTTTGTTGGCTTTATAAAAATGTCTACCCATGCCACATCTGACAAAAATATATTGTTAAAAAGAACAATTCAATTGGAGTTTACAAAATTTTTATTAATGCTGCTTTTATTTCCACGGAAGGCACCGCTAAAAAAAAATGTTTGACAAAGGGACTCAATTTTTATTTATGCCTTATAAAATTCTATAATTCTAAGTTCTCATTATCAACTTCAAAACGAGTTTATATTGGCATACTTTAAAAACACAATCATCATCATTACAGCTCATATACGTCCCCACCGAGGGGCTCGAGCCTACCCTGAATCAGGGCGATTAGGCCTTAGTCGACCACGCGGCCCAGTGCGGGTTGGTCGACTTCACACACAACCTTCGAGTTTCTTCGCAGGCGTGTGCAGGTTTCCTCACGATGTTTTCCTTCACCGTTAAAGCAATCGGTAAGTATGTACGTAAGTTTTTGAAAAACTATTTGGTACATTGGCCGTCCAGATTTGAACCCGGTACCTCTGGTTAGATGGACCGAGTCGTTACCGGTTGAGCCACCGACGCTTCGATAAACACAATACCGTAATAAAAAAAAATACATTATATGAATAATGAATGAATTATGAATTTATGAATGATGTCTCCTACCCTGACCGCCTTTAAAGCCTGTCTAAAGGACAATGTTTGAGATCTTCCCATCTATCTTGAGCTTATATATACATATATATACTACAAAGAAACACTTAATTACGTACAAACCAGTAAAATAACATGAACACAACTAATATTACATCTAAACTTACGTAACCTAATTGTAATAAATACAAACTCAATGTAATAAATCTAACATAAATAAATAAATGTAATATTAGTTGTGTTCATGTTATTTTACTGGTTTGTACGTAATTAAGTGTTTCTTTGTAGTATATATATATATATATATATATATATATATATATATATGTATATAAGCTCAAGATATATGGGAAGATCTCAAACATTGTCCTTTAGACAGGCTTTAAAGGCGGTCAGGGTAGGAGACATCATTAATAAATTGGTTAATATCATAAATAACTGGTTTGTACGTAATTAAGTATTTCTCTGTCCTAGTTAAGTCCTCTATTTATTATTGCAAAGGTTGACTGGAAGAGATCCCTCTAAGGGATTAGTCCGCCTTAGTACTTAACCTTTTTTTTAATGTTATTTTAAGTGTATATTTTGTACAATAAAGAGTTTACAAACAAACATTCTTTTGTTAGAGAAATAATGTTATAATGTATTTTTTTCCATTACAATACAAGTAAAACCAAAGAGATAATATCACCAACGAAGTTCCATATCAATTTTTTTTATTGGAACGCACATGCGGTTCGCGCCATTTTTACAGCACTACAAAAAGTTTTCATTCCAATTTTTTCTTGTCTGTGACAGCGCCCGCTTTAAAGCATGCGCGGTGATGTGTTTGTTGGTTTTTCATTGAACTTTGTTGTAGATACTGAATTTCGTGGATAATTTTCATTCTTGTTTAAAAATGTCTGAGATCAGTGAGAGCATTGTTTTTACCTGTCTGTGACACCGTCCGCTTCAGTGCAAGCGCGGTGATGCGCTGGGATTCAGCGCTATGACACGTTTTGTTGTAGGTACTTACCTAATTTCGTAGGATTTTTTTCTTACTCTTAACTTTGATTTTTGTATTTTAGTTGATTCAATCCCAATGTATGAGATTAGATAAAGTAGTGTATGAAACTGCACATAATTTGGTCTTAAAACACACGTATTTTAAGAACCCTTATTATGCAACAGTTTCATAAACTACTTTAAATGTACCTGCAAAAATTTATTACTGTAGATTTTATTAATGAATGGGTACAGTGAAAATAACTTTCGGTTGTATTGGGGTAAAACATTTTTTTTTCATTACCAAAATAATTTTTGTTTGCTAATTTTATAAATGCCTAGTATTTTTTCAGAACTTTATAATAATGGTTAGGAGTTGGAGGAAAATTCTTTTTAATGTTATACATAGATATATACGAAGGTATGCATAGACCGACAGTTGTATTCTTTCAGGTTATTCAGATGAGCTGATGATGGACGATTAACTCCTTGACTTTAATTCTGCTGAGATGATGATGGAAGCCACAGGATTCTGTATCTGTTATTGAAACACATGTATTATGATTTGATAATTCCTATTATCAAATCATAATATATAGGTGGTTGGGTTTAACGTTGTTAGATAGATAGCATTAACACTAAACATAAAGAAAATAAAAAAAAGTTTCATTAACAGATACAGAGTCGTTAATTCGTACCCACTTTTGATTTCGTTATTGTTGGTTAATGTTGTGTCATCATATCAGCCACAAATCGTCCACTGCTGGACAAAGGCCTCTCCCAAGGATTTCCACGACGACCGGTCCCGCGCTGCCCGCATCCATCGGCTTCCCGCGATCTTCACCAGGTCATCGGTCCACCTCGTGGGAGGCCTGCCTACGCTACGTTTTCCGGTGCGCGGTTGCCACTCGAGAACTTTACTGCCCCATCGGCCATCTGTTCTACGAGCTATGTGCCCTGCCCACTGCTACTTCAGTTTAGCGATTCTGTGAGCTATGTCGGTTACTTTAGTTCTCCTGCGGATCTCCTCGTTTCTGATTCGATCACGCAAAGAAACTCCGAGCATAGCACGCTCCATTGCCCTTTGGGTGACCTTGAGCCTTCTTATGAGGCCCATAGTAAGCGAACATGTCTCAGTTCACTGGCAACACACACTGGTCGAAGACCCACAAGACTTCTAACATATAACTAAGTAGAACTTGCGTGCAACACCAGGCAATCGCCCACTATCCCTCGGATAGTCCGTAAGTCATCATTGGCAACACACTGGTTAAAGGCCTTAGTCTTGAGACACTGCGGTATTTGGGACGTGAAGATATTTCGAAGCTTCCCGAACGCTGCCCAGCCGAGTTGGATTCGTCGATTGATCTCTTTCCTGAAGTTGGAACTACCTAGCTGGACTGTTTTTCCCAGGTATACATATTCGTCAACAACTTCCAGTGTAGAGTCTCCAACCTTTAAAGGAGTGGGTGCGACACGGACATTTAACATTATTTTCGTCTTGTCCATGTTCATTTTAAGACCCACTTGTTGAGAGACTTTACTGAGGCCATCGAGCATTGTGCTTAGGTCTTCCATAGTCTCAGCCATGACCACAATATCGTCATCGAATCGGAGGTGGTATATGTACTCGCCGTTGATATTGATGCCGAATCCACCCGTTTCGGAGATATAACGTCTCCCTGTCTCACCCCTCGCTGCAACTGGATAGGTTTCGAGTTCTGGTCCTGGAGGCGAACCGACATGGTGGCGTTTTCATACAGACACTTCAACACCTCGATGTATCGATGGTCAATTTGGCACCGCTGGAGAGACTGTAGCACAGCCCAGGTTTCGACTGAATCAAAGGCCTTCTCATAGTCCACAAACGCCAAGCATAGTGGCTGATTGTACTCTTCGGTCTTCTGTATAATCTGCCGCAGCGTATGTATAATAATAATAATAATAATTTATTTATTGACCAAAAAAAGTTTACAAAAATATTCTCCACATGCAGCAAGAAATACAGATCAGTATTAAAATGATTACAACTAAAGCCTAAGCTAGGCAAGAGCCTGTGTTATAGGCATTAGTCCTCTTCCAGTTGGCGCAATACTTTATTTTGATAAAAAGAAGTAACGGAGAGAACAATTTAAAAGGTTCACTAAAATTAAAAGTAGAATAATCCTAAACTATCATGCAAGCATGCAATGCGTGTATTTGTGTGTGCGTGTATGTGTGTGTGTGTGTGTGTGTGTGTGTGTGCGTGCGAGCGGGTGTGTTGTGAGTGTTAGATTTATACATGTGAGCCTGTTAATACAAGAAAAAAAAGGATAATCAACTTATTATTCGTAACAGTTTTTCTGTTTCGTCAAAACTAAGAGACATTAGCCATTCATTCATTTTCACCTTACAATTGTGGGATGACAGGAAGTATAATAGGTTTTCATGGGCGCATGCTTTATTGTACAGAAAATTGCTTAGGAAACTGAAATGTTTTTGGGCAAAAGACGTACGACAGTTTATTGTAGGACAAATTCGGTCAGTTCGTCTTTTTGAAGCTGCAGCCGTAATAAGTGAGCATGGCAAAGAGGTGTGAGTTTTCAGGATTACATGAGCGATAAATATTTGTCTAACTGATAGCACCTCACATTCCTTATATAGTTTTTCAGTAGGATACTGGAAACCGCGAAACGTTGCGACTTTTAAAATAGCTCTATTAGCTCTTTCTAACGGAATCAAGTGGGATACACAAGAACCTGCCCAGGTGACGATACAGTAGCTTAGAACGGATTTACACAAGGCGAGATATAACATTTTTACAATTTTGGGCTCAGCAACTTGACGTATGTTTCTAAATAGTGGTATTAACTTTCTTATTCGTTGAGTGACAGCGTCTATATGGCATTTAAAGTTAAGGTGTGAATCTAGAATTACACCAAGGTACTTTATGTTATTAACCCTTTCTAATAAAGAGCAACCGCAGCTGAAATTACGGTGCAGAGAGTTTATAGAAAGACATGAAGAAGAATGTGCAATAATGTTGAACGTTCCAACAGGTTGAGTTGTTTTTTGAATGGAAAAGGTAAGATACTTCGTTTTTTCACTATTTAAAGTCAGTTGATTATCGCAAAGCCAGGCAGTCACCATATTAAATCCTTTTTGTGCCGAAGAAAAAGTGTCCTCCCAATTCCGTCCCCGGAACACTAGTGCAGTATCGTCGGCGAATGCAAAAATTTTTCCATTGGTTAAGGACAGTTGACACAGGTCATTTATGTAGACCAGGAAAAGGGTTGGGCCTAGGATACTTCCTTGCGGAACACCATACGTTACAGGGAGTTCGCTGCTCAAGTGATTACCTATGGAGACACACTGTGACCTTTCGCTAAGGTAGTCTCTAAATAGTTGAAGTTGTCCATTTCGAATACCAATGCGTTCTAGTTTAGAAATTAATCGAGGGATGGATACGGTGTCAAAGGCTTTGGCAAGATCTAAGAAAATAGCAATGCTTCTTGCCCTGACGTCCAAAGCCCCGACAACGTTGTTAGTGAGTTGAAGAACAGCATCGTTTGTGGACCTACCTTGCCGAAAGCCGAACTGGTTCTCGGACAAGATATTGTTAGATTCGAGGTAGCTAACCAGCCTTTTGTTTATCAGCCGCTCTAGGATTTTTGACAGTGATGTCAAAATTGATATAGGTCGATAATTACTAATAGATGTTGAGTTACCCTGTTTGTGAATGGGAATAATGACAGCGTTTTTGAAGACCTTAGGGAAAACATTTCTCTCAAAACACAAATTACAAATATAAGTGATCGGCTCTATAAGAATGTCTTTATACAATTTGATAATATTAGGCGCTATGTTATCCCAACCAGTAGCACAATCGGATCGAAGTGTATTAATTATGGTTGAAATTTCATACGTATGTGGTCGATGGTACTAAAGCCTTTTCGGAAACCGGCTTGTTCGGGAGGCTGGAAGTCGTCAAACCTGCGTGCGAGACGGTTCGTAATGACTCTCGAAAACAGCTTGTAGACATGGCTCAGAAGTGAGATGGGTCTGTAGTTCTTCAGCAGGGTGTTGTCATCCTTTTTGAAGAAAAGCACGACCACACTTCTGTGCCATACCTTAGGCGTTTGTTCCTCGAGTATTACGGAATTAAATAACTTCTGAAGAGTTTTTAGTACCGGTGATCCACCTGCTTTCAGAAGTTAAGCCGTAATTCCATCATCACCCGGTGCCTTGTTGTTCTTGAGCTGTTTGAGAGCCATTCTAATCTCGTACAGGCTCATCCGGGATATCTTCGGTATAGTGTCGGGTTAGTCTGGCTCTTGGGTCTTCAGCCAGATCGCTGACAGGCAAACGTGTGGTCTTGTACAATTGTCCATAGAACTTCTCAACTTCTTCCAGCAACTCAGTCTTAGACGATATGGTCCTGCCATCCTCAGTCTTCAGCTTGGTCAGTTGGCTTTGTCCAACAGACAGATCTCTCGCTGTTGTGTATTTAAGTATAATAATATTATTTCATACTTTTAAGTGAATTTCATTTTCAAATCGTTTTTTAGTTATTTTAATATTTTTTTAGGTTATAATTTTACATTATGAGAACTATATTCCATTTACAGATTTATAAAAATTCATTGCTGTAGGTCTAATGGTTAGCAGAGAAAATTTACTGTGGTCTGTAACATAATATACGGGCAGATGGAGCGTCGGTGGCGTAACGGCTAGTGCCGCTACTTCCTGTCCGGGAGGTCGTGTTTCGACTTCTGCCACGTACCAATGTGTTTTCGAATTTCGATTTCATATGCACGTTTATCCGACGCTCTTACGGTGAAGGAAAACATTGTGAGGAAACCTGCACATGTCTGCGAAGAAACTCGAAGATTGTGTGTGAAATCGACCAACCCATACTGGGCCCGCGTGGTCGACGAAGGCCCGATTACCCTAATTCAGGGAAGTCTCGAACCCCTATTCACTTTTTCGAATTTTTAGTATATGTTGTTATAGCGGCAACAGAAATACATCATCTGTGAAAATTTTAACTGTCTAGCTATCACGGTTCATGAAATACAGCCGGTGACAGACGGACGGACAGACAGACAGATTAGGGTAGGCTCGAGCCCCTCGGTGGGGACGTATATGAGCTGATATGATGATTATGATGATGAGCACACGGACGGAAGGTTGGACATTTAGAAATTATAAGGGTTCCATTTTTTGATATTTTGGCTGTGAATACTAAGAAAATATTATCTTGTAGGTAAATATGACTTATCAATACAAAAATAAAAACATACCAAAAATAGCACAGAATCCAATATGTCAAGATCCTTGAACTTAGAGTAATTGGTTTAATGCTCAAAGTTCTTAGCCTGACAAATCCGATTCATACCCTTAGCGATACGCGGAAATCCCCAAAAATGACAACTACCGACTCCAATCACAAAATTGCGGGGTTTTAAACCGACGACGTGTTTTTACCCGACTGAGCCAGAGGAAGGGTTATGTTTTTCGAATGTATGTATCTATATATACAGGACGTAACAAAATTGGTGTAGGACCCGTTAACTGGGGGTTCTACTCATCATACTGAACAACTGTCCCCAAGCAGCCCATAGTCAATTCTCAAAAAAAAAATATTTGGACCCTCCATACTAAAATGCACAAAATTGGTCACTCAGCTGATCGATTTGTATGAAGAATAATTTTTTTCTGCGATTTCAGCAAAGTCGTAGAACAAAAGTTGTTCAGTATGATGAGTAGAAACCACAGTTAACGGGACCTACACCAATTTTGTTACACCCTGTATAGTGTATGTATGTTTACTTCTTTGGCACGCTCTGAAGCCTAAACGGCTTGATGGATTTTGGAGTGCGAGGTGTCCTTAGATTGGTCTTAATCATATGGGTGACATAGGATACATTTTACCCGATTTGCCAAAAATAGGGGTTAAGTTTTTATGCAGTCTGGTTTTCAATTTTTAATTAATACCTAAAGTTAATCCAGTGATTGGTACACACGTAAACAAGTCCATATCTAGAAAACTACTGAACCGATCTTGATGAAACTTGCACCGTTATTTAAGTTGAAAGGTTAATCCAAAAAAATACACATGTTATCCCGATTTCTAGTTTTAGAGAAATGAGTGGACACACATACATTTGACACACGTGTTTAGAAGCCAACATATACTGACATACATAATTAATCTGTTTTTTTATTCACAATTGGCAAGCCCTTGACATCATCTCACCTACTCCAACAAAATTACATACATACTGATCGAATTGTTAACCTCCTTTTTTGAAGTTGGTTAATAATAATTAATAAGCAAGCTTCTTAAAGGATTACTTATGATTGCTTTAAAATGTTAACAGAAACTGTTTTATCGAGCGACCATTACTATTGGTTTAGTAAAGTTGTACTTAATCCCATAGACAAACTTTGCCACTGTTTATCATTCAGCTCTTGGAACTAGGTGTTCATTTGAAACTTGCTTAATCCCCCTGAATGATAGGTGAGGGCTTATCTATACCCGGGGTGTAGATTATGTGGCTAGGCTTACTAGTTAGTGATGAAGGAAGGTAGAAGCTTTAAACGGTCTCGATGTTTATCTGTATGGCGGCGCCGACGTCAGAAATGGGACAAATGGCAACGGGAGCCGGTAGTGATGCGAGAAAATCAAGATGGCCGCCGACCGTCAGCTGTTACTGTAAATTGTTTTATTATGTTTTGAATCTAGAGCTACTTCACACTTGCTTTTGATTTAGCTCTATCATCGTAAAATCGGTAATACATACATGCGAGAAACTTGGTGTGAAAAATCACATTTTTGTCGCTCGCGTTTATGTCTTTTGTTTTAAATGTGAATATTATGTATCATTGACATTATACTATGTAGTTGTGGGGATGAGGTGTGATGGAACGGAACCCTCGGAGTGCTAGTCCGATTTGCTCATGGCCGGTTTTTTATTGCATCCGTATATGCAAGTACTTGACGGAGCCCCTTCGGAGCTTCTATCTGTAGTTCTCATGATGTAAAATTTTCAGACATGGTTTTTAGTTATGAACCAAAGACAAAGCGCGTATTTGCTTCTGGATTTTCACTGGCTGTTGCGGCAGCACGCTCGCTTCGCTCGCTCGGGTAGCACGTTGTCAGAATCGGCACTCCTTACTTATTTCGGCGTTCCGTGTATACCAACTTTTACGGCTCTAAATAAAATTCATACTTACCTATCATTAGCCAAAGAAATGAATTATAACATAAACGAGAAAAATTACAGTACGTATAATATTAGCTGATGTGTTCAGTTTACAAGTAACTTGAAATTTTCGTCATTTTTCTTCAATTTCTCTATAATTTTTTGATGTCCTCATAAATTTTAACCGCATTCCATCTTTATTACGTTACACTCTTTAACTATTGATTGGTACTTTGGTAATTTTATTTCGAAACATATAAATGTTTGCTATCGTCTCTAAATGGAACATCATATTTAGTTTTAGAGATAGCAACCCTTAAAACTTAGCATAGCGTCGTTCGCTCCTCGATACCTAACAGCTGACTGTCAGCGTCCTACTTGATTTCCTACTGCCGTGGCTCCCGTTGTAGTTTTCTAATGGGAATCGACTCCGGTAGCGGAGGCACTTCCTTATATTTATGATCGGAATTATTGGTAGGTAGGTATTAGAAGTTCCGTCGGTGGCGCAACGGCTAGGACTTCTACATCCTGTCCGGTCCGACTGGTTCGAAGCCTGCCACGTACCAATGTGTTTTTGATTTAATATGTACATTAATCCGACGCTCTTACGGTGAAGGAAAACATCGTGAGGAAACCTGTACACGCCTGCGACGAAACTCAAAGGTTGTGTGTGAGATCCTCCAACCCACGCTGGGCCCGTGTCGTCGACTAATTCAGGGTGGGCTCGAGCCCCTTGGTGGGGACGTATATGAGCTGTGATGAGGTATTAGAAAACGTTTCATATGAAAATGATTAAACTAAGGTAGATTGGTTAAAATTCAAATGAGTAGATTTATGAATTTTAATGATGGAGCGTTTAATTAAACTCCTTCTGGCGTGCAGTATTTGAAAGCGTAACAGGATCTGATATGTGACTAAGTATTTTCAATCTTCCTCACTTAAAGTGTAAATTGTTCCTTCAATCTTTGAATACGAATGCTCAAAGTACGTGAATGTGATTCCAAACTTGCTGAGAAGATTATTCCTAACCGACTTCCCGGCGAATCTTATTCACTCTTTGAAATCACTCCATAGGATTTTAAAGTTCCAAAGAGATCGAACTTGGACAGAAATTTAACTTTGGAACAGTTTAATTTAAAACTGTAAGGAGAACGGGAAATAATGACCTCTTCTAGAGGTTCATTCATTCATTTATATCAGCTCATATACGTCCCTACCGAGGGCTCGAGCCTACCCTGAATTAGGGCGATCGGGCCTTAGTCGACCACGCGGGCCCAGTGCGGGTTGGTCGACTTTACACACAACCTGCGAGTTTCTTCGCAGGCGTGTGCAGGTTTCCTCACGATGTTTTCCTTCACCGCAAGAGCGTCGGATAAACGTACATATGAAATCTAAATTCGAAATCACATTGGTACGTGGCAGGTTCGAAGCACGACCTCCCGGACAGGAGGCGGCGGCCCTAGCCATAACGCCATCGACGCTCTTCTAGAAGTATTCACTGCAAACTCGTAGCAGTTGTAAATTTACAGAAGCAAGTAGCTTCCATTACATTTCAAAACAATTTCACTCTCCCCGTCGCATAAATAACCGACGAAAAGTTTGTACAGATAAATGAGACACCCGCAAACACGTGCGGTTTCATCATTGGGAACGGTAATAACGTGTAACACTCATACGTTTGGGAAACGCAAAAAACCGGCAAAGTGCGAGTCGGACTAGCACTCCGAGGGTTCCGTACCACCACACGTCTTCACACAACTACAAAGTATAACGACAATGATACCTATTCACATTACAAACAAAAGACATCAACGCAAGTGACTAAAATATACTTTTTTGTCGTTCAGTTCGGACTCCTTAGCGCAAGTACGACTCATACTTGGCCAATATTTATTATTTGTTGTTTTACTTCAGTATTAGTACTATAATAGCATCAACTTTCATGGTTGTATGTATTACCGTTTTAACGATAGAGCTAAATCAAAAATACTTTTTTTGTATAGAGACCTCCCTTATTTTTTCACTTTTTCTTATTTTTAGTATTTGTTGTTATAGCGACAATAGAAATACACATCATCATCATATCAGCTCATAAACGTCCCCACCGAGGGGCTCGAGACTACCCTGGATTAGGGCGAATACACATTCTGTAAAAAATTCAACTGTCTTCTAATTCATGAAATACAGCCCACTGACAGACGGACAGACAGCGGAGGTTTAATAATAGGGTCCCGTAATTGGTCATTGATTGTACGGAACCCTAAAAATGTTCCCAACAATTTAATGTTCCGCACAAAATATTCATGGCGTTCTGTTCCACACACCACACCTACACCCACATGTCGCAATAAGTCATCTTCACAACTTTTTACACCGGATTGTCAGGAAGCAATTTGTGCAAGTTGTTATGTGCAGCCGCGAGCTCGCGCGGTCAGGCTGGAATTTATGAAAGTGCACGTTAAAAACCTAACTTTTATCGCAAAGTCGAATTTCAATCCTGTCCTGAAAACTGGAGAGGCTAGTTTCCAACAAACATGGTTCGCAGTTGTTTGCAGCCAATATAGAGGGTAGTTGAACAGCCTTTGGTGCTTCGCGATTTATGTTTTGTAAAAAGAAGGCGCAAGTTTAATATCCAAAAAAATCGTATTTGGTATTTGAACTATGAGCGAGTTTTCCAAAGCTGTTCTAAGTTTTGGTAGAGTCTCTTTGGTTCAGTTAGTCCCTAGGAATCTCAGTGATTTTACTTTCGAGCGACCGACTGCAGCAAGGGAGCAAAAGAAAATATTTTTGTCGTGAAAAAAGTTTTTTATATCTTTAAAACGTTTGCAAAAATGTCTGTACGTTTGTCCAATACGCTTTCCGCAGCGGCTAAACCAATTGCCCGATTGACTTCAAATTTATGATAATGTCGATGGATGCTGAGCGGCTTCTGGCTGGTTTGCCATTTGAGGGTAGCTGCTATACAAAAAAATATGCATAATCTTAAAACTGGCTCTAACGATTTTGATAGACTTTACATGTAGTAATTATTATTAATGTTCTATCAAGTGGCAGTATTACTATTCTGGCAAAATTCCTTAAAGGTGGGTTGTATGGACAACGATTTTTTTTTCCAAATAACTAAGTATCAATTCACTTCATAATTGTCGCGGAGCGCTGTATTCGTCTGTATCCACGCCGCGATTGTCATGTACACGCTTATGGTTAAACTCACATGTGACTCGCTGTACTGCACAACAATTCATGTCCTTCACCATCGCAGAGTACACCCGACCACCCGTGCTGCCAGGTGTTCGTCCAACTCCTGTAATTAAACTGTCATGAGTATGATAGCGGATCCCATAATCTGTCGTGAGGAGTGGGGTTCTACCTTGGGTTGGACATGCCGTCCATGGCTAAATTACGGGATGAGGATGCACATGAAATAAGCAATCAGTGTTGCATGAGGCGCCTTTCTATGAGTGTGTGTTTGATGTCAGGTGTGTATACAAATGAATATCACATAATACATGAACACAATAACATGAGTAAAGCAATGGTTAGTCACACATCAAACGACAACAGTGCTGAAAGAAATGAATCATTAATAGGTCGGTGGTAAGGAAGGTAAGGGAAGGTAAGGAAAGAGGATCGCATTGTCATGTCCCACGTTGGAAGAGCCACTCTCCTCGTCCCCTCGTCTTTCCCATGCCTGGGCCGCGAGTCGTCAGGGACCGTTGCCATGTCCCACGTTGGAGGAGCCACCTCCTCGTCCCCTCGTCCCACCCGCGTCCGGGCTGGCGAGTCGTTGGGAACTGTTGGGGGAGTAACGTTCCCCATGTCCCACGTTGGAGGAGCCACCTCCCCATGTCCCTCGTTGGAGGAGCCACCTCCTCGTCCCCTCGTCCCACCCGCGTCCGGGCTGGCGAGTCGTTGGGGACTGTTGGGGGAGTAACGTTCCCCATGTCCCACGTTGGAGGAGCCACCTCCCCATGTCCCTCGTTGGAGGAGCCACCTCCTCGTCCCCTCGTCCCACCCGCGTCCGGGCTGGCGAGTCGTTGGGGACTGTTGGGGGAGTAACGTTCCCCATGTCCCACGTTGGAGGAGAAACTAATTCCCCATGTCCCTCGTCGGGGGAGAGGTTTAATTTCCCCATTGCCAGGCGACATCTGGCTATCCACGTTCACAGAAGTATCAGCGGGTACCACGCTATTCTCACACGTCGATTGATCCACATCTAGGTAGACGGCACTCCGGAAAGATCTGCGGCTTCCCGTAACTTATAGATCATACTCGAGTATGTCGTCTTCCGCATATCCATAAACAGTCTCAGGTTCATCCAAGGTGATTGGGCTCCTGTCCGTTCCGTGTACTCAACAGGATCTGCAGCGCGTTCGCCACGTCAGCGCCACGTCGTTCAATTGTCATCTCTCCACCTAGCTGTGTTAGGAAAACAATGTGTCAAAGGACACGATGATTATAGGTTATGTGCGAGCTGTGGTGGCGTGTATGATGTGTCGTGGAAATATGGTGCAAGGTCGATGGGGTTTGGTGATTGTGGAGCCTTCAGGCTGATACCGGCACCAGGCATTGTGTAAATATCAAGATTACATCGGATATAGTTACATGAGCAAGTTAGAAGCAAAGAGAGATTTCGACGAGATATGAAATCAACTATGATACTCAACTTGGGTCCTTTGGCGCAGTAGTAGTAGCAGCTGGCTCGTGTCTCCTTCCTTCCTCGTGGTTGGCTCGAAGAGGTGTTGATCGAAGCACACGCGAAATCGAAATGAAATGAATTATGAGCCCGGCGCTCCTATATAAAACGAATGAAATAACTAAGAGGATAAAAACTCTTTGCTGTTTACCGATTCGTCATAGACTAATCAATTTAAGTTAGGTCATCTTTATGAAGTTCATTCGCGACAAGATGTTAAATCCATCGTGTTCGCGACAATAATGTTGCTAGCTATAAAAGGAATCTACTGTCAGTAGCTTTGACGTGTTGTTGACATAACGTTTTCGCGAGAAATGTGCGTAGTTCTGCTTTACATTTTATTTTCTTATCTATTAAGTTATTGAAATCGATATTAGTATGCTCGATTTCATCGTACCTCTACTAAACGTCCATACATAATTATAATGTGAGAAAACAATCTCCTAGCCCGCAAAGAGAATATAATAAACTACGTTCTAGCCCGAGCAAAGAGCACTACAACTATTGCCCCAGCAAGCGCAGTGAAGCTTTTTCTCTTTAGTTAATTTAGTCGTCGCGCGTCGCTTGTTATTTTCTCGCAATCCTTACTAATATTATAAATGTGAAAATGTGTTTGTTTGTTTGTTACCTTTTCACGCTTCAACGCCTTGACCAATCTTAATGAAATTTGGCATGCAGGTTACCTGTGACACGAGGAAGGACATAGGCTACTTTTTATTCCGTGAAAATAGTATAGCTCGATGCAGTTACTGAGGGAACTGAAAATATTCAATTTTTTGGTTAATTTCTTTAACATCGCAACGGAACAATGGATTGTGTTATTTTTTGCACAGAGATGGTTAAAGAAGTAGAAAATGACATGATTTACTAATACGCATACCCTGACATAGTCAGAGGCATCTGGAGAAAATTCATGTACACCACGCTCCCTCTAAGACGGTCGTAAAAACGATGTCCACGCAGGCGAAGCCGCGGGTAAAAGCTAGTCTTTTATAAAATATTAATTTTTATCCTAAAGCTTAATTTTTTTAAAATTCTGTTCAACCTATTCCTGAACAAAAACCTTTTTGCTGAGCAGTTCTGTTGAATACTTAATGCTAGGAAGTTCTCTCGACCGGATTATAGAGGATTTTACAACACAAATTTTCGGCTTTTATGATACCAGTGATGATAAAATAAGTTTTAAACCAGTGATATTGAAAGTAACCGTTTCGAATCTACGCAAACTAGGTATAAGCTCGTAACGGCTTTGACGTTTTATAAGTGAAGAGTTTTCTGCACTATTTACCCAGATGCGCCAGAAGGAGGGTTATGTTTTTCGAGAGTATGTATGTATGTTTGTATGTATAATTGTTTGGCACGCTCTGCAGCCTGAACGGCTGGATGGATTTTAGCTTGAGACGTGTCGTTAGATTCGTATTTACTGTGAGAGTGACACTGGGTATATCAAAATAAAAAAAACAAAATGGCGGATTTTTGGCGCCAAATTCAAATGTTTGACACGCTCTGCAGCCTGAACGGCTCGATGAGTTATAGCTTGAGGGTTGTCGTTAGATACGTTTTTACTGTGAGAATGACACTGGGTATATCAAAATAATAAAAAAAAATGGCGGATTTTTAGCGCCAAATTCAAATGAACTCATTCAATAATAAAACTAAAAAAATTAATAAAATAAAAAACGGTAATTTAAAAAACTAAAAAACCAGCCTGCGTTTCTGTGTAATTTGGAAATGAAAAACCCTAAAACAAGAAAGTCGTCATACCCGATTGCACTTAACTTAAGAAAAATTGTAGCAGTCGGGACCCATTCTAGAAATGGAGGCTTAGTGAATTGAGAGCACATACCTATATTACATTGCAGATTACTCCAATATACTGACTAGACGGCTGACTTTCTAGAATGGGTCCCGACTGCTACAGTTTTTCTTAAGTTAAGTGCAATCGGGTATGACGACTTTCTTGTTTTAGGGTTTTTCATTTCCAAATTACACAGAAACGCAGGCGGGTTTTTTTAGTTTTTTAAATGACCGTTTTTTATTACATAAAAATGATGTACTTACTATACGAGGGCGGTTTGACAACTCAATGACTTTAAGGTGGAATAAAAACTTTTAAATTTTTTTTTGTCTCATATTTGGAAACTCACTACGAAGCGCATGCCGTTCTTTTTTCTAATTTGGCGCGAAAACAAGCTTTTTAGAAACAAAAAAGTTAGGCGACTTCTAAGTATTCTTTGAAAATGGAGAAAAGCGAGTTTCGAGTGCTAATTAAACACTATTTTTTACGTGGTAAAACAATTAAGCAGACCGCAGATAAATTGAAAAAGTATTATGGTGATTCTGCGCCTTCTCATGGGATGGTAAATAAGTGGTTCACTTAATTTCGTTGTGGACGTACTACTACTAATGACGCGGATCGCCCAGGAAGGCCGATTGAGGTCACTACGGAGGGCATGGTTAATAAAATACATGACAATGTTTTGGCAGATCGTCGAGTGAAGATACGCGAAATAAGTGATGCTGTGCACATCTCGACTGAACGAGTTTTTTATATTTTGCATGATATTCTGGGCATGAAAAAGCTTTCTGCAAGATGGGTGCCGCGTTGACTAACAGCCGACCAGAAACGAAATCGTGTAACAGCTTCTGAGGAATGCCTAGCCATGTTTAATCGCATTCCGAGTGAGTTTATGCGTCGGTACATAACATTTGACGAAACGTGGGTCCATCATTATACACCAGAGACTAAGCAACAGTCGAAGCAATTGACTTCTACCGGGGAACGTGCCCCAAAGAAGGCAAAAACTGTTTGCTCGGCTGGTAAAGTGATGGCCACAGTCTTTTGGGACAGCCAAGGGGTTATTTACATAGATTTTTTGGATAAAGGCAAGACAATAACCGGAGCTTAATATGCTGCATTGTTAGATAGATTCAATGAAAAGTTGATCAAGAAACGACCGCTTCTAGCAAAGAAAAAAATTCTATTTCATCAGGATAATGCACCGGCCCACTCGTCTGCAATCGCGACATCAAAAATTGTCGAATTAGGATACGAATTATTGCCACACCCTCCGTATTCGCCAGATTTAGCCCCCTGTGACTTTTTCCTCTTCCCAAACGTGAAGAAATGGCTTGGCGGGCAAAGATTTTCGTCAAACGAAGAGGTGGTAGCCGAAACTGAGGCCTATTTTTCAGGTTTTGACAAAAATATTTTTTTGATTGGTGTAAGAGGTTGGAACATCGCTGGACTAAGTGCGTAGAGTTGAAAGGAGATTATGTAGATGTAGATATATGTATTTCTTCTGTGTGTGTTAGAGTACTTATATTTTTTTTAAATGAGTACATCTCGATGGGGCAGTAAAGTTCTCGAGTGGCGAACGCGCACCGGAAAACCTAACGTAGGAAGGCCTCCCTCCCACGCGGTGGACCGACGATCTGGTGAAGATCGCCGGAAGCCGATGGATGTGGACAGCACAGGACCGGTCGTCGTGGAAATCCTGGGGGGAGGCTTTTGTCCAGCGGTGGACGATTTTCGACGATATGATGATGATGATGACACCTCGAGTTCATAGTTCGGGGCGAACCACGAAAGATAGAACCGCTAGTTTTAAAACATGTCTTATAATTTAATTGTAAAAGCTTAACTTTCTTAAAAAAGAACACTGTAATAAGTTTGTAGCTTAACTTACGTGTGGTCACGTCCTAAGTAAGTAATGTCCCACTGAATACATAACGTTATCGCCGGGGCGCGGATGTGCCAGAATGGCGGTAAAAGAGTTCATACGAGCACGTATCACGTTTTTATCTATATTAGGGTTCTATCTTTACAATTCTCATTGTTAGTTTTAGCTAAGCACTTACTCATTTTGGTATACCTATATTTACACTAATTCCACGGAAATTAAATAAATTACACATTACGATTTGTCAGCGACCGGTTGCGAACACCATCTTCAGGCATTAATTTCCGTGGAATTAGTGTAAATATATACCAAAATGAATGATATAATGTTCCACCAAGAACCTACAATCAAAAGTATCTAAACTATTGAGCACTTACAAAAATGAGCGTCGGTGGCGTAATGGCAACGGCCGCTACCTCCTGTCCGGGAAGTCGTGGTTCGATCCTGCCACGTACAAATGTGTTTTCGAATTTCGATTTCATAGGTACGTTTATCCGACGCTCTTACGGTGCAGGAAAACATCGTGAGGAAACCTGCACACGCCTGCAAAGAAAATCGAAGGTTGTGTGTGAAGTCGACCAACCCGCACTGGGCCCGTGTGGTCGACTAAGGCTCGATCGCCCTAATTCCGGGTAGGCTCGAGACCCTCGGTGGGGACGTATATGAGCTGATGTAATGAGGGATCTATCTTTACAATTCTCATTATTAGTTTTAGCTGAGCACTTCCAAAATAGACGGGTATTATTAAAGCCTACCTTAGCTAAGTATTAAAATAATTTGTTTTAATAGTGAAGGAAAACATCGTGAGGAAACCTGCACATCTGATTTCAGATGTGTATGAAAGTCGCTTTGCACACATCCGTTGGTGTAAATTTAAATTCTCTACACGTGACCGCGGGTGATGCTAAATGCAACACCAGGGAACCGGCGTCTATCCTTTTGATAGCACGGTTAATTGTATCACACGATAAAGAGAAGAGATTAAAATCACACGTTTATTTATTTATTTTATTTATTTATTTATTAGGTCTACCAACAGTAATTTACACCAACACATTCATTTACAGCATAATTCTTAGATTATTGTCTAAGTGCAACCACTTTTTACAGGTAAACACAGCATGCAACATTGAAGTTTAGTTTTAAACATAAAGTATTAATTTGAAACAGATAACGCTTATCACAATAAATGCAGAACTATGAAAAATATGGGCCTTAAGTGGAGGCGTCGGACAGATTATCCGACGCTAATCTATAAATTTTACTAATAGCATCCAAGTTTACATCCATAATATCACTACAGCTATTAATAACTTTACAAAATCTAGGAATTGGTGAGTTACAACCTAAAACTGATCTACGGAGAAGTGGGCATAATGGAGTAATAGGGTTACGGGGCAAGCGGCTTGGAGCACGAAAATTAATGAGACGTAATAATTGTGGACAATCAATATGGTTTTTAAGAATTTTAGTTATAAACATGCAGTCCTGAAGGTTTCTACGCATTGAAAGCGAATTTATTTTAAAAAACTCTAACCTATTTTTATAGGAGACAGTTTTTTTAGCCATACCAGAAGAAAAAGACAGATGCCAGAGAAATCTTTTTTGAACGCGTTCTAAGCGTAGAGAATGTGTAGAATAGTGAGAACGCCAGACCACGCTACAATACTCAAGTATGCTGCGTACCATGCTATTATAGAGTAATATTTTTGTACTGTGTTCACGAAATTTTTTACAGTTTCTAATTACAAATCCAAGCATTCTAGATGCTCTTTTAACTGTCCTTTCGATATGAGGTACGAACGTAAGCTTTTTGTCATAAAGCACACCAAGGTCTCTTATAATATCAACCTCCTCAATGAGATCACTATTGATAAAATACTGAGATTTGACTACATTAATTTTCCTAGAGAATTTTATGTGAAAGCACTTTTTAGAGTTGAGATGCATGTTGTTATTATTGCACCATTTAAGCAACCTATTAAAATCATCTTGCAACAAACGGACATCTTCAAAGCTTTCAATATTTCTGCAAAATTTTAAGTCATCAGCATACAAAAATGTCTCTGAGTTTTTGAAACACTCCGGAATATCATTTATAAAGTAATTGAACAAAACTGGACCCAAATGGGAGCCTTGTGGCACACCGGAGGATATTTCACGGGACGTAGATTGAAAACCATTCATTACGACATAAAAAGACCTATCAGTCAAGTACGAACTTAACCAATCAAGCAATGAGCCTGATATCCCATATAAGGAGAGCTTGTGTACCAAAATTTTATGAGAAACCCTATCAAAAGCCTTGCTAAAATCTGTGTATATAACATCAGTTTGTTTACATGAATCAATTGCCTTCGCTAGAATTTCCGTAAAAGTTACTAGGTTAGTACCTGTTGATCTAGATCTAACAAATCCATGTTGAGAGTCGGTCAAGAATAATTTAAGGTAATTTTGTAGATAGGGGCAGATTAAAGATTCAAAAATTGTAGCAAAGCAAGACAGAACAGATATGGGCCTATAATTAGCTATGAGATCTTCCTTTTCACTTTTATGTATGGGGACTACTTTTGCTACCTTCCATTTCATAGGGAAAATGCCAGTTATCAAGGACCTGTTGTAAATCAACAACAGAGCCTCAACCAGTTCAGAAGCACATTTTATAATGAATAAAGGCGGAAAAAGTAGCCTATGTGTTAACCCAGGTCCTAAACTCTCTACCTACCAAATTTCAGCCAGATCCGTTCAGTAGTTTTTGCGTGAAAGAGTAACAAACATACATCCATACATTCTTACAAACTTTCGCGTTTATAATATACTTAGTTAGAGAAGTTGTAGAATGAAAGTTGTCACGTTTCATCCGAATTATAAACGTGGATATGTTCGTGTTCGCCTTTAAAAACACCTTGTTCATATCACCAGTTGAGGTTAGAACCGGGAATTACAAATAATTACTCGGGCAGCGAAGAACCAGTCGTTGTGGAAATCCTTGGGAAGGCCTTTTTCCAGCAGTGGACATCCTTCGGCTGATATGATGACAATGACTCGAAAGTATCGTGAGGAAACCTGCACACGCCCGCGAAGAAACTCGAATGTTGTGGTGAAGTCTACTAATCCGCACTGGGCCTGCGTGGTCCACTAAAGCCCGATCGCCATAATTCAGGGTAGGCTCGAGCCCCTCGATGGGGACATATACGAGCTGATATGATGATAACACGAAAACAATTGAAGCGGTCGTAACTCAGTGTGACTTGCGTGGTTGGATCGACCTGAAGCACGGTCATTACCTGGATGAGTTTGACTGTTGATGGCATTTTCTTGACCGTTTCCGTGCTTCGCAAGGCGCGTTACGCTGTTGGTACCGGTTCCTATTATATAGATGGCAGTCTTTAAGCCGTGTCAGATGCCTTATATTTATATCTCATCATATCAGCTTATATACGTCCCCACTGAGCTCGAGCCTACATTGAATTAGGGCGATCTGGCCTTAGCCGACCACGCGGGCCCATTGCTTCGAGTTACTTCGCAGGCGTGTGCAGGTTTCCTCACGATAAGAGCGTCGGATAAACGTACATATGAAATCTTAATTCGAAATCACATTGGTACGTAGCAGGATTCGAACCATGACCTCCCGGACAGGAGGCGGCGGCCCTAGCCGTAGCGTCACCGACGCTTAATATCTACTTTGTGCTATATTTCTGACCGTGGGATTCCCCACTAGGCTTACAATCTCCACGAGCTCGGACTTAGTCCCCGTGTGTGGAATATGGCCTAACCTTCCCGAGTTTAAGTGCCACCTATCGGGTCCATCTATAGCTGAGTACCATACATCAGCACAAAAAAATCACCAAAATCGGTCAAGCCGTTTAGGAGTAGAATAATAAAAAATCTCCTCCCAAACCACTTGACCGATTTTGATGAAATTTTATTTTTGTAGTTATGATGTCACCTGGATTGATCTTAGCTAAAGTTGAATCCGGTTGGTGGATAGCTGTTAAAAATTAATTATTAAGATAACAATGCCACCTACCGGAGCCAATTACTTCTAGCTAAGAACTTTATAGGTGACCCCAAAAGTACCGAAAAAATTCTTAAAAATCGGTGAAGCCGTTTAGACGCAGAAGAATTACAAATACTGGCCCACCGGTTTTTTTTTATATATAATTTTAAACAAAAAAAACCGACTTTAAACAGAAAACTAAGGTTACCAGGTGAGATGTTGTCAAGGGTTTACCAATTGTGAATAAAAAAAAATATCTGAGATGCCATCATCAGATCCTGGTTTCCTTATTATGGTACCATCCTTGAGATATCTCCTTTCCAACAACAAAATAATCATCAAATTCGGTTCATAAACGACGAAGTTATCCGCGAACAAAAATTGAAAATATATTTCCCGTCGAATTAAGAAACCTCCTCTTTTTTGAAGTCGGTTAGAAATACGTTTTTTATTCAGTACACTTGTTACAGTAACAAATTAACTAAACGCTTTTGTTGACAAACTGTGATACATAAATGCTATACAAGTTGGAAAATAAAACAACCAGATTCTATCATCCATCATTCATCACCCACTTAAACAAAAACCGGCCAAGTGCGAGTCAGAAACGCACACATAGGGTTCCGTACCATCATACTAGATGGCGCTAGTTTCTTCATGTTTAAAAAAAACACGTATTTTTGTATGGAGACCCTCCCACCTTATTTTTTCACTTTTTTTTATTTATTTTTTATTATTCACAATTGGTAAACCCTTGACTTTTTCTAATTTTTAGTATTTGTTGTTATAGCGGAAACAGAAATACATCAGTTGTGAAAATTTTAGCTGTGTAACTATCACGGTTCATGAAATACAGCCTGGTGGCAGACGGACAGACAAACAGACCGACGGACGGATAGCGGAGTCTTAGTAATAGGGTCCCGTTTTTACCCTTTGGGTACGGAACCCTAAAAATTGAAATGTAATTTTATTTGATTCACGATAATCAAAGCGAAGAGTAATAAAACATTCGAGCGAGACCTACAGTACTCGCATATGATGTGTAACATGTGACAAAATACTTTATAAAAGGACGGCAAAGATACGGCAGACTAGGCTGTATGGTCATGATACCTTTGCCTTTTCCGCGCTTTTAAAGCCTGAATAAATACTTCAGAGCGTATTCACAAAATCCTTTCCCATACAAACTTAAAATGACTACTTAAGGCGAAGTATTGATTGGAACAGGTGTCTCTGTCTTTTTATTTACGTGTTAAGAGTAAAGAAAATAACCACACTTTTTCACTTTTTCTATGGTTTTTCGTTTCAATCAAAAACTACAATGAAAGTATAAAAAATAATAACATTACTCACTTTGTATTATCATAACAAATATTGTTGTATATTTTTTAAAATTTATATTTCAAAATATTAGTCTTATCTAGAGTTGAAAGTAACTTTGTAGACCTATCTTTGGGATTTTTTTCTATCGAGCTAAACCTGCTCAATCGTGTTTCTAATAGTTTTTTTCACATAACATAACATCATCAACAGTAACGGTATTTTTTTTTTCAACTTTGGTTTTTCTATCGTTTAGGAGTAATTGATGTCAAAAATAACGAAAATCTGTAATATTACCGCCTTAAGGCTTATACCGCCGCCAACTACCAAATTTGTAACCACTTTTTACTTCATTTAAGGATTTTTTTATCGAAAAAATTAATTGTTTTGTAATTTACAGGATATGAGGAGTAGTTTTGATTTCCTCGAATTCTATTTTGATACAGAGAAGTAAAGAAAAAAAATCCTAATGCATTCGAATTTTTTGGATTTCTATGGTTAGCCATAGAAATGCTGCAATTTTAATCGAAATATTATGAAAATTATGAACTTCTTAACAAAACAATATAAAATGATTTTATTTTCTTACTTTCTGCAAATTTTTCTTATTTTATTTATAATGAGATAAAAACACAATTTTCGCACGACTCGTCCGCAACGATTGACGTAACAGCCACGTTGCAGTACGAGCTGACAAGAACTTTATTTCCAAGCTATTTCGTTTGATGTTTGAAACATATTGAATCGAGTTGCTAATTTTAGGGACTTAATGAAAATGCGTAGGCCGATTCCAATGAAATTTTATACACAAGCAAGTCACGAAATTCTAGTTCGTGGATCTATGTAATCTATTATATTTAAAAAAAATAGTGTTGTCACTAAATAATAGTTATTTAAGGTTTTCGTAGTTAAAATTCGCAAATATCAAAGAATTTAAAATATAAAAAAATATCGAAAATTTAATCTGTCCACGAACTATAATTTTGTGACTTCCTGATGTGTAAAAAGTTTCATTAGAATCAGCCTATCCATTTTTTAAGAAGTTGTAATTTTCAGGTTGTATGGGAAACGACTTTGTGAATACGCTCTTGATCCCGTTATCAACAAAAACACATCAAGACATTGTAATACCTGACCTGAAAACAACGCAGTTACGAGGCGTTAAGGTAAACCCGCGGTTCCAGTGGACGGCTCTGAAATTAACGCTAGGTCGGCTCCAGGCGCGCACTTATTCAACTCGGGCTACTCGGCCCACTTTATTGTGGGTAGCCGTATTATTAAGGCTGCGTTTCCAATGAGTGGCGTGGAGACATGTAAAATGAAAACACATCAAGACACTCAATGTAATACTTGACCTGAAAACAACGCAGTTACGAGGCGTTAAGGTAAACCCGCGGTTCCAGTGGACGGCTCTGAAATTAACGCTCGGTCGGCTCCAGGCGCGCACTTATTCAACTCGGGCTACTCGGCCTACTTTATTGTGGGTAGCCGTATTATTAAGGCTGCGTTTCCAATGAGTGGCGTGGAGACATGTAAAATGAAAACAAATCAAGACAGTCATTGTAATACCTGACCTGAAAACAATGCAGTTACGAGGCGTTAAGGTAAACCCACGGTTCCAGTGGACGGCTCTGAAATTAACGCTCGGTCGGCTCCAGGCGCGCACTTATTCAACTCGGGCTACTCAGCCTATTTAATTGTGGGTAGCCGTATTATTAAGGCTGCGTTTCCAATAAGTGGGGTGGAGACATGTAAAATTAAAAATAGCGAGGTGGAATCGTAGATGACGTAAACTACAACTTAATTTTACTGGGTAAATAACTCGTTTAATTTATTACATTACTAGCTTCGCCCGCGTGGATACAGTTTTTATGACTGTCTTTACAAGCGTCTCGCGAGCGTAGACATGAGTCAGGCTATTCTGATTAACAGTCTATGTCAGTTCTCACCCCTTCTGTCATCTAAAAAAATCACAACAATCTATTATTTCGTTGCGATGTTAAAGAAATTAACCAAATAAGTAGCCTGTCTTTCCCAGTGACACAGGCTACCTGCATACCAAATTTCATCAAGATTGGTCGAAGTGTTGGAGCGTGAAAAGGTAACAAACACATTTTCACATTTATAATATTAGTAAGGATTATATGTTGCATTGGAAAGATGCAGGCAACTGGGGAAATAACTATACGCTGGATTTTCAGCCGACTTCCAATTCGTCTGTTTTTAGGGATCCGGAGCCTAAACGGCAAAAACCGGCACCAGTATAATTTCGTCATGTCCGTCTATCCGTATGTCACAGTTAATTTTCTCTGCCACTAGTTAATCGTTAGTTAATAGTGATTATGACTATCATCACATCAGGCAAAAGATTATTTATTTATATTTTGTCCACAGCTGGACATCTTCCTCGTGTTGGGGGGGTTTTGCACTAATTACCGCGCTCGGCGGGCGGGTTGGCTATCAAAGTGTGCAGTGTGATGGCACAGTATTCGCAAATGATGTACCTAACTCTTTTTTAAACCAATTATTTTTATAGTGTAAGTTCCCCCCCTTAAAGCGGATCACGCAAGTAACATTGAGATCAGTTATACTTGAAGCTCGGTTATTATGTGGATGGGTTTGACTGTTGGTGGCATTTTTCTAAACTGATTCCGTGCTTTTCAAGTCACGTTTTTTTATTATTTTTTTTATTAAAAATTTGAGTGCGTTTGGCTGGACCTCACCTGATGGTAAGTGCCGATGTTGCCGAGGATGTAACACGCAAGCTAAAATAGTGCCTATTCACTCTCGTCTTGGAGATTCCAAAATTATACGAATCGGGGAATGGAGACGGAGGGAATGGGAACGCCGAAAGGAAGTTTAGCCATTGGTGCCGGTTGATATCACAAGATGGCAGTCGTTAAGCCGTGTCAAATGCCCTACAGGCGGCTTACAAAACCCTACAACCTCCATCAAACCAGACTTGGCTCCCGTGTGTGGAGTATGGCCTAACCCAACCCTGGACACTTCATACAAAGGGCCAGAAATTACATTTTAAAAAACGAATGACGGAACAAACAAAATGGCGGTAAAATCGTGTTTTAGTTTTTTTAACTTTTATTTAGTGTCAAACAAAAATCTATTTGTAGGTTATTTTATTTTTTCAGTGCGCTTCGTAGCGATCGTAGCGATTGGCCGAGGTGGTCCCATTGTCACCAAGTCAGGACCTGATGATGGGATCCCAGGGAAATCGAGGGCAACCCTCATATTTATAGGCACATTTTAAGTGTTTCATGTATTTTCTATAATTATTAAAGTATTGACGTCTGGTAGTCGTCATCTCATGTTGATGACCTGATTAAGGAAGGTACAACTCCTTAACGGTTAGGAGTTGGAGGATAATTTTTCAAATATTTAACGTAGATACGTAGGTACGTGTAGACCGATAGTTGTATTCTTTCAGGTTATTCTGATGAGCTGATGATGGAAGTATTAACTCTTTAACTTTTATGTTGTTGAGATGATGATGAGTTGAGATGATGATGAGTTGAGAATCTGTATCTGTTAATTAAACACATGCATTATGATGTGATGGTTCTTATTGCCGAGTGAGTGATTGGGTTTAACGTTGTTAGATAGACATAGCAATATCACTAAAAATAAAGAAAATAAAAAATAAAAGTTTAAAAAACTAAAAACCGATTTCAGTTCAAAATGAAATTCACTCACAAGTATGACATAATATAATTATACTTAGATACACGACATTATTAACAATAACGAAATCAAAGGTACGAATTAAATTAGGGGCTTACATTTTTTTTTTGAAGTTGGTGTCAGCAATAAGTAAAATGTGAGTAGCTGTGTGCTGGTACCGACCTCAAAAATAAATTTAAGCGCCTCATTTAATTCGTACCCACCTTTGATTTCGTTATTGCTGGTAATGTCGTGTATCTAAGTATGATTATATTATTTCATAGTTTTGAGTGAATTTAATTATGAATTGAAGTCGGCTTTTCGTTTTTTAAACTTTTATTTTATGTCCAACAAAAATTGTGCCAAATCTATTTGTAGGTTATTATATTATTTTCAGAGCGCTTCGTTGCGATTGAATTTAGCTTTATTTTTTGTATATTGTTTTTTTAACGTCCTTCGTATATTGTTTTTTTAACTTTTTATCATCATATATAAAAAAGTTTTTTATTTGATTTGAATTTAAGGTTTCTGTACACACAAAGGAAGAAAGAAAGGTATAGGAAATGACGAAAAGCGTGATTAAATGTGTAGAAAATGCCACAGAGTGCGCGGGTGCAGCAAACGAACCGAAATAAACGAAAGAACGAACATCCTTAATTTTGTCGCTTGTCGATTTAATGTGAACACATCCGTAGGATAAAATAAAGCGAAGCACATCAAACGGTTGGGAGGACGTTATGAGCATTGTGGAATGAAAAATAAGGAATGCTTTCTGTTCCTCACTGACCTTCAACTAAGGCATAAAAACGTTCTTGGGCATAACATACTACGTACGTGTATGTACGTACATACATACATACAGTATAACCGGTATAGTTGTATGGAAATAATAGAAAAACTGTTAACCCAATCGTCCATTAATTCATTCGCTATATATATAATATGGTTTGGCCTGGTGGAGTAGGGTGACCATGATGGCTCAGGATAAAAAATCCAAGTTTATAAAAATGGTCGCCACATACGTATACATACGTCACACATACCTACAAACACATTAATACGTACCTTCATACTTACACCTGTAAATTATTACCCTTCCTTTTTGCAGTTGTGTCAACACTAGTACGCATCACAGAAAAATACAATAAGACATAGTTACGCCTACGCACGAACGGATACGTATCTAGTGTGTATGTTGCGAAATGTATGTATACAGGATGTAACAAAATTGGTATAGGTCTCGTTAACGGGGACTTCCACTCATCGTACTAAACAACTTTTTTTCTATGACTGCTAAAATCGCAAAAGAAAAAATCAGGTCTTCATACAAATCGATCAGCTGATCGACCAATTTTGTGCATTTGGTAATTTTGTATGGAGGGTTCATTTTTTTTTAGAATTGACCACGGGTTCAGTATGATGGATGAGTAGAATTACCAGGTTACGGGTTTTACACCAATTTTTTACACCCCGTGAGATGCAAGTATGTATGTATTAGTACAGGTATCCTGTGGGCCACCTTCGATCGACCCACATAAAAAGCCGGAAGAGAACAGTGGACTGTTTTTATAGGGGAGACGGTCGATCGTAAGGTTGCGACTGACTTGCGAGGGGAAGTAACGCCTCGGAGTGGACGAAAAAACGAATTGTGGGGACCAACGTAGGTTGTGATGTACTGCTTCCAATTGGGAGACGCGAGAGGCTTTTCTTCTTCGGGGTTCTATTACGACGCTGTCGCTCGAGCGAAGGTCCTTGCAAGGGTCAATTATGTATTTACAGGGTGCCAAAAAACAAAAATAAAAATTATTATTATGACATATTTTTTAATAAATTAAGTGACATATTAAATTTATTTATTTACAATTATAAAAAGAAAATAGTCATCTGTGGTGATTTTAATACCGATCTCTTAGTACAGACAAAATTTTCAAAGGAATTTGAGGAATTGGTATTGAGTAATAACTTGAAATTTTCTATAAGGCAGCCAACACGTCCTTGTAGCAAAACATGTTTGGATAACATAATTCATAACATACATGGTAGCAAGGGCGAAATATTTGAGTTCGCTGTATCTGATCATACAGCACAAATATTGAAGTGTCCTGTTAAGAGGACTTGCAAGCTTAAGTACTGGTACTCGTCAAAGCGGGATTTTTCAAAAGAGAATATGCTGAAATTTGGACAATGTTTGGAAAAAATGTATTTCACAGACACATACTCCTCAGTGGATCCTAACGATGCTTTTAATAACTTCTATGACATATTTATAATGTTTTATGAGCTATGCTTCCCCATCCTAAGAGTAAAAAATACAACAAGAAAGTCTCCTAAATGGCTATCAAAAGGCATTAAGAATTGCAGTAGGCGCTGTAGGGATCTACTCTGGAAATACAGGTCAAATCAAACGTCTGAAAGTAAAAATAAATTCAAAACGTACTCCAAGCGATTAAAGCAAATAATAAAACTAACGAAGAAAGCACAAAATAATTATCACATTACAAATGCAAGAAACAAATCTAAAGCTACATGGCAAGTAATCAATCAAGCAAAAGACAATCTGCCTAGAGAATATATAACACAAATAAGAGTGAATGATAGGCTCATTGAAAATCCACGCGAAATAGCATTAGCTTTTAATAATTACTTTATTGATGAAGTACTACCATCAACTCAGACTAACCTAGAAGCCATTAATTTAACTGAATTATTTAGCAAACCTAACTCGCTATTCGTGGAACCAACCTGCCCTGAAGAAATCCTTCAAATTATTAGAAATTTAAAAAATACAAATAGTACAGGGTATGATAATATAAGTACAAGAATTGTAAAGTACGTCTCACTAATAATTGCGCCAATATTAAGTCATGTCACTAACCTCTGCATCGAACATGGTGTATTTCCACAGAAACTTAAACTTTCTGTTATAAAACCTGTATTTAAAAAAGACGACAAAGACAACATGAAGTTTTATAGACCGGTTGCATTGATTCCCATTATGTCGAAGATTATAGAGAAAGTTGTACACAAAAGACTGTATAAATACTTCGAAACTAATAATATATTCGTGAAAGAACAGAATGGATTCAGAAAAAATAAGAAAATTGATGTAGCTATCTATGATTTTTTACAAACAATATATAAAAGGGTCGATACTCGATTACCAGTATTCGCACTTTATCTGGATATGACGAGGGCATTTGATTACGTAGACCACAAAATTTTACTTAAGAAACTTGAATCTTATGGTGTAAGAGGAAACATAAACGATTTAATAAAATCTTACATATGTGACAGAAATCAGGTTACCAAAATTGAACGCATATGTCCTACATCAAAAACTGAAAAATCTTACATTTCTGACCCACGAAGTGTGCAATACGGTGTGCCTCAAGGCAGTGTTCTGGGTCCGTTATTGTTCCTTATATACATAAATGATTTACCTAAGAGTATCAAAAATCCAATGGTTTTATATGCTGACGATAGTACTGTGATTTGCGAAAATGAAAGTGATATCAACAATGACCTTAACTCAATAGTCAATTGGCTAAAACAAAACAACCTTAAAATTAATATTGAAAAAACTAATATTATGTCTTTCAAACAGATAAATTTTACAAATCTTACGACTAATGTTCAGTTTGAAGGTGAAGCAGTTCAGGAAGTTATGGTGACTAAATTTTTAGGCTTGCAAATAGATAGTAATTTGAAGTGGGGTACACATATAGATCAAGTATGTAAAAAAGTAAATCAGTTTTCCTATGCTCTTTATATGTTAGATAAAACGGTAGATCGAAAAGCAGTGCTTGCAGCTTATCATGGCTATGTGGTACCAACTTTGAAATATGGAATAATTTTCTGGGGAAATGCTACTGGCAAGGAGGCGGTACTGAGATCCCAAAAAAGATGCATAAGGGCCATCTGTAGATTACATAAAACGGACACTTGTTTGCCACAGTTTAGGCTACTTAAGCTACTTACAGTACCAGCTCTGTATATATATGAAACTGCAGTTTTTGTTAGATTACACCCACAATATTTTCAGTGCAGCACACGAGTGCGACGCTTCGATCGTCTGTGCCACGTACCATGTAAAACTACGCTCTTTCACAGTAGTATATTTGCAATGGCTCCTACGATATATAATAAAATACCTAAAGTAATACGTGACTCAAATAACATGAATAGTTTTAAACGACAATTGAGGACTTTTTTGACAGAAAAAGCGTACTATACAATTAACGAATTTGTAAACGATAAATCCATTTGACATGTTTTACTTTATAACTTTAATAAATCCATTGATATAGTATTTTGTATTTTAGGTTAGGTTACTATGACATAGAAATTTATTTTGACATTACTTTATATTATTTTCTGAAATTTATTGTGTGCCTTTTCATGATTTATCTGGTTTTTTTGTTATTCTAATTTTGTACGTCCTAAAGGACAGGTCATAAAGCACATTAATTTTGTTTAACACCTGTACATTTACTTATGATCACAAATAAATTAATCTGAATCTGAATCTGAACGGTGCTGTCCCTAGCGTAGGATTCTGCTAGACTCTATTCGCTTATTATAGCTCCTTAACCGTTAAGGAGTTGAACCTTCCATCATCAGCAAATACTTGAATAGCTTTAGAAAATATATGAAACATTTAATATGTGTCTATAAAATTTCAAGGTTTCCCTCGATTTCACTAGGATCCCATCATCAGATCCTTACTTAGTGACAATGGTACCATCTCTGGAGAATACTCTTTCGAATCATCATTACAGCTCATATACGTCCCCACCGAGGGGCTCGAGCCTACCCTAAATCAGGCGATTAGGCCTGGACTTCAAATCTGGACGGCCAATGTACCAATGAGTTTTTCAAAAACTTACGTACATACTTACCGATTGCTTTAACGGTGAAGGAAAACTCTTTCGAATAAAAAAAAGAATTTTGAAAATCGGTTTACGATCTGCGAAGATATCGCGTAACACAAACACACACAAAAAAACAACACACATTCAAATTGAGAACTGCCTTCTTTTTTGAAGTCGTTTGAAAAGAAGACAGGAAATACATGACTTCAGGATCGTACAAAACCGCGGTCCTTGTCTGTTTATATCTCTGTCGAAAGTTTAGAACAAAATGACAAGGACTAGGGATGTGGGAGCGCGATAGCAAATAATAAACGCCGGGACCTCACTCAGTTGGAGCCACGGAAGCAGCCACGTCACGGAGGCATCGCCTCGGGGACGAGAAGAAAACCACGAGAAATCGGTTGGAGCAATACTGTAAGGACGACTGTTCTCATAGAAATATCTGACCCTTGCCTATTTTCTAGCCTCTTTTGTCATTACCAATGAAAGACACACAAACTCATTTATTTATATAAAACATACCTAAATAATATAAAGGGAACCTTACCAATAAGAAACTTAAACTAGTGCAGAGCATGTAAAATTACAGTGCTAATAGCTGATTCTAAGGCCTTATGAGCTAAACATCTATGTATACATCTAGGTAGTTATAACCTGCCTATAATATAGCATCAACACGAAAATACCTATTTAAAATATCCCAACTAAATGGGAGATAATTTGAAGGATATTTTTTTAGACTTGCAATACTAAATTGATCAGCTGATACTAAACTTTGTATGTCAGATCCAATTTTTTGCGAATTCAGTATTGGTTGAGAAAGTTGATCAATCTCATGAGCTGAATCCCCTTAAAAAATTTTCATGTATTTGAAAAAGACCTTAATTTGTAACGCGGTAACGCTGTTATTCGTTCATCTTTCATTCGACTTATTTCATTTCATCTATTTGTTCTATCACGCATGCGCTGGCCCATATATATGTCATCTATGTGACATGAGCGGCGTGGCGCGGCGTCACTCGCCGCTCGTTCGTGCACTCCACATGCTGAACGAAATGCTTGAGGCGGGCGGCGCCGCACGCCGACCTGTTCGCTTACCACTGGGCCGGCCTATTCCAAGATTGTTTGAGAAGGGTGAGTTCTGTTGGTGTATGAGTTATTAGTGTGAATAAATGTATTTTTGTTCTTTTTATGTAGGCACTTATTTTCATAATAATATTTTGATAACACTGTGAATAGGTAATAACTGTAATGCAGTGTTATAAATAAATCAATAAATAAATAAATGAGATTCAAAACCCAAATTAATTCCATTCTTCTTTTATCTTTGCCTTTACAACTTATTAAAAACAAATTAAAATAAAATAACTTGTAAATAGAAACTGCTACACAATTGATAAGCCGTTGGCATCATCTAACCTGATGGTAAGTGACCGTGATGCCGAAGATGGAAGCGGGCTTACCAAGATTCCCCAACGCAATAGGGGATTTGGCTATCTTATCTTCAAGCCGGAACACATCAATGCTGTTAACACTGATGTTTGGCGGCAAGACTTAGATAAGATGTTGGTAGCTAGCCAGGCGGGCTGTGAAAATACCCTGCCACCAACCAAACCGACTCTTACAAAGTTGGCCCCGCCGGGAATCGAACCCTCGACCTCCTGGTGTGAAACGAATGGACTAATCATTACGGCACAGAGGCGGTTGCTGCTTTCTCTAAAGACCCATCTTGGGTCTTTTATCTCAAAATAAAATAATAATTGTGAGCAAATACGGTTATTACCAACGCCTTATCCATGCCTACTCATCGTACCCGTCGTGCTACAAAGTAAAGAACCACAGAAATAACTGTATACCTCTGCCACTGACGTTACGTCTGACAGACACCACCAAAATTTATTTGGAGTCTCTAATCTTCTGGGTGATATTATACAGAGCTGGAGCGCACAGTACCTTTCTACCAAAGCATATACATACATATATATATACTAGCTGTTTCCCGCGGCTTCACCCGCGTGGACCACGTTTCTATGACTTTTCGAGGGTGCGCAGTGCGCGAGCCGCAAGCGGCTCGCGAGCGTGGTAAATAGTAGCCTATGTCTTAATCCAGGTACTAATCTAATCTCTCTACCAAATTTCAGCCAAATCCGTTCAGTAGTTTTTGCGGGAAAGTGTAACAGACAGACAGAGTTACTTTCGCATTTATAATATTATATTAGTAGGGATATATAGATGTACTAACATACAGTATGGACACTCCTTACCGCTCTCTAGATTGCGACCTCACTCCTTCGTCACCCTGATTGATACAGATTGGTTACAGTTTGGTTGTCGAACGTATAGGAATTCGCCGCCATTTTGTTTGTTCCGTCATTCCTTTTTTGATATGTCATTTCTGGCCCATTGTATGAAGTGTCCAGGGTGTGTTTCTACTTCGACCTTCCTCAGTAGACAGTGGAGCCGAAGCAGCAAATGCGGAAATAATAGTTACTTCTCAAACAAGCTTGATAATTTGAGCATTATTTTGACAAACTTCTTCGGGATAAATCGAAGTTGCTGTACTGGCCAAATACGTGCGAGCAGCGACTGGCAAAAGTTGTATGAAAATCCATATCTGTCGTGTTTTAGTGGCCAAATAAATTACTATGTAAACTCATATCTGTCATGTAATTTACAAATAGAACGATCTTTTACTCCGAAACATGGCAATCAAGGAGGTAACTTATCAAAGGTTTAATTCTCGTTTTATTTAAATTTCGAACTGGCTTGCAAATATAAAGCTGTTTACTGTACAATGGTGCGTAAAAAATATTGATGTTCGTTGTTCGTCACTGTCTTTGAAAAGTAATTGTATTTGGCAAGTTTTAATTTGTTTTAGTTTTAAGTACTATTCAAGCCTTGGCCACAACTATACTTCGTTTATTTACTCAGTGGCGTATCTTGTCCTAGACTGGCCCTGTATCAAAATTTGTGGGGGGCCCTTCCAGGCACATTTAGGAATCCTAATAGGACCACTTTATTGTACGTCTGTCTGTCTAATATTTTAATCACACACTTATATTGATTTTAATCACAGACTTATATTATTTTAAAACTTATTTATAAAAAAGAAGTTGGTTGGTGACCCCTGCTTCTTTGTTTTCCTTTTATATTTTCTAAAAGAAAACGAAGTATAGGCGTTGATGGATTTACGTATGTGTGCGGGCCACAACGAGACGTAGAGAGAGGTTGCACCCCTTTGTTGTTGATGTTCCACCTTTTCGCATGAATCATTACGCTTCTTCATTTATTATGCGTACAGCGCAGGAGTGGAACTCCTTGCCTGCGTCAGTGTTACCCGACTCCTATAATTTGGGGGTCTTCAAAGCAAGAGTGAATAGGCATTATTTGAGTTTGAGTGTACCATCCTCGACTACATCATCACTTACCATCAGATGAGTTGCAGTCAAACGCACTCAAATTTTTTAATAAAAAACATAACATTTACACATTTGCCTCTTTTGCTGGCCGCTGCAGTAATTTACTATTTATTTGTTATGCAAGGCTGCAAAGTTGGTATTTGGCGCCAGTTACCTTTTTAGAATCCGAGCGTAGCGAGAGTTTCAAAGTTACGAGACGCAAAATAACTTTACTGCCGAGGGAAATCACAATTTTCACCTCACTACACCGAGTAATTTTTAAAGATGCAAGAAAAACAGCTTGATAGTTATTTTGTTCAAATTCTTAAAACCACCGCAATATGGACAGACTCCTGCCTGTGTGATGCAGACTCGCCAAGTCAAGCAAGCTGACGCATGTGCTGGGACCGACAATTTATAACAAACTCTTTTTTTTTTATTCACAATTGGTAAACCCTTGACAACATCTCACCTCTTGGTAAGTGACGATGTTGCCGAAGATGGAAGCGGGCTTACCAAGATTCCCCAACGCAATGGGGAACTGGCTATCTTATCTTCATGCCGTAACAAATCAATCTTCATCCCGGTAGAAATCACTAAAAGCTCCCCATTAATGAGTTTTAAGACGAAACTCAGACACTGGCTTATCGAGCACACCTTCTACAGGTTACATGACTTCTTGATTTTACATGACTGTGTGTAACTATTTTTACTTTTTTTTTTTCGTAATATTTTTTTATTATTATGTACCTGGCGTACATGTTGCAGTGCCTGTTAAAAAATATTTTGTATTTTTTTTACAATTTTATTATTATTTCATTCATATTTTGGATTCATTCTGTAAAATGACGTGTAAAATATTTTTTACCAATAAAATGATTATGATTGTGACTGTGACTGTGACTATGACGGATAAAACACAGTTTTGCACGCTAAAATTTTAAACGACATAAATATATATTATTATTATATACCTTACTTAAAATAACAAATCAGCCAAGTGCGAGTCGGCCTAGCACTCCGAGGGTTCCGTACCTCCACACCTCTCCCCACAACTACATTGTAATAATGACAATGATACCTATTCACATTACAAACAAAAGACATCAACGCGAGCTAAAAAATATGCTTTTTTTGTCATTCAGTTCGGACTCCCTAGCGCAAGTACGACTCACACTTGGCCAATTTTTATATTTTGTTGTTTTATTTCAGTATTAGAACTATAACCACACCAAGTTTCACGCCTCTATGTATTACCATTTTTACGATAGAGCTTAATAAATAATCCTTCTAACGATCTATAAAAAACACGTTTTTTATGTGAAGAATTTTTAGTATTTGTTGTTTTAGCAGCAACAGAAATACACTGTGAAAATTTCAATTGTCTACCTATAATGGTTCATGAAATACAGCCCGATGAAGGACGGACAAACAGACAGACGGCTAGCGGATTTAGGTACACGGAACCCTAAAAAATTAAGCCGTCGCGGTACGCCAGGCAGATGTGTAACATCAAAACGATTTTGTATATAAAATATGCACTCTTTCTCCGCGACAAACTACAAGATCTGGCTGTTTAACGAACACGTGTGGCACAATTAACCATGCTATCTAGACGGTGGTTGCCTGGTGTTGCACTAAGCATCACTCGCGGTTACGTGTAGGGCATTTAGATTTACACCAACGGAGCAAATTGAAGATTATGTATGTGATCGTCCGAAAAACTTTTGATGAGATTTTTTTTTATTCACAATTGGTAAGCCCTTGGCATTATCTCACCTGATGGTAATTGACGATGATGCCGAAGATGGAAGCGGGCTTACCAAGATTTTTAAGAAAATGCACTAACTCGCTCTTGATTGGTTTTTTGTGCATCTCGATTCATAATTTCAGCTCATATACGTCCCAACCGAGGGGCTCGAGCCTACCCTGAATTAGGGCGATCGGGCTTTAGTCGACTGCACACACAATCTTCGAGTTTCTTCGCAGGCGTGTGCAGATTTTCTCACGATGTTTTCCTTCACCGTAAGAGCGTCGGATAAACGTACATATGAAATCAAAATTCGAAATCACATTGGCACGTGGCAGGATTCAAACCACGACCCCCCGGACAAGAGGTAGCGGCACTTGCCATTACGCCACCGACGCATCTCGATTCACAGTTATAATTTTCGGGCAATTCTTCCTTTCGAATCGATGGTTTTTTTCTTATTCAAAATTGGTAAACCCTTGACAACATCTCACCTGGTGGTAAGTGACGATGTTGCCGAAGATGGAGGCGGGCTTACCAAGATTCCTCAATGCAATGGGGAACTGGCTATCTTATCTTCATGCCGGAACACACCAATGATATCAACATTGATACTTGGCGGCAAGACTTAGATAAGATGGTGGTAGCTAGCCAGGCAGGCTTACAAAATGCCCTTCCACCAACCAAACCGAGTCTTACAATTGACTCCGCCGGGAATTGAACCCGCGACCTCCTCTGTAAAGCCAGTGAACTTTGCCTCTGGACTACGGAGGCGGTTAGGCGGTGGTTTGTATGTATGGTCACGTAATTCGGGCATCAATGTGTAATGATGAATAGAATATACCTACTCGTACTTGTTTTGAGTCAGATCAATATACGTTTAGTCCAATTAGGGTCACGTTCGGTACCCAGGTACGGATCATGCAACAGCGTCGTCAACGGCATCGTCTTCAAGCTTCGGTATCGTCTTCAAACCAACGACACTTGCGCGGACAGGCCACTGAAGCCTTCAAATGCTACCCATAACGTGAACCTTTAATAAATACTAGCTGTGCCCGCTACTTCGTACGCCTGGAGGTTTTGAATTTTCCCACGGAAACTCTTCAATTTTCCGGGATGAAAAGTTTCCCATATGTTAATCAGGGCTATATGAAACTACCATACAAAATTTTATCAAAATGCGTGATGCGCGAACATACAGACGGACAGACAAAAATTCCAAAGTTGTTGTTTTGGCAGCTATATCGTTAGTAATGTCCACCGCAGTTATTATTTTCCAAAAATAATTCATGTACAGACACGGCCCCGTTACAGTTTTATTATATGTACTCGTAAAGATATACCGTACTCAGAAAATAGAACATGTTTTTTTCAACCGATTTCCAAAAAGGAGGAGGTTTTCAATTCGACTCTATGTTTTTTTTTTGTAAGTTTGTTACGCGATATCTTCGCAGATTGTGAACCGATTTTCATGATTCCTTGTTTATTCGATAGAGTATGCTTCCAAATGGGACCCAAAATAAATTTTATCAAAATCGGTGTAGTACTTTATTAGAAAATTAACAAAAACCAAAAATACGAATGCAAAATTGTACTAAGTTGTTGCGATGGATGTCGTTTTTTTTAACGTGTTTAGCGTTTTCAATTATTTGTAGCTTCACATCTTTGTAGCTTATCGTAAGACTCGATTATTTGCTGCCAGTACCTTTGTGTCCATTTTAAAGCCTTAAAAAACGTAAAAAAAATAACTACACTTCTTTTTATTGCTATTAGGGAAACGTAATGTTCATTGTTGTTTTGTTTATTCCTGACTACGCCAGACGTTGAATTCTTCGCAATAAAGTATGCAGACCGTGGCTGTACATTTCACAGAATTCATAGTTTCTAAATTAACTACAGTACTAACTCTTCAAATTCATCGTTTTGAAAATTTTCGAGTAATTATTTTTTAAATGATGGCGGCGGAGGAAAGCGCGTACCTTTCAGTCAATTACTTTTTAAAAACCCAAAGAAATTGTTCAAAAAAAATATACTTTTATACCTTTTATGCCTGATCGCTGATAATTCAGGGTAGGCTCGAGCCCCTCGGTGGGGACGTTTACGAGCTGAAATGATGATGATGATACCATACAAGTGTAGCCTCCTCCAGGTAAGTAACGGCTGAGTATTTTTTTGTAAAATATACCAAGTGCCAGTAATTTTTTTTACCTAAGGTACAATATTTTTACTAAATGGCTCTCCTTGTACATCGATTTGCAGGTTTTTTTGCGTTCACCAGCCACTAGTGGGTGAATCCTTTTAAGTATTCAAAATCTCGTAATATGTTTTTTTTCTAATCAGAATTGGTAAGCCCTTGGCATCATCTCACCTGATGTGATGATGATGCCAATGATGAAAGCGGGCTTACCAAGATTCCCCAACGCAATGGGGAACTGGCTATGTTATCTTCATGCCGGAACACACCAATGATATCAACATT
This sequence comes from Coleophora flavipennella, assembly GCA_947284805.1. Taxonomy (NCBI): domain Eukaryota; kingdom Metazoa; phylum Arthropoda; class Insecta; order Lepidoptera; family Coleophoridae; genus Coleophora; species Coleophora flavipennella. The sequence goes on from OX369273.1 coordinate 3,712,815, forward strand.
GATATTTGGCGGCAGTATTTTTTTTAATTCAGAATTTGTAAGCCCTTGGCATCATCTCACCTGATGATAAGTGACGATAATGCCAAAGATGAAAGCGTGTTTACCAAGATTCCCCAACGCAATTGAGAACTGGCTATCTTACCTTCAAGCCGGAACACATCAATGTTCTTAACACTGATGTTTGGCGGCAAGACTTAGATAAGATGGTGGTAGCTAGCCAGGTGGGCTTAGAAAATGCCCTACCACCAACCAAACCGAGTCTTACAAGTTGACCCCACCGGGAATCGAACCCGCGACCTCCTGGTGTGAAGCGAATGGGCTAACCATTACGCCACGGAGGCTGTTATAGTCTAAGCAACAAATACGAATGTGTTAATCACTACTTATGTATAAGAAGATAGCTGGTCTTCTGAAGGATGTGCGTACAGCTAGGTGCATCACAGTTCTTGTATTGATTTAGCATCAAAGCTATTTAGTATTCCAGAGCTTTATTCTCTTAAAGCTAGCTCGCTGGCGCATGTTCCCAATTTGTCGTTACTGTTCAATATGTCTTTGACAAATAGCTGTAAAGTGCAAGCAAGCACAATGAGTCACAGTTTGTGATTTCATGGCATACTTAATACTTTTAACCGCCTCCGTGGCGGTGGCAATGGTTAGTCCATTCGCTTGACACCAGGAGGTCGCGGGTTCGATTCCCGATGGGGTCAACTTGTAAGACTCGGTTTGGTTTAGGGTATTTTCTAAGCCCGCCTGGCTATTATCTTATCTAAGTCTTGCCGCCAAACATCAGTGTTAACTACATTGATGTGTTCCGACTTAAAGATAAGATAGCCAGTTCTCCATTGCATTGGGGAATCTTGGTAAGCCCGCTTCCATCTTCGGCATCATCGTCACATACCATCAGGTGAGATAATGTCAAGGGCTTACCAATGGGGAATAAAAAAAAACTTATGCAGTGTCGTCATTTTTTGAAGGATTTAAAATCTCCTGTTTTAGTAAATAACTTTTACTCAAACACGCTATGTAATACTCGCTTTACGTTTAGAAAAAACCGACATCATAAAAGATATTCACTAAACATTATGAAATAAATATGAAGGTTATAAAAAATCTAAAAACCGACTTCAAAACGAAATTCACTCAAAATTATGAAATAACATTTTTATATTTAAATACACGAAATTAACCAACAATAACGAAATCAAAGGTAGGTACGAAAGAAATTAGGGGCCTACAATTTTTATCAGTACCATTACCTGATAAAATTCAATTGTTTTAGATTCGATAGCTTTGCTTTGATTTACCTCAAAAAACATTGTAGGCCCCTAATTTGTTACGTGCCTACCTATTGATTGTAGGCCCCTAATTTGTTTCGTGCCTACATATTGATTTTAGGCCCCTAATTTGTATCGTGCCTACCTATTGATTGTAGGGCCCTAATTTATTTCGTGCCGACCTATTGATTATAGGCCCCTAATTTATTTCGTGCCTACCTATTGATTGTAGGCCCCTAATTTGTTTCGTGCCTACCTATTAATTGTAGGCCCCTAGTTTATTTCGTGCCAACCTATTGATTGTAAGCCCCTAATTTGTTTCGTGCCTACCAATTGATTGTAGGCCCCTATTTTGTTTCGTGCCTACCTATTGATTGTAGGCCCCTATTTTGTTTCGTGCCTACCTATTGATTGTAGGCCCCTATTTTGTTTCGTGCCTACCTATTGATTGTAGGCCCCTAATTTGTTTCGTGCCAACCTATTGATTGTAGGCCCCTATTTTGTTTCGTGCCTACCTATTGATTGTAGGCTCCTATTTTGTTTCGTGCCTACCTATTGATTGTAGGCCCCTATTTTGTTTCGTGCGTACCTATTGATTGTAGGCCCCTATTTTGTTTCGTAACCACCTTTGATTTCGTTATTTTTGGTTAATTTCGTGTATTTATACATAAAAAAAATATTTGATAATTTTGAGTGAATTTCTTTTTGAGTCAGTTTTTAGTTTTTAATTCCATTTTTTTTATTTTTAGTGATTATGCTATCTAACAACGTCATCCAGTCACCCAGTCACCCACTCAATATCATCAAATCATAATGCATGTGTTTCATTAACCGATACAGAGTCCTGTGGCTTACATTATCATCTCGGCAGCATGAAAGTTAAGAAGTCAAACCTTTCATTATCAGCTCACCTGAATAACTTGAAAGAATACAACTATCGGTCTATACGTACCAAAAATATTAAAATAATTGTCCTCCACCTCCTAACCGTTAAGGACTTGGACCTTCCATTATCAGCTCATCAACATGAGATGATGACTTTCAGGTGAAAAATACTTGAAAAGAATACAACTATTGGTCTATACGTACCTAAAATATTTAAAGATTAATCCTCCAACACCTAACCGTTACGGAGTTGGACCTTCTATCATCAGCAAACACTTGAATAGCTTTTGAAAATATATGAAACATTTAATACGTGTCAATAAAATTTGAGAGTTTCCCTTTTTTTCCCTAGGATCCCATATCCTGACTTGGTGACAATGGGACCATCTCTGGATAATACTCTTTCGAATTAAAAAAAAAAGCGGTTTACGATCTGCGAAGATATCGCGTAACACAAACACGCACAAAAAAACAACATACAGTCAAATTGAGATCCTCGTCCTTTTTTGAAGTCGTTTGAAAAGAAGACAGGAAATACATGATTTCAGGATCGTACAAAATAATAATAATAAAAAAAAACTACTTCCTGGCTCGTTAACCAAATGCTCAAATGAATATTAAAAGCATTATTTTTAGTTGCACATCGAATAACTAATCACCTAAGTATCAATTTATTTTCATCATTTATTCGTGACAATCATATCAAAAATACTGATTGCACATAAAATAGGCTATTTGACTAATATTGGGAAATCGTTTTAAAGTATTCTTTATAATAACTTAACAAGCATATTACTACATTGATATTTTTGGGAGATTTGCTGTATTGTCAATAAAAATCAATGTTGTTTAAATTTCCTAACCGTGCCAAAAACGCTGTTTCTGTAATGGCGCTGGTCATATACAATTTATTGGATCAAAAAGCGTCGGTAGCTCAACCAGTAACGACTCGGTCCCCCTAACCAGAGGTGTCGGGTTCAAATCCGGACGGCCAATGTACCAATGAGATTTTCGAAACTTACGTACATATACTCACCGACAAAATATCGTGAGGAAACCTGCACGTGCACACACCTGCGAAGAAACTCGAAGGGTGTGTGTGAAGTCGACCAACCCGCACTGGGCGCGCGTGGTCTACTAAGGCCTGATCGCCCTAATTCAGGGTAGGCTCGAGCCCCTCGGTGGGGACGTAAATGAGATGATATGATGATGATGATTATTGGATATAATGGTGTATAAACGGTGTGTAGTGCCACAGTGTACTAATACCTATATAAATAGTCCGCAAAAGCTGTTTGTTTCTGTGCCAAGGAATCCCAAAAGAAGAAACATGGAGCTACAATTAGCTCCGAGAGACCCAAAGAGCATTTTATCGCATTCAAATGTTCTTATGTGTGAAGATCACTTTGATGTAAGTAATATGTATTTAACTTTATATGCTTACTAACTATTTCCCGCGGCTTCGCCCGCGTAGACATTGTTTTTATCACTTCCGTTGAGGGTGAGTGTTGCGCGAGCCGCAAGCATACATTGTAGTTGCACCTGAGCCTTACATATCTCTGTAAACCTTTTTTTAAATAACTATCCCTAGCTTTTGCCTTGGTAAGGCGTTTTATTTCAATAACAGCGTCTTTCATTAAACCATCAGGTGATGCTGCAATCGTGGGATACTCTCGGCATAGATAAAGCCCAAGAGTTTTTTAAAAAAAAATACTACCAATTGTCTTTCGCACGGTTAGCTCCAAACTTGTACCACTTTTCATTCTAGCTGTATCAGGTATTTTGCACCCATTAAAATAGCCACCAACGAACCATTTTGGGTATGAAAAACACTAATTTCATGTGCCTTTCAAGCTGTGATACGGCCATATCGCATATCATACCACAATATCCTCTTGTTCTGCGTCCTTGTTGCTTCTTCAATTGTACTTATCATTAAAAAAAAAATTGCTTTCATCGCCTCTACAACCCTGTCTACTTCTGTTTTAATTTCTGGGGATTGGTCCATTAGAAAACAATGCAATGAATACCGCAACACAGCACTATGTTTAAAATCATGCTGATATTTAAGCAATTGACACTTATCATTTTTTCCTTTTTTGTCTTTTTTTTTATGCACAATTGGTAAACCCAACATCTCACCTGGTGGTAAGTGACGATGTTGCCGAAGATAGAAGCGGGCTTACCAAGATTCCCCAACGCAATGGGGAACTGGCTATCTTATCTTCATGCCGGAACACACCAATGATATCAACATTGATATTTGGCGGCAAGACTTAGATAAGATGGTGGTAACTAGCCAGGCGGGCTTAGAAAATGCCCTACCACCAACCAAACCGAGTCTTCATAAATAAATTCAAAAATAAATTCTGAAATATGATTTCCTAAATTGCTCTCCTCTTGAAGTTACAAAAAACCTTACTTGTTTTGCTTTTCCATCACGTCTTCAATTTTTAATTGATCAAATTCACAAAATAAGTTCGTCAATGACTCTAAAAATCTATGACGTCACTTGTGGGTATTTCAAACATTTTTAGAACAAATCTATAATATAATAAAACTGTAACGGGGCCGTGTCTGTACATGAAATATTTTTGGAAAATAATAACTGTGGTGGACATTACTAACGATACAGAGGCCAAAACAACAACTTTTGGAATTTTTGTCTGTCTGTCTGTCTGTCTGTATGTTCGCGCATCACGCAAAAACTACCAGGCCGATTTTGATGAAATTTTGTATGGTGGTTCCTTATAGCCCGGGTTAACATATAGGATACTTTTTATCCCGGAAAATTCAAGAGTTTCCGTGGGAAAATCAAAAGTATTCATTTATAGAATGGCTCACCACGCAAATGTGGCTTTCCTATTACAATCAAATTTTACACGTTGATACCCTTATCGCGAACTAAAACTGGGACATTGTAAATCCCAAAAAAAAATAAGGCTTCCTGCAGGAATGCAAAAAGTTGTATCTTTAGAATGGCTCAACGTAACAATATGAAACCATTACATTGAGATGGGGTGTTTTGAACATCATTGTATAGTCGGGTATTCTTTATTCCGGAAAACTAAAGAGGTCCCGAGGGAAATTATCTATCGATACTTACAATAATAAATATAGAGTACTTTTTTAACATATAAGCTACACATACCACACATTATAATCATAGCAGCAAAATGTCAATAGATGGCGCTGCAGGAATAATAAAACGCGCTTAATTTGTGTTAAAATATTAAAATATTATTTCATACATTGAGTGGATTTCTTTTATGTATTTTTCAGCATACGCTTTTTACACAACTCTCTGGAACTATGGCACGTAGCGATGTGTTTTATAGACGAACAGATAGGTATTTTTTTATAGATTGCAATCGTGTAAAAAAAAACACATAATTCAAGTTTAGCTTCTTTTAACAGGAGGCACAGATATGGGAACTCTTCTGACGGCGACTATTTGCGTGTGGCAGTTGCTCTCCGCCTGCAATATTAATATCTGTAAACCTCATCAATGTATTTGCGGGTCAACGGTGGAGGCAATTGGCCATCACTCACTGAGTTGCGGTCGTTGTTTGTGAAGATTCCCACGTCACCAATTCCTTAATGACCTCACTCGAAGGGCACTGGTATCGGCCAGATGGAATATTCCATCTTTGATGCAGCCACTGGGCTTTAGTCGATGTGATGGCAAAAGGCCGGAGGGTTTAAACAGGTGCTATGAAAGAGAGGAACGTTTCTGCTTTGGGACTCTACTTTTTCTGCCTCACTTCTCACCCGTACGGTACTGCTGCTCAATTTGCGACGAGAAAGAAGCATAGCAAGTACTCGGTCTTGAAGGCAAATTACTACTTTGTGCCGCTGGTCTGTGAGAAAACCCTCAGAGGCCTTTGCCTTCACAAAGGAGATTGGCCGTCGCCATCGAGACAATATATAGGTATATGTGAGACTGTTGATCCCACAGACAAACTGATCATTCAGTTTTGTGGGTCTAATGTTTACCTATGTACTCATTTTTTCGATTAATAATTATATAAATAAATAAAAATAATGTGTTATTTCATCATATCAGTTTATATACGTCCCCACCAAGGGGCTCGACCTGCCCTGAGTTAGGGCGATCAGGCCTTAGACGATCACGAGGGCCCATTGCGGGTTGATTGACTTTACACATAAGCTTCGAGTTTCTTCGCAGGCGTGTGCAGGTTTCCTCACGATGTTTTTGTCACCGTAAGAGCGTCGGATAAACTTACATACCAGTATGAAATCGATATTCGTATAGATACTATTAAGTGGCAGCATTCGAACCACGGCCCTCCGGACAGGAGATAGTGGCCCTAACCGTTCTGCCACCGACGCTCTATATGTTATTTAAGATTTAGAAATCCTTACTTATTATTATAAATGTGAAAATGTGTTTGTTTGTTTGTTACCTATTCACACTTCAACACCTCTACCAATCTTTATGAAATTTGGCATGCAGGTAGCCTGTATCACTGGGAATGAAATAGTCAACTTTATATCTGTGGAAATTATCATAGCCCGATGCAGTTCCTGAGGAAACTAAAACAATACTCTTTGTTTGTTAAGTTATTCAAAATCGTAACGAAAAAATGAGTTGGTGTGATTTTTAGCACAGAGATGAGTGAAAAATGATATAATTTACTAATAAGTATATCCTGACATAGTTCCCGCGGGATCTGGGGACAACTGTTTTCTACGCTCGCGCACGTCGGTGGCGTCGCAACAGAGCAACGGATTAAAGTTATTTTTTGTATAGAATTTGTTGAGGGGGTGGGAAGTGACAAAGACTGCTAATCCGAATAGCCCGATACATTTCCTGAGGTACCTGGAGAAAACTCATGTCCACGCTTGCGAGCTGATTGCGGCTCGTGAACCACTCAACCTCAAAAAGAGTCATAAAAGCTGTGTCCACGCGGGCGAAGCCGCGGGCAAAAGCTAGTCATAAATAAATTCAAAAATAAATTCTGAAATATGATTTCCTAAATTGCTCTCCTCTTGAAGTTACAAAAAACCTTACTTGTTTTGCTTTTCCATCACGTCTTCAATTTTTAATTGATCAAATTCACAAAATAAGTTCGTCAATGACGCTAAAAATCTATGACGTCACTTGTGGGTATTTCAAACATTTTTAGAACAAAATTTTGTTTTTGATATATCATAAAAAGTAACTCAAATAACTAGCAGTCCGATCCCCTATTGAATTTGTAAGTGATCCTCACAGGATTTTATGTCGGTACATAGAAAAAGACGGGCATGTCTCCCGAACTCCCCCTATATTAACTTTGTTTACTGTTGGGTAGTATTTTGGTCCCTATTTACTGCCAAAGGACTGTTATATGCTTGTAGAAGGCCAAGTCTGCCTGCATCCGGTCTGTGTTAAAGTAATGAACAGCAGAGTGTCCCGTGACGCGTAACTAATACTTGCGCTGTGGTGCGAAGATCTCTTGTTTCACACAAAGGACCTTAAATAATTGAAAACACTAAACACGTTAAAAAACCGACTTCCATCGAAACAACTTCGAACAATTTCGTATTATTATTTTTGGTTTTTGTTAATTTCCTAATAAAGTACTGCACCAATTTTGATAAAATTTATATGGGACCACACGGGAAGCACTAGCTTTCAAATAAAAAAAGAATTATCAAAATCGATTCACACAGTGAAAAGTACTGAGGTAACACACATAAAAAAACATACAGTCGAATTGAGAACCTCCTCCTTGGAAGTCGCTTGAAAATACTGTAAAACACCTTATAAAATACTGTAGCGCTCAGATCAAAAAAAAGTTCCCATAGAACCTCATGTCTATTCAATGTGAAGCCAAAAAACCTGGTACACTCGTCTTTGACTTGACTTGACATAAAACCTCCTCTCTTTTTGAACTCGGTTAAAAAGTGGCCAAGAGCATGTCTGACCAAGCGCAAAGGAGGGAGTCTTTTCAATAAATAATAGCATATTTTTAAAAACAAAGTTATTTTTACAGATAAGAACATCTTGTAGGGAAAAACTATAAACTTTTTACAAATCTAACTGCGCATCTAATGTGGGTTGACTATTACTTTTAAACTAAGAAAGCCTACTTGGCCTAGAAAATTTTCTTGGTAAATTGATTGTATATTATGTCTTAGTAATCCAATTTTTATTGTCAGAAATATCGGTTTAGCTGGCAGAGGTGTGGGACACTTGACTCAAATAAAAAAAATGCCACTTTGCAGCTTAATATTTTGCAAACGGATCCCTCAATCGAAAAAGGGTTATTACACACTCAAAATATTCTTGAACTACCTATCCAACGAAACCCCAAACCATGGGATATTCGAGAAAAAAAATCATTCCCACTTTTATTATATCAGCTCATATACGTCCCCACCGAGGGGCTCGAGCCTACCCTGAATCAGGGCGATTAGGCCTTAGTCGACCACGCGGGCCCAGTGCGGGTTGGTCGACTTCACACACAACCTTAGAGTTTCTTCGCAGGCCTGTGTGCAGGTTTCCTCACGATGTTTTCCTTCACCGATAAAGCAATCGGTAAGTATGTACGTAAGTTTTTGAAAAACTCATTGGTACATTGGCCGTCCAGATTTGAACCCGGTACCTCTGGTTAGATGGACCGAGTCGTTACCGGTTGAGCCACCGACGCTTTTACCACCCTACGTCTTTACGTACCCTAAAGAAATTTTTCAAGATTTTATTAATCACTTTGTCGGCGTGATTATTTATATAGTTATCCAAGTCAAATTACAGCATTCTAGTACTAAGAATCTCTAAGCTAAGCCGTGGACAGGCACACAGACAGACGGAGGGACATGTCGACTCTGTAAGGATTCCTTGTTGACTACGGAACCCTGAAAAAAAAAGAAAAAATATTTAATGATAAAATGAAAAGTACGAAAAATCTCTGTAAACATATTGACAGCCTTGTAACTCTCATAAAGTCTCTTATATATTGTTGGGGACAGGATTGATAACCCTATGGTAAGGCACTGGCAAAGTATATATATTAGTGATGATGATGATGATTATTATTATTAGTACTAACATACAGTATGTACACTCCCTGCCGCTCTCTAGATTGCGACCTCACCCCCTCGTCACCCAGATTGATACAGATTGGTTACAGTTTGGTTGTTCCGTCATTCCTTTTTTGAAATGTCATTTCTGGCCCGTTGTATGAAGTGTCCAGGGTGTGGCACTGGGTAACTGTCCATCTTGCCCCAAACAATAAGCTTTGAAAACTTTTATTTGCTTCCGTGTTACTAACCTATAATTTGTGTGTTTTTTACTAACCCATGTTACTATGAATTTCTTATAGACAATAGACAGATTTTTTTAATTGACACAAACACACACCGATTACACAACATAAAAAATAAGTAAAACATAGAAACAGAAAAAAAAACAAAAAAGTAAACACAAAAAACAAATAAGACCAACGGAATCGGTGTAGTGCGATGTCAAAATGGACTTTTCTCAGCATTAGCTGCAGGAGAACTGCAGCGCTGGTTTTCAGAAAAGCCCATGGTGTCGTGTCCGCGAAGCGATCGGTACAGTAGTGCGATAATGTTAACAATCTAATAGAATAAATTAAGAATAAATAATTATGATTTGAAATTAAAAAATATCCTATTCTGTTCTATTCTATTGATACTTGTAATCCAGTGAAATAATTTCTTTCCAACCCGATCTTCACTCACGAGAGGTGTAGGGCTTTGAAGACAGTTGATGGATTAAGGAGTCTCCCGATCCCTTTCGATGGGCGGCTCATCTTTTTCAGTTACGCATTTGGTATGGAAAACCATGTGGAAATCGCTTCATTTATCTTACTTTTCCCTAAAAATTGTAATTCAGACTTTGTATACTCTCCCTATTTGCGTGATGTTTCGTTTATGGATGTAGGAATGTAAGATGTTTTATACATTTCATTCCTTATTTTATGAGTTGTAGCTAAAGGAAAATGTTTTGATCTGTTTTAAGGGTCGCGTACCTCAAAAGGAAAAACGGAACCATTTTAGGATCACTCGAGTGTCTACATGTTCGTCCGAACATGTCATGCGCTCCGAAACTACTGGACCTTTAAGGTTAAAATTTGGTACACATATGTAAGTTGGTGACCCAAAGGTGGACCTGTCAAATCAAATCAAATCAAAATTCATTTATTTGTGATTATATTATGTTACAATAGATGTTAAGTTAAAATTATGTCCTACTAGCTTTTGCCCGCGGCTTCGCCCACGTGGACATAGCTTTTATGACTCTTTTTGAGGGTGAGTAGTGCGCGAGCCGCAATCAGCTCGCAAGCGTGGACATGAGTTTTCTCCAGGTACCTCAGGAACTGTATCGGGCTATTCGGATTAGCAGTCTTTGTCACTTCCCACCCCCTCAACAAATTCTATACAAAAAATCACTTTAATCCGTTGCTCCGTTGCGACGCCACCGACGTGCGCTAGCGTAGAAAACAGTTGTCCCCAGATCCCTCGGGAACTATGTCAGGATATACTTATTAGTAAATTATATCATTTTCCACCTCATCTCTGTGCTAAAAATCACACCAACCCATTTTTTCGTTACGATTTTAAATAACTTAACAAACAAAGAGTATTGTTTTAGTTTCCTCAGGAACTGCATCGGGCTATGATAATTTCCACAGATAAAAAGTAGACTATTTCATTTCCAGTGATACAGGCTACCTACGTGCCAAATTTCATCAAGAGTGGTAGAGGTGCAGTGTGAATAGGAAACAAACAAACAAACACATTTTCACATTAATAATATTAAGTAAGGATTTCTAAATCTTAAATAACATATAGAGCTTCGGTGGCAGAACGGTTACACTATCTCCTGTCCGGAAGGCCGTGGTTCGAATCCTGCCACTTACCAATATCTATACGAATATCGATTTCATACTGGTATGTACGTTTATCCGACGCTGTTACGGTGAGAAAAACATCGTCCTGCACACGCCTGCGAAAAAACTCGAAGCTTATGTGTGAAGTCAATCAACCCGCAATGGGCCCGCGTGATCGTCTAAGGCCTGATCGCCCTAACTCAGGGCAGGTCGAGCCCCTTGGTGGGGACGTATATAAACTGATATGATGAAATAACACATATACCTATATTATCAAAAAACTAATTTAAATCATTAAATCAATCTAGTATTAAAATTTCCTAAAAATATGAATATGGGTCAAATCCTCGAGTCGTATCAGTTCCAAAGGAGCCCATGACGCACTTCTCGTTGCCACGCTGAATGGCAATTGACAACCTTAGCAGCAGGTAGGACCTAACGTCACATCTCCTTTCTCGAAGGCGACGGCCGGCCAATCTCCTTTGTGAAGGCAAAGGCCTCTGAGGGTTCAGCAGCCGGTTGTCTCACAGACCAGCGGCACAAAGCAGTAATTTGCCTCCAAGACCGAGTACTTATTATGCTTCTTTCTCGCCGCAAATTGAGCAGCAGTACCGTACGGGTGAGGAGTGAGGCAGAAAAAGTGGCGTCACAAAGCAGGCACGTTCCTCTCTGCCATAGCACCTGTTTAAGCCCTCCGGCCTTTTGCCATCAGATCGACTAAAGCCCGGCGGCTGCATCAAAGATGGAATATTCCATCTGGCCGATACCAGTGCCCTCCGAGGGAGGTCATTAAGGAATTGGTGACGTGGGAATCTTCACAAACAACGACCGCAACTCAGTGAGTGATGGCCAATTGCCTCCACCGTGGACCCGCAAATATATTGATAAGGTTCACAGATATTGATATTGCAGGCGGAGAGCAACTGCCACACGCAAATAGTCGCCGTCAGAAGAGTTCCCATATCTGTGCCTCCTGTGAAAGATGCTAAAACTCGATTTATGTGTTTTAATTTTTTTTACACGATTGGAATCTGTAAAAAAATACCTATCTGTTCGTCTATGAAACACATCGCTACGTGCCATAGTTCCAGAGAGTTGTGTACAGTAGAGTATGCTGAAAAATACATAAAAGTAATCCACTCAAAAGTATGAAGTAATATTTTAATGTTTTAATACAACTTAAGCGCGTTCTATTATCCCTGCAGTGCCATCTATTAACATTCTGCTGCTATGATTATAATGTGTGGTGTGTGTAGCTAATATGTGGAAAAAAATACTCTATTGTTATTATTGTAAGTATCGATAGATAATTTCCCACGGGACCTCTTTAGTTTTTCGAATTAAAGAATACCCCACTATACAATGATGGTCAAAACACCCCATCCCAATATAAATGTTTCATATTGTTACGTTGAGCCATTCTAAAGATACATTTTTTTTTCCATTCCTGCAGGAACCCTTAATTTTTTTGGGATTAACAATGTCCCAGTTTAAGTTTGCGATAAGGGTATCAACGTGTATAATTTGATTGTTAGGTCAAGCCACATTTGCGTGGTGAGCCATTCCATAAATGAATACTTTTGATTTTCCCACGGGAACTCTTGAATTTTCCGGGATAAAAAGTATCCTATATGTTAACCCGGGCTATAAGGAACCATCATACAAAATTTCATCAAAATCGGCCAGGTAGTTTTTGCGTGATGCGCGAACATACAGACAGACAGACAGACAGACAGACAGACAAAAATTCCAAAAGTTGTTGTTTTGGCCTCTGTATCGTTAGTAATGTCCACCGCAGTTATTATTTTCCAAAAATATTTCATGTACAGACACGGCCCCGTTACAGTTTTATTATATTATTATAGATTATATAATCTGTCATTTGACGTACAAATTAAAAATAATAATAAAATAGTAATAAAAACTCAATGAAGCCCTCAAAGTTAAAATGAAAATTACATAACTGATTTTTTTTACAATATTATTTAACTAAAGACAACGAGTCATTCATCATAACGTCAATGTAAAAGATAAGATGTATTTTTTTTTATAATAAGCAAAACATGTCCAAACCTTATACCTACCTACTGATAAATTAATAATTAAAGATATCAAATTCTAATATAAAAAAATAATAATAATAATAATACTTATGTCAAAAATGATTTATCATTTAAAAATTCATTAGTTGAGTAGTACGCTTTATGTGTCAAAAAAGTTTTAAGTTTTCTTTTGAAATCTATCGTGTTATTGGAGTCACGTATAACTTTAGGAATTTTATTGAATATCTTAGGAGCCATTGCAAATATACTACTGTGAAAAAGTGAAGTTTTGCATTTTACGAGGTACAGACGATCACAAAGTCGCGCTCTTGTTCCATACTGAAAATACTCCGGATGTGATCGAACAAAAACTGCAGTTTCAAATATATACAAAGATGGTACTGTGAGTAGCTTTAGTTCCTTGAAGTAAGGCACACAAGTGTCTGTTTTTTGTAGCCTACAGATGGCCCTAATGCATCTTTTTTGAGATCTCAATACCGCCTCCTTACCAGTAGCATTTCCCCAAAATATTATTCCGTATTTCAAGGTCGGTACCACATAGCCATGATAAGCAGCGAGCACTGCTTTACTATTGACCATTTTTCCCAACATATATAGGGCATAAGAAAACTGGGTTACTTTTGTACAAACTTGATCAATGTGTGAGCTCCATTTCAGATTATTGTCAATTTGTAGGCCTAAAAATTTTGTAACCGTAATTTCTTTAATTGTTTTTCCTTCAAAGTGGACATTAGTCGTAAGTTTTTTAAAGTTTCTTTGTTTGAAAGACATGATATTTGTTTTGTCGATATTAATTTTGAGGTTATTTTGTTTCAACCAGTCAACAATTGATTTTAGGTCACTGTTTATATCATTTTCGTTTTCGCAAATTACGGTACTATCGTCAGCATATAGAACCATGGGATGCTCGATACATTTTGGTAAATCATTAATGTATATAAGGAACAGTAATGGACTCAGAACACTGCCTTGTGGCACACCGTAATGCACCCTCCGTGCATCAGATATATAAGATTTTTCAACTTTACACTTAGTGCATATGCGTTCAATTTTGGTAATCTGATTTCTGTTACTAATGTAGGATTTTATTAGGTCGTTAGTATTTCCCCTTACACCATAAGATTCTAGTTTTTTAAGTAAAGTTTCGTGATCTACGTAATCGAATGCTTTCGTCATATCTAGATAAAGTGCAAATACTGGCAATCGATTATCTACTCTATTATATATTTGTTTTAAAAAATCATAGATAGCTACATCAATCTTTTTATTTTTTCTAAATCCATTTTGTTCCTTCACTAGTATATCATTAGTTTCAAAGTATTTATATAGTCTATTGTAAATGACTTTTTCTATAATTTTGGACATAATAGGGATCAGTGCAACCGGTCTATAGAATTTCATGTCATCTTTGTCGTTTTTTTTGAATAGAGGTTTTATTACAGAAGTTTTAAGTTTTTCAGGAAATACACCGTGCTCGATACAGAGGTTCGTGATGTTAGTTAATATTGGCGCAATTTTTAGTGACACATATTTTATGATTCGCGTGCATATATCGTCGTATCCGGTACTACTCGTGTTTTTCAAGTTTTTAATAACTTGATGGATTTCATCGGGGCAGGTAGGTTCCATGAATAACGAACTAAGTTTGCTGCGTCCTTGTGTTGAAGTACTACCTTTTACCTGTGTCACTGGTACAACTTCATCAATAAAGTAATTATTAAAAGCTTGCGCTATGTCTTGTGGATCTGTAATGAGCATATCAGTTGTTTTTATTTGTGTTTCTCTAGGAAGATTGTCTTTTGCTTGATTGATAACTTGCCATGTAGCTCTAGCTTTATTTTTTGCATTGGAAATGTAATAATTATTTTGTGCCTTTTTTGTTTGTGTAATTATATGTTTTAACCGCCTAGAATATGTTTTAAATTTATTTTTATTATCAGATGTTCTAGTTGACCTGTACTTCCAGAGTAGATCCCTACAGCGCTTACTACAATTCTTAATGCCCCTTGAGAGCCATTTGGGGGTCTTTCTTATAGAATTCTTTACTCTGAATGTGGGGAAACATAAGTCATAAAACAATTTAAAAATATCATAAAAGTTATTGAAAGAATCATTAGGATCCATTGAAGAGTATGACTCTGAGAAATGTATACTTTCCAAGCACCGACTAAACTTAACCATGTTGTCTTTATAAAAATCCCGCTTTGATGAGTACCAGTATTTAAGCTTACAAGTCCTCTTAACAGGAAAGCTCAATATTTGTGCTACATGGTCAGATACAGCAAATTCAAATATCTCTCCCATGCCACCGCGTATGTTATGAATAATGTTATCTAAACAGGTCCCGCTACCTGTAATTTAAATAAATATTTTTTTTTAACAAGGAAGCCACGCTTGAGCGTCAAATTAGAAAATTAAAAAAGTTTTGCAAAATATATCGTGTGACTAATCAAATAAGAGGGCTTTTTGTAAAAATCTTAAATTTAAATGGTAGTTTTTTTTAGAGGTTTGGTTTTCACAGACTGTAACTTTACAGTTGACAGTTGATTTATAGTCAGTACGCTTTGCTATTTTACCACGAATAGACTGACGCCAGAACAACGCTTGTAAATGGTGCAAATTTATTTTTAAAATCATGGTGTGGTTCGTAAAAATTATCGCGAACTACGTCCATTTTACAGTCGAATAATCATCTATCCGAGAAAATTATTCGAAACACCTTGGATCGTTTTCGCACCACTCACACTCTAGGGGATAATACGCATGCACAAAGACGACAAACTGTGCGCACAGAAGAAGTTATTGCTGCTGTGGAGCGTAGTGTTGAGGAGAACCCGAATGAATCGATTCGCCATCGTGCACAGCAATCGGAGGCTGCGCCCCCTCCAAAAAAAGATCTTGGCTTAAAAGCTTACAAGATCCAGATACATAATTTCATTTGTAAAAAATCAAGAAATAAACAATCATTAGTTAATAATGTCAAAATCCAATCCTTGATTAGAACATGAAAACAATATGACACGAGAAGTTATACATTAAATCATTAAATGTCATGAATGCCTTTGACAAGTGTAGCCCAATTCACACGGACAGCACCCGGTCACGAGTATAACGCGAGAGTCAACCATCGCTACTCTCAACCATATTAGAGGAAAAGGAACGAACCGGCGCACGAACATTTAAGCGAGCATGCTTATTTAATTTAATTTTTTACAAGTAACAGCAAATATACTTGAATGTTTTCAATAGTAACGTAACAACATTTATTTACAGTGGCATATATATCAATAGGTTCCAACTACGAAGGCGCGATTTATTTTAGTTTACACTTGGAGAGTTCGGGCGGATGGCCTCCAGTTACAAAGTGCATCTGCAATTCGAAGTCAGGTCACAGATAATGCTAACAATCCATTTTAGATCAATACGTTAATACGTGAGCGTCGGTGGCATTATGGCTAGGGCCACCGCCTCCTGTCCGGGATGTCGTGGTTCGAACCTGCCACGTAACAATGTGATTTCGAATTTAGATTTCATATGTACGTTTATCCGACGCTCTTACGGTGAAGGAAAACATCGTGAGGAAACCTGCACACGTCTGCGAAGAAAGTCGCAGGTTGTGTGTGAAGTTGACCAACCCGCACTGGGCCCGCGTGGTCGACTAAGGCCTGATCGCACTAATTCAGGATAAGCTCAAGCCCCTCGATGGGGACGTATATGAGCTGATATGAATGAATGAATGAAACGTTAACAGTTCCCATACATGTGTTCCGAAACACGCCATATGTCCATATGTGTGAGCCCGTAAAGTAACATAGGCCTCGTGTTCCTCATATGGTACACGAACTCGGCAGAACCGCTCCCCGTGTACCACATACGGTACACTGGACTGTTAACATGTTAAGATAACATACTCGAATTTGCATGACAATTCCACTTAATTTAAGTTGCGAGTCACTGTTGGTCAAAAATTAGTGTTAACTAGATATTGCCAGCGGCTTCGCTCGCGTGAATATAGTTTCTATGTTTGTCTCGCGAGCGTGGAAAAAAGTAGCTTGTATGTTAAGCCAGGTCCTAATCTGTCTACCTACCAAATATCAGCCACATACGTTTAGTAGTTTTTGCGTGAAAGAGTAACAAACGTCCATACATACAAAATTTCGCGTTTATAATATAAGTAGGATGTCACTCCTAATTTTTGTACGACTTTAAAGAATCTTTGAATGCAGTTCTACATACTTCGTTATTTAAAAAATGAAATAAAGTATTTTTGAGTAAAACTATTTCCCTATTTACAATATTCTTAAAGTACGTACCTACCTACATATTTTATAATCATAGTCATAGTATTACAGTATAGCGGCTTACAGTAGCGCAACGAATGTACTTGCGGTACTTGCGGGGCAGAGGGCGGCGAGGCAAAGCCTGGCAAACTCCGCGAGTTTGGCAGGCTGACTACAGGCTAGTATGGGCTAGTACCTACGCCGGTGGCGCATCGTGCGATATACAAGAAGTTGCGCTACTGTAAGCCATATCGTAATACTGTGGTCATAGCAAATAAACTATTTTTATTTTCGAGCGACGAAGGACTTAAGAAGGTATTGTGATGGCAAAAAAAATCGAGGTTGAGGTTTTTATGGGGATTGATTGTCTTACACTAAGGATCTAAAAAACCCAAAAAAAAAATAAATATGTGTGTGTGTGTGTGTATGTCCGTTTGATGCTCTAGCTCCTAAGCCACTGAACGGATTTGGGAGAAATTGGGGTTGGAGCAAACCTTTTTTTTATATCTCTAGTCGTTTTTTTTAAAAATTTCTCCCCTCTTCATTCGTTGGGGTTGCCACCATAGTAAAAAATACCTTTTTGTAAAAATGACTCTAGCTATTTTAAAGAATCTTTGTACGTTTCCATAAATGTATTATATGTGTAGTTTGTTATTCTAGGAAAAATCAGAATAAAGTACTTTTCATACAAATCTCGGTTGTTCATTAGTTTTCTCAAAAACTGCTCTAACTTTTTTTTATGAAACTTTCTGAATAACTAGGAATTAAATAGACCAACAACACTCATTTCTTCATTTTTGTAGAAAAAAAAATCTGAATAAGATACCTCCCATGCAAACTCAAATTTTTCATCAAGTCTGACAGCGAGGCTGGAGGCAAAAAAAAAACCGGCCAAGTGCGAGTCAGACTCTAAAGTCTATTCAAAAAACCAATGTATATTAAAAAAAACAAGATTACACTTGCAATTGGTAGTAGAACATTTTGTATGGAAAATCTATGAACATTTTACAAATCCAACTGCAAATTTAAGTTAGTAGACTATTACTCCTAAACTAAGAAAGCCTACTTAGCCGTGATAGTTTTCCTTTTAAATTCATAATACATATGTCCTACAATTTACAATTTCTGATATCATGAAATAGCGGTTTAGCTGGTAGGGAGACAGACGGACACACACACACACACACACACACACTTGACTAACAAAAATTTGCACTTTACTCTTCAAAAGGTTTTGTCCTTTTAAGTATTCTCAACAAGTCCGTGTTGCTGAGGAGCTGGATGGCTCATGGCCATGAAGTCTGTTTTCATGAGTTTCGGCATATTTAATAATAACATCAGTGACAAAGTTCACTTTAAGATCCCGATGGGGATGCTCATACCAGTACCAGGGCGGCTTTATTATGCCAATGAGACTGGTTACCCACAACACAGGGAATCCTAGTGTGGGGACCAGGGATACTTACTGTGCTTTAGCTATAAGTCTCTTTTTGGTGCAATAAAAAAATATTTTTAATATTTTTTTTTTTTTTAATTAGTACTTTGTTCTGGAACCGCTACATTATTTGGATGTTCGTTTGTTTGGTACTGCCCCTTAGGTGTATCACAGTATTACGATATGGCTTACAGTAGCGCAACGCTTTTGATATCGCACGATGCGCCACTGGCGTACGAACTAGCCCATACATGCCTGTAGTCAGCCTGGCAAACTCGCGGAGTTTGCCAAGTTGTGCCCCACCGCCCGTTGCCCCGCAAGTACCCTTCCGTTGCTCTGCGTAAGTACATTCGTTGCGCTACTGTAAGCCACTATATTGTATTACTGTGGCTGTGCACTGTAAGTCCATACTGGCTTATGGACTTGTTTATACAATAATAAATTGAAACGCGGTAACGCGTTGCTGTTATTTATCCTTATTCCTTTTGATCTATTTCGCATGCGCTGGCACATAACATCATATATGTGTCACATTTTTATTTTATTTTGTCAGCTATGTACTTGAAAAAAAAAAAATTAAAATTAATTTATTTATTTTGCTTCAAAATCCGAATTCTTTCCTACTCTTAAATATTTTTCGATACTAAACTTTGACTAGGTAGTTCAGATTCCTCGGGAATATATGTAAAATAGCTATTTGTAACTGATATTCTCTTAAAGACCCATCTCGGGTAAGATATAATTATGTTTTCTGTGATGTGTGATACTAATTTAACGTGTGAAATGCTTTTCTAATTAATGTGTACTTTTTTCAGTCTTATATTTATTATGTGTTATTAACCCACGCGCTATCTTATATTATGTGTTATTAACCCACACGCTACCTTATATTATGTGTTACTAACCCACGCGCTACCTTATATTATGTGTTATTAACCCACGCGCTACCTTATATTATGTGTTATTAACCCACGCTCTACCATATATAATATGTGTTATTAACCCACGCGCTACCTTATATTATGTGTTATTAACCCACGCTCTACCTTATATTATGTATTATTATCCCACGCGCTACCTTATATTATGTGTTATTAACCCACGCCCTACCTTATATTATGTGTTATTATTCCACGCCCTACCTTATATTTTGTGTTATTAATCCACGCCCTATCTTATATTATGTGTAATTAATCCACGCCCTACCTTCCCCACAACCAACCCGTCGTGCCACAAAGTGACGAGCTGGAATAACAACTACGTTACAAAAGACTACTTAGTAAAAATAGTCCTCATGTTTTATCTTTTTTGGTAGAGGAGAAGCCCTTTATGTTTTAAAAATATAATAAAGATACCTCTGGCAGGAGAACTAAAGTAACCGACATAGCTCACAGAATCGCTAAACTGAAGTGGCAGTGGGCAGGGCACATAGCTCGTAGAACAGATTGCCGATGGGGCAGTAAAGTTCTCGAGTGGCGACCGCGCACCGGAAAACGTAGCGTAGGCAGGCCTCCCACGCGGTGGACCGATGACCTGGTGAAGATCGCGGGAAGCCGATGGATGCGGGCAGCCCAGTACCGGTCGTCGTGGAAATCTTTGGGGGAGGCCTTTGTCCAGCAGTGGACGATTTGTGGCTGATATAATGACCTCTGGCAAAACTTTTATAAACTACAATATGTGCAAAATTATTGAAAACATAATCCAGGAGAAAATTGAGGTAAAGCGTGGCAGTGGAGGGAAGAGAACTACATGGACGGACAACTTGAGGGAGTGGACCGGACTTGACATTGTCTACCTTGGCAGAATCGCGACGCATAGAGAGGAGTTTTGGACAATGGTCGCCAATGATTAAAGAAATCACTACGTTCAATGGTCGCCAACATGTGTTGAGGAGCATGGCACCGACAGAAGAAGAAGAATATGTTAAAAATTTCATCAAACTCAGTTCAATAGTTTCCCCGAAAAATAGGTGGGTAGTACTGGGCAGACATACATAATTACATACATAGACAAAAACACACAGGTTTGTTGCGTTTACTAGTAAATTTTCAACAAAATCTCGTAGTCGAATTTTCAGACGATTGCCTCACTTTCTGTTTGCTTCTACGTCACTTTCGGAAAATAAAAAACGAATTTAAAACAAAATGTAATAAAATTTTCAATTGCAATTATTTGAAAAAACGTTGATGGCTTAACGGTAACGACCAATTGCTTTAATGGTGAAGGAAAACATCGTGAGGAAACCAGCACATCTGACTTCAAGATGTGTATGAAAGTCGCGTTGCACACGTCCGTAGGTGTAAATATAAAATGCCCTACACGTGACCGTGGGTGACGCTAAGTGCAACACCAGGCAACCGCCGTCTATCCCTTGGATAGCACGGTTAATTGTGCCACACAATAAGAGAAAGAGAGACCTAGTGGAAAGTCCCGCTAGTCGCATGCATTGTAGTCCGAGGATTGTATACGTAAACTTATATAATGCCTATTCACTCTCGCAATAAAGATCATCAAATGGGAGAGAAGAGGAGGCCAGGTAAGGAAAACGGTATAGTTGTACGAAACGATGACCAGATATTCATTTCGTTAAGCAACAGAGTTTTGCAAAAAAAAATAGGTTTGCTAATTAGTTGTTAATTTAATTGAAGTTAAATAATGATTGGTATTTAATTAAGTTCCTTCAGGTGTGTATTTAGGTATTTTCAGTGTTATTTAAGATGTTTTATTTTAAGTATTTTAGGCATTTTATTATGGGCGTAATTTGTAAACATTAAAGATTAACATTGACATTATAATATCGGAGAAGGATTTCTTTAATGTGAAAAAATAAATAAATTAGGTAATGTTCATATTACTATTTCGATACAAACATTTTATTTTAAAAAACAGTTGGTAGGCAAGAAATTTTCTCGCTAGGTTTTGAAATGGAATTTCACCAACGTCTGCGGCAGACCGAAGTGGGCAGATAAAGTTGCCGAGCGAGCGATTTGTATGTTTATTTGTGTGAACGGTTTGTTAGATGGTTGTTGTTCACTATTTTACTGTTTGATATTTATCTAAACTTGGATAAGACTATCTTGTGCTATCCAATTGACAGATTGCGGTTGCCTGGTGTTGCACTTAGCTTCACCCGCGGTCACGTGTAGGGCATTTCAGATTTACACCTACGAACGTGTGAGATGATGCCAAGGGCATCTGTGAATTAAAAAAATGAGTATGAGTAATTCAACCCAAGCTTTTTGCTATTCTAATTAAAAATGTGTGTAATTTTTAGCACTCTGAGTTTGACCAATAGTAATTCAAATATAATATCATCATATCAGCTCATATACATCCCCACCGAGGGGCTCAAGCCTACCCTGAATTAGGGAGATTGGGCCTTAGTCGACCACGCAGGCCCAGTGCGGGTTGGTAGACTTCACACACAACCTTCGAGTTTCTTCTCAGGCGTGTGCAGGTTTCCTCACGATGTTTTCCTTTACCGTAAGAGCGTCGGATAAACGTACATATGATATCGAAATTCGAAATCACATTGGTACGAGGCAGGAGTCGAGTCACGACCTCCCGCACAGGAGGCCACGCCACCGATGAGACGAAAATAGAACAGAACCTAAATTTATGTCCTGTACCTATGTTTTCTCTACTTTTTTTTTATAAGAGCACTGGATATTGGTTAGATTGGTTTAAAAAAAAATACGATACTGGATTTTGAGGGATTTTTAAAGCCTATGTCCATCCTGAAGGTCCGTTCTAAATATTGGTAAATATTTTTTTTCGAAACGAGTAATTTCTGAGATTACTTTTTACATCCATACTTATAAACTGTAACTCTTTATAAAAATATTGTTATGTAATATTACTAGCTTTTTCCAGCTGCTTCGCTCGCCTTAACATAGATTCTATTAATGTCGCGGCTCGCGAGCGTAGAAAAAAGTAGCTTGAATGTTAATCAAGATCCTAATCTGTCTACCTACCAAATTTCAGTCAGATACGTTCAGTAGTTTTTGCGTGAAAGAGTAATAAACATTCATACATACAAACTTTCACATTTATAATATGTAGTATAGTATTTTTTTTAATTTTATCGATATTAGACTGGATTTTGACACCTGAATTTATTTTTGTAAATATTTTCAACGCACTGTTTTTTTAATATTTAATACTTTCTGTACAAGATGAGATTTATATCATTGGCCAAATAAACTCAGGATCCAAGTGGAAAACTAAACAACTTTCCCTAAGAAACCTATACGATCGGAACAATTTTAGGGTTCCGCACGCAAAGGGTAAAAACGGGACCCTATTACTGAGACTCCGCTGTCCGTCTGTCTGTCCGTCTGTCATCACGTCAGGCTGTATTTCATGAACCGTGACAGGTAGACAGTTGAAATTTTTACAGATGATGTATTTCTATTGCCGCTATAACAGCAAATACTAAAAATTAGAAAAAGTGAAAGTCTCCGTACAAAAAACGTGTTTTTTTTTAAACGTGAAGAAACTAGCGCCATCGAGTATGATGTTACGGAACCCTTTGTGTGCGGTTCTGATTCGCATTTAACCGGTTATTTATTAACTTCTCGTACATAATAGGTCGGGGAAAAAGTTTCTTCCTATTTTGTTACCATAAATTTGTAATCATATCTCTTTGCTTGTATTATTTGTACCTGGCTGGTTATAATAAAATCAAATAAGTGAACTTTCGAAATTTTAATAAAAAAAAAATTGTTTTATCTGTCTATGAAAATGAGTGAAAGTAACGAGAAATTCGCTACATTTTGAAAATTGTGCGAATAAAATTTATGCTGTTTATTGACCTAATGCAATATCAATCAGTAGCACAAACTTAGTTCAAGCGGTTCTTGTTTGGAAATTCTAACGTTCAAGATGCAGCTCGTTTTGTTCGCCCTGTTTGAATTTGCATACAAAATACGAAGAAACTGTTTCCCCGACCTAATATAAATAACTGATCGTCTAACTGTGGAAAGTTAGGTCTGTTAAAATAGAGTAGGAATCTAAAATAAATGACCCACATAAGTTAACGTAATATATGTAGTTAACCCTTCGCATACAAGGTGGGGTCTTTAAGACCACAACGGTTTTAAAATCTAATATAAAAAAAAAGTAACGGCCAGGACTGTAATTTTGAGTAGCTGGATTTGCGGCGTTGCCACGTCAAACTGTTGGGTTAATTAAGTGCTGCGCGGGCGCTTGAATGTGATATACGTGTTTAGAGTCAGTGAGACGCATATTTGTTTTGGAAAGATTGTCTTAAAAATGAAAAAAAAATATACCTGGAAGTTCCCAACACTAGTTACTATTTTAAGACTTAATACTATTTTCTGTTTTTTCCAACATCATTTAAGTTTAAACGAGGTTTTAAGACTGATTTGTCTACGCTTAGTTTTTAAGTTTGCATGAGCCTCATGAGCCTCGTATTTCACAGCAAAATTAAAACAAACCATTGATTGCAAGTGGAAATTGGCTTTTCATTGTCGTTCTAAATATCCTCTAAATTGATAAAAACGCATTTTTAAATGTATTTTTTAAAACATATTTACACAGGAGTCACTTATGTTCGGGTCATTTAGACCCCACCTTGTATGGCACGTAACTTTTTGTCACCATGTATGCGAAGGGTTAAACACGTCACAGTAAAGGAATAAGCAACGTAACTGCTTGCCGGAATCAATATTTCTCTTTTAATGGTTTTTGCAATGTGTTTGTTGTCAGCTTTTAACAGTGGTGGAAAATTTTCCACAAAATTAATACCATCCTCAGAATACAGAATGATGACTGTGTGGCGGGTACAGAAGGTAATAAACAAAAAAAAAATGCAAAAAATCTTAAATTAGTTCCTAAAGGTGGAACTGGTAACACCAAAAAGCAGAACACAGTAAACATTACACATGTGTTCAAAGCATACTAATATAGACACACGGCAGTGTGTCCGCCAAGTTCGAAAAGAAAAAGGCGACTCCGGCCGTGGGTTATAATTACACGAACCATTTCGGGCCACTTTCGACCTACCTGTAACTTAAAAATCTGTTTGACCTACATACTTGCGATTTTGTGTGTCTAGTAAAACTCCCTCGATCACTTAGAATCCCAATTATCATAAATATATCTTATACCATTTCTGAGATATTGACGTCCGAAAATCACTATTTTTATGACTCACTCACTGACTCATCAAAATTATAGACCACTTCCAGGTGACTTAGAAATTTGAAATTTGGCTCCGAGATAGGTATTTGGACGTATACAAAGGAAAAATTCAAACACGGCTAAGTGGGAGTCGTACTCGCGCACCAATGGTTCCGTATCACCACTACTTATTAAAATATGTAGACCACTTCCAAGTGACTTAGAAACTTGAAATTTGGCATCGAGGTAGGTTATTGGACGTTTATGAAAAGAAAATTCTAAAAATGGTCAAATGTGAGTCGTACTCGCGCACTGAGGGCTCCGTATCACTACTACTTATCAAAAAATGTAGATTATTTCCAGGTGACTTAGAAACTTGAAATTTGGCATCGAAGTAGGTTATTGAACGTATATAAAGGAAAAATTCAAAAAATGGTCAAGTCTGGGGGCTCCGTATCACCATTACTCAGAAAAATATATAGACAACTTCCTGGTAACTAATAAACTTTGTCACCGAGATAAGTTATTAGGCGTAAACAAAAAAAAATAATCGAAAAACTGGCCAAGTGCGAGTCGGTCTTGCAAAATTAGGGTTCCTTACCACTACCATTTATTAATTTACAGACTATTTCCAGGTGACTTAAAAACTAGTTTGGCATTTAGGTAGGTTAATAGGCGTATACAAAGGAAAAAGAAGAAACGGCCAAGTGCGGGTCGGACTCACGAAATTTGGGTTTCGTACCACTCATTGGAATAATTCTAAAGACCACTTCCAGGTGACTTTTTAATTTGAAATTTAGAATCGAAATAAGTTTATTGAGCGTATTGAGTAAAGACTCAAAAAACTGGCTAAGTGCGACTCGGGCTTGCTCACCGAGGGTTCGGTATGTCTATGTATGCCTATAACTTGAATAAGGATAGGAAATTAGTATTAGTACTTTACAAAAATTAATGATATCCCAACAAAACATAATTGTGAAATGAGGCCAAGTTCGATATAAAAAATTACAGTGATCTAAATGAGTAGGCACGCAATTTTTTTTTCTTATCTGTGGTAGGCACCAAGTTCTATAGTGGTTCCTAAACAATAGCTACGGAACTTCAAATACAAATATTTATTTTAGACTACTCCAAATAACAGAGAATTTACAACGGTTTTTGGTTGCTTAAAAGAAAATTTGTTACGTTCTGTGCTACTAAATGGTGTAACTTGGCAAGTTTAAATATTCAAAGCGCCAAGCAAGCAAGTTTTTATTTTTTTATTTATTCAAAATTGGTAAGCCCTTGGCATCATCTTACCTGATGGTAAGTGATGATGATGCCTGATGATGATTTTGAAAAGTAACTATCAATAGAATAAAATTGGATAAAAAAAACTTGCCAAGTTACACCATGCTGTAGCACAGAATATAACGAATTTTCTTTCAAGCAACTAAAAACCGTTGTACATTCTCTATTATTTGTATTATTTGGAGAAGTCTAAAATAAATACTTCTTAGCGTTACTCCGAATTCGCCCATTATCGACTGTTCAGGCTTTGTCAGATATTTGTGGGTAAATGAATATCTTTCACCACTTCACGACCTCATTCCCCCAGCTCCATTCCACCGTCGGTCAACGAGACGCAGGGAGGGGTTGCACCCCTTTGTTGTTGATGTTCCACCTTTTCGCACGAATCGTTACGCTTCTTCATTTATTATGCGTACAGCGCAGGTGTGGAACTCCTTGCCTGCGTCAGTATTTCCCGATTCCTATAATTTGGGGATCTTCAAGGCAAGAGTGAATAGGCATTATTTGAGTTTGCGTGTACCATCCTCGACTGCATCATCACTTATCATCAGGTGAGTTGCAGTCAAACGCACTCAAATTTTTAATAAAAAAAAAACAATTTTTTGTATCTTTCTTGATATAGTTGGTGAAGCTCTCGCACTGACCTTTCTTCTTCTTCGCCCGCAACTGTTGCTAGTCGCAACAATGTCCGAAAATTTAGAAAATATCGAAATAATAGCAATAACAATATGATTTTATCTTCCGACGATGAAAAATCGGATGTCATTCCGTTTTTAACCGACTTCAAAAAAGGATGAGGTTTGTCAATTCGACCGTATATATTTTTTTATGTGTGTTCGCGGATAACTTCGTCGTTTGTGAACCGATTTTGATGATTCGTTTTTTGTTGGAAAGGAGATATCCCAAGGGTGGTACTATAATAAGGAAATCAGGATATGATGATGGCATCCAAGAGAAATCGAGGGGAACCTTAGTTTCGAACCTTAGAAGTCGGTTTTTTTTCTTCAAAATTGTAATATCTATCTATTCTATTAATATAATAAAACTGTAACGGGGCCGAGTCTGTACATGAAATATTTTTGGAAAATAATAACTGTGGTGGACATTACTAACGATACAGAGGCCAAAACAACAACTTTTGGAATTTTTGTCTGTCTGTCTGTCTGTCTGTCTGTCTGTATGTTCGCGCATCACGCAAAAACTACCGGGCCGATTTTGATGAATTTTTGTATGGTGGTTCCTTATAGCCCGGGTTAACATATAGGATACTTTTTATCCCGGAAAATTCAAGAGATCCCGTGGGAAAATCAAAAGTATTCATTTATAGAATGGCTCACCTCGCAAATGTGGCTTGACCTATTACAATCAAATTTTACACGTTGATACCCTTATCGCGAACTAAAACTCGGGCATTGTGAACCCCAAAAAAAATAAGGGTTCCTGCAGGAATGCAAAAATTATATCTTTAGAATGGCTCAACGTAACAATATGAAACCATTACATTGGGATGGGGTGTTTTGAACATCATTGTATAGTCGGGTATTCTTTATCCCGGAAAACTAAAGAGGTCCCGTGGGAAATTATCTATCGATACTTACAATCTATAATAATAAATATAGAGAACTTTTTCAACATATAAGCTACACATAACACACATTTTAATCATAGCAGCAAACTGTCAATAGATGGCACTGCAGGAATAATAAAACGCGCTTAAGTTGTGTTAAAACATTAAAATATTATTTCATACTTTTGAGTGGATTTCTTTTATGTATTTTTCAGCATACACTTTTTACACTACTCTCTGGAACTATGGCACGTAGCGATGTGTTTCATAGACGAACAGATAGGTATTTTTTTATAGATTGCAATCGTGTAAAAAAATTAAAAACTCATAAATCGAGTTAAGCTTCTTTTAACAGGAGGCACAGATATGGAAACTTCTGACGGCGACTATTTGCGTGTGGCAGTTGCTCTCCGCCTGCAATATCAATATCTGTGAACCTCATCAATGTATTTGCGGGGCCACGGTGGAGGCAATTGGCCATCACTCACTGAGTTGCGGTCGTTGTTTGTGAAGATTCCCACGTCACCAATTCCTTAATGACCTCACTCGGAGGGCACTGGTATCGGCCAGATGGAATATTCCATCTTTGATGCAGCCACTGGGCTTTAATCGATGTGATGGCAAAAGGCCGGAGGGTTTAAACAAGTGCTATGGCAGAGAGGAACGTGCCTGCTTTGGGACTCTACTTTTTCTGCCTCACTTTTCACCCGTAAGCATAATAAGTACTCGGTCTTGAAGGAAAATTACTGCTTTGTGCCGCTGGTCTGCGCGACAACCGGCTGCTGAACCCTCAGAGGCCTTTGCCTTCACAAAGGAGATTGGCCGTCGCCTTCGAGAGAGGAGATGTGACGTGAGGTCCTACCTGCTGCTAAGGTTGTCTATTACCATCCAGCGCGGCAACGAAAAGTGCGTCATGGGCTACTTTGGAGCTGATACGACTCAAGGATTTGACCCATATAAATATTTTTAGGAAGTTTTATTACTAGATTGATACAATGATTTGAAGTTGTTTTTCGATAATATAGGTATATGTGTTATTTCATCATATCAGTTTATATACGTCCCCACCAAGGGGCTCGACCTGCCCTGAGTTAGGACGATCAGGCCTTAGACAATTACGCGGGCCCATTGCGGGTTGATTGACTTCACACATAAGCTTCGAGTTTCTTCGCAGGCGTGTGCAGGTTTCCTCACGATGTTTTTTTCACCGTAAGAGCGTCGGATAAACGTACATACCAGTGTGAAATCGATATTCGTATAGATATTGTTAAGTGGCAGCAATTGAACCACGGCCTTCCGTACAGGAGATAGTGGCCCTAACCGTTCTGCCACCGACGCTCTATATGTTATTTAAGATTTAGAAATCAGAAATTAAAAATGTGTTTGTTTGTTTGTTACCTATTCACACTTCAACACCTCTACCAATATTGATGAAATTTGGCATGCAGGTAGCCTGTATCACTTTATATGGAACTTTATATCTGTGGAAATTATCATAGCCCGATGCAGTTCCTGAAGAAATTAAAACAATACTCTTTGTTCGTTAGGTTATTTAAAATTTTAACGAAAAAATGAGTTGATGTGATTTTTAGCACAGAGATGAGGTGGAAAATGATATAATTTACTAATAAGTATATCCTGACATAGTTCCCAAGGGATCTGGGGACAACTGTTTTCTACGTTCGCGCACGTCGGTGCCGTCGCAACGGATCAACGGATTAAAGTTGTTTTTTGTATATAATTTGTTAAGGGGGTGGGAAGTGACAAAGACTGCTAATCCGAATAGCCCGATACAGTTCCTGAGGTACCTGGAGAAAACTCATGTCCACGCTTGAGAGCTGATTGCGGTTCTCGCACCACTCACCCTCAAAAAGAGTTATAAAAGCTATGTCCACGCGGGCGAAGCCGCGGGCAAAAGCTAGTAATATAATAAAACTGTAACGGGGCCGTGTCTGTACATGAAATATTTTTGGAAAATAATAACTGTGGTGGACATTACTAACGATACAGAGGCCAAAACAACAACTTTTGGAATTTTTGTCTGTCTGTCTGTCTGTCTGTCTGTCTGTATGTTCGCGCATCACGCAAAAACTACCAGGCCGATTTTGATGAAATTTTGTATGGTGGTTCCTTATAGCCCGGGTTAACATATAGGATACTTTTTATCCCAGAAAATTCAAGAGTTCCCGTGGGAAAATCAAAAGTATTCATTTATAGAATGGCTCACCACGCAAATGTGGCTTGACCTATTACAATCAAATTTTACACGTTGATACCCTTATCGCGAACTAAAACTGGGACATTGTGAATCCCAAAAAAATTAGGGTTCCTACAGGAATGCAAAAAATTGTATCTTTAAAATGACTCAACGTAACAATATGAAACCTTTACATTGGGATGGGGTGTTTTGACCATCATTGTATAGTCGGGTATTCTTTATCCCGCAAAACTAAAGAGGTCCCGTGAGAAATTATCTATCGATACTTACAATAATAACAATAGAGTACTTTTTTCTATATATTAGCTACACATACCAAACATTATAATCATAGTAGCAGAATGTCAATAGATTGCACTGCAGGGATAATAAAACGCGCTTAAGTTGTATTAAAACATTAAAATATTATTTCATACTTTTGAGTGGATTTCTTTTATGTATTTTTCAGCATACTCTACTTTAAACTCTGGAACTATGGTACGTAGCGATGTGTTTCATAGACGAACAGAGAGGTATATTTTTACAGATTCCAATCGTGTAAAAAAATAAAAACACATAAATCGAGTTTAGCATCTTTTAACAGGAGGCACAGATATGGGAACTCTTCTGACGGCGACTATTTGCGTGTGGCAGTTGCTCTCCGCCTGCAATATCAATCCGCCGGCCGGGCTTTAGTCGATGTGATGGCAAAAGGCTGGAGGGTTTAAACAGTTGCTATGGCAGAGACGAACGTGTCTGCTTTGGGAAGCCACTTTTTCTGCCTCACTGTACGGTACTGCTGCTCAATTTTCGGCGAGAAAGAAGCATAATAAGTACTCGGTCTAGGAGGCAAATTACTGCTTTGTGCCGCTGGTCTGTGAGACAACCGGCTGCTGAACCCTCAGAGGCCTTTGCCTTCACAAAGGAGGTTGGCCTTCGCCTTCGAGAGAGGAGATGTGACGTGAGGTCCTACCTGCTGCTAAGGTTGTCTATTGCCATCCAGCGCGGCAACGAGAAGTGCGTCTTGGGCTCCTTTGGAGCTGATACGACTCGAGTATTTGACCCATATTAATATTGTTAGGAAATTTTATTACTAGATTGATACCTATAATGATTTGAATTAGTTTTTTGATAATGTAGGTACCTATATATGTTATTTCATCATATCAGTTTATATACGTCCCCACCAAGGGGCTCAACCTGCCCTGAGTTAGGGCGATCTGGCCTTAGACGATCACGCGGGCTCATTGCGGGTTGATTGACTTCACACATAAGCTTCGAATTTCTTCGAAGGCGTGTGCAGGTTTCCTCACGATGTTTTTCTCACCGTAAGAGCGTCGTCGGATAAACGTACATACCAGTATGAAATCGATATTCGTATAGATATTGATAAGTGGCAGGATTCGAACCACGGCCTTCCGGACAGGAGGTAGTGGCCCTAACCGTTTTGCCACTGACGCTCTATATTTTATTTAAGATTTAGAAATCCTTACTTAATATTAAAAATGTGAAAATGTGTTTGTTTGTTTGTTACCTATTCACACTTCAACACCTCTATCAATCTTGATGAAATTTGGCATGCAGGCAGCCTGTATCCCTGGGAATGAAATAGTCAACCTTTTATCTGTGGAAATTATCATAGCCCGATACAGTTCCTGAGGAAACTAAAACAATACTCTTTGTTCGTTTTATATAAAATCGTAACGAAAAAATAGATTGGTGTGATTTTTAGCACAGAGATGAGGTGGAAAATGATATAATTTACTAATAAGTATATCCTGACATAGTTCCCGAGGGATCTGGGGAGCAACGGATTAAAGTGATTTTTTGTATAGAATTTGTTGAGGGGGTGGGAAGTGACAAAGACTGCTAATCTGAATAGCCCGATACAGTTCCTGAGGTACCTGGAGAAAACTCATGTCCACGCTTGCGAGCTGATTGCGGCTCGCGCACCACTCACCCTCAAAAAGGGTCATAAAAGCTATGTCCACGTGGGCGAAGCTGCGGGCAAAAGCTAGTAATAAAATAAAGTAGTAGGTAACACGAACATAGCTAGCGAAGATTGCAGAACGCCAAGGCTAGACCGCTGGCAGTGCGTAACAAGAACGCGAAACTCGGGAACGTGGATCACTGAACCACACCCTGGACACTTCAAACAACGGGCCAGAAATGACATTTCAAAAAAAGCGGCCAAGTGCGAGTCGGACTCGCCCATGAAGGGTTCCGTAGCAGCGGGTTTGGAAAATTGCGGTTTACGATTTATGACGTATTAAAAAAACTACTTACTAAATGAAGAAAAACTACAACTCCCACTTTTACTCTCGTTCAAACCAATTTTCGGTGGAAGTAATGAACATCATATTATATTTTTTTATCACTCTCTTATTTTAGAAGTTACAGGGGGGGGGACACATTTTACCACTTTGGAACTATTTGGAAGTGTCTCTCGCGCAAACTGTTCAGTTTAGAAAAAAATGATATTAGAAATCTCAATATCATTTTTTAAAGACCTATCCATAGATACCCCACTCGTATGGGTTTGTTGAAAAAAAAAATGAGTTTCAGTTCTAAGTATAGGGAACCCCCAAAATTTATAGTTTTTAATCTATTTTTGTGTGAAAATCTAAATGCAGAGAGACATACATGACGAATCCATAAAGGTTCCGTTTTTTGCCATTTGGCTACGGAACCCTAAAAAGGAATGACGGAAAAAACAAAATGGCGGCGAAATACTATACGTTGTAACCAATCTGTATCAATCTGGGTGACGAGGGGGTGAGGTCGCAATCTAGAGAGCGGCAAGGAGTGTCCATACTGTATGTTAGTACTAATATATATACTTTGGTTTGGTTGATAAATAAAACCGGCCAAGTGCGAGTTGAACTCGCGTAGAGAGGTTCTGTACAATGCCAAAGTCAAATACAAATTATCACATTTGAAATCCTCACAGTAAGGTGCGAGTTTTTTTTATTATTAAAAATTTGAGTGTGTTTGGCTGCACCTCACCTGATAGTAAGTGTCGATGCAGCCGAGGAAGTAACACGCAAGCTCAAAAAGTCCAGAGTTCACTCTCGTCTTGAAGATTCCTAAATTAAACGAATCGGGGAATACAGACGCCGGAAGGAAATTCCACCCCTTGGCCATTCGCATGATTAACGAAGAAGTAAAACGCTTCGTGTGTAAAGGTGGAACATCATCATCATCATATCAACCAAAAATCGTCCACTGTTGGACAAAGGCCTCTCCCAAGGATTTCCATGACGACCGGTCCTGCGCTGCCCGCATCCATCGGCTTCCCGCGATCTTCACCAGGTCGTCGGTCCACAGCGTGGTAGGCCTGCCTACGTTACGTTTTCCGGTGCGCGGTCGACACTCAAGAACTTTACTACCCCATCGGCCATCTGTTCTACGAGCTATGTGCCCTGCCCACTGCCACTTCAGTTTAGCGATTCTGTGTCGGTTACTTTAGTTCACCTGCGGATCTCCTCGTTTCTGATTCGATCACGCAGAGAAACTCCGAGCATAGCACGCTCCATTGCCCTTTGGGTGATCTTGAGCCTTCTTATGAGGCCCATAGTAAGCGACCATGTCTCAGTTCCGTAAGTCATCACTGGCAACACACACTGGTCAAAGACCTTTGTCTTGAGTCACTGAGGTATTTGGGACGTGAAGATATTTAGAAGCTTCCCGAACGCTGCCCAGCCGAGTTGGATTCGTCGATTGATCTCTTTCTTGAAGTTGGACCTACCTAGCTGGACTGTTTGTGCCAGGTATACATATTCGTCAACAACTTCCAGTGTAGAGTCTCCAACCTTTAGAGGGGTGGGTGCGACATGGACATTTAACATTATATTCGTCTTGTCCATGTTCATTTTAAGACCCACTTGTTGAGAGAAGTTACTGAGGCCATCGAGCATTGTGCTTAGGTCTTCCATAGTCTCAGCCATGACTACGATATCGTCAGCGAATCGGAGGTGGGTTATGTACTCGCCATTGATATTGATGCTGAGTCCACCCCAGTCCAGAAGCTTAAAAACATCTTGCTGGGCGGCGGTGAACAGTTTCGGAATATAACGTCTCCCTGTCTCACCCCTCGCTGCAACTGGATAGGTTTCGAGTTCTGATCCTGGAGGCGAACTGACGTGGTGGCGTTTTCATACAGACACTTCAACACCTCGATGTATCGATGGTCAATTTGGCACCGCTGGAGAGACTGTAGCACAGCCCAGGTTTCGACTGAATCAAATGCTTTCTCATAGTACACAAACGCCAAGCATAGTAGCTGATTGTACTCTTCGGTCTTCTGTATAATCTGCCGCAGTACTAAAGCCTTTTCGGAAACCAGCTTGTTCGGGAGGCTGGAAGTCGTCAAACCTGCGTGCGAGACGATTCGTAATGACTCTCGAACAAGGAACATTGACAACAAAGGGGTGGAACCGCCCTCCGCACTTGGTCGTCCGATGATGAAATGGCGAGGGGGAATGAGGTCGTGAAGCTCCAGGACACACTTTACGAAATTAATCCTGTAGAACACCTATCGGCGACTTTGTGGAGATGCTCAGGCTTTGGAGCCTGTTTGATACAAGTTACTCGTCGCCAATGAGTCTCCTAGCGCGTCGGTCGATAGAATCCAAGGCATATAGCTGGTGAGAGCAGTACTTCATACAGTTAACTAATACTAGCGCAATCTATTGGTGTTTTAGTGAACTTCTTTTTTTAAATAAAAAATTTTGTGCGTTTGGCTGCACCTCACCTGATGGTAAGTGCCGATGAAGCTGAGGATGTAACACGCAAGCTCAAAAAGTGCTTATTCACTCACGTTTTGAGGATTTCTAAATTATACGAATCGGGGAATACAGACGTCGGCAGGGAATTCTACTCCTTGCCTGTTCGCATAATGAACGAAGAAGCAAAACCCTTTGTACGTAAAGGTGGAACATCAACGACAAAGGGGTGGAATCGCCCTCCGCGCTTGGTCGTTCGATGATGAAATAAAGAAGGGGAATGAGGTCGTGAAGCTCCAGGACACACTTTCCGAAATGAATCCTGTATAGAAATTTGTCTTTTTAATGTTTTACGTGTTGTGTCAAGTCTCATCTTTAGTGGCACGCACTATATCTACTCGGAAACATTTTGAACGCCTTTGACTCAAAAACAAAGATGTCACACAGACAGATTAGTTACGTACGCAATTTTTCTAGTCCGAAGCCTACTGATATTCTGGTCTTTATTAACAAGTTGACGCTGAACGCTCATAATGTAATCTTCGTTGATTATTTCCACTTGTTTCGTCCTTGTGTAGTCTTTCGCCAGTCGCCAGTTGGAGCTCACGCAGACCCGCTTCCACTACATCGCACTATCGATACCTGGGGCGATCAACTGGGCGTCGACCTGTAGGCTGACCCTGATAGGCTCTCTTTACACTCCGATCTTCTCCCATGTTCTCTAACTCCTAACTAATTGGTGGATACAATAAAAGCTTACTTCATATACTTAAGGTACTGTATATTGACTGACCGTCCGTGTGATTGAGGGCTGGCTTTCCAGCGAGAGAAAACAGGACACTATGTTTAACTATTTTGATGGTTTATACAGGCTGTAACAAAATTGGTGTAGGTCCCGTTAACTGGGGGTTCTAATCGTCATACTGAACAACTCTCTCCAAGGAATTCAATTCTCAAAAAAAAAAAATTGTTCCCTCCATACAAAAATGCACAAAATCGGTCGATGAGCTGATATCTATGAAGAGTAAAATAATTTCAGCAAAGTCGTAGAACTAAATTGTTCAGTATGATGAGTGGAAGTCCCAGTTAACGGGACCTACGCCAATTTTGTTACACTCTGTATAGTTTATATAGCTTGTTTCAAGAGATGATGCGCCTTAGCGCGATGAACAATCGAAGGTTGAATGGACTCATCCTATCTCATTCTTATCATTTGGCGGGAATTCAGGTTTGCCATACAATCCGAGTCGAGATATAAATTTATTCGCGGTAAGGCTGCACCACACACATCCGGTCTCCCATAAATTCCGGGCGGCCCTGCTCTGTGGCCGAGATGCGGTCGGCATCACAACGATCCGGGTAATGTCTGTAATAATGTCCAGTACACACATTCATTACGACGATATATGAATGTTATTGCATTTTTTTGTTTTTTTTTTAAATCAAAAATTGATAAGCCCTTCGCATCATCTCACCTTATGGTAAGTGACGAATGAGTGATGATGCCGAAGATGAAAGTGGGCTTACCAAGATTCCCGAACGCAATGGGGATCTGGCTATCTTATCTTCAAGCCGGAACATACCAATGTTTAATACTGATGTTTGGCGGCAAGACTTACATAAGATGGTGGTAGTTAGCCAGGCGGTCTTAAAAAAAACCAAATCGAGTCTTACAAAGTTGAACTCGCCGGGAATCGAACCCGCGACCTCCTGGCGTGAAGCAAATGGACTAACCATTACGCCACGGAGGCGGTAACGCTAAAAATCGTTTTATTGGAGTTTCGTCTCCTTACGTGTAAACTTTGCGAATTTCACAGTTGCCAGACTGCATTGATATTTGCTTAACATCGTCTTCGCTACGTATATGTGGCAGGAAAATTGTATGATTAGTCATCTTATATACGGCCAGGCAAATTGTATAATTCGTCCATATATATTGGCAAAACGTAAAATGTTGTACGCCGATTAAGACAATTTGTAATAATTCGTCCATATGTAAAAGGTCAGGCAAAATGTAAAATTTTGAACGCACATTATCCGTATATAACCGGTCAATGCCGAGTCAGGTAAATTGACAAAATGCCGTACGGCAGATTGTAAATGAACTCGCGAAGCGAGCGATGTTAGGTTCGGTCAGGTTTGATTGATTTAACTGTTAAAGAGCCTCCTAGCTATTATATAATTTGCCTGACATTTGCCTGACCGTATGTAACTAGACGAATAATACAGTATGCCTGCGACATATGTATAAAAAAATTCCAAATCAGCTGGCCATGTGGGCGGCGCACCGCCGATACATTTTCTTTCGCTGCTCGCCACGCTCAATTTATAATAACTTTTGTAGCACGCCACGTGGTATGCCGGCGGGATACGTCGTAAGACCATGTGGTCCGCTATGACCCTACAAATAAAAATAAAATAAAATAAAAAATGACAACAGATTAGTCGCGCTATTTGTGACCCGCCGGCCGCCTACCTGGCCTACTCAAAATCAAAAATCAGGCTTCCGATTTTTCGAATGAAATTTACCAATAGGGTATTTGACAGTTTTTAAAATAAATCCAAAAATATTATTCACTAAATAGCATTTCTCTTACAAAAGCATAAAAACTTATTCATTGAACATTTTATTCTGATTTAAATTTTATAAATATCAAAATCACTAAATTAGTTTGTCAAAGACAATGACGTCACAAGTTTGTAACACGAACAATTTCAGAACAAAATATCGTTTTTGACAGTTATAAAAAGTAACTCAAATGACTAGCAGTCAAATACCGTATTGTAAATTAAAAAAATAATCGTGGAAAAGCAAAAAAAAATCAAAGACTAATAGAAAAAACAAAGTTTTTATCAAATACCAACTTGTGGTTTCAGTGTTTTTATAAGTATTTTTTTAAAATAAGCATTTTTCAAAGTCCTGAATTAAGTCAAAGATGAAGTCTGTTACCTACAACTACCACATACCATATGATTATATGTTTTATGACTAACCCAGTTGTTCAGTGGTCAGCGCTCCTGCGACCCGCCCCGCGGCTCCTCCCGCGTTTTTTTTATAGGATCACCCGCTGGGCTAAAAAAAAAACATCAAAATCGCTACAGTCGTTTTGGAGTCCATAAGGAACATACATACATACACACATCGACTTTAAAATGAGTCTTTCATTCATTGAAATTGAAGAAAAGAGCGTAGGCTGGTTTTCGGGGAAGTGAATGTAAATGAACACATTACAATCTTTTATTAAAAGCTTTTATTTAGCTTGCAATGCATGTCCTCTTTAAATTTTGTAATCGATTTTAAAGTGACTTCCAGGGGTTCAATTGAGCTGAAATTTGGTATGATCCTTTTGGTACCTTGAAGTTCATTTAGTAATCAAAGTTTTCAGGATCGTCTATTGTGAAATTAAATCATAGGAAATACCTTAGAGTATTCATGCTACCTACATTATGTATACTCAAAGGGATATACTGTACCACTTAGCCCAGATTTTAACTTTCGAGCGACGAAGGAGTAAAGAAGGTATTGCGATGGCAAAAAAAATCGAAGTTGAGATTTTGATAGGTATCGATTGTCTTACACTAATAGTCTAAAAAACCAAATCTGCGAGTGTGTGAGTATGTGTGTGTGTGTGTGTGTGTGTGTGTGTGTGTGTGTGTGTGTGTGGGTGGGTGTGTGTGTGCGTGTCTGCGTGTCTGCAAGTCCGTCCGGTGCTGTAGTTCCAGAACTACTGGACAGATTTAGGGGATATTGGGTTATGGCAATATTATGCTTATATCTCCAGGCGGTTTTTTTTAAAAAAAAAACCCTATTTAGATTTTTTGGGTTGCCACCATACTTAAAAATTGCTTATTATTATTTACTTAAAAATGGCTCTAACGATTTTGATTAAACTCGGTATATTATTATTACTCTAAATAGACTACAGTACGCAGTAGTCCGTTGTTTCAAGAAAAATCGGAATAAGGTACTTCACATAAAAATCCAGGTTGTTACTTTTTCTCAAAAGTGGCTCTAACAATTTTAATGAAACTTTGTGAATAATTGGTATTATTAAGGCCTACTGCACTGAGTAATTTATTATTCCAGGAAAAATCTGAGTAAGGTACAATACAATAGATTCATTGGCGAACTTGTATCAAACAGGCTCCAAAGCCTCGAGTATCGCCGCAAAGTCGCCTGTCTATCGGTGCTCTACCAGGATTCATTTTGAAAAGTGTGCCCTGGAGCTTCACGCACGACCTCATTCCCCCCTCTCCATTTCATCATCGGACGACCAGGCGCGGAGGGCGATTCCACCCCTTTGTCGTTAATGTTCCACCTTTACGCATGAATCGTTTTGCGTCTTCGTTCATTATGCGAACGGCCACGGAGTGTAATTCCTTGCCGGCATGTGTATTCCCCGATTCGTATATTTTAGGAATGAAAATTCCTAACTTATAGGCACCATTTGAGCTTGCGTTTTACATCTTCGGCTGTATTGGCACTTACCATCACAAGATGGAAGTAGGCTTACCAAGATTCCCCAACACACTGGGGAACAATTTACCTTATCTTCAAACCAGAACACATCAATGTTGTTAACATTGATATTTGGCGGCAAGATTTAAATAAGAAGGTGGTAGCTAACCAGGCGGGCTTAGAAAATGCTCTTCCACCAATCAAACCCAGTTTTACGAAGTTAGACTCCACCGGGAATTGAACCCGCAACCTCCTGATGTGAAGCTTACGGACTTGACCATTACGCCTTGGAGGTGGTTTTCATACGAATCCGTAAGCAGATTGGCGATTACAATCCAATTCGTCTTTCCTTCAATGCTAAGGATCGCGACCGGTCAAAACGGAAGCAGACTTACCAAGATTCCCCAACGCAATGGGGAACTATCTATCTTGTCTTCAAACCAGAACACATCAATGTTGTTGTGCGGCAAGATTTAAACGAGATGGTGGTAGCTAGCCAGGAGGGCCTAGAAAATGCTCTTCCACCAACCAAACCTAGTTTTACAAAGTTAGACTCCGCCAGGAATCGAACCCGCGACCTCCTGATGTGAAGCTTAAGGACTTGAACATTACGCCTCGGAGGTGGTTTTCGGTCTTACCCTCGATGCTAAGGATCGCGACTGGTTATGACAGTGTGAGGGCAGAGAGTGGTCTTCATCCAGCTTTATCACTGGCTGCGTGCACTGTCAGATTTTTTTTTTAAATTAAAAATTTGATTGCGTTTCACTATATCTCACCTGATGGTAAGTGACGATGTAGTCGAGGACCAATTGTAAAAAAAAAATTCGAGCGAGACCTACAGTACTCGCATATGATGTGTAACATGTGACAAAATACTTTAGGTTAGTTAGATTTGATGACGATATTGTACCTGGGTGGCGGATCTGACAGTAACGAAAAAAACCGACCAAGTGCGAGTCGGACTCTCGTAAAGTAGAATTCCGCGCTTTCGCGACTTCCTGTTACACATTTCCGTCCCATGTTACACATTTCCGTCCCATTTCACGAAATCACTCCCACAAATTGCAGGAAAGCGAGAGCAAAGATGTTACACATCAAAAAAAACCGTTCGCCTCGCCCGAATACACTTCCGTAACGCTCTCGTCACGCATCAACCAGCTTACTCCCCACGTCAAGCGTGTGTAAAGAAGTATTACTTTAAAAACTAAGATTGACCGTTTCATTTTATAATGGTAGCTTATGGTAGTTTATAATGGTAACATTACATACTTGTGTAGTAGATCTGTGTTACTGACCAAGTGATTTTAGGTAACTTAAATCTCAAACGCACTGGAATGGGAACATGTGTGCGCTTTCAAGTGTAAATAAAATATGGCTAAGGCGCTCACGGCGTTACGGCCATACGGCCATTTATACAGGTTTTGGCACAAGCTAGCTTCACAGGGTGTTTTTTTTATTTGCTTAGTGTGGTCCGTGAGGGTGAGGCACAGAACATGCTACTCTTGTCTATCTACCTGTTCTGAAATAAATCAATATATGTAAACATTGTTTACAAAATTTTAACTGACTCGGTGGCTCAGTGGTTAGTGCTCTTGACTACTGATCCGAGAGTCGTGGGTTCGATCCCCATAGATCTGTGTCTGGGTGTTAAATATCTATTTAAGTATGTATTTAAACTTATATAAGTATGTATATCAGTTTCTGGTTCCTATAACACAGGGAATCCTACTTTGGGGCCAGATGACCATGTGTGATTTGTCCCAGAATATTTATTATTTATTTATTATTATAAAATAATTTACAGTTCTGACTTTTTTTTTCTTTATTTCATCACCATCACATCAGCTCATATATACGTCCCCATCGAGGGGCTCGAGCCTACCCTGAATTAGGGTGATCGGGCCTTAGTCGACCACGCGGGCCCAGTGCGGGTTGGTCAACTTCACACCACAGTATATATATTAGTACTAACGTACAGTATGGACACTCCCTGCCGCTCTCTAGATTCGACCTCACCCCCCCGTCACTCAGATTGGCTGTAGATTGAGTACCAAACGTAAAGGACGAGCTACGCAAGCACTTTTATTCACTATATTTACTTTGCGCGCCGCTGTGATTTCGTTCACAAGCATAAAAACCAACCAGTTACCGAACGTAAAGGCCCAACTGAACTCTTTTTTTTTCATACTTGTTTTATGTTGTAAACAACCACCGCTCGAACAAAAAACATCACTTTCCGAATACACCATACACATTATGAGACTATAAAACATTGTAAATGGTAACTGCGACGTGGACGTATGAATTAACA